>CM032879.1:9647917-10240417 GCA_019176425.1 Megalops atlanticus
TACCATTTTTGCCCACAAGTTGTACGTAACCTAGTTTTTATGAGCAGGAAACAATTGCACCATTGTACCACTGTGTACCATTTGTGAATCTTTGGTAAGAGAGCAAACAAAGAAGAGGAAGTCAGTGTTTGTTGAGGTAGAGTAGTCAGCGGTGATGTTCAGCCATTAGACTTTATTACATTCGGCAGACTCCCCCACTAAAAAGCTATGCACATACCAGTCACTTGTGTCACAAAATCTGTCATGTCAAAGGCCATCACGTAGGCCTACTGCTATCAGCCTTAACCTTTTAATGTAATGCCACCAGTAGCACTGCCAAAGTACAGCATGGTTCATGGGTTGCAAGCTTGAGGCAGAAGCTGCCCCCAAGTGCTTGTCTAGGATGAGATTCCCCAACCACAATTCTGACCTTACCCACTATAAGCTAAACAGCAAAACTGGTCCTAGAGCAGCACGTAGGTAACTTCTTCCTGAAGCACACTGGTTTATCTTGTGTTGATTCTGAGAAATATTTGTTTTAGCAGCTCAGCTGTGTTTATGTGTGGCTGAAAGGTGCAGACACCAGGATCCAGTATCGCTCAGCATTAAGGGTCTACCACACCCTGCCATACATCTGCACACACTTTAAAACTGCACAAAACCTGCCATTTCATGTGGTCTGTCAGCATCCATGCACATTGCCTGTGCTAAGACTCAAACATAAACCCCTTTCGGTCCTCACCATGTGACCGCGTGCCTCATTGTTCTCGAGGCGAGCTGGTTTTATTAGCTTATTCCTCAACTGTACCGTTTAATTGCCATTTGCTAAGAACAGACCTTTCTCAGAAATGGCTCTGAGCACTGGTATCACAGAAACCCACACATATTCAACGGTTCTGCTGATGCAAGATTAAATGACTAACCTGGAAACCTGAAGGAGTAAACTGCTCTATCCTGGGAAACCCGCTCAAGTGGTTTTTTTGTTTGGCCTCAGGGAAAAGATTTGTCATTCACGTTGATCCTTCGTTTTGATGCTGTTGTGTGTCAGGCATCAATGGGTACACCGTACATGTTCCATATATGCAGCATATAGCACATGCTTTACTACATATAAGGATTTTGGTCGGTTGGTGACCACATCTACCAGCTGGTTCACAACAGTCCTGACATGGATGGACACAGGGCAGCTGAATGAGCCAAAGCATGAATGAAGGTTATGTAAAAAGTGCTTTATTTTTCTTTCAAAGCCATCTATCGCCTCCCTCCTCATGTACCTCTTATTAACCCATACAACTTAAATTTGGAAATGTTACATAAAAAATACAGCATTGGTACAAAAAACCCAAAACAAAACAAAAAAAAACAACTAAATCCAAAATCCATCCAATACATTATCTGTATAAAACCAATATGTACAAAAAAAATATATGTACACGTTTAAATTGCTGTACAACAGCTATTATATCACGGGCATGGAATAAACACTGCTCTTAGACACCAGGCATCTTTATAAGTCAGTGGTTCTCATCTTCTGTCACGGGCGAGGAACTGCGAGAGGGTCAACATTCACGCAGCCTCAGAAACTAGGCCTTTTCACCATTTTTACATTCTACGGTTGACTTTTACTCACGCTTGTTCTGCCAGCGTCCAGTTCTTCACAGTTAGTACGGCAGCCATTAAAGTTTTTCCTAACACCGCTAACCCTATCCCGCCAGCAAATAATGCGTGCGCCGTTTAACAAAACCAAAAGGTGACATCATTTATAATGTCCAACAACAATGAACAGTAATGACAAAAACACAAACCTTTCCCACTTTTGTTTCAGAACAGTTACAATTCATGTTGCCCCCCCACCCTGCTCAAAAATGGCTTGTGGTGCACAGTCCACCATGACACTTGGCACAGAAAGGGCGCTCAATGTGCAATTTCAACTCGAACAAATAATGAAACATACGCATTTGGCAACAACTACACACATGCTCCTTATGCCTACACGCACGGATTAATCGGGATTCTTTCAAAAGAATGCATTAACCTCGATCTCGGAGTGCCAGACCATTCTTTTACGCTCCAAATGTTAGAGATTAATATTCAATTCATAAACAGTCTCAGTGAAGTCAAGTCAACACACTTGCTGTATGAAATGGCAAGAGTAACATACAGAATGACTTAGACCGAAAAGATTCACTGAAGTCTCTGAGGAGAGATCGCTAAACCCAATTAGTTTTGAAAATCTGAAGAATGTCCTAACAAGCTGAACGTGTGTGCGCTGAGGAGATCTCTGTCCAATAGCTGTTTTGTCCACCATTGTTTGTTCCAACAGACCTCATTAAAGCAAGTCTGTGGCCAGCGACAATTACATAATTGTTCCGTTGCTTCTAAATGGACCAATTAGTCCTGTTATAGTTTCAAATTCTGCGATGGGACGTGCCGTGGGAGTCTCAAACACACACCTATGCTTCCTATGCGGCCTTCATACTTGGATTTGGTAACAGCAGAAAGCGTTTCTCTGTAAAGCAGTTTTGGGATAACTTGACTTAAGGATCAGAGGCAGTCTTCTAATGAAAGTTTCCTGCAAAAAATAGGCTTCATCCATTCCCCTGTAAATATGCTTAGTGTCACTTTTTCCAACTCTAAGTAAACGCAAGAATGGAATATCCAGTGGTTTCATATTTTAGTCAGTTTAAGAAGATACTCATATTGTCATAGGATATTCAGTTACTAGGTGCCATCACCACAAATAATTGATCACTGTTAATTAGATAAAAACCATAAATACACTGACTTCATGCAGCTAGCAAAATCATCAAGCCTGCTGCAATGGACATGTTCTTATTTAAGGCAGATCTCACCATGACTCAAAACACTTTGCTCTTTTAGAATCACGTAAACACTGTACCTGTTCATGAAGTCTACATCAATACGTTTTCACTAACACGGGCCCAGTTCCTTTTGATACTTTCCTACATTTTCAATGAAAAAGGTTGTGGGCCAGCTCTCTCACATCTTCAAAAATGAGTAACATCACAGTTACCGCTGCCTACATAAATGGCTCTTAGGAAATTTGGCATTTAATCTCCAAAGTATTCTTGACAATGGCATTTAACAGACCTTTATAAATTACTGGAAAGCTCCCCTGTTTGGTTCATCTAACTTTTTTGGTTCACTGCTCAATACAAGACAGAAACACCCAACCCAAAAAACAATAATAAATACATCCATAAATAAGTTACAGTCGCATTAGAAGGTGCTCAAATCCAGCAGTGGCGCCCCCAAATTAGCTTCACAAAAAACATATGCCAGGAGGCACAATCTTGCAGTTTTTTTTCCTGCATTGACCAATCGTTTGAAGCAGAAAGTGCATTCAAATTCATACCAGCCAAGGCCAAAAGATGCCAAGCCACAGCCCAGCTCAGGCAATTTAACCAACAACCTCCTATGGGGAAAGCCGAAAAACAAACGCACGGCCTTCTTTGACGCAGAGAACAAGCGTACAAGCGAGGTGTTGCAGAAAAATCACCGTTACCCCCAGCGATGGGCGAGTCCTCCACCAACCATGATTAGGTACATAATTACACTTGAGTATGCGCAAAAGTTGAGAGAAACAGGAGTATCGGTCTCGGGGGGAGAGGTTTGGGCGTCGAGGCGAACGCTAGCCTGTGCATGGGCAGACACCACATGGCAGGTTGCAGAGGGAGTACATACACTACATAAATGAACAGTCAAACAGATGCAACAGCATAGCAGGTCAGAATCCCAGCGCCCGGCTTCGGCTCGTCCTCTGGTACATGGTGGGGCCCAGCCTGCCTGCAGCCCTTCTGCAGAGAGTCCACTGGCAAACGGCAGGTTGGCGATGGGGGACCCCCTCCGCCGCCCCGCCCCTCTTCACACGTTGCTGACCTTGGTGACGGCAGCCGTGGAGATGGTGGCGGCGGTGGTTGTTGCTGTCACCGACGGCCTCTCCCTGCGGACGTACCTCGGTTTTCTCACTTCGGACAGAGGGAGACATGGGAAAAACTGGTGAGAAACTTGTGAGACACGGTGAGGTGAAACCAAAAGGCTCAAACAATCTGTGTGGTGATGTTCACACGCTCTCCACTGAAGGCAGTTGGTGACAAGGGGTAAGACACTGCTGGTGGTTGGTGGCTGCAGAGGGGGAGGAGTCTTAACAGTGCCACCATACCGCTATTACACTGTGACTTTGTGAAAATCGTGCTCCTGACAACACTGTAGACCACTGATTCTCAATCCTGCTCCTGGGGCCCCCCTGCTCCACACGTTTTCCATCTTTCCCTGCTCTACCTACCTGACTGGACTCATCAGTGGCACTTTTGATTAGCTGAGCACACCTGATTTAATCAAGAGCATGCTAATCACACTAATTTCAATCAGGTGTGTTTGGAGCAACCTAGAAGTTATGCAGGACAGGGGGGCTCCAGGAGTAGGACTGAGAAACACTGCTGTAGAACATTTCGTAGAGTCCAGATCCCTGTGCTCCCTCCTGTTTCGCCCTCACATTTCTGTTTGTTTGGCTTTCTGCCATCATGACGCGCCATTTTGCCCACCGAGGGCCTGACAGCTGAGACTCCTTTAGTTACAGCTTTAGGGGCTCCTTGTTTAGGGGCCACCGATTTCCACAGCTGTTCCAACGCCAGAGAGGGAGCCCCAAAGTTAGCATTATCTAATATTTTTCATGTTGTCTTCCCCTTTATGCAACCCTGTTTTGGAATTCCCAATTTTACACTAGGCTTGCCTCAACTGTACGATGCTGAGGGCTATTTTTCGCAGTACAAATCACCCGGCGGACTACAGTGAAGTGGGCATTCATTGGAACAGAGGTGCTGCTCCACTGACGTTATTTCAGACACTCCCAAGGACGAGACGAGGAAGTCCTGGCTGACATACCCACCCTCGCCCCTGGCAGAACAAAGCCAATTTCTTCCGCCACTGTGGGATTCCGGTCATTGTCATCAAAAAGTCACTGCTGTTAACATTTAACGTATTAACTGCATTCTGGTGAAAGGTGACGTGAAATTCTCTGAACGTCAGAGCAGGACCACAGTATAATATTCAGTCTCACCTGAGGATGTAGGTGTGGGTATCATGACAGCCTGAAGAAAGAATTTAGAGAGCAGTTTATTCACCCAATAAACATCACAGAACAGAAGTGCTATATACTTTCATATATGATGACACTGAGTGCTTCACATTATACAACGCACTCCATTTTTAAAATCTCATACAGTGAGCAATAACACTGGGAAAGAATCCGTCCTACATTATTTATAAATGCTGTTTATATGCTTGCTTGTAAGAATCAAGCAATCTACTTATAACAGTAATTCTGGACAATGTAGCAAAGTGCTAGTCAAACTAAAATTCAATTTTGGAGTGCACTGTATTAACGGACAGTAAAGGTAACAGAAGATTCAGAACTTACTGTCTCGCTGGGTTGGAATATGAAGGCTGCGGAAAAAAAAAAACACAGATATGAACTGCATCTGTGTGTAAAACAAATATCACAAACCGAGTCTATATTTTACACTGGCACACATAATATGAAAAGACTGCATAATTAACAAAGCTAATCATAAATGAAGGAGTCACCACTGGCCCTGAAGGCATGGGAATTCCCAAACGAGTCTGCCTCTCCCTGAAAATGTCTGCCTTCTACTTCTCAGTATTCTCTCAGCAAAGTCACCTCTGCCTGGCTCGCTGGGAGTATCCTAGCCGTCATCCTAGGAAGCCACTTTGCACCTGCACCGAGAGAGCCTGCTGTTCACCTGCTCTGCTTAAGCACTGGGTTATCAAAGAGGAGTCCGTCTCCTGCCACCACTGGCTGGACCAAACCAGCCAAACCAACTAAAAGTTTAATGTGTTAATATGCGTAGAACAAGTGTGAAATTTAGTCTGTGTCTGTGTTAGTGCTTAAGTCCTCATTCTGTACATGTTCTGTTTCTCTGTGTGGTCCGTCTGTGTGTGTCACTGCATCAGTGTCCTGTTCTTCCCATTGGTTCATTGTGTTTTGTTTGAATAATAGAGACACATTACAGATACATTAGGCCGTGTCCACACGTACACGGGTATTTTTGAAAATGGGGGTTTTCCTCCTTCGTTCTTAAAAAAATCTCCGTCCACACGAAAATGCAAACACACGCTGTCAAGAGCATGCCAAACCAACAGGCAACGATATAACCCTAACCGTAAAGCCATGTTGGCTAATCATAAGCCTGAAAAAAAGTTATTACGGCGCACACTCTGACGTCACAAGCCAAAAACTCCGTTTTCCCTGTCTACACGAGAACACTGAAAACGGAGTTTCTGAAAATCTTCACCCTGGAAGGCGTTTTGCAAAAGATCAGTTTTCAGTGACCTAAATTGCTGTTTGCATGTGGACAAAAGGCCAAAACGCATAGAAAAAGCTATGTTTTTAAAAATACCCATGTATGTGTGGACAAGGCCTTAGACTGTTACATTTAGACACATCAATTGTGTTATGTTAGATACAGACTACGTATGGCTCCATGGACTACAGAGTCTGCCAAAGTTTAAAACAGAATAAAACAAAAAGGACTGACTAAATGACTGAGTGAGGGATTGTGTATTGAACAAGTGAGTAAGCAACGAGTGAGCGACTGACTGACTCAGGAAGTGA
Organism: Megalops atlanticus; assembly: GCA_019176425.1. Taxonomy (NCBI): domain Eukaryota; kingdom Metazoa; phylum Chordata; class Actinopteri; order Elopiformes; family Megalopidae; genus Megalops; species Megalops atlanticus. The sequence goes on from CM032879.1 coordinate 9,654,552, forward strand.
GTGAATGAGTGAGAGACTGAGTCAGGGGCAACTGAGTGAGCAACTGAGTGAGTGACTGCGTGAGTTAGACAGCTACTGAGCGAGTGACTGAGACGAGCATCTCAGTGAGTGAGTGAGCCACTGGGTGAGTGAGCCAGTGAATGACTGAGTGAGTGAATGAGAGAGCGACTAAGCGAGCAACTGAGTGTGCGACTGAGTGAGTGAATGAGTGACTGAGCGAGTGAGTGTGCGACTGAGTGAGTGAATGAGTGAGTGACTGAGCGACTGAGTGAGTCAGCGATTGAGTGAGCAACTAAGTGAGTGAGGGGGGAAGCTGGAGTACCTTTGTTTCGCCTGTAGAAAATTCCGGGGAGGCGGTTGGAGCGTTTGAGGTAGAAGAAGGAGGCGACGGACAGGATGAGGAAGAGGCTGGCCAGCAGGGTTCCCAGCAGGAGGGAGGCAACCACGCCGGGACCACCTGTTCACACACAACCACAGCAGAGAGCTCACCACAAACAGACCTCTCTCTGACCAAACACGGTGGATCCATTCATTCTTAACATCAACTTTTGCAACACAAACGCATATCTAGTGAACTCTTGGCACTTCACTCCACTTATTAACCACATGCAGAAAAATTCAGGACTTTCACAATTCTTGAGAGTTCACAACATTGCAGATAACTCACCATGTGATGTGGGGGGGGGGGGAAGAGGGTGAACCCTGCAGCCCATGTACTACAGAAATCAAGTCAAGTTATTTCAAAGTGTATAGGGCAAACAGAGTATGGCTGTCATGCCTTACCGATTCTGGGCATCCCTGTGGTTAATGTGGTTACGTTCGTTCTCACTGGAACATACGCTGCAGGAGAGGAAGACAGACGTCAGTGAAAGAAAAACAAGGCGACAGATGACAGATAAGCCGCTCTAATTGAAGGGACTGAGGAAACTGCTGAACGTGGACTTTTGGTTTAGCGCCGCGCCATTCCGTTTTGCTTCTGGGGGCCCTCGGGTTTCACTCACTGTAGTTGCAGCCGGTGAAGTTGAAGCTGTCCGGCTCCGGGGGGAGAGAGTCGCATAGCATGCAGACGGCCGTGTCGTTCCCCAGGACGCGAAGGAAGCACCCTGCGGTTAAAAAAGCACCAACTTCCTGATTGTTTCTCTTTTTTTTAACAACAGAGTGGGGGATAACAAGACACAACCAAACGATTCGCAGAGCAGAGCTCCCGCTCACAGGGGGGGAGGGTCGAGGCGGAAGCGCTCGGTACCTGGCTCACACTGGGTGCCGTTGACACAGATCCCGCTCGCCTCCATTCCATTCTCGGAGCAGCAGTCGCTGGGAGCCGGGAGGGCGGCCTGCAAGGCGTGCACACACAACTAAAGATTCAATTATGACCTGGACCAAACGCTATCTAAAGATGCTAACTAAAGATTCAATTACGACCTGAACCACATGACAATGTTCCAGTATCTCAGGTCAAACCGCGGCCATTTCCAAGTCAGGCTGTGCTGTAAGTGGCCGGGGCTACATTTCAGTCTTGGCAGAAGCGTGTTTCATGTTCCAATTACAATTAGCACTTCCGCGACCCAATCACACTTTGGCTTACAAGAGCTATTTGGTGTTCTGAGTGGGTGGTTTCTGTTTTCATTGGAAGGAAGAGAGGTAACCTGCTTGTCAGGATCCCCTCTGGCTGCTGTTGCACAGGTGGGTATCCTGTGCATTGCGACCCTACACCTGACTGCAATGCAATGAAACAGCTTTTAACCCATCTCAGTAATGAGAGCTGGGGTATCCCATTAGACAGTGTTTCTCAGTCCTGCTCCTGGAGGCCCACTGTCCTGCACATTTTCCATCTTTCCCTGCTCTACCTACCTGACTGAACTCATCAGTGGCACTTTTGATTAGCTGAGCACACCTGATTTAATTAAAGAGCATGATAATCACACTAATCAGGTGTGTTTGGAGCAAGGATAGATAGAAGATATGCAGGACAGTGGGCCTCCAGGAGTAGGACTGAGAAACACTGCCATAAGAGACATGCGGGGCTCTGGCAAATGTACACAAAGCTTTATGTGCTGCAGCAACACTTCTTCGTAATGGCTTTGAAGCAGAAAAATAAGACATGATCCACTGATGTTTACAAGCAGCCAAAAACCCGCGTAAATTTAGGGGGTGTACACCATGCATGGGCAAGCTCGGCTTCGAGAACACTCTCCTAATGACTGTAATCACAACACTGCAAATAAAATCATTTCAGGCAATAAAAAAATTCTGATGACAACATTATCTCTGAACTGGAATGTAGCTGTAACAATCTGCTCTATCAAAGTGTCAAATTTTGAATGATTGAGAGTTGAGAGGATCATTTAAAGCCATTAAAGCCCAGCTTTCAGCTGAAGTGCTCTGCATCTCTGCTGCGAAACCTGTCAATGGGGCTGTTCTTCTGGAATTCCCCCCCTTGACCGGCCCTGGAGAGAACACAGTCCAGCAGCCATTCTCTCTCTCTAAAAACGACAGACAGACTAATTAAGAGCTTGGCACGGCCCCAAATCTGCGGTGGGACGTCTGTCATGTGAGGGAAAATTAATGCAATTTCAGGCCACTAAACAGTGCTGGAGGACGACTGCTCTGACCTTATCCATGTCAGCAGAACCTCCAGCATGAAGGCACTGATGAAAAGCCCTGAGAGGCAAAGCTCTCGTCATCAGAGGGTGGTCCTTTAAAAATCTGAAATTTGTTAACCCCTGAACATTTGTTTTAAGATCAATTTTTGAAAGACAGAAATATTTGGACTTTTGAACTAGAGAGAAAAATTACCGTTAAATGTAATTAAATTAGAAATACATCAAGACGACTAGTTAAGGTACTACTAACTTGCTTCCATGTGACACACTCAAACTGCAGGTTTCGGTATTGCTATGAGGATGATTCTGTTATTTAAACAAATCCCACTCTAAACCTCAGATTAAAATAAAAGGGCATAGACCTAAGGTAAGATAACTTTCACCGTATGTCAAAATTAAATGCACTGCAATGACAAAAATTGGATGACCTTTTCATAGCTTGTATAGCATTTAGGAGGATGGGGAAAACAGGCTAATGCTGGTTGCGATACCTGACAAATTTAACAGTGCAGAAGTGTACCCTCTGCTGGTAAGTAGCAGTCATAACACGTTAAACTGTTTTACCCCTTTTAACCGAAAGCAAAACAATCAAACAAAACTGCTGACAGAAAACAAATGAAGTAGTCCGAAAAGAAAATAGAAAAAATATAAATAGTTTGACCCGTGGTGTGGTGTGGAGTGACAATAGCAACATAGCTGATTACAGTAAGTTACCTTGGTTACTGAAGTTTCACAAACAACTTGAAGCACGGCGGCGGCGAAGATGATGAAGTATGACAAAGCCATAACCAACCAAACCACCCCTAGGACATCAAACCAACAATGCAATGACAAAGTCAGAATCACATCAGATCAATTCGAATAACCGACCAGTTTAGCAGGCTCGCTAACTAGACTAATTCAGTTGTATCTCTGGAACTGTTGACAACAATCATATATGTCCTATATCTGACTAACTTCAGCTCATTTAACTCAAAAACACAAAAAGAGAGAGATGTAAGTATGACAACACCTCTAACGTCGGTGCTCCTTATTATCAGTACTTCAGCCAGCGTCATTATAAAAAAAATATGGCTATAACTTGCACCAAAGTCTTGGTACTGATATTGATAGCTGCTGATCAGTTAGTTGGCTTGCTAGCTGGCTATCCCCCCAATATTAGCAAAAAAGGAATGGCATTCCAATGACATGGCATAGTCTGTGTAGCAAACAATACAGAATGTGCTAAACTACCTGTTAACTATCTAGCCAGCGAAATACACAAAACATAGCTTCAGATATGTTAGTTAGATCACTGTCTATTAACACAGCTAGTTCGGTACGTTAACGTTAGCTAATGTTAGATGTCACAACGCCTGTGGTGCGAAATAGCTAGCTAGTTATGATGTTCAGATTAGCGCTACTGATTTGTTCTTTGATAATGGTTGTCACAGACACATTAATACCTAACTGCTGGGCTTTGTTCAAAAGCTTGGTCTGGTTAACGACTGCTTGTGAACCCTAAGGTTAACTTAAATCTGCTAGCTAACTTAGTTAGCCTTACTAGAACGCTAACAAACCAGTTAGAGTATTATACTAGCTAGCTAGCTAATGTAAATACCAGTAAGAAAACTACCGCCAGCAACCCAGCTAGCTCAACAACTAGCGCCTTTTAGCTACTCCTTGCTAGCTAACTTAGCTAACGTTACCAGACAACGTACCAAGAAAACGTAACGTCAGCTGGCTAGCTAGCCTAGCCAGATTGGCTACAACAGCTTTGACCAAGCGTGCGAATCGCAAACCTACATAGGCTGATTTTCTTCACTAGACAATGACGCTATGCAATTAGATGTCTCAATGGAAAAAAATGGATCGTTAACATAAAATTTTGTAAATCAAACCAAGACCCGCCCTACCTTAGAAAATCATAAGGAAGTGAACTTGAGGCATCGAACAGATGAGTGCCTGCACAGTTGCAGCAGAAACGCCAGGCCTGTTCGGTTGCTAGGATACAAGGAGCCGCACAGGGGGTGTGTTCAAGTGGCAGAGCGCATTTATCCCAGCTTGCCTCGGTTACTGTAGGCCATGTGCTAGACATAGATGTATCTTTTTTGTTATCACTGAAACCTCCTACCATGCAAAACGAATATATTCGTAGAAAGTATTCGATAACACATGTGTATTACATGCGACTTTTAAATACACTCCAGTTATATCAAAATAGTTGCAAATCTCTAGAATTGGTGTTTTAGCCAACTGGTTTGAGGCGGCTTTTTCTCAGGATCTGGCGCCATGTACTGGAAATACTAGATCCAGCTAGGACTGGCAGTGGTGGTTTTAATTAGATGTGAAATTGTGAAATAATGATTCACAAAACAAAGCACTGATGTGTGTTGAATTTGAAACTTGTAAAGCACCTAGTTTTGGATAGCGAAGCCCAAGTATGTGGAAAGATCTTGGCCCGTGAGTGAAGACACAGGGAAGGAAGACACTGCTTCTGTAAACATCATTATCACACATTCTTCAAATCGTTGACATTGATAGCATGCCACCCTTGCGTGTCAGGTAGTGGGACCCAGCCCTCTGCAAGCACGTCACACAGCTGAACTGAGAGCTGAGAATTGTGGGTCAAAATTAGGATTCATGTGAACAAATAAACGTAAATGTTGAAGCACCAGCTTGACAGGAACCTCCAGAATTATGTTTTAGTTGGAAGGTGCGTACACTGTATGGAAATATTCAAGGCTGCTGGATGGTTGTTATGACTGTAACTTGTGGGAATCGATCATGCACCCCGCTTTTGTGCTCAGACAAATAAAGCATTGTGACCTGAATGTGGAAAGTATCATTTGGTCAGCACATGTAAATATACAAACTACAGACTCCATGTTATGGTTTTGTAACCTAATGGCCAAAGCTGTCATTTATGCTCTGTTTCCAGCGTGTGTATCAGCAAAAGGCCAACTTGAAGGGGAATGCAACAACTGAATGGTGAGTCTAGAACATTCCCATTCCAGGTTGACAATGACCAGTGAGTCTAGGCAATAGGAGACTTAATTCCTAATTTCTTAGTGTCATTTTTAATTTAATTTTCTTTCCGGTGATGTGTTACCATATTCTGGGTATGGTGAACTCTTCATGGGACTTCACTGCAGTGGTTAGCATTTGTTTCGAGCAGTAAACAGAGGTTCAGAAGACCAGTTGATTCGTCATTGCACAGTGGTTGAAATTGGATTTACAGGTTGTAATTTCCATGATAATGCTCCTTTCATTTCATCTGGCATAATCATTTTTTTCACAAAGGGATGTGATTCTAATAAGCTTGAGAACATGCAATTTCCCTAGTGTATAATGCCCCTTTTCTCTTTTCACTTTAACGGTGGTAATCAAGAGTGTGTGTGTTTTTTTTATTCAAAACTGGAAAAATAGAAGCAGCTGGCATATCCAAGCCCATCATCTGTTGATCACTGCCCACATACTTTAAAATAAAAGCTCCTCTTTCAGTGTCATGAGAGAGCAAAATGTATAATGTATAATGTTTTTTTTTACTTGATTGATTTTCTACACCACTGTGTTCTTTTAACACAGGTGTGCAGAGATTCAAGTGTCCCCTCTAGGGGGAGCTATTGTTGTTCCTACTCAATGGGAAGACAGATACAGCGATGACAACCTTTTCACCACAACTCACAATATGTCTACTTTTCTGTTTGATCAAGCAGATTGTATCATAAGACACAGCATCGCACAAGTTGAACAGACGCCAGTGGTTCCCACTGACAATTGCAGCAAGCTTTCAAAAAGCCCTGCACGACAAGGCCTTCCAGCTGTTCTGTGCTCTGCTGACCCTTTGTAGCAGTCTGCAGTCAGATACTGGTATTACCCATATGTCACCTAGTCAGACACGGCACAGAATAAAGCTGATTACATTCTCAACTGATGTCACTAAAATTGTGGTAACAGGAATTAAAAACCAAGTCATTGTTCCCCTACATTCAGAGTGGCACCCTGTCCTGTGGTTTCCTTTCATAATGACTTCCTGCTCCTGGCCATCAAAGCGTAAAATCGAGCTGCTTTTTATTGAAACACATCAGCTTTTATGGTCTGTATCCAATTTCTGGAGCTGCATGACACATTTTTTTATTTTCAGCTTTTAATGTAATTGCCTCTCCGTAATCAAAACCGTGCTCCCACAAAAAGATGAGACTTATTCCTGTCATAACAAGAAGAAAGCTTTGTTTTTTTTTTTTTATAAAGGGTCGGGTGAGTGTTGTTTGTTGTCGCTCAGGCAGAGGCCGGGGGACAGCCGTGCAGAGAGATGAGAGGCTTGGAGGTTCTGCTGTTTTTCTGCACCCCCCCACCTCCAGGGGCTGAGCAGAGCGGCTCCGTTGCCAGGGCGGGGACTCCTCTGATGCAATGTTTCCCGGTTTCGGTTACCCCGCACTCCCAGGGGGTACGACGGCCCCGTTCAAAATCCCTGTACGCCTGACACCTTGTGCGGCTTGAAGGGTTCTGGGCCTACTCTCAGCAAACGTCACACTGACGTTTTGAGATTATGAAAATGTGTATCTGTCCAACGAAAAATTCCTCCTGTCCTTTCTTGGAGTGAAGGGCTGAGTATAATTTTGCACCGATGCAGAGCGATTCACAATATGTGCAGAATGGAGGGTATAAGTAATCTTTGACCTGTAATTTTAAACCTTGGGGTAGATTTCAAAGAACTTAATCTCTGTAGTGGGAAAATAAATAATGCGGATAAGTGTTCTGTTGAATTAGGAGAACCATATCTAAAAATGTGTAGAGGTAAAAGTCATATAATGAGCGTGTCTTGTGGAACATGTCTGAGAACTTCAGTAATAGTTTTTAAAGCTCTGCAACACTAAAAGTCTAAAAAATCAACCATATATTTCTACAATATAGAAAAATTAAGACTGTTAAAGTGGTTTTTTTTTCTGGGCTTGTTATTCAAGGAAAAAAGTGGAATTTTGAATATGAATGTCTATCAATTTCTCAATTCAGGCTTTGATTCAGTTTGTCCGAAGCATGTCCTTAGGGCGATTCATTTTAGAAAGTCTCTTCCACATGTTATTCACATACATATTATCTATGAGACACAGATGTGAGTCACTGTAATGCATGAAAAATGACAAGAAACTCCTGCATAAATTTATCTTTGAAATGTGGCCACACTGAATCCAAATGTGCCAAAAAACAGTTACGTCTGCATCGTTGGCATCTGCAAAACGGTTGCTGCATAAGTGTTAGTGCTCCATACCAAACTGCAGGAGACCAAAGCAATGGAAAGGTGGCACACAAAAGATGGCCGCTCTGAACAGCCACTCCCTGTGTTTTGCAGGCATCACAGGGCCGTCTCCAGTGACATCATTACCGCAGGAAAAGGAGGGCTTTTGGCTTGGTCCGGGAGGGCCGATGAATGGACCCTGCATTCTGTGTGTCCTGTCAGGTCTCCTCCGCCGCAGTGCTGAAATGTGTGACCCCTTTTGTTCCCTCCCCAGCCATCTGTCCGCCCGTTCCTCTGCAGATGGCCCTAATTAACGGGGCCCCCTTAATAATCACCTGCTTAATTAACCCTTTGAGGGGCTGGGATAATCAGGCGGGAGGGTATTACAAGGGGGTGAAGGGGTAGTGGTCGTAGGCCTGCCCTCCCTGGCAAGACTGCCGGAGCTGTCTGACGCCGTTTGATTTCTCTTATGAAAGCAGTACGCTGGAACATTTGAACATTTAGCCTCATCTTTAGCCTCATGTTAACAAAAATTGAGAATGAATTGCACATTGTAAGAATGTAGCTACTGAAATTCCTGTGATCTACACCCCTCTGTTTCTAACCAATGGGCTGAAACATCACTTTTATTAAAAATGTGGGTTTCTCTTTTGGGTTTGCATCCAAAGGGTTGGGAAATGCTTTCAGTAGCCTTACTGAAAATGGCAGCTCTGATGGGCAATTCCTCTGTAATTAAACTGTACACCTGTGGTGACGTTTTAGAGTAAGGTATAGAAATGTTGCCAGCAGGATGACACTATTGATGCTGAAATGTTTGAGTCTTTGCCCTCATCTGTATTATGAAAACCCTGAGTGCATTTCCCCAACCTGCAATTGTTTTCTGGAAAGTTCTTTTTTTGCAAAGCAGAAGTTTCCTTTGCAGGTCGTTCTGCATTGCAAAGGACTGAGCTCCTTAGCTCATTCAGTCCATTTGTTTATGACATGGAGAGAAAGAACATGAGTTACTCTTCAATGTCATAAAATGAGAATGAAAAAAAATATATATATATGTTGTTGCTCCAAAAGCACAGAACAACATTTTACTTTTTCATGTTCTTCTCCTTCTTCTTCTTCTTATTAGTAGTAGTAGTAGTAGTAGTAGTAGTGTAGTACTGCTGTTGTTGTGAATATATGAAAGGAAGTTAATGCATTTAACAATGTCTGCAAGGAAGGGAAATGTAGCTAGGGTGCAACAATATTCCACAACAGCACTAATCATGTCTTCTGTGGAGCATAGCAATATCCTCAATGTGGCACACGCAGGACAGTGCATGGAGCTTGTCCCTCTGCTTTCTGTACATTATAAGGTTGAAAAGAAATCATGCCTTGATCAGGCCGCTTAGATGAAAACTGTCAGTGAAAATAACATTGAGCGGACATAAAGTAACTTTGTTAAATGAAGAATAAACCTGTGAAGCCCTTATTTCTTTTTTAGGTGTAAAAAAGAAACAGATTATTTTCTGTGTGCGCTGTGGCTCAGTGCGCCTGCATTGGGGTCTCCAGCGCTGTATGTGTTTATCCGGCTACATAAACAAGTGCAGGATGGTACACGTTTCGGAGTCAGCAGGAAGGCGGTGTAATTGTGCTGGCGAGGCCGTTTGATGTGGGACAGGTGGAGTCGCCCATCCCCCAGGTGTGTTAACAGCGTGAGGATGCACGTGCCGTCTGCACTGCCAGGTGTGGCTGGTCTGCAGCCATCAATGAACCCCACTGATATTGCATTGCGCCCCCCACCCCGTTCAACTGGAGACAGTGTAATGGCGGTTGCCAGGCAGCCGCAGGCCCTCAGAAATGTGTGTGTTTACTGTACAAAGATTAATTGCACTGGGAGCCGTGGACATGGCAACAAGGAGGGAACTTTAACCTTTGCAAAATACTCACAGCCAATCAGAAATTCATTCATTTCATCATTTGTTTATTATGGCTTTTCCTGTCATTTGTTTTCCTCATTTGTTTGGAATGGCTTTATCCATGTGTGGGTATGCTAAAGGAACATCTATACATTATATCTTTAACTCCATACAGGTTGACCAAAAAATTTTTTTTTGTGTTCATCACAAAAAAATGAAGGTTTGTGCCATGTGTATAAAAACTATCAGTTTCAGAAACAATTTCCACAATTCCACCAAAGCTTGCAGTCCATTTGCACACTCGCACAAAAATGGGGACATGTGGGGACATAAACACATATGAATGCATGCATACATGCGCGCACACACACACACACACACACACACACACACACACACACAGAAGCACGATCTCATCTGTGGCCTCCCTCTGATTTCCATGCCATGCAAATGCCAACTGAATGAATGTAAGCCCGAGAGATGGTGGCAGCTACAGCAGCTGTGAAGTCTGGGAGAATCCAGGGCACTTGTGCAATTAGAGAAGAAGGGGAAAAGAAAATCATCTGGTACAAAAACTTAATGTAGATTTGGGGATCTCATCTTTTAATGAGGAGACTGAAGTATATTACAGACACCAAAGCATTACTTCAAAGGACACATTAATTTAGGACATGCAGCAGTGTCTGTACTCAGATATTCATCATTAGGCAGTGCCTTTACAAGTCATTTAGCGGAGACAGAGACTGTGGCAGTGACTTGCATGCTAGCTATAACAAGGAGCTATGCGCATAGCTAGGTGGTTTAATGTTTTAACTTCTGATCAAGTTAATAAATGAACAGGCTAATACTTTTCGCCAGCTATGAATGTTTGTGGGGTACCCAGCTAGGTGGACAGGTAGCCACTCATATTACAATCAGGAGACATTTCAGTTTTTAACCAGTTTTTTTTATTTTGAGTTAACTTTTTTTTGTTTGGCTGCTACATAGGTACCGTCATAATGACCTTTGCAAGGGTCATGAGGACCCTTCAGCTTGTAGCTGATTAAATTAAGTGTTACACATTATACAGTTTCATTGTACATGTGGCCCTTGGCACGCACACCAATAGGAAAAACATTTATGGTAGTCTACTACGCCATTCCCTATTATGAAGGTGAGAGGACCCGAAAAATGTAGGCCTCGGCCGAGGTTCCCTACACAACTATGTCTGCTTGCACAGGTGGGAATAAATGCAAGGGTGGAGGTACCAAAATAACAATTTATTTTACACAGTTCAATAAAAACAATAATGGCTTCAAGAGAGAGGGTTGCACACCAGTTACTAAGGTTTTGTCATTCACAGTGAGAAGACAGGGGACTGTCATAACATATAGCTAGCACAGCACATGGGTCAGGAATAGAGATAGTAAAATACAAGGACTGACACCTTTTGAAGAGTGGGATAAATTGCACTTGCCCACAAGATACACCAGAAAGTGATAAAATACCACTACACTGCACACAAAGAAAGTTCACAGCAAGCAATGAAAATGGTGACCGCCACACAGCAGCCACTAAACACAATCAGTATATTGCACAGCACACCAGTGTAAAACTTCACACAGTGAGAGGGGCTGCAGGTGGTACCCACTACCTTACTCAGGTGTATCCCAACTCACACTAAACTATAATAATAAGGAGGGGGGAGGGATTATCCTCTAACATCTAAAGTTTAATATAATCATATGACACCTGACCCTGAGCAAGTTATAATCCCACGCCAATACTGCACCTAGCCCAAACCCAGTATGCTAGCTGGATTGCACTTGGCCCATCCCACCTAGGGTTGCCACCCGTCCGGTTTCAACCCGGGCAGTCCGGTTTCCAGGCTATATGTCCGGGTGTCCGGTTATGACTGTCATTTGTCCGTTTTTGCAATGTTCTCTCTGGGGGGAAAAACAAGCAATAAAATCAATGGAATGGAATTTTGACTTCAAGTGTGTTATTGCATAGGGGTGTCCGGTTTTGGCTTGTTGAAAAGGTGGCAATCCTAGTCCTACCGTATGATAAAAGGGTTATATTGCACTTTACCCGTCTCACAGCATGGCACAGTAACTATATTGCACTTTACCCGTAACACGGTATAATGCAATATTACACCTTATCCGTCTCGCTATACAATACAGGGTCTTAAACACTCACGTGCTAAAGGTGACAATATTATAAATGGCCAATAGTTTGCTGGGACTTAAAAGCCGCAAAAGATTGGGAATACGTCCACGGGAATGTCACCAAAACGCGGTACGCCACCGCATTAAGGAATGATCACAATAAACACACAGATACGGTATGGAAAGCTAAAACTACAATGTAGGCCAAACAGTGGTTATCCTTTAAAGCAGCGTTTCCCAAACCTCTCCTAGAGTACTCCTTGTCCTGCTTGTTTTAGATCTCTCCCTGCTCCAACACAGCTGATTTAAATGATCAGTTTGTTATTAAGCAGCTTCAGGAGTTCATAGCGAGTTGATCATTTGAATCAATGGGTTTCCTGTTAAACCCAATATATATATACTGGGTCCTAAGGTCCTATGGGTTACATACAGAGAGCTGATAATTTATATAATTATGTATTATTCACAATGTGCATTCATTTTTGAGGTTTTTTTTTTTTCCAGTTGACATGATCTTACTCTTTTACAACACTTACATTGTAAATGAGCGACTCTGCTGTTGTGCTAACTGCAGTACTTTACTGTAGGCCTCCAATCCATCACAGACTCAAAGTAAGTTGTTCAACTGATTGCAAGTCACAGTAACATATGGGACGTCACAAACGCGGCCTCTTCAAGTGAAGAATGCTGTTTTACAGACTGTGTCTGAGAAAGGAACAGCAGATATTTGAGGGCTAATGAAGTTTCCGTCATTCATCTTCACATAGACTAAGAAGGCCCTCAAAAAGGCGATGGCCATATTACTTTTGGCTCCCAAAATAAGGGGAAGTACCAAGTGAAGTAAGCAAACATTAAATAATGAATTGGGATACAGCCAAAAAAAACCCCACCAATCAACCCACCCTACTCGTCTTACATTCTTTACACACTGACTCATCACATTAAATTGTTAAATTATTGTGTGCCTCGGAACCGATGAAATAACGACGTGTGGGGTCAAAGACTTTCAGGAACCTTTGCAGTATGCTACAAAACAAAAGTCAATACAAAAAATGAAAACTGGTAAGATGAACAAGAAAACAGGTAACTGAATGCATGAAATTCAAAATGGTTGAGTTTGCCTGTGACCATATGTGGAAATTGATAATCAAGTCAAACAAACGATCGTCCCATGTGTATTCTCACACACAGGTGCGTGTTTTTTTCCTAAGTATGGTCTCTTTTTCCATCGGCAGCGAGGCCACTTGTTTTGATAAGACGTCTCTGGGGAGTGATTAGTTTTTATTTATGAAATCCTGACGGCTTGGCGATCCTGTGATGTTAATGACAGAGTGTGGGTCTCTGCGCTGAGCCCTTCTCTCTCCCACCCCCGATACCTACCTGATATTTTGGCCTACTGGGGGAGAGCCCCTCCCGCCTTTGAAGTGCTGTCTGTTGGCGCACGTTGCGTCTCTGCCCTGAGACACCCCCCCCCTTAAGTCTGGCCCCCCCAGATGAATAGAGGCGAGCCCCGCGCAGTCGGCAGCTGCGGCCTTTGAACGCGAGACAAAGGCCCAGATTTATAGACCCCCTTTCATCCCTGCATTCGATACCTGTCTGCCGCACATTGCGAGACCCCGACTGTTACGGACGGATCCATATATGTGCAATGTGTTGTTAAAAGTAAAGCCGTCACCTGGGTCGGCAAAGGAACACAACACAACAGTGCTCTCAACTGAAACGATGCAATGAGACAGTGAATTGCGCTTACCTCGATTCTCACTGGGAATTATTACACAAAGAAGCTGCGTTAGACACACAGAAAAAAATCGTTTTTCATTTTCTCTCTCAAAGCTAGGGATAAAGTGCATTGGCAGTCTGAGTGAGAACAGAGTATCACATTATTGCCTTTGTTAGCTTTTTTTCAACATTAATTTCCAAAAAAATATAATGCTCGGGGAACAGACTAACATACAGTTGAGTATGTCCTCTAGATCTGAATGATAAGCTGCTCATACAACAGTGTAACTGATACATTCAGAGGTGTGGTGATATGGCATAGACACAGACAATACGTTTGTTCTCTCGAGTACCATATTCTTAACCCTATCGAGACTGTGCCTCACCCGGCATATCAATAAGACTACAAATACCATAAGCCAGCTGGCTAACTTCCTGTTAAACAGCAACCATAAAAATCTTGGAATATTTATTTAGGCAAGGCTTGAGGCTTTCCAGTCATGTATCAAGTGTCTCCTTGGGCCACACCTCTTGCAAGATGCACGCCTCTAAATTCAACGCATTTGCCAGCACTGCTGTTTGGATTGCTGAGAACAGCACTGTATGAAGATATTTTCAGTTTTCTTTCAACATTCTCCATCAATGGCATGTAGTTTTACTGGAGGGAAGGTCATCCAAAAACTCTTAAATACACATCAGTTGAGCTGTTTGAGGAGATTTTCAAAGGCTGCAGCTGGTCCAGTGACCCTTTGTCAATCAATGAGTGAATCAATCAAAGCTAATTTGTTATGGAACATTTTGACAGTTGTGTCTGTGCACTCCAGCAGGCTTTTAGGCCTCTGACTCTCTGCGGGTGCTGCTGTACACCAAGCTTTCATTACAGCTTTCCCTTTGCTTCCAAGGCAGTATTCAGTTTCTGCTTTATTAATATAAAAATGAAACATTTTCCAGTTGAAAAAATATCATGCACACCTTCCTGTTCCTGTCATATAAATGTTGCATTCTGTTGCATTCTGTTTTTGGAGCTGATACCTCTGTTAACAAGTATACTATCTATCTATATTATCCGCAAAAGGCATTTTTTGTGTGCTGTGTGTTGTTTTTGTCCGATGTACTGTTTTACAGTTTAAGTTGTTTAAGGGTGTAACATGTGGCACATATACCTTTAAGAAACTCTGCTGTGTTCATTTAGAAGGAACAACAAAAAGCTGAGAAATAGGTTGCACTTGACGGAAAGCATTGAGAAGATGCTGTGTATTATCGCAGTACAGTCTGGCACACCAGAAGTGCAAGATGCACATTTGGATTCAAGGGAAGCAATCCGTTCCAGAAACAGCACAAATTACAATCTACTCTTTTTTCCCTTTTTTGAAAAATTGTTAGTTGTGTCCAACTGAGGAAAACAAAAACCCCAGTAACTGGGTTAGAATCTGAGAAAAATTAAAACTGAAATATTGTTCAGCTACAGCTGGCTGGAGCATGCCCAGACTTTGGCCATAAAAAAAAAAAAAAAAAAACGTGGCATCCAAAACAGAGATGCAAACCCACCCACACAATAACTTATGGCACGCAGTAAAGACCTCTCTCTGCTGCTTCGGATCCAACCTTGCGCTGTGAAGCCAGCGCAGCTTAATCCTCCCAGAACCTCGGCACAGCGACTCCGTTTCCAAGCGAGGCACCAGCTAAAAGCTGCTGTAGGTATCGCTGTCCACCCGGGGAGTCGTGCAACAGCATGTTGGGTAAAAGTACACTTTTAAAAAGGAGAAAGGAACCCCACGTCAAGAAAGGAATGATTATTTTTTACAGATATGATTTTCTTTTACATATATACAGAAAGGGAGCATAACATAAACGTTAATGTTTTGAGACAGAAATTTAAATGAATAGACTAATACTTGTTGGAATCTAGGTTAACAGACTTGAAGAAAAAATAACAATAAAAGATTTGTAGAAGAGATGGAAAAGGCTGTTAGTCATTTTAGGCCAGTGATTTCTTTAGCTTAAAAATGACTGTTGCTTGAAAGAGCCTTAAGATTCCAATTGATCAACATGAGTGATGCTAACTGTGTCCCTGCTCAGGCATTTGCATTGGAACTATACTGTTTGTGTTTGCGCTGTGGATTCACACTTCATAAGCCCTAACAGTATATGTGAAATGCAGGTTTATTCTTCAAAAACACCTGTCAGTGGTGGCTGTAGCTATGGTTTTAATGTTGTGAGGTAGTTTTTAAATAAACTATTGCACATTTGTGCTCACACGTTGGGTTTGATTTGCCTTTACTGCATAGTCCCAGTCTGTCATCAGTACCAGACCCTGCTAATTAAAGACTGACCAACTGCTTTAAATCCACACCAGTGCCTCTTTAAGACAGCACAGACCCTCCCTGCCCCACCTATAATTCATTATCTGTGACCCATAGAAAAAAAAATAGGAAATCAAAGGGATAAAGGGCTAAAAATAGTATCTTCTGAGAGCAACGTGTGAGACAGCCCCTGGAGGTGGCGGGGTCTGCGCATACTGTGCGTGGGACGGCGCCCTGCGCAGCCGGGGCAGCCGTTCGGGGTAGGATTCCTGGGCCGTGCATAAGCGTGGTGGGGGGGCCGGCGCTGTACCAGGCAAAGGTTTCCACCAGGCCGCCGTTGCGTAACTCCCAGCGATAACGCCGGCGCATTCTTCCCACCAGCCTTCACCGTCCCTCCGGAGTGCCTTCACTCCCTCCTGATTCGGGAGCGAGATCGCCTCCCCTCAGGAAACCGTTATTCTTCAAAAAAAAAAAAAAAAACTTTCTATATGGAAGTGATGAGCTCAACAGGCTGAAGAGTTGGGAGAAGTTGCAGAAGAGCGGCTGGAGCGAGTGTTCTGTTGTTGTTCCTGTTTCCCGGAGAACGGGTTGCGGTCGGTCTCTCTGACCGGGCGCGGGTCGCGCTCTCCAGGCGGCGGTGCGAGGGAGGATGCGCAGGAGGTAGGTCATCTCGGGTTAGAGGAGAAGGGCTCCACGCATGGCTCTCCGTGAAGCATGCGCACGCGAGCCTTCTCCCCTTTCGCCTCACTGTGGGGGTTCGCCTCTGTCTCCCGCCGCATTTGAACCGACCTTATTGATCACTAAATCACTGCAGCGGCATGGAAGGTGTGTAACGTTCCGCGCTGTGCGGTCCGGCGGTGCGTTGCCCGCTGTGTGTCGCGCCATGACTCATTTTTGGCGCTAACACCCCGGCCCGCTAATAACATTCCAGAAACAACCGTGGGAGTGGTTTATGCGCCCTGACTTTTAACATCCTGTGCCATCATCAGTTCGGTAACAGCCTACCGTGCCACGATAAGACAGAACGGGGTGTTGCACAAATGCAGATACCATCTGCCCTCGCGTTTCCTTCTGCGGTTTTATGAGCCCGCTGCTTCCTCTCACCTTTGCCCCTTCGGGATATATATTTGAATGGTGCAGGTAATCAGGGTTTAAAATCTAGGGGAGGCGAGGACTCCTTTCCGCTCGTGTGAAATCAGCCAGTGAAATTCTGGAGGGCAGAATTTTGAACAGATTGTTACAGATTATTTGATGTTTTTTATTTGCAAAGCTCGCGTGGTTGCTAAGGCGTCGTAGCTACCTGCTTGTCGCTGTTGTTATGTGTGCCTGCCTGTCTGTTGAGTAGGCGTTTTGGGTGGTGCTGAATGCACAATGTCACAAAGGTTTTCAGGTCGTGCACAGATATAGGGGAAAGCTGTCTCCTGGCAACCTGAGGATTGTCAGAACAGTGGGCGTACAGCGCAAAGGTGCAGGATGCAAGCCCCTCCCCCTCACCTAAAGACTCTATGGGGATTGCGCTGCTTTTACTACTGGGAATCCCTGCATTTGCCTTCTGTCTTTTGTCTTCTTCGTTGGGAGAAAATTGCAATAGCAGAGACCATTCGCATCTGATTTGCATCTCTAAAATACGTACATTAAATGCCTACAGGAAGCCTTTGTGTTCATAAAACACTGATAGAGCAGAGCAGCTGTTTTGAACTTGTGTCTTCCCCAAAGCCCCTATTATTATTGTGTTCGGGTGTCAGGTGTGCTGTGAGGTGGTGGGGGGGTGGGGAGGGTGAATCTTCCCTCCCTCAGCGGAACGACGCCCTTGTTGACACAGTGGCGCCCCACGATGTGTTTGTGGAGCAGTAAAACGCCAGCAGCGTTGTGCAACCCAAGTGCAGCCTCGCTCAGGCTGAGAGTGAAACCCAGCGCCCATTTGCATGGCCTGCCACTGAACAAGGGGCTCGCCCACGGCTCAATGGTGCGGATTCAAACAGATTCAAATGAGGGGGGATTTGCTCGCTGTTTGGCACCTTGTGATTGATGGGGCTCTTCTCGGGTAGAGTTCCACTGACACCTGCAGAGCATCCTGACTGAATCCAGAGTCAGTGTTAACCGTGGTGTCACTCAGACCGGAGAGGTGTGGGTTTGAATCCCAGACAGGAAGCAGTGGCTGTATCTCTCCTGCTTCAGTATGTGGGCGTGTAAATGGGAAAATGTTTTAAAATGGAATCGTTTTAAAATGAAAATACTGGAGCAGCTGAGCAAATATTGATAGTGCACTCTACCGCCTCCATAAAGATATAAGACAATATATGAAAGAATATTACATTCAAAACATAGAAATACATTGACATACATTAATGTAGGTCAATATTTACAGTGCATACCAAAAAATATAAAAGATATTCCCATTTTCACATGAAAATTGAAATTGTTGGTGATGTACTGTAGAACACATTATTAATTCATATTTGTTTACAGTATATTTTTAAATAAAATTTAAACACATTACTCACATTTCAGATTTCACATCTTAAAGTACATTACTGTTTGCAAAGGAGATAAGCCTCCATTGGTAACCTGAGGGTTAACAGGGTGTTCTTTTCCTCCTGAGATGCTCTCACTGTTTACCCGCCTGGGAAGGTCTGGCTTTTCTCCCATCCTGACCTCTGACCCCGTCCTCCTCCTCTCCCTCCCTCCTGCCGCTGTCATCCTGACCTCTCCTGCATACGCAAGGGTATCTTCTATCCGTTCATTTTAACATGTCAACAGAGCTCAGGTGCAGAAGTCATTTTGTGTGATGTTTTGAGGTGGGCTTGGTTACAGAGGAGTCACTCTGTGTGATAAAGTGGGAAGGAATCGGTTGCGGAGGAATCATTTTGAGTGATAAAGAGGAAAGGAATAGGTTGTGGAGGAGTCATTTTGTGTGATAAAGAGGGAAGGAATCAGTTGCGGAGGAGTCATTTTGTGTGATAAAGAGGGAAGGAATAGGTTGTGGAGGAGTCATTTTGTGTGAAGCGGGACAGAATTAGTTGCGGAGGCTACTGTTGGACACATGAGCACCAGGGGATGTTGAAAGCCCACACTGTATGGGCATGTGCAGAGGGGTTAGTAGGCCTGGGCAAAGGCTGGCATCTCGGTGCACCGCCCATGTGTCCCAGTGGTGAGTCAACTCTGACATAAGCTACCGCAGGAGGGAGTGTGACATTACTGAGATCTATTTTTAGGCACAGACGTTCTCTGTATTGTTTAATGTTCTGTGGGTGTGAGCGTGTGTGTGTGCTGTTTTTGACGGAAAAGAGAAAAGATACCAATTCCCCCGACTTGGTGCCTCCTAAAACATTTTATTTTGCTCTGAGAGCAGTGTTTTTCATGATGTACCTGACCATTTCTGTGTTTGAGCTTAGTGCTGCAAAAGCCCAGAACAACAGCACAGTTTTGGAGATGGAATGTGCTGCACCTGTTACCTGGTACAAGTTAGCAGTGATATGTTTTTGCGGGATGGTGAGAGTTGGGGATGATTTGAGTTTGGAAGTTGGGGTATCCTTTTATTATTTATTTTTTGTCGTTGACCTTACGCAGTGTTGTCACTGTGTCTTTCCTCATCTGCGTCTGTCCCACTGCTGGCTTTGTAGCCCCGGCCCTGCAGGATGCACTCCTGGAGCGTTCCAGTCTGCTTTTGATCCGTCATTTTTCATCAGAGGCTGCCAGTCCTTCTTGTGAACTCGACTTGTTACACAGTGCTACTTTGTACAAAAATATACGGCGTGTGGGTTCTCGCAAGAGGAATTATTGTAGATCGTCAGCACCTGACACGCTACGGTGTCATTGGTATGATTTCATAAGGCGCAGTACTAGTTTAACCAGCAATCCTTGCAGACTCATTAGGACTGCTGCATGGGGGCGTAATCGGGGGGTAAAATATTGCGTGTCCCAGGCTTAGATGACTTTCCTCCTGAGAGATAACAATGAAATACACACCTGTCGGTGACATCACAACTGAAAAGTGACACTGAGGGAGGCTTCTGGGAAAATAAAAATTCACTGTCAAACTTTCAAAGTGTTTGACTGGTTTCCATGTTAAAATAAAAAAAAAAACAAAACACATCTACGTATAAAGGTTAAGGCCACGGGATTTAGAACAACCACGCTTCAGACAAAGAGAACCGGGGAGAAACCGGTCTAAAGCGTCTGTTGTTGGCACCGATGCCAAGGAGAAAAGGGTAAACAAGGTGAGTCCCTTCCCCCCCCCCCAAAAAGGCCTCCTCTGTGCCTTCCGCAGGCGGTTAAACCAGATGGGCCGGTTTCTGCGAGGCGACACGTGGAGGGGAAACTTCCACTTCCAGCACCACTCGCCGCTCCTCGGGAAGGCTCGGATAGCACCGCTGCTCGGGTGATGTCATCCCACACGTGTCCCTGCACGGTGATGGATTGTCCACATTTTTTTGGTAGACACTGGAAAATCAGGAGCCGTGTGATTTCCTGCTGTCGGGGGGTTGGGTTGTTTTACCTCATCCCAATATCTTCTATGATTTGGGGAACATATTTTCAACACATAATTTTCCGAGGTTACATTACATTGGGTATCATTTATGGGTCACCCATCCATTAAGCCCAAATCCAGCACACTCCCATGCTTCCCTGGGTACTTCGGCAATCTGAGGGGTTGCAGAACAGTCGGTGCAAACATTTCCTTGGAATCTGGGAGTCTGATTTTCCCCAGAACTGCTCTCCAGTCAAGGCTGCATGTTTTGCAAGCACCTACACCCTCCACACGGCATCTCAGCACTCTCTGATGGGTGGGTTAGCCTTTTCCAGTAAACCACTTTTAATTGGAGCCTAAATATCTGTGCTTAAGTGTGAGTCATGGGAGTTAATGAGAGGGTATGGTGGGCCCTAAAGTTGGTTTAGCGGCCCTCACCGGAACGTATATTTCTATTGCGAAACCTCGGGACTTGCCCAGCTTCATCAGATCTTCTTGCGTCCATGAAACTCAGGTGCCCTGCCCCACCCTCTTTGGAAAATAGTACTCACTCGTTGACTAGCCGTTGAATTTGTTTATGCATTTTAGGCTGAGTTCATCTGGTCAGACAAACTTCAAATCATGTCACATTTATTAAAAGCCCTGATTCAAATAGTGTATTATGCTACGTTTAGTCTGACCTCCTTGTCCTTAATCTAAACTAAGACTAACATAGACTCCTAAGACTAAGGAACTAAAGTAAGTGTGCAATTTGTTAATGATTCCTGCACATTTTTGCCTTTTGTGTCTGTGACCAAAGTGCTACATCATCTTAGCACAAAGCACCTTAGCAGTTAGATTGAATGTGAATGCCCGTGGGTGAACTAAGAGCAGAGGTGTCATGTGACTCCAGCATCTCCACTGCTACGCAAGTTAACAAACAACACGGTGAGGGCTGCAAATCCCGGGAAACTGCAGCTCCTCAGTTCCCAGGAAATAAACAAAACAAAACACATACACAAGCGAGTGTGGGGCTGTGGAGAGGAGAGAAGGGCATGCTGTCTTTAAAAGAGGGGCTGCATTCCCTCAACATGAATCTATATCCAAGAACCGTGAAAACCACCTGTAAAACACTGACTGACTGATTACAAAGAATGAATGGGAAAATGATATATGTGAATGACTTGTCAAACAGATCATTGTCTGCATCCATTCATTTCCAGATATGTGACAGTATGAAATATTTGGAATGTGTCTGGTGAATTTTTTTTTGTTTCGCATCTTGCTCTCTGCTCCAGTCTTGTTGCATTTCAAGTGTGGATTTCAACCTCTTTTGCACATTTTTATTCATTCCCCCAAACACCGGGTTTAACCTGGTCTGTCCGGCAGAGATACACAGCTGTACAGCACATAATAATACAATAAGATCTAATATACTTCAATCAAACATCCCGTCAGCCACTCAAAGTCCAACTAAAATAAATAGTTGTGGATGTGAATGCATATATTTAAGATGACAGACGTCAAAAGCATTTAAAAGTGTCAGAGCCACTCCTGCAAATTTTCATCTGCTGCTGATTCTTGCACAAACTTGTGCAATACTGGGTAAATTCATTTGTTGTTTCTGTTGTGTAGATTGACTTTTGTAAATTGCGTGCAGTGATACTTGAGCGCTTTTTTTGACAGTGCTTTTTTTTCTTGTTGTTCACCGATGAGTGGTTTGAATGATGAAACATCAACAGGGGCAATTTCACCAGCAGTGCGCTGTGGTCGTTTGATAGTCCCCTCCCTGGCAACCTGGCCCCTGAGGGCACCCCTCTCTCGCAGCTGTCAGAGAAGGGGGGCTCTCTCACTATCTCACACACACACACACACACACACACACACACACACACACACACACACACACACACGCACACACACACACCTTGCATCATCAGCAAGGCTCACTGCTGCTCTGGCCTTAGCGATCTCAGATACTGCACCTAAAGGATGAGAGGCAGGGCCAGCGTGCCCTTCAGGAGCTCACTTTAACAGGGCTGGCTTTAAAGAGGCAAGCATGTGCAATGGGGTCTATAACTGATGTCACAGGCATAAATTCCATCAGAAATTAAATACAAATGATATTGTACAGGTTAAAGGCTTTTTCATTCATTTTGATGACCACCAAACTCACCAACTGTGAAAAAAGACTTGTATTTAGGTGTGAGTCAAAACTTAGGGCTAAGTTTTGATTGAATCCCGGCCATATTATTCTACTGGGTATCTCTGTGTCTTTCCCAACAAAAACATAAAAAGATACCTTTTGAGAAGTTATTCTGAAAATGAAAATATATCAAAGCCCGTCCCTCTGGCATGCTGGGTTATAGTCTAGACCACATCCAATTTGGATACTGCCTTGTGTACCTTTTTGTGGAGAGAAAGTGAATACATTACCTGAACACATATTGTCTGTTGGAAGTTTAAATTATGTGTCAATTCTGTTCATTTTTGCTCATTGTTAGCTGAGAAACTAGTGCAGAGAGAGAGTGACTGAGAGACAGTACAGTACAGTGTAGGTGCTGTAGATCTGAGATAGTGGCATGCAAAGCATCAAATATTTGTCAATGAATTGTTATACATTTGGAATGCTATTAGTGTGACAGTGATTTCTGTGTTTGCGGCCATCACTATTCTGGTGAGCGCACCCAGAAACAAAGAGCTGTGCCAGAGACAGGAGTGCAATGCAAACCGAGGTGCAGGCGGCAGAAGACAAAAACCCCACACGCTATGAAGATAAACAATACCGCATATACAGGCCGTTTTTCGGTGCGTGGGTAGGCCGAACCGAGGGGGAGAACAGGCCTCGACACAGGCACGGCATTTAGAGGGAAACAATGGCGGAAGGGACCTCGAGGTCAACTTTCATCTGCGTTTCCCAAACAAGCGGCGGCGTTTTGTTCCCCCGTTACCTCAGCCCCACACAAAACACGTCCAGGTGTGTTTGACTGCGCGTTGGAGGGCTGGGGGTTAGATGGGTGGGGGGTTGGTTCTGGGCATGTAAGCCCCAGCAGGGCGTGTCTCTGTCTTTTCGAAAAGCTGACAATGAGCGCGGGATCAGCCTATTCAAAACCGCGGGGAGGGGAACCTGGCTTGTTTAAGACCCTCTCCGTTGGGGCTGTTTGAAGTATGCAAATAAGGGCACTGTAGAACACACCAATGCCTTAACGTTTATAGTGTAGACCCCTGTACATGATCTGCACAAGTCTCACAGTTACCGGTGTCAGCAACAAATCATTACCTGAAAAATGTGTTCCGTGGTATGAAATTGTTCATCAGCAAATGTGTCTAATTAGCAGGTTTCTGATGGACCGCATTAAGTCAGATTGTGCTGGGAGCACCCTTTTGGAAAATTACATCAATACATGGTAATTATATCAGTACATGGTAAAATATGAAGTGCAAAATATATGCAATATATTTACAATTCCAATACTAAACGTACATCTTAATTAAAATGGTGGATAGAGGCAGGTGGCATAAGAGGTTCAGATGGCTGAAGAACACCTTACTGCTCAAAACATGCTATTGTGTGCTGCTATTGAGTGCAAGCAGCCACGAACCTATGGACTGTTTGGCGGCTTATCCCTTTGTTTGGCTGGTTGTGCATTTAATAATATTTAATAATAAAATTTAATAATAAACAGACAGGAATCATTGATTTTTTTTTTCATCTAGGCTTCTTGCCTCCTTTCTACATGGTCACTGTGCAGCCTATAACCAAGGATCACTCAACACCCTCACATATGGAAGCACAGGCCTAAATTACAAGCTATTTTACTATGGATGTACAATACATTTGTTCATGTAAGAATTCAACAGAACATGTGTGCTCAAATGGCTTCTGGCCAGAGGGAGGGCCCATTGGCTATTCCCTGTAAGAAACATCTGAGGGAAACGCAAAAGGACCACGATCATTTACAGTGTGTCAGGTGCTTCACCCGGCCAAGCTCTACTCAGCATGAAATTCTAATGCCAAATCTCTCTTTTTCTCACTTTTTAAACTCTCTTTACAATAATCATTAAAATGACAGTATTGTCACTGCCATAATTTCTGCCACATTCAATTTATTTTGGAAATACAGCATTTATTTGAGAAGCCATTGTAAGGTTCATTACTTCCAAGGACTATTTTGCATTTACATTTATTCATTTGGCCGATGCTTTTATCCAAACCGACTTACGAGTGAGGTAGAGCAAAGCAAAAAACATAAGGAAACAACAATATTAGAAGCATATTTTTATCATTTTATAATTATGAATATGACGCGACATACAGCAGCGGGAAATTTTTGGTGAAATCGCTTTCAAAAAAGTTTTGATAGCTCATCCCTAAATGAATCCATAGACAGAAAAGTGATTTCTGACATTGCAGACTTCTGGAGAGCCACTTGGAATTAGTTGTGTCTTGGGAGAAATTACAGCTACAACTACATTTTATTAGCATTGTTTTCACAGTCTAAAGTTATATTCTGATTCATCGCAACATTTCTTTTTAGAATATGTTAAGCTGCATCTTAACTTATTACATCACATGGAGTGTCTTTACTTCTCTTTACTTCCATCACACTATAACTATACGGGTGCAATGCAATGGACCCTTAAAAAGACTGACAACAAGAAAATGAATTTCATTTTTGGCAGTGATGTAATCTGTGATTCATCATAATTATATTGCCTGAATCACTAAAGAATAACTGTCAACACTGGTTGGAAGATGCAAGCATCAGTATTCATGCTTCCTTTTCACAGGCTGTGGTGTAGCCATTGCCAGACATTATAGCATGCCTAGTCCATATGGCCTCTCTGTTCAGCTCAATATAAAGTGAATGCATTTGCAGCAAATGGTTGATCCCACCCACACCTTCCATTATGTCCTTTTTTTGACCAATCATGTAGCTATATGGGCCATGCCTATGTGCTCATTGGTCCATGGCATGAGTGCTGCTTGTTTAGAATAGATGGTATATAGACCTTTACATATACGCATAACCTCATGTTAACTCCCTGTGTTTTGTACTTCCCTTATGACCAACAAAGAAGCATTTTTTGAGAATCCGTTGGAACAGGAAGTCCATTTCACCGTTCGTTTTATTAAAATGATGTTTAGCTCAGATGTTAAGCAGGGCCTTGTGAAAGCTTACTGAATGAATGTAAGGCAGCAGGTGTTCATGATGACTTTGCTCATTTTGGATATTCTGTCTCATCAGAGTATTGAGTATTGATTGAGTATTTAGCATCAGAGCATTGATTTACTCTCTCATACCTTTAACACTAATCTACCCACAAAATCAGTTGACAAGACTGCACGCTTTAAAATTTGCTGTTTCACAGTACTCAGTGCTCATTGTAAAAATCATGAATGTCTCCAAAGCAATGTTCACCAGAAGATTTTCCATGTGAATATTCGCATAATAGATTATTCAATTTTGGATTATTTTTTCAATTTTGGCTTATTTATGTGCAATATTCAAATCAAAGCCTTTGGCTTACCTCCCTGCTCTATGTCTCTGTCAAAAGGCATGGTGACTGAGTTCTAGTAATTGCTTGTTTGACATCAGTTTGGTTTGTTAATTTCATACTTCACAGAGTATGGCATTGATCTCGCCATACTTCTATCACAAAAATGTGAGTAGGCACTGCAAGCGCATTGGAGGGTAAGGTGATGGGTCAGGTGACTTGCCCTCCCCCCCATCACCACCCTCAGCCTCATCAGTAAAAACTATGCTCTCGGGGATCTGAGAATGGCCATCTGACCTCCCCCCGGCACCCCTCTGGGGCCAATTACTTTCGGGTGCAAGTTGGAGCAGGGCCTCGGTTGCTAGGATGCGCGCACACGCCTCGGGTTCTCGGCGTCCCTCTGGGTGGATGCTCAGCGAGCGGAAAATAGCACCCGCTGTCTCTCACCCCCGCTGTGCAACAGAGCAGGACGACCAAAAAACATTCCTGCGTTATCATTCGTATGACAGGTGTTCTTATCTGGGGTGACTTTCAAGGTTAATATTGCCTGCCCAGGGCAACTTGCAAGTGCATTCAATAGCATCATGCTAGGAAACAGTAATGGAATACAAATATATAAGAGTAATGACATTGCACCCAGCATTTGGTCTTAATAGCAACATATTTACATCATACTAATTTGAAAGGTGCATTGGCAAATGTGTAAAACACACTGTTTTTCCCATATATTTATAGTTAATAAGATACAAAGGAAATTAAATAGATCATTGAATAAGACATATCTGAATATGGCCAATACACAGTTTATTTGATGTGTTATTTAATACTAAGCCACAGACTCGCATCACTTTTGCAAATGCTGTTTCCTCCCACCTGGGTTTTCTTCTTGCTTGCTTTTCATTCACTGTTGTTTTTGTCTGTGCTCACCCTAATTTTATATTTAAATTGTGTGCAAATGCGTGTTAATGAACTGTGACTCCGCCATCAGCACCAGTGATCTCTGGAGGACTACCTGTCACAAATCTCTTGTTTCATTTAGTTCAGTCATTTAAAATCTAAACAGGCTTGACCTGCTTTGCACATTGAGTCACATACTCACCAAATTCTAAACTGCAATGGCAATATTGATGTACCTTGTTTACTTTTCCAATGATTAACCTTGAAAGAATGAATAACAATTTTCTAATTTTAAATTGTGCCACATTAAAACACCTCCCATTTCTCTGAAAAAAAACCTTTAAGCATAAGCCACAAAAGAAAAGAAATTACAAGCAAAGAAAACAAATGCTATTTTTTGAGTGGTTTGTGCTGGAGATGTGTTTGGCTTGTTGCATGTCTGAGTACCGTAGTCACAAACTGTGCCCCTGAGAGATTTCATTGTTTGTTCTGGTTTGTTGGCTTCACCTGTAATTTCAGATCTGCTGAGGGTTGCAGCAAGACAGGCCGCAGAATCATGATTCTTACTTCCAGCTTGATCACTGCCCATTCGTTGCTGGTTGTAACTGGATGACAAACCAGTTGTATTAGAAATAGGGACCAGTATGTTAAGTTTTCCAGCAAACTCTTTAATGAGGGCGCCCTTTAACAATTACACCTGTGGCACATCCTCTAATCACACGTAATGGTGATTTAGGATTTAAATGTCAGCTAATTACACGAGTCACCGGAATAGGAAGAATGGGGGGGAGAGGGAAGAAAGACAAAAAAAGAGAAGAGCTCACAGAGAAGCTGTGCTGCAGGAATGAATGGCTCTGTTGGTGAAACAGGTTAAGTCTGTAACGGATGTCGTGTTGCTGGTGAGATGAGGGCTGTCTTTGTTAGGAGATGCTGATTCTGGTGGCGTAATATGCTTCCAGGTTCCTTCCTCCTTTTCCACTGAAAAGCAGGGTTTCTGAACCTTATACCTGAAAAGCAGGCAAATCGGTTGTTCCGTTCCTCCCTGCGGTTGTCTGTGATCTCTCCCTCCTCCCACACGGACAGGCCTGTGACCTTTCTCCTGCTCCGATCGCAGGCGATCTTCTTTGCAAATGACTGAAAGCGGGGAGTGCAATCTGGATCCATCATTTGTAAAAATACCATCAATATTTTCTTTTAACCCCATGTGAAAAAGACATATATTGTAATATACTGACAAATACATGGTTAAGCCCAAGAATACGTTGCAAATGCATTTAAAATATATGAAGGCAAAGCACAAATATACTGCAATATACCAAAACAGCAATAATTTTTGAGCTCAAAAATATATACTCTGAAATATATTTTGAACATATTATTCTTTTGTATGGGACAGAAAAGCGAGATACTCTCAAATTTAAAAAACATAGAATTATTTAGAGTTAATATTTATTTAGAGTTCATATTTATTTGTTTACTCATTTGCAGATCCCCACAGTATCTTAGTAAAAATATACATTTTCCACCTTTGTATACTGATGGATCTTTTGGAGTGTGTTTCTGTATTCAGTGTTGCTGTATAACAGCAGTGTCTAAGTCAGCTTGTAAACCTGCATCCCTCACAAGTGTAGCTGCCTAAGCCATATCCACTCCTGTGCCTTTGCTGGGGTGTCTTCCTCCATTAAATGACTGTGAAACACTGATATTCACCACTAGATCCAAGCAACACCAATATATCTATCAAGTTCTATTTGAGCAAAATGAACTCAAACTCACCTGGCGTGGTATTATATGGCACTAATGTTAGAAAACACCAAGCCTTCTTAATAGACAAGGTCACTTTGTTGTTAAAGAGTGCCATATTGATCTGAAGCTTGTTTATGATTAAATACCCCTGTCCCTTAAAATAACAGCTCAGAAAGTTGATGAGAAATTACAAATTTGCTGGTTTTCAGTTGAATTTAGGGTTTGACCGACTCATACACTCAGGCAAATGAGAGCAGGTGGAAATGCAGGCCTACATGCACACAAGTACAAACTTTGTGAGGGAACAATTAACGCTGAGGACAAAGTGACGTGGCTTTTAGGAGTGCCAGGGGTGATTTGATGAACTGTCTCCTGGTTTTAGTGCCATATGATACCTTTGTGTCCCAGGTGATTTCAGCAATGGAACTGATTCAAAAAGCAGAAGCAAAATCCAAAACAAATTAATAATTATTATGAACAGAACGTAAAAAATGGCAGAAGAAGCAAGTTGAAGTTTCAATTGGTTTTCCAGATCCATTTATTTGTAGTTCTGAGGAATTTTCAGTTACGGATTTAACTAAGAAACAGCCTTCCACTGGGACATGAACAATATCAATGGGAAACCCTTCATAATTTCGACATACAAACATCCTTTAAATGGCATTTGACTAGCAAAGGGGCAGCCCCAATAGCCCCTAAAGTCCTAATTGCCATGTCAAAATATCTTCAGCACACAGAAACCTGTCTACACCAATTTAACATTGCAGCATATTAGCATAATAGTGTCCATTTTTACAGCTACTTTGTACTCAATACATGTTTTCAAGTAGCTACACTGCATAAAATTACAACATCCCTAAGGCTGTCTTCATTAAAATCTGGATTCAGAACTAGCGCAATCCCTTGTGTTATTTGCTATTATTTGCATCATCCATTTCCTATTAACATTTTGAAGTCATTATCTGTGAACTGAAATGATCCCTTCCCCTCACACTCTTCAGCAGACAAATTACAGTTTCATTTGCCACTGTGGAAACATAGCAGACCTCTGTCATCTATCAAACTATTTACTGGTGATTGCTAGCTAGATTTCTATCAGTTATTTAAAACTTAATCTGATATCATTAAAATTCTTTCTGAGGCCAAGAAGTCAGTGGTAGAATTTGAAAGCGAGCACCAGCAAAAGACAAGAGGAAGCACAGATTTTATTAAATGGGAAATGTCCCAGTTTAAGAAGGCAGGAGAACATGTGGAGGAGAGCGGGGCATTCGGAGCAGTACACAGTGTGCAGGCAGCTTCCGTGGGCTGTGATTGAGCAAGCTGGTACATTCGCACCTGCTGCTGACAATGTAGGCAAAGGGAGGATAAAGGAAGAGTGTTGTTAGGTAGGCCTCAAATGATGAGGCTGTACACTATACTATACTGTGTACTATGTTTATAAATATATATTTATATACATGCAAATATATCTGGATCTAATTAGATTTATAACATTGCTAATCTCTTTGTGAAAAAAGTTCTTTATTTCCAATGCAGCTTATTAATTGATTTTGCCATCAGTAATATTTTGTCATTTTGTCATCACAATGATTAATCAGTTGACTTGATAAGAATCTAACAATTATATTATGATAGGTTTATGGATGTTTTTGACTGTATGTGTCAATAGTGGCAATCAAGCTGTAACTTGTCCAAATGTGTGCTAGTTCTGTTGGAGAGTGTCCCCCAGCCTGTCATTACTGAGTCTTTGATCAGAGAATTATTTTAGGTTCTGATCTTCAGAACTGAGCTGTGATAGGTCATTGCAACACTGCATACATTTTGTACCATATATAAAGCCTTTTTCATTGTGGAGAAAAGTTGCAACGGGTCAGCCATTTTAGCATCATCTGCATGTATTATGGTATTTTATGTATATTTCACATCTACAGTATGTCCGTTAACAGCAGAAAAACAGACCTGGTGAGATACATTCAAAATAACTGGTAATTAACTGGCATTTTAATATTGTTGAAAGTGATTCGGAACTTTAACAGGTGGCTCGGAACGCAAAGAAAAAGAATGAAAAAATGAGTGAGTCTCCTGAGAATGAATTGAAATGAATTGCAGTATATAAAAAACTGATTTTTTTTAATTCCCTGGAGCAGACACACTCCGGCAGCGTGTCTGCCTGTGAGCCTGCGTTGTGTCATCTTCATGACTGCTTGTCACATTCTTGTCTTTTTCCCCTCAGGCTTCACCCCCAAACCTGCAGCTCCACTTTTGCCATAGCCCGTAATATGATCCCCCTCATCGAGTTGCTCACAAAGGAGTCCTATAGGACAGCTTTTACTGCTGTTCCTATAGTGAGCAGGCCTAATCTTATGTTTAATTTGCCTGTCCTGTGTGACTTTGTTCCACTGAATTCAGGCCATCTTTAAATCACATATAAACAAGTCTGGTGATGCCATAATGATGCCGTCTCTCTCATATCGATGTTCTGGGTCCTGCATCCTACATGGAGAGCCTGGCCCCAAGCATCACATTTGTGGTTCGTTGTGCATAGTACACCCGCTCCAAGTTCAATCTTAGGCCATTTGCCCTACTGCTGGCGTTAACTCAGATTTTTTAGTCCTGGCCTGTGGAATCTGGCGTATGCATCATACAGGGGAAAGAGGGGAACCGGTGACCTAAAGTCTCCCAGCCAGACCCCTAGCGTGACAACCCTGCCTGATACCCATCGATACCCAAATCAGCTTGTGCCCGGCCCGCCGCTCGGCTCCCAGCCTCATTTGGAATGCAAATGAAAGCACCGAACAAAGCATACCTTTGAGCCAGGGCTCTTTCGATAACCGGCCCTGCTCAAGAGCTCCTAAGTCGCTCCGTCCACTCTGGAAGGCCTGCGATCAGGGGCCCCCTTCTGCAAAATGGAAAGGGTAGCTCTGCTTGTCCAGCGGATCGCATGTGCCCGTGTGTCTCCCTGCCCTGGGTCAGGCGTTCCTGTGGCAGAGAACTGGTGTCTAATAAGCCCGAGAGATGACAGACTGACCCCAGGTCAATCTGCCGAGCGCATCGTTGTCCATCACTCAAAATGCAGATTGTGGGGAGTTAGCTGTGTTTCTCTGAGACTGGCTGACTGTAATTACAGTAAAACATTTTGTTTTAGTCACATTTGTGGGCCAAGCATCCTCTTGCAGATGGTAAGAATCTGAGGAAACATTTATGTGCAGCATAAACCAAATGGGTAACAAATACACAAGTGAAGAGACATGACTGATAGTAACCTCAAAAGTGTGCGCAAGGGAGATTTGCCATGAGACATATTTTTCCAAATCACAGAGCTGGCTGAGAAAATTCTGATTAAACTGGTGTTACTGTTAGCAGGGGTCCAGCCCGTAACCTTGGTGATTGTACGGCACAAATTCCCATGTGAAACTGTGAGCCTGATGGAAAACTTTTTCCTCTCAAGGACAGCCAATCAGGCTCTTCTGTGACTGACCCAGGTGATGCCATGGGCACTGATCTCCACAACTCTGACATGGAATCAGGCCTCATTTCCCAGCATGGCCAGCCTCAGCTGCACTGCTTTGCTCTGTGACTGCTACAAGAACCAGAAAAGGACACCGCGGCGGAGCTGTCCTAGTGTCTTCCTGTCTGCCTCTGTCTCTCTCTTGAAATGCATATGCTCCATATGCCTCAATGGAGATTTTACTATTTGAGCTTCACTGTAGAGTTTCTATCAGTGATGAGGCTTAGGGAGCCTGGCTTGCTCCAATTTAAGACCCAAGTTTTTTGCCACTAGGTTCTCTTCTAAAAGTGTCCTGCCCTTACCTGAAACATGTCACACCCTAACAGCCATGCCCATAGCTTGCTGTGATTGATGAGAGAGGTCCAGATGGGGCGGTGCCTGTCTTAAGGGGCTGTCTGGTTCTGCAGAGTTTGGGAAACAACCATATGAGGTGAGGTGGGTAGGACATGGAGTTGCTGGGGCTGGTAGCATGGGCAGGGGACTCAATCCTGTAATCAGATTTTCAAGTGACACGTGATCTAATCAGTTTCCCAGATCCAGACGTGTTACAATGAACATAAGAAAGGAGAAACTGAAAGCAATCAATTTCTAAGCTAGAGAGCTGGGATTTTTCACCTAAAGCCTCAGGCCCAAGATCATGAGCACTGGCCCTGGGTTCAAAGACAGCCAGCTTTTGTTCAGCCACAATCGTATGTTCACCTTTGGCTGAAAAGGCATACTGCGGACTGTGAGGTCATTTTTGTCTAGCAGGCGGGGCATGCTTTTAAAGCTTAATTCATGTGGAACCCTACCGTGGGAGTGACAGGGAGTTGAGTGTCACACCCTGGATTAGGTACCAAAGGCACTCATTGTCACCCAGCAGACATGGCACAATGCAGGCTTACAAGGGACAAACACGCTCCACAATGTCCACATTACAAACCAGCACTGAACCAGAGTGATATCAAACTGTATTGTGCATACTGCATTAAATATGCACTGTAAGTTGATAAAACTTCGCAATAATTCGCTATCTTTATCCTTTTTTATGTGCCAGTAGAGCAGAAGTGTTGTTTGCATTCAACTTACTTTACACACCTCTTTTTCAATGTATTCTTGGTAACCTCGCTTAGTTCCTTCTGATGCTCTTTTGCGGAAATTATACGTGTCAAGATATCTGAGGTGGTTGTCCTTCCCCCAGAAGAGAAGGAGAAAAAGCACAATTCTTTTTGATTTAGAAGAGCCTGTCAGTTTAGAGAGAAATTTTAAAAAGCACGCTAATCAAAACATTCAAAGCCACAAGCAGGACTGTGAGGCATCTCTGCTGTTTATTGTCGCCATTGTTATTCATCTGACCAGCTTCAGTGCCTCTTAACGGTTAATGTTTAAATTGCTGATCTGAATGTATTCATTGCCGCCTCCTTCAACAGTGTCCAGGAAAGAGGCCTGTCTTGGAGTTTCCTCCCTTGCTGTTGAGCTGCACCTCCTCCACAGGCCCTACAGCCCTCTGTGCCTGCTACTGCATCCTGTCTCTCAGTGGAAGACATTTTCTCATTTCTTAAAATTCCTACAGCTCATTTCTCCCAATGATAAAGGACTGGTCTCACAGTTCAGCAACTGTTGTGTTGTGTATTTCTCCCCAGAGCAGGGTAAGCTCTCATTTGCCGATTAAACTGACAAAAGATACAGACTGGAATGTTAATGTGAAATCTGCCAGCGCTAACAGGAGTGTTGTGACTTTGTCCTTTATGACGTTCAGAGATTTGCTATTCCTCAAAATGTACATATCTGCACATCTGAAGGTCACCTTGGTACTCCCTGAGTTGGAGTCTCCACTCCACCCTGGAGACAAGTGGTTTGGGCCATGCGTGTGAATGGCGAGGCTTTGAAGAGGGAGACTGAGCACAAATGGGGAAAGAGGTGCCTTTCTGGCTCTAAGCTGAAGCCAAGCATTGCCTCTCTCACCGATGTG
Source organism: Megalops atlanticus (assembly GCA_019176425.1). Lineage (NCBI taxonomy): Eukaryota > Metazoa > Chordata > Actinopteri > Elopiformes > Megalopidae > Megalops > Megalops atlanticus. Next base: position 9,688,485 of record CM032879.1, read on the forward strand.
TGTTCAGCCAAGGCTCAGACCAGAGTCCAGGCTGCTTGTGCGGGCTAAAAGGAAAAGGATGCCCCCAGGCCAGGGGCCTTCGCTAAGCCTCCCCCCACCCCTTTACCTGCCCCCTGTAACCCCCTCCACCACCCACCCAGCCACACCCACCATGCCCCCAACCCCCTCCAACGCCCCCACCCCCAACCCCACGACTAGCCCCTCCTCGAAAAACAGCATCTGCATCAAACGTGCGCATTGTGCTGGCTGGGGTTTGCCTGCCACCTGATCCCTCTTCGCACGCTAGCCCCCGCCACCCTCACCCTCTCCTTTCTCAAATGTTTGCCCAGGCAGTCTCCCAGCATGCACTTAAAGCCAGAGTAAAAAACCCCTGAATGGGCAAAGGTTGTAAAATAAAAGGAGGAAGAATAATAGTCAGAGTAAGAAGGCTAGAAGTCAGAGGCTCTCTCTGGGTTAACAGAATCTGTGAAATGCCTGTTGATTCATTTGAAATTGCAGAATTTAGAGTGTGGATTCTCTGTGATGGTTTCACAGTGCTCCTCCTCTCTGCCTAACCGGGTTTACAGCAGACGGCCTCGGGCTGACGCGCGCACACCGTTTTGAAGTGGAGGGCAGGGTGGAGCCGCCTTGCTCTACGCACCGTACGCCTGATCTTCGCCACCGTCTACGTGAGTCCAAGAGGCCAACTGGTTCGTGGGCGTGTGATCACAAGCATGCAGACTTAAGGAGACAGGGCAAAGTGTCTGGGATAAAGATAAGAGCCATTAGCCACTCTCCTGGCTAATACTACACTCAAAGGCCTGCAAGGAGCGAGGAGGCCCCGACCCGACAGCGAGGCGCATTCTTCCCTGCCGTGCCTCTCCTCAGTTTATTTATTTATTTTTGTCCGACCTCAAAGCCAGAAAAAAGACAGGTGTGTATCAGACAGGGAGGTGAGGGTTTGGGTTGGGGGTGGGGGTTCTCATGGAAGGTAAAGCTGACATCATACACTCACTCGCACACACGACCTGGGGGAAGAAAGAAAAAAAAAAAAAGAAAGGAAAAACCTTCCTGCTGGGCTGGGCCAATCACGGTGCGAGGGACACACCTGCCAGCGCTGGGGGGCGAAGGAGATTGGCCGCGCTGCGAAAGTTACACCTGCGCGGGGCGGGGCCGTGGGGGCTACATGTAAACCAAGCCCCATTACAAATTCCGTCTCTTCGCGTTAAGAGCTTAACCAGGTAGCACCGCCGCCGGGTTCTCAGAGCCAGTGGGAGGGGGACGTCGCCGGAGAAACAACGAAGACAGCTCCTCGGCCTTTCCGGCCGGCTTGTCCTCTTTCATCGAGTGGGTGGCTGTCCGTCCGCGGGGTGGGGGGCCAGGACCCCCTGCTCCCAGTCATCTCCTTCGCCCCCACTGCCCCCCAACCCCAAAACTCTGTGATTGCTGTCTTCTGAAGCTAAAGCAGGCATACAAGAGGTCACCCGTCCTTCAGCGGGAGGAGGGAAGAGGAAGAGGAGTTTTTCTCCGCCGCTGCGCCCCGCAGACAATGGTGCCCGTTGTCTGCGGCTGCTAGCCGACCCGTCGCCGGCGAGGAGGGACAGGGGTAACTGACCGCCGCGCCGCTCGGCTTCTCCCAACTCTTACAGCTCATTTTGTCCTCTGTGTTTCAATTTCACTCGCGTTGTTACCGGCCTCCCCACGATCCCTTGCATTCTCCCAGCACACAGGCGAGGATAGCGTTCAAAGCACAGTGATCCGGTAAATAAGTCAGGGTGACAACGTGTACGGTGAGCAAATGGGCTTGTCTGACGCTCATGGTTTCAGGGAAGTTTGGAGTTTCTATGGGAAGCGTATCATCGTTAGTGTCAAATTCCAACCCTATTTAAACAGCAAAAAAGGAGCCTGGGACAATGGAAGCAAGCGTTCATTCTTTGACTGGATAGACCAGTTAGGGCAGGTACTGTGGAGGCGAAAAGCCAGGCTTGTCAATGGGTTTAAAGAGGGGAACATTTTCCCTCTCTTTTAACCATTAAAGCGCAACCTCTTTGAGAGGCGCACTGTCGAGGGTTAATGGATAGCTCAAACTGAAATTTGATTGAAGCTTGTCTTTAGGGCAGAGCATGTTCAAGGCAGTGACTATGCACATACATTTAATACCTGATTTGATTTACAGTGTGCTAGCAGGTTTCAGAAAGCCAAAGCCATACTTATTGGTTACATGTAAGCTTGTGCCAGTAACAATCCTCTACAGTGCCCTGAAAATTGTAGTAGTATTTATGGATTGACTTGAAAATACACTTGTGCTATGCCGCTATCTACGGAGACATGTTTTTAAACTTGAAATGCTGTGATGTGTTTGATCAACCTGTTGAATGAAGTGCCATCTTTCCTCGCATTTTACCTCGGTGTTTCTCCTCTCGGTGAACAGTCTGACAGAAATACTTGTGGTAGACCTGCCCTTACTTGTTTCTTCTGGAATGATTAGAAAGCAGTCAGACTAAATAACCTTCGTTTTCCTGCCTTTTGAAGTGAGGAGGTGGGGGGGTGAGATGAGGCAGCTTAAAGCAGCGGCTGTACGCCAGAGCCAAAATGTCTCCTCATCCATTTTATGTCCCTTTTTTTTGTCGGCCGGTTTATCGTTACCACGGGCCCTTGGGATCTGTAGGTGTTGCTTTGTTGGTGCAAGTTTTTCACCGTGAAGATGCTCAGATCAGACAGTGTGTGTCTCCTGGGAAGGGGGGGTGTTTGTTGTTTGCCGATTGTTTGTTTCAGGCAGAGGTAGAGCGGAGCAAAAATGTCTTCCAAAAGCTACCCGTGTGCAAAGTGAGGTGGAAGATTTTGATTGGTGGGAAGGGAAAAATCCAAATAAACTTTTTTTCCCCTCCACTTTATACAACAGGGTCATTACTCATCGTTATATAACCTACAGGAATAAAATATCGAACTCTCTAGACTTTTTCCTTTCTTCTATCCTTTTGTCGTCCAGGTTAGGCAGCTCGTAACGCTTGCTACTAATGATTCTGGGGATATTCAATGTGCCCTGCTGAGTTTTACAGCAGGTCCAGGTGTGTCGCAAATGGCTTCAGAAAAGCCCTGAGCTGGCAAGATAATACTGTTATACAACAAAATGAATGTGAGAGGGGCTTTTCCCGTAAAACTCTAAGAGAGGGGATTTTTATGCTTGTTTGTTTTTTTTTGGGGGGATGGGGAGGATAAAAGAAGTGTAAAATGAGTCAGCCTGTGAGCCAAATTTGTCTGTGATTTTGCCCTTATGACACGGTAACGCAGAGAATGTCGCTGTAATTGTAGCTCACGGATGAGAGGTCAAGGAAGTGCACGGATTGGGTTTGCAGAGTTAAAGACAGCCATTTTGTTGGTATGACTAAGCAACCTGTTCAGTTCTTTATTGCTTTCCTTTCCTTTTTTTCTTTTTTTTTCAAAAAACGAGATTAGAAGACAGCTATTGTAGCCCCTGGTTATTTTACATTTATTTTTAAGAACTGATTTTTTTCCAAAACAATTTTTAAATATTTGACACAGGGTAATACATGTGGATTGAAATGAAAATGTTTGGTCGCCTGCCAAGTGGTTGCGTTGCCATGTTAAAAAAAAAATGCTGTCAAAAAAATAAGCAATGGCGATTTTTGTGTTCATGGATTTTAAATTGCATATTGTGGTATGAATATGTTAAGCTATTGTTAAGTTTGAGATAAGCAATTCTGACCAAAACACACGGATGATTTTCGGAACAGTAACACTGTATCATCTTGTGCTGCCATAAAGCAAACTGGATTTATTCATCAACTTCTCTGAGGTGATTCAGCTCGGGTTATCCTCCATTTAGCACCGCCATTCGAGGCTTCAGGCCCTGTGCGAAGCACAGGAAGCAAAATGGGGAGAGTCTTAACAATTTTTACATACACAAATTTCTCCCATGCAAATGCCATTTGTGTAGAGGATGTATGCAAACCAGAAAGGGAAAGGAAGAGCAGAGGAGGAAGGCGGAGAGAGAGAGGAGCAGGTGCAGGGGCTGTGTGGAAAACAACGAGGGAAAGAGGCAGCCAGTCAAAGCGGCTGAATTAAATAAGCAGGGAAGGAAAAGCAAATTAAAGGAGAAAATAAGAAAAGGTTCCTTCTGCCCGGCCGCGGCGATTAGGGCCCTGTGAGATAAGATCCAGCTTTAGATAAGGTTTTGGCTTCCCCTGCCGCACCTCACCCCCCTCGCCTCGCCCCTCCTCCGCCCCCCGGTATTGTCCCCCGGACACAGTCGCTTATTGATTAAGGCGCAGCCCGGTTCGAGCAACAGGTCTCTGGGTTTGCGGCGGAGTCGCATTCCTGCCGGGGAGGGCCGGGTTACGGGATCGCGCCATGCTAACGCCGCGGGGGAGAGGCTAGGCGACTGGAGGCCAGGTGGGGGTGGGGGTGCTGTGGGATTAAACCTTCACCTGAGGGGGGGTTGCTTTAAAGAGGGAGAAACTTGGCTCGGACATCCAGGTAAGACAGGGAATAAAGGAGGGAAGAAGCCACCGCAGAGAGGCGAGGAGGACAGAGTTCAGGTAATACCTGCAGCCAGATTACGCTCTTGCTCTCAAACAAAGGGAGGGGCCCGGGTTTAGTTCCTTGTTTTTTTTTTTCCTCTCTCTCTCTCTTTCGTGTCCTCCCTGTTTGCTCTGCCCCCTGTTTTAACTCGTTCGCTCTCTTCTCCTCTCCTTCTCTCCCCCCCTCTCTCCCTGTCTCAGAGGGCCTGCAGTACTGGTTTATAATGCTGATGATTAACTAGGAGGAGGCAGCGGTCTGGGAGAGCAGGTCCGCCTGAGTTTCGCCTTTCGCGGCTCCCAACCAACCGGGGAGGAAGTCGAAGCGTTCTCAGAAGCTCAGGAGAAATTTGAGATTTTTTTTTTGTTCTACCTCCACCCCCACCCAACCCCCACGCCCCCCCCACCCCCATCCCAACCATCCACCCCACCTCACTCGCCTTCCTTTTTGTACATTCCTCACCTGGGTCCTTCTCAGCACGGTAAGGTTACAGGTGCTCCCTCAGCCTCAGCTCTCTTCCTCCTCTGTGCCGTTGTTCTGCTTCCCTCGTTCGCTGCCTCCCTCTGCGTCTCTCATTTACTCTTCCTGGTGCGCTTTATTGCATGTACACTGTTAAACCCTTCTCTGCTGTGTACCTATCCTGCCACCCCGCATCTAGGCCTAGTGCTATTCTCCTGTGGCAGGCAAAGACCGTGAAGAACCTACTATTTTGCTCCTTTCCTCGCTAGCGGGGTTCGTGGGTGTTATGTTTTGCATGTGCTCTGAAAAGCCCTCTCCTGCTACACACCGGTCACGCACTGTTAGGCCTGGCGGTGTTCTGCCATGGCAGGTGGAAACAAAAAGAAGCTGCTGTTTACTCCTATTATTCTTCACCAGTGTGTAACAGGATTCATAAGTAACGAATAATTTTTCTTGTTATCTTGCTCTCTGTGTTGTTTGGGTATGTGCTGACGTTTGTAAGTGGACAGCTTTCAGCTGGTGGTTAACTGTGTTGCATGGTTTGGATTTTTTAATTACAGGTTGATGGTTAAAATAATGATGAATCATACCGAGGCATTTTACCATGAGCATTTACCAAGAATCATCACTGTGCTGTAATTAAACATCATATGCAATTGTGTTGCGCAGTGTAATAGTTACTTGTCTGGTTTTGTAAATTAGTGAACATTTAAGCAAACAATATCTTCCAGCTACATGAATTTATACTACAGTATACATGGTCTGCGATATGAGTTCTGTGAAAAAGTAGGTCACTCGCTTGTAGTTAATTGGAATTGAATTTTAGATGTGTCATTGGAGTCTGTGTAATGTGTATTGTTTAACGGCAATGAGAGGGTGAGCACAGAGAGAGTGTGTGAAGTTTGGCGCTAGACAACCGTGAAGAACAGCGGTTATTCAGTAAACTGTGGGGGACTGAGCGACCTTCTGTCCACAGAACGGTGTCACGGGTCAGTCCAGTTCAGCATTCCTGCAGGCGTTAACACAAACTCACACAGGGGAGGCTAACTGTGACATCACAGCAACTGCTTTTAAAAGGCTACCCTCACTTTCGGAAGACCATTTAACTTCAATTTGTTGTGTAATTTAAACGATAACAGCCACATGGTGTTAAAAAAAACATGAAAACAATAATGTTGTTACTTGAATCCAGTGTAAACATTTGTCCGTGTTAGTCATTTGTGAATCTACTGTGTGTTTTTGAAAAACACTGAGGACTGTTAAGACGTAAAGCCTCCCTGCCCATGATGGCGGTCGGGGAAGCCTGAGGTGAATAACTTGTCATCTGAAATCCAGTTTCTTTTTCACGCAACTGCCGTCTGTTGTAAGACCAGCCACCACCCCAGCTTAGCGGCCTGTGTCATAAAAAAACAGACCAGTCGGAACAGGCTCGGGCAATTATTAACACGGAGAGTGAGTGGCCCGCAATGTGGTGACGGCACAGCCACACCAAAGCAAGCCCACAAACGGAGCGGAGCCAGAGCTGAGGGAACACCGGCCACCGGCCGCACAGGGCCTGTTTCTGAGGCTGATGTGGGCGAGTCACCGACGGCCAGAGTAGTTGTTAATATTCGTCCTTGACGTGGGGGAGTGATTTGTGTTTGTGTGCTTTCTGAGGGAACGCTGGGGTTTCTTGTGCTGTCAGATTCGGAGAGCAGAGTCATGTGGACGGGCTCTTTTTGATGACGTCATGGCAGGGAAAAACAGCCGTTGTCATTATTCCTCCACAGAGTCAAAGGGTGGTACGGTTTAGAGGCAGTTCTCGGATCCGCGTTACAGAGGTGCCCCACCTATTCTGCACGCATCGTCAACAGGAGACGACTTCCTGCTGGACATGGCTTCCTGAACTCATTCGCAGCCGAAGTCCACTCCCACACAGAGGAGTTTCCTCTGGAGCAACAACCATATCTGACCCAGCAGCGTCGCTGCTACTACTGCTAATCAGTCAGCGCTTGCCTTCCTGTTCAAGCATGCCCGTGACCGCTTGCGCTATCCGTGAATGAAGAGCCGGCGCGTGTTAGGAACGCGTTACACCTCTAGAGTTTGCCGAAGCCTCCCAGAACAGACCCGTCCCCCCCCTCTTGCGTCTGCTCCTACAGGCGTGAGGCACGCTGTTCATGCTTTGAGGATTAATCACGACCGCCGCCTTCCTGTTTTTGCCCGTTGGCCCTCAGCCTGAGGCACGGGGGCCTTTCTGTGCTGAATCATCTGTGTTGCATCCTTCAGCGGGCGCCGCAGCACAGGGCCACGCAGCGCCAAGACACGAGCCCCGAGACGTCAGCAGGCCCAACCAGGCCGATCGTCAACACGAGCACACGGTATCCGACGTCCAGACATTTCTCCGGGGCTCGCTCCTTGTGTCACACTTCTGTTCTGCGTATCAGTGTTCTATAGATTAAGCTGTTGCATTCTGAGAATGCTCGCGCATTTAACACCTGAAGTATTTAACACCTTTTTGCGCATATTTGCTCTATTTTTTTTCCTTCGGAATCTGGACGGCCATCGCCATCTTACGAGGCAGTTTTGGATGTCATGACTCTCTCTAATACTGCCTGGTAATGATGATGATGGCCCTCCGCTGGCATCGAGGGACGACGCCGCACAACGGGGGCCCAGCTCAGTGCCCACTCAGCGAGGACCGAGGCAACACACCGTGCCCCAAGTTAACGCAATCCGTTCGACCCATTTTGTCAGGCTTCGTTCAGGATCATAGGCAGCAGCGTCGCCAAAGCCTAGCCAGTGTGTGTTACCTAAATGGGGCCAGCATCCCTGTGACAGGAGCTGAGCTTGTTCCTGTGTTCCCGCATACTCAGGCCTTCAGTGCTCATCTTACCCGACAGTGCTGGACTGTACATCCGTGTTCTAACACTGTCTGGTAACGATGTTCGCTGGGTAGCCGATTGGCTCCGCCCACCCCAGTCAGTCAGGATCAGTGCGCCATGACGCCAGCTGACAACCGCTCACCCCTGCAGATGCTGTTCTCCCTTTTCTTTTTTTATAATTGCTTTGAGAGATAAAATTTTATTTTCCAATTCTCACACAAGAGAAGGGAGGGGAAAGGTTGATGTTTCACCTGTAAAGCTGTGCGGTTCACACCAGGTTATGCGTCTGTTTTACTGGAAAACAAAGCCGAGGTTGTTCAGAAGGGGGTCGTTTCATAATAGGCCCACATCACGCCCGGTTGGCGTGTAATTATTTCACTGTAATCAGCAACAGTCCTTTTACAGCTGAATCTTCCTATCATAACGGATTGTTTTAGTGTAAATAACAGGGTGGGTGTCATTCAGTTTGTTTTGTAAACACGGCCAGCCGGGAAGGCTCCGTCAAGCCCGGTCTCCTAGGAAACAGGAAACGGTCAACACGTCACGGGCCTGCAGTGTGCTCCTCCAGTCCTGCCTGCCTCAGATATACTGCGCTGACCATTCAGCGGTTGGGCTAGGCCTCGGGGGTGTCAGTTTCACATTTAGGCCTTAATTACTTCATTGTGGTCTTTATTTGCAAAAGAGGTCAGCAGAGCCATTTGTTGAGGCCATAGTCATCCACTAATTGAAAGGCCTGAACACCCAATAAAACCTGCAGGGACCATTACCATGACAGTAGCTAAGCCCAGCACCTTTATGCCTTATTTCATTTTACTTTTTCCCACCCTGTGGGAGTTTTCTGCAGTTTTGCGTTCTAGTGGTGGATTTCTGATGTGTTTCATTGAACCCCATTCATCCACAGCAAAGCAGCAGTGTAGCAATGAGAGCAGCTTGGCTTCTTTTCTGGCAGCATTTATGCCTTTTAGAAACCAGATCTGGGGCCTGGTGTCCACCCAGTCTTTGTTCCAACTGAACTATTGTTCCCCTCCAATCCCTTAATTAACCTCATCATTAAAAAAGTAAGTAAGTAACCTTATCATTAAAAAAGTAAAGCTTACTCATTGCCACTGACTAGGCCCTACAGTCTTGCAGTTAGTATCACAGACAGCATTATGTAAGTGGACAAGGCAAAGGTAGGAAGAGGGGTGTGACATATGGAGACTCATAAAATGAGTGATAGACGTTGGCTAGAAAGGGCGTCTGACCAAGCTGTTCAACAAGTCACTTCCATTTATTATTTCCAATTTTTTTACAGTGTTTTGGTGCTAAAGGTCCTTCATTTCAATTCAGAGAGATGCTCCGTTATCTGTGTCAAAGTGAACTGCAGGAGAGGGGGAAGCGGGCCCGAAAGCCAGCTACCCTTTCGTGAGGCGATAAGAGGAAGAGAGGGAGCGTGTGGGCTGAGGCGTTCGGGGAAGGGGGGAGGGGAGTGCCCCTCCCTTCTCCCGTGGGCAGATTCTCCTCCTTGCTCTTTGTGTCGGCATTCCGCCCCGCCCTGCCGTGGTTAAAGAATACCCATTTGTTAACTGCTGCTCCAGACCCACTGACAGACAATCCAGGAAGCAGGAGGTGTGTGTATGTGTGTGTGTGTGTAGGAAGGGAGGGGTTGGGCAGGTAGTCGGGGGAGTGCACCCTTTCTTTGTTGTCTTAGTGCGATTGGTCTGGCCTGCCTCACCTGTGTCGGCACATCCTGCAATGGACACCTGAGCTCCCGGTGATAAAAATAGACACTGTGACATCCTTGACTCCTCCTCCCCCTGTTGCACTTCCAGGGGGAGGCCAGGCCTAGGCTCAGTTTGCAGCAGCCAAGAACAGACAATGGGAGACTGTGTGTTTTAACAGCTATTACCATATTAAAAATTCATTGACAAGAGGGTTTCCAATTCTGGGTCACTGGAATTCACAACACCCTCTGAATCATCAAAATTACATTAGTTATATTTAGGCCGTAGTAGGAAAGAAAGTTACTAGTTCAGAAAGCTGTTGTTTTGTCAAATACCCTGTGTATAGAATATGTTAATATTGGATATATAGGTTATATAATGTTGAGTCACTGAAATATTTTGAGTTTTGCTCCCAATTTTACACTTGTATTTGGTATTGTTGCATTATTACAGATGATTTCTGTTGATGCTTTGGCTTTACCAGTGCACAGTTGCAATTGCTTCATAAGTGAAGGTGGATGACGTGGCTCTGCAGTTCCTTTTTGTCATTTTTAATTCTGTGCATACTCTGTGCTTCAGACAGGAGACACGTCTGAAGCCTGCGTCTGTCTGTCACTCTGTCCCAGTGACGCTTGGAAAGGCACAGAGCAGACACCGTCACTGCCTGCGCAGGTGGAATGTACAATGCCATGTTTGCCGAAGGAGGGAGCCCCTTAAAGGGCCCTGTTGAACATTAGACCTCCCCGCAAACATTGGATCGCACCTTTATTTGCTCGCCCATTTATTCGCCCATTGCAGTTGTCACTGAATATGTCACGCCAGTATGAGGTTACTCTGTGTCAGTCCCACGGTTTTTTTTTCCCCTCCTTTCTTGTCTGGGTTTGCTAATTAAACGTGACGTCACCGGTCCTTTGTGGAGACTGTGGCTCGCCCCACGTGGCCGAGGACTGAGCTCACGGGCGCAAACGCGACCACCTCTCCCGTCACCTTCTTGTGTCATTCAACTCCCCCACTCTTCGCTGTTTTTTTTTGCATTATCAGTCCTATCAGGGTTGTTTTTTTCCCACTTGGAAAGATAAGTGTCTGTTTCTGTTAAGGATGTTGTTCACTTGTCATATCCTTCCAGCTTTTCCCGCTCTCTCTCTCTCTTTCTCTCCCTCTCCACAGCCTCACCGTAAGGTTTAGGTGAAAGGTCACAGAGCCACCCCAAGCACCCCCACCCTGCCCCGCCCTTTGAGTGTGACCTGAGCCTTTTGATTGGCGTCTTACCAGACAAGGTTAGATCTAGCTATTCCTGTCTAATACTGTCTGGTAATGCCGTCCATCTCAAGGCGTGACCTCCGCACTCTCTCGCTCTCGCCAAAGTTCTTTGCATGCACCTTACAATCAACAGGTAAATGGCAGACAGGTGAGGGGACCTCTTATGTGCATGCTGATGAATATCTGTGCCATACCTGTGAATCTCTGGCCTCAAAGTGATTTGACGTTTACCAAATACATGGTCTACAATGCTATACTCAACAGTGGTAGGAGGCAGCCATCGAGAGCAGTTCTGAACCATACGATTTGATGCACGCTAATTCAATTTGACATTGCACAAATGCAAAACCCAAAATTCAAGGATAGGAACAATATTGTCACCATCCTCCTGATCAAAATAGTGAGAATGCTCTGTTTTATTTGATGTCCTACTGATGCTGATTCAATTTCTTTTAAATTACTGTCCACACACCCTTTAGAACATATCGTAAGAGTTCAGGTGAATGAGCAGATCGTATTGATTGATTTCCATGCATGTATGCGATACATTGTCCCAGCTTAGTGAGGTCCATGCATGGGACATGACTATGTTTGTGACGACATCAGCTGCTAAACAAACTATGAACCTTGCACTGGAAGATTGGTGGAATTCATAGAACTCTTCCATGTGCATCGCATCAGAGTTTGCCATGGAAACATCAGTGGCTGCAGTGCTTAATGCCAGGCCGAAGAAAGGGATGAAACAGAGGTGTGGATCCACACACAGGAAACCTGTAAATGTGTGACATGAGGCAGGTGCTCAGTTTGGTCATCTGCTGTCTCAGCAGAACAGATCTACGTTCTGTATTTTTTGAAGAAATGCTAGGAATTTATTTGTATTCAGTCCTAATTATGTTGGGTGTGATCAATGTTTTCCTCCCTTTCTGTGTTTTCCTCCCCCCTTTTTTACTAAATCTATTGTGTATTCTGTTCATGTCTGCTCTCCTGGTTTATATATTTGGTATAATTTATTTTTGATAATGATTTTGAAAATAAAACAAAAATGGTCAATATTCACGCACATGTGGTTGGACTGTTTCTTTAGAGCACAGTGTTTCTTATAGGAAATATTTCAAGTGTTTGAAAAAAATATGTTAGTGATTTCCCATGTATATATCAGTAGGAGCTTTGTTTTTAAAGCTTCTGTGCATAACCAGAGTAAACCCTAGGACTGTGGTTAGATATACCAACCTCGTAAAAAGGAAATGTTTACTGGGCAAATTTAAATATATTTATGAGGTCCAACCAAACACTGTCCTTTGGGTTTGAATTTTCAGAGAAGAACATCACATACCCTCCAAAATCCTCCGTTATGCAAAAGCAAAGTACCTGAAACCTGCAAAAAAGGTTTGGGTGTAAAATTGTTTTTTCATTCCCCGTTGGCTGACAATTCAGATCTTGGTGTAACTATATAAATTTTGTCTGACCACCGGTTCACTACCTCTGATAACATATACTATGTGACATGAAATTTCTCTTCAATGTGACATTTTGAATGACAATCTGAGCCCACATGTTAATCTGCTCCTATAGACTGCAATTATTCAACAATGTTCATAATAAAATGCATAAACAATTTTAATTTTCTTAACATTACTGTTGATTAAGGGTGAGGGGTAAATCCAATTGATAAATTCCAGTCTTTAGGTCGATAAAATAAAATTTAATTGCTCTATAAACTTGGCCTCTCTCAAGCACAGTGTCCCTTTATTAAAAAAATGGAATTTTCCTAGAGTGACAAAAATACATTGTTATATTTGAATATTCAACCAGCAACATTGTTACAGTGACAAAGTGGCCCATTCCGTAATCCAGAATGTTTCACACTTAAGATCCATCTCATTGTAAGGTATTCCATTTGAAATTACGCACGCACACACACGCGGGCGCACACACACACACACACACACACACACACACACACACCTGAGAGTGTAGGCTTGAGAATGAGGCCTTTGGGGCAGTCATGCTTCCTGAGTTCCACACTGGAACCGAGCCCAGCGCGACCAGTGCTCCACCTAGATCCACAATGCAGGGGCTCGGGCAGACTGGCTGGCCTCCAGGTTACCCAATCAAACCCCTCCGCTATTATCGCAGCTTAAAATGAATCAGGTTAATGGGTGCTCGAGCCACACGGGCGCTTTGGGGCGGGGTGAAACTGGAAATGTAATATGTGACTGAGTAAGAGGAAATATTCTCACGAAATAAAACTGCCATTAAATTAAAAAAAGAAAAAGACGAAACCTTAACGGCTGTGTTGCTGTCATTTCCTGCAACTCCAGGTGACATAAACAGATGACCAAAAAAGGCGAAACCCACAGTGTGTCACAGAGCGGTAACTGTGACGCATGCAGGTCTGCATGCAATGACTGTGTCATTTGCTGCGGCAAGCGTTGAAGCCACAGGCCAGAGGTGGCCAAGAGAAGGAGACTCAAAGACCCTCTCCTCAGCTCCAGTGACAGTCTGGCCAATGGCGGCCTCCCCTTGGCCCCTGCCGTGCCGTTCACCTGTTCTCTCTGGTCATGTGATCCTGCAGTGGGCAGCCCAGAATGCCCGGGCTCTTCCAGTTGAATATCAGGTTACCTGGGAACAGTGCTCCTTTTTAAATATCTCCATTTACCCCCGAGGTCCTCCTCTGCAGCCAAGGCCTCATTGTGTCCCCTCACAAAGCAGCTCCAAACAGGCTCTGCAAAGGTACACTCCTTCTGGCAGGGGGGCTAACGACACCCTTATTCTGTCATTTACAGAGGCCTGAAGCCTCCGTCTTGAATTTTCATTACTATTATCAGTGACGATGTTGTCATTAGGTCATTTAGCCAGTGACCTTACGTAGGGTGCCAAACTGCATGTACTGTAAATTAATGCTCACATAAATACAGGTACACATTTGCACATACACATATATCAATGCATCATTCATAGCGCGTATAAATGCATCATTCAAATAAACATCAATGTTAAAAATTTTCTGTCTGAAAGCACTGAAAGTGCTAAGCACTTCAACAATATTGAGCTCACAAAATGAAACACTAACGTGAATCAGATTCATTGGTGTGGTAAGCGTGGTGTCTGAGTATTTTACAGTTAGGAGGCTTACTGCACGCACTATAAGTGGTGTGATGCAGTGGAGATTTTGAGGAATGGCTGGCCTCATTGGGAGTTAAACAAACGTTACGCTGCACGGTTCAGTGGACGCAGAAGGGCAGCGGTCCTCCCTATGCACAGAATCACATTCAGGCTTACTGCAGACAGTTTAAACTGAAGCACCATATAACTGATGGCAGCCGGTCACTCAACACTACAGCCTAGCAGACACACAGACGGATTTTTCCCTGTGATGGTTCCAACATCAAAACTAAATCACGTATTTTCTGATGTAAAAAATGAGCTTTGTGAGACACTTCCTGTCGACAAGGGACGTAGCTAGAACAGCACCGAATCCCGCACCGTGTCTGTGGCACTCTCTGGGGCTAACACTCAACTGACCTTCCTGTTAATAGCCATGGTGAGCCTCACTTTCGTCTTACACAATACTGTGTGTATAATAAATATGTAAAACAAACACACCGTGTAAACACGGCGGAAGATCAAGCGATATCGGTGTGTGCGAATGGGCAGACCCACCTTCATTGTCCCAAACCTTTGCAGCCGGGCCACTCTCTCAGCTGTACTTATCCACATGCTGCAGGGCTGGTCAAGGGGCTCTTCGTTCCAGCTCACTCCACCCACAGACAGAAGGCAAGGAACAGGGGTGATATGTCCACTCAGCTCCTCAGCCAACTTACCTCACCTTGTCCAATCTGATCCAGGGAAAAAATTGTGTACAAGGATAGAGTCTAGTTACGAGTGCCAATCCTGGGTCAGTTTCCATATGTTATTCAAAATGTTTGAGGACAGGGGTAAGGCATGCATAACAGTGCCCATAGCCCGAAAATGGTGATTCCCCAAGTTTCAAGTGTGTGGATTAACTCTCATCATCATCATTGCATAGTTGGTACAGGACTTCAGCTTTGTTTGCTGAAGCTTTTCAAAACATGGGTGTAATTGGCATTACATTTTATTTTGCTTTCACGGCACACTTATAAAAACCATCCATCTAAACAAAGGTAATTACTGAAGCTCTTTGGGAAAGTACCTTTCCCAGGCTCACAACAGTTGTTTCCTGCTTAAGATTCACACCTGCAACACCTTTGCAACAGTAAAAAGAATGCATAATCATCCTCATCATTGCAGAAGTCAATTCTTGAAGAAATTAATTGGTTTCTCTGCAGCCTGTCTAGACAGCAATAGGCAAAAGCAGGTAACATGTCTTACATTAAACATGATGGCCACATAATAAGAGTGTCTGCTAAATGACTAAAGGTAAAAAATAAATGAGAAGCCAGTAAATGAAATTATTCTAATATTCTTTATCTGAGTTGTAAGCTTTGGATACCCATCAATAGCAAGGTTGGGGTTGATCTGTTCAACAGATCCATGGTGCCAAGTAGCATTCTCAGCACCTCAGCCTTGTCAATATTCACTTGAGGGAACATTTTGTCTCACATTATGTAACGGTGCCAGTATCAATGATCAATAAAGGGTGAGCTCTCCAGTTCTTGGCTATTTAATGCTTGAGCGGGTACATTTCTCTTTTTCTCTTTTTTTTCTCTTCCATTTTGCTGATCTCCATGAGGAAAATTTGCCATTAACTTTAGTTAATAAACCTCACAGGAAGTGAATTTCTCTGAATGTGAATTCATTATCCCTCACTGTCAATATGTGAGTAAGGGAAATCTACTGTAGTTTTACAGCATGTGGAAAGTAAAGGTAATGACTGGGCCCTGAAATATTTACTAGTATATATATTGTTTGTGCGGAGATATGCCCTCCAGTTTTCCCAATGTACTGTAAAGAGGATGGTCTTTATAATACTGGTCATGCGCACAGGATGCACTGCAACATGCGAAAAGGGCGGGGCGCACAAATTGTAGACTTCTGGCTGAAACGACGTGAGGGAGGCCTCAGTTCTGACGCCTTCCCACTTGTGTGACGTCACGCAGGAATTCCAAGGCCGCAGGAAGGACCGCTGACGGTTCCGCCGCAGGTCCGCACACGCCTGGCAGCGGTCTGACTGGATTCCTGCCGCCCGTGGGAGAGGTAAACCTGGGTTTGCCGCTGAGGTGGAACTGGGTGATGAGGAGAGCGCGTGGGCCGTCTGCAGACCGCCGTGACCCGGCGGCGGTTGGATTACATAATGCTGTCACGCACCGAGGGAGGCACTCGTGAGGAAGCCAAGGAAGAGCAGAGGTTACATGTTCAATCCCACAGGGTTTCTGTGGAGTTTATATGACACTTGATCCAATTAAATTCAGCTCAGTCCAGTTTTATTTCTATGGTGCCTTTTACAAAGGGCATTTGTTACCAGGCAGCTTCACAGAGATCCCAGACCTGAACTGCCAGGAGCAAGCATACAATGATAGTGGCAAGGAAGAACTTCTAAAGAGAAGAAGAGCTAAAGGAAGAAACTATGGTGGACTCCATGTGTCTCTGGCCAGCACCAGGCAGCGTAAGAGCATTGGAGAAGTATTTTACTGTAGTTCAATCCAGAGGGTTGAAAGGAAAAATCTGAGAACAGGGGGGTTGGTCAGGTCTGTGAGATTGGCTGGCTGGGTCAAATAGGCAGTTACAGACTTACTCTGTATGAAACCAACTGCCTGTTCTCTTTGTGCCCCATCTGTTTAAAAAAGCTTTCAAGGTGTATATAGGTTTTTTTTTTATGCTTTTTCTCATTATATAATACAATACAGTATATAGCCCTGTTTTGTAATCGGCAATTATGTATTAGGCTTGTCACAGTGTAACAAAGCAGCACTGAAGTGTGATGAAAGCAATCCTCCGATACACTAATGTGCAGCCAAAGGCTGTATTTTTCCATTACAAATCACACTATGCATTACAGAGAAGGATAACCGCTACTCCTCTGATGCCATCTGAGCAACTTGCAGAGCAGTCAGATGAGCACTGATGTTCCCGCCCTCATCACCTGGCAGAATGAAGCCAACACTTGCGTTAACCACTGAGCTACTTGGTAGCATGGGATGTGATTGAAATGGGGCTCCAAAACTAATTAATGTAATGCCACTTTAATTGTGCTTATAATTATATATAGTTGTAACAAAGCCCATTAAGACCTGGTCAACTCCTATTTTTCAAAATACGCTACCAAAAAAACAATGTCATATACATTGCAAAGGTAGCACACAAATAATAAACAGACCACCTCCCTTGAAGATGATAAATCCTCTATATTGACTCTGCTGTCTGTAGTTTTAAAAAGACATTGAAAGGGTAGTGATATTAAGTAAGGTGATATTAACTGGGTTCCCTAATTCCAGGCAACACAATCTCTTAAGTGATGATCTGAAATTATGTCCCACTGCAATAATATTACTAACTGGGTGAAACTGGGTGATGGTAATTTCGGCCGTACACACCTGTACAATCTGAAGTTTGGCAGGCATTACTCACACAATGGACGCATTGGTCTCACACAGATCTGTTTTCCTCCTCGTTCTCATCCTTCCAGTTCCCCGCTCACCTGTCGAACAATGATTAATCTGCAGATAAAAAAGTGTGTGGATAAATGAATGAGAGGGCTGGACCTGCAGCTATGGTCTCCTCTGTGCTCTGATTCCATGTGAATGGGGTCCGGTGGGGGGGGTGGAGGATCGGAGTGTCGCGGCTCACCCCACAGGCTATTCCCTTCTCTTGTGTCTACCCTTGAAAAAAAAAACAGTTGTGAAAGTGACACTTCCTCTATCACCAACGCATGGGAACGTTGTTATTCAGAAAGCATCCTCCCCCACCCCTCCCCCTTTCTGTGACTTGTTCATAATGAGTACCGTAATCAGACCACTGAGACCAGGTAACTTAACCCTTTCCCTCCCCAAACCGACACTGACACTTTGACACGGGGCACCCCCCCCGTTCCTACAATCGGCTTTGTGGGAGCCCCGGGGGCCGGAGGGACACCCCAAGCTGCTGTGGGAACAGGTGAGAGGCGTCGGGGGAGACAGCAGGGGCGGGAAAACGTACATGAGGGCGCACGCCCTCCCCACGAAACCGCTGTACGTGGACATGCCCTCCGAGCCAGATGGCAAGCCTGCAGAGCTACAGGGCTGTAAAAGAAGCTGCTTCCCTTTGTTAGGCTTTACAGTGGGGAGAGCGGGCCGGTTTTCACATCACAACTCTGTCAGATACAAGCCGAGCTGACACCATCAGCACAACACAAAGAGCAGGCTGATTTTCCTCAGGAATGCGGGTGGATTGTGTTTGGAAAAAAAAAAAAAAAAACTGCGCTTTAGGTTCCAAGGTCAGGAAATTTGATGTTGATGTTGATGTGATGTTTCAAATTATTAATAGGAGTAGTGCCTTATGGAAAGGAAAATTGATTAGATATAATTTAAAAATAACACAATAAAAAAATTTGAAACATGTACCATCCAACATGTCCATGTATTAAATTTTAATACACAAAACATGCTGTACAATATCTATGAAATCAGAAAGAACAGCTACCATTAAAACACAGTTATAGTTGATTTTGTGTTAACCTGTTTAATTGGTAAATCAGATTACATTTATGACTGTTCTACATTATTTTATTCATTTGAATCCAGCAACCAAAGATTCTAAATGTGATTCAGAATAATCCTCCAAACATTTGCAAGGACACTTGTGCAGAGCATGCATTGTCAATGGAGTTTGCATTGTCACATGTCGTTTTGAAGGACCAGCCTGCGTATGACAGCTAACAGGTACTCGGTACTCAGCCACTTCCTGTTGCTGATGACAAAGAACTCCATGGACGCAGGCGTGTGAAGGGCGCTTCCTGTTCCCGGTGACTGCCATTTTAAAACAGACAGAAAGGGTGCGTCCGAAGCATGGCTGCTGATCTCTGTTGACATTGGGGAAGCAGCTCTAGACAAAAAAAATAATAAATTATGCTCTAATTAGCGTTTCTTCTGTCTCTTCCTCAGAAGGGATGCTCGCCAGGCTTTTGAGCCGTCTGGGAAGGGCGTGGCTTTCAAGGAACTGCACACCGGCGTCACAACAGGCTCTCCAACAGTGACCGAT
Organism: Megalops atlanticus; assembly: GCA_019176425.1. Classification (NCBI taxonomy): domain Eukaryota; kingdom Metazoa; phylum Chordata; class Actinopteri; order Elopiformes; family Megalopidae; genus Megalops; species Megalops atlanticus. The sequence goes on from CM032879.1 coordinate 9,707,443, forward strand.
TTTTTTTTCCCCCAAAATCTTTGAAGGCCAATCGCTTGCTCTCAAAGGAATGAGAGAGACTTAGACTAACTCTAAACTAACTGAAATGGTGGGTAACAATGACTCTACGTAGGTGTTTGATGATACACAAGCTATCCCCCCATCCCCCCAGCCCCAGAGACCTGCCCGGGGGCTGGGCACGGCGAGCCTGAGATTAGAGATAATCGTCAGCTGTGCTGGGTTGGGTCCACTCTGATCAATGGGAGAGGGAGTAATTACTGGATTTCACCATGGGAGCGAGAGACGCCCCGGGCAGAGAGGCAAGACAGACTTGTTTGTTTGGCAACTTGAAAAAAGGAGAGAGAAAAGTACACGAGGTTTCCTGCCCTGGGTTTATTTATAGGCACTGCGGAGGAGGCAAAGGAGAAGTATCGATACTGCACCAGTTTGCCCCCATTTGGACTGCTAAACAGTACAGAGCATGCAATATGAAAGAGCACATTGTAATATTAATTTTGCTCATCATCATTATTTACAAACCATGTGCTGAAAGTACTGTATTTTAACAGTTTCAGAGGTCCACAGATCTTAGAATGAGCACAGGATTCTACTCAGTCACCAAGTTCCCCTGGTTTGGTTCCTTCCCTTTCTTGTTACATATGCCCTCATGCTAAAGTCCCCTCTCATTCGTTGAAAGCTAACACTGCATTCCCTATTGGCTGAATGATGGTTGATTCTACTTTGCATATCTGCACTGATACGTGGATCCCCACATTAAAGTTTTAACCAGTGGCTACGTCTCAGTTAGCCACAAAGTATACATGTTAGTCTGTGCTGATGTGATTAGTTTTTCTCTTTTGTCATTCAGATTTATTTCAACAAGCAGAGTGCCGAAGCAGTTGATTTTAATTGGTTGTTAGTTTTGTTCCATGCCTACAGAAAAACTCATCACAAAAAACCTGTCTTGTTACTCTAACCCAGGTTTCAAAGCTCAGTCGTGGATTTCCTCTGCTCGTTTTCATTCCAACAGAAATGGCAATGTGCCCGTAATGAGCTGTTTTATTGATTCATGGCCTAAATTAGCCATTTACAATGATCTTCCCTCCAAGGCCACGCAATATCAAAAATACCCCCATGTGTGCTGTGAAAAAAGGGACATCCAATATTTACTCAAGGACTTGCAAATCAGTCCATCCACCGTCAACTAATGTATTCCTCTTCTGTAGTGTGCTCTGTGAGACTTCCTTTGAAAAGGGTCTTATGTTGGTTGAATCCACTGGTGGAAAACAAACAGTTCATAAACACAGTAAAATGTGAAGAGATGCCGGATGCAGAGATACTGGCCTAGTTCTCAAGGCTGCAGGTTTGACTCCTAGATGGAGCATCGCTGTTTCAGCCTTTGCCCAAGAGAAAAAACATCCATCTGTAGCTGAAGTAATTAAAGAAAAACTCACACATATCATAGATATGAGTTACATAGATATAAGTTACATATCATAACTTATACATATCAAGTACATATATGACAGGTATTGAGCAGTGTGCAGTATTGAGAACTCGAAAATCTCATGCCCTAAATTTAGAATCTATCCCTCCTCCTCCAAGTGATGGCACCCTCCGACCCCACGAACAGTTAGAGCTTTCCATGGGGAAAGGGAGACACACCCTGTCAGAAAGCTGACTTTTCCATTCATGATTCTAGTCACTTAAGACACCAAAATTCAAATCAGAAAAAAATGTACTAAGTAACAGTGTGTGGTTCCTGAATGGTGCTGATTGCATGGTTTAGAAACTGAAACATCATCTACTATTTCAGATTGTGACCAGAGGTCCCCTTAAGGAGATTGGTTGGAGCATCATTTGAGTTTGTGAAGCCCCACCCCTCAAGGTGAGTTGAGAAACATCTGGCTCTACTTCACCAACTGTAGATAATGACAGTTATCAAGATATCGCCCTCACCTACACCCAAAAAATGTCTGAGATTTAAGGAATGCTACACAGAGGATCAGTGCTTCAAAGTGCCAAAATCTGATTGGCTGATGCCTTTTGTGACTGTACCTGAGACTTGCTGCATGACTGTGTCTCTTAGCTTACCAAGGACTGAAGGACTATTCTGAGCCCAGCTTACTTCATGCAGACGAGCAGAGAGACTGGGACAGGACAAGGACAGATACCTAGGACTGATAGTGTTGGAACTACCGGAGAAAGCTTGTGACACACGTGTCTCATGCTTCATTTGGGTGGACCAGATATAACTCCAGGGCCTCATTCTGAAGCTAAATACAGTTATAATGCCCCTCTATACACTCAGTACGGTTACAAAAGGTCAGTACAACTCTTTTAGATAGTCCTGCAAGAGGCAGGTAGCGAGGACAGTTGCTAACTCCAATGAGCATGGCGGTGAGCATGATCTAAGGCATGTTACCTGTGGTAGGCAAGAGCTGAGAACTGGCAGTAGTTATTCCCATCCTGCTTAGACAGTCAGACAACACTATCATGGTGACAGATCACCCAGGAGGTTCATTGAGCTGCAAGCACATTGCTAGCGCCATGTTTAACAGCAAAAATGCATTAAGTGGTCCCTTCAGTTGCTCTGTGAAATGAAAAGATTCTGTCCTTGAAGAAATATGGACAAAGAACAACAAACAAGCAAACAAAAAACAGTGTGAACAAAGAACAATAAACCTTGCTAACACCAGCTCCATGTTGGTTTACATTGAATTGTCATGTTAGTGTAACTCTACATGCAGCTTTGCTGTATTACAGCTCTACTAGGGCCCTAGAGCTCTGTTTGAGCTCAAAAGCATCTGCACCACTGGCGCTATTTGGGAGCAGAGCTTCTTTACAGATGTTCTGCGCAGGTTTAACAAGAATGGGCCCAGGTTATCATGTTACTCTCCTCTTATTTTTGCTCAAAGTACACCGATTTTCCAACAGACCAGTGGTGGTCATTATGCAGTTGACTTCATATGCATTTCACGTCGTAAGTTATGACTTAAGGCAGTCATAAGTCATTCTGAGGTCTTTCAGACTTGGCCAACAAGTACTCCTCCATTCTTTTCCCAACTTCCGTGGGTGTCTGCGAGTGACAAAATGCTTCCTAGGGAATGTACTTCTAAGCATGACACCTGGTCATTATTCTATAAGAGGGAGTTGACTTTCAAAATAACTCATGTCTCCCAGTGTGTTCAAGTGCAGATAGATTTTTTTTAAAGACACTTCCCCAAATGATTCATTTGTATATGATGTGTGTGTGTGCATGTGTTTCCATAATCACTCTGACTAATTAATCCAATTCCACAATAATTAAAGCAGTTAAAAAACACGCTAAGTCTGACGATCAAAAGCCAAGTTTGTGATACTTCAATCCATTTAAGTCATTTTAAAAATGGCAGTGATAAACAGTGATATCAGTGCCATATTACCCAAACATTGATCCGCAACAGTACATGTGACATGTCCCTCGGTAAGGCAACTTGCTGTTCAGTGTGATGTGGACTCTGCACTGTGATTGGTTGTGTAGGGTATCTGTCACGGCCACAGCTGTGGAGGGGGCAGTGCTGGACCCCAACAAGGGCGTGGACCCAAGGAGAGTGAGCTGCACCCACAGAGACAGACCCAGAGGAGCGTGTGGAACGGGCAGAGAAATACAGGACAGGAGCAGCTGGAGTTACAGCCAGTGTTGGATGCACTGAGTGTCAATTACGACTGCAGTTACAATTACAATTACAACTGTCTTTACTTCATCTATGAACGTGTTGTAATTATATTGCTGCTGCTATTTCTGCTAATAATGCTAACAATAATAATACTCCTAAAAATAATAACTGTATTTGTGGGTGCGCCATTTAAACTAAATGTTTTTTTATTAGCATCCCTTTTCCTCTAAAGATCCTCACTCTAGAGTTACTAATGTGTCATATATACCCACTTCCTAATGTTGAAATTTAATTTAATTTAATATTAATTTACTAAATCATTGATTTCTCCCTGTAGATTTTGTTATTTTTTCATGAGTTAGTTTTACTTTACATACTATGTCTTAACCAAATTGCATTTCACTTTGCTGTTGCTAAACTATTTTGATAATGGCATTTAACTCAGTACCATGCCTTTAAAGCCTGAGGACTGAGTCATTACTGGGGAGTGAATATATCTGACTTGTTTCCCTAGCTGAAAAAGTACAAGTATTCCACCTTCCCCTGGGTTACTGGGAGGGTTTGATTGTTGCGACGGGAACCAGTCCTGCCAGTGTGACACACTGACACACCTCACCCCGAATGAGCTACCAGTTTAACTGAAAAACGGTGCACCCATTCAGAGTTCCTGTTACCGTTAAGGACAGTCAGGTGACCTAAGTGAGAGCGGAGGTGGAGTGGTGTGATGAAGAATGGAGTCTGAAACATCGTTTTTAAAAAAAGGAAAACATTTATGAGTCATTATAACCACAGACACACACACGCGCACAGGCATGCGCGCGCGCACACACACACACACACACACACACACACACACACACACACACACACACACACACACACACACAAACACACTGCCTCACACACTTCCCCTTCAATATAGAACAGAACAAGATCTAGGGTAACATCTATCAGCAGACAGTAACATTTAAAAACTTGAAAACCCATCATTCCAGAAACATTCTTTTTGAGCTCAGACAAGCTGACATTATTTTTTAACAAAGTCATACTTGACTAACATGTGCAAGGAATAAGAAATTATATATATATATATATATATATATATATATATATATATGTATGTATATCTATGCACTCTTTGCTGTACCAGTATCTTCTGTTCCAGTATAAGATGGACGTTGACAACTTTTAGTCTTCCCCCATGTTGTGTGGCTCTGAGGGCCAAAGAAGAGAAGTCCAAGTCAATCTGCATGTGGTAATCAAGGAGAAAAAAGCAGATCCTGATCACATGAGGATACCTTCACATGTAAGTCTCCCAGCAACACACAGAGGCATGACCTGGTGACCCCATCGCATAGCTACTGCTCCCCTGATTAGTTGTCAGGAGATTACAAAGGGGCGTGGCTGAATTTCCAAAGAAAGGAAAAAAAATTATCATAAATAATAGATGGTGTCGGCATGTGAAATCCCTGGCCCACGTTCAACATCCCAACAGGTTTACCCAACCATAGCGTTTAAAGGAAGAATAAAAACCCGCCTACGTCAAGCATTCTGGCACGAGCTGAATAAGATAAACATTTGTGTTGTTCTAGGAGGAGGAGCCACCCTGGCAGTTTTTACTGTATGCATCGGGTGCAGCGGTGATCACGGGAATCCGGTACTACCAGCTGAGCTCTCTCAAACAGGGAAACACACCTGACTGTGCTGCATCAAATTTTTACATTCAGATTAACAGTGACAAGAATGCAGCCACATGCCTGCTGAGATAGTCCTGTCTTTATAGCTCTGTGGCACGTGACACCAAAACCACATGTTTAATATGCCTACATAAAATTACCCTAAAATTAGACATTACCTGGGTATTTAACACTGCACCATTTCCGTGAGTACATGGTTTTCAGGAAGGTGCTCAAAGAATTAATGTACAGGCAGTAACTGTTGCCAAGGCAGCCCAAGTACAGACAGCCCACAGCTGGTGAAAGCTGGTGGTTTGCCTACTGACTCCCTGCACAGTAATATGTGCATGATGCTGTCAGTCAACATTACATTTAAAGACAACAGTGGGTCATTTTTATTTGCAGAAATAAAAGTAATTATATAAAATGACTAATTACCACTAATTATTATACTAATTATTACTAATTTTTATATAGACAATTTTTTTTTTTTTGAAAATTGGCACAATCCTTATTAAGTACAGTATACCTAATAGGGTTAAACTGTCTTTCCAATGCCAGTTATGACCTCCTGTTGCAAGACTGCATGTAAGCAACTTTGTCTGTGTGTCAGATCAATTACTATTGATCGATTAATCAACAGAGCAGTTGTAATTTTTATACCGTTTAATACAAATAACTGTCTCTAAATCATTATGCTTTATGTTGCTATTTATCATTATGTTTTTACTAAACAAGAAAAGGTGCTGCCCTACAAGTAATGGAACATAGATGACTTAGCACTGTGTCCATTACCCCTCTGCATTAGACTACATTTCCCATCAGGCCTGCTGTGAATTGTTGCGCAACATTTTTCCTATTAAACACACAACTGCTAAGCACTTGGGGATGTTAGTCAAACAGCTGTCCTGTGTCTCTGAGAGGCTGTTAAGGTCCATCCCTGTGTTCCCTGCAGCTGAGTAAACAGAAGCTAAAGTTTCCTTTTATTTCAGCAGGCACAGGATGAACAAAGACTATTACTGTACTGGACCTCCCCGATTCCACCAAAAGAGGAGATAATTAAGGCCTTTTGTGCGGAAAGAGTGTAATTGCTTATCAAAGGCAACCTCGGCCTAAAATGAAAAAAAAACACAATGAAGACAGTCACAAAGGAAGAGTGCATTAAGATTGCCATCCCATTGAGGTATGCAAACTAGATATACTGGTCAAACATTGACAGATCCAGGGTCAATGAAAGGGAGCCATGAATGTGAATGACAAAGCTGACAGAGTGGTGGGGTCACGTTCGTAACGTATTCTTCATCCTCGTTCATGTTCACTTCGCTTTAATGTAATTTAATTTAATTTTCCCATTTCCAGTTCTGGTCTGTGGCCTCATCCCTCTTTAGGGGATTGTAATGTAGTGAATGGATGAAAAGGTTAGAAAGCAAATACCAGATTCCAAGTGAAATCATTTCATTGGAGCTGATCATTTCCTTCTATTCTCACTCAGATGCTGCTGTTGTTGCTGTTAGCGCCCTCTCTTGGCTGTCCACCTCAACAGCACTGCATTGCCTGTCAAAGTAATGTGTTGCAGGATGCCATGACATCTCAATAACAGGTGAGCTGATTGAGATGTATGGAGAGCAGTTCTGCTCAAAACACCGCAACCATTGCATTCTGTTGTTTTGATTAACACCTAAAAACGTCTCATGGGATTATGCTGGAGAATGCTTCATTGGTATCCTAGCAGCGATTACACAAACCACACCTGCACTTTGCATCAAGACACCTGTCCCAGATGAGGGCTTTCCAGCAGGAAAGGGGTTAAATTCATCCAGGCACACATCCCATTTGTTCAATTACAAAATTCATTAAGGCTGAATTTGATTTAGGGTGGAATAAAAGCCAGACACCACCTGAGCTTCCAGGACTCCAGATGCATGCTTCTGTTGTGTGTTGTATATTGTCATTGGACTGTAATAATTGTGCATAAAAATCAAGTCTCATTTAAGCCTTCGCAGACCTCTTTATAACAACAGAGATAATTGATTCTTTTTGCCTTAACCTTTTTTAATGATTGCCTTTAAAAATTTAAAGGAATGGAAGAAATGAACAAAGTTTCAAATAAACAAATGTTCATATGAAAGCATCTACATTACATATATGTACGTATTTGACATTATCGCAGTAAATGTACACTGATCAGAATGGCATTATGGAGGAATAAATGTGGATCACTGAATGTTTCTGAATGTATCTGAATCATGGTTGGAGGGTCCATTTCATGACAAGGCAGTGGTGTTCACTGTCTGAGCACCAGCACTTCCACAGCATAAATTCATTATGTAACTGCAGCGCACTCTGCTCACTTAGCATCTTAACAAAACAAAAAGAGGGATATTTATTAGCATGAATCCAAAACATTAGCTTGAAGTTTGAACATTTTTGGTATGTGTTTGGTATGAGTTACTTCTGCTGTACATACTGTTAAGTGATAAAATTTGAGTAAATTCACTAGTATGGTGATGTTCACATGACAGAGAAGGGAATGAGTTTCTGTGGTATTACCTTCCGATATGCTTCAGGTGAGGTCTCTCCGTCTAATTATGCTGGTGAATCATTTTTCACTACCTTGTGTGTGTTTGAACATCAGCTGAGGAAAATTCAATTCCTTAAATGGGAGAATTGGTCAGAGGAGTAAAAAAAGAATTGCTTTCTGTTGAGGCAACTGTGCATAAGACAGCCACGGCAACCTCTATGACAAGCAACCTTAAGATAGCAACCTTTTGCTACCTGACAACATATGTTAAGACACATTTAAGAATTTGCCCGCATGATGCATTGTGTTTTTGGAGCCTCTCAGTTGGCAGGCTCTCATAAATGGTCTGGTTTACCGCTGGATTAGGGTCACGAATGCGTTGGAAACACAGGTGTGTTTTACACTGTAACCGTGACCGGCAGGAAGGAGGGAGATTTCTAGGGGAGCTGGTGGAGGATTTCTGTGACCAAGATTTCTGTATGTGTGGGAGGGAGCAAGGTGTAAATGAAGGCATGCAGTGCGCCCCCAGTCCGTCCTTTCCTCTTTACTACATCCACAGAGGAAATCTTCAGACACAACAAAGCCTCTGAAATTCTACACTGGAAGTGGCGAGGATCTGAGCTTGCTTCTGCGCCCGCTTTCCAGCGCCCACGCTGAGTTTTAGTCCCCGGAATTGCGATCGTGCGCCAGATCTACGGCATGAATAGATTTGATAGGTAAAAAATGTACACAAAGATGATCAAAGGGACACAGTAGAAAGAGATGAGTAAACGAACCCTCTGCCCATCATCTCTCCTTTCGTCCTAATCCTGGGTTATCTTAATCCTGGAAGCTATTTCTCTTCCAGCGACATTTCCCTGTTGGTGAAATGAGGGGTATGATGTTAATCAGCCACTTATTTAGGCTGTTGTCATCTGGGCCTAAGCCAGCTGTGCACTCACTGAAGGATAAGTCTTTATCTGTAATTTGTGGTCATTTCAGAAGGAGCAAGCATGCCATCCACAGAATGTTAAAGCTGTATGTTTGTGTGATTTTTCATTTGTAGCTGCACTGTGGGATAACAATTGTCTGAATAAGCAGGTGTATTGTATATTGGGCCACCTGGTATGCACCAATCATATTTTCCACACAGCCATAGGCTACAGACACCATGATCTGACATGCAGGCGACAGTTAAATGCCCATCCGAGAGAAGTGCAGGAGCTTTATGGCACAGTGAAAAAAGCAGAGCCTGTTCCAGTTCCGCTGTAGCCCTGCCACAGCACATCAATGCTTTGAGGTGTCTCCAGGTGTAAACATGCAAATCAATGGCTTTCTGTGATTTACACTGCCCCCCAGTGGTGGATTTTGACAGTGCAATCTGAGCACAGGATACGGATCTGGCCAACGTCCCCCACAGAGCTCAGGGGAAGTTTGCTATTTTCAATGCGTTTTTCACGCGTTGACCTCGTGCTGATGATTTTAGTGTGAATCCTGCTTTTCTTTTCATGGTAATGACTGTCACTGTGGCGTAACTGTTTTGTCACCTTCTCCAGCGAACTTAACAGAAGGGATATGTCTGTCACCTCAGATGATAACCAGATGACACAGATGTGTAGAAAACCTCATCCAATCTAAGCTAAAAATAAAAGTGGCAGCCCCATCTCTGCAGTGGATCCTCTGTATTTGCAGCTAAACAATGAAATATATATAGGAATATTTCTGTTGTGTGTTGTATATTGTCATTGGACATAGGAAGCAAGGAAGGAAACCTCTAGAAGGGAAGCTCAGCAAAACATCTACAGTGAACAGTTGGAGAGCACATGTAGTACTAACATTTTTTTCCTTTCTCACAGGCTAAATGTGTGTGTGTGTGTGTGTGTGTTTTGGGGGGTTGCCATAGTAGACTATGCCAACCACAAGCCAGGGGAAGGGCACAGAATATGAGGGGAGAGGTAGGATCTCATTAGCTCAGTGTAAATTACCCACAATCCCCTGAGAGGCCACCAGTCAGTGGAGACACCTGAGCAGCTGTGGCAGGGGTGGGAGGGGGGAGCGGGGGTGGTTGCACTTCACATGCAAAAACACACAGTTCTTCTCCCTCACTTACTGCCTTTGTCTCTCACACACACATATGTAAACAGGGTGAGGGAAATGGAGACACGATCCATTGTATTTATTGTGTTGCTCAACTTATTGTATTCCACTGTTATAGGTTTAAAGCCTGTCTGGGGACAGACAGCACCTGTGAAATTTGCTGGATGTTTCTATTAAATAATGGCTGTGGATATTTTTTGCTATATATCTGTGCACCTATGTGTATTTGCCTTGTAAATCACTCTGGATAAGAGTGGCTGCAATATACTGAAATATGCAATGTCTACTATACATATCAGCTAAAATCTTTATCAAACACTACAGTATGAAGATCTATAGGAAGGATGTAAAGGCATCTTACCTAGAACTTCTGTGCACCCTTTTGCATAGTGCTGGTGTGGCTTCTCTCAAAAGCAGTGTTGTGTTACACATCATTAGCATGGCAAGGGACAGCATTAGGGAAATTAAGATGACCCTGCCCCCTACGAGAGAGAGGACTGTTCCCAGACCAGTATAAATAACACTGACATCAGATGACTCTGCCCTTTGTAAGAGAGAGGACTGCTTCCAGACCAGTATAAATAACCACTGACTTCAACAGGACATGAATCTGGCACCACTGTGCAGTCTTCACAATCAACCCCCTGCCTGGCTCTGAGTGAGGTTCAGATCTGTCCCTTTTTACCGTTGAAACTCTAGTATCTGTTGAGGTCTCTGAAGTGCGCTAAGGTATTTATCTAAAATGATTACTTCCAGATTGTCCTACTGTGATTACATTACACCTATATGTGAGTAGGAGATTGATTTTGATATGTTTTCATTGTTCCTCGGAGCAATTGAATAAGTTCCACAAAATGAAACTGAGGGGAATGTGGCTGACTGGAGACAGGACCAGAGATTGCATATACATCAAACTAATCCCTCTCCGCGTTTGTATTTGTTCATTTGTTGTTGTTCTATGAGAGAGAAAGAGGAACCCTCGGCTCCCTTTGAGGGGCTCTGAAGTAATGAGGGGACCTAGATCTAGGTTATTAAGCATATCAATGTCAAAGAGTGTGCAAATTTAACTATGTTTCTGTCATTTGATATGTGTTTTCCATTCACCTGTTTTTTTATCTGCTTTTCTTTCTTTTTGTTCTTTCTTCTTCTCTGTCTTTCACACCCCATCCCAAAAATCCACTGCCCTCTAATACCTTATCAGATCCACTGAGTTAAGGGCTTAAGAACTGAGCACAACAGTGTTACTGTAGCATCTGTGCTACTTTTAAACAATGGTCATAGCAAATTTGAGATGGGATGTAATATCTGAACTATTTTAGTTTGCATCATTTTGCTGATAGTTAACAGTTACCTGCTGGGGAGACGTGGGGGAAAATATGTACCTCAGCCCCAGAGGTGCCTTCTGATAGCCATGTTTCCACACGCCCTGCTCGTGACAGGGCTACCCAGAACCAGCCACGTCGGTCCTCGTGCCTTCTTCCCCTGACGCGGTTTACACCTCGTGTTTACTTCATCCCCGGTTCCTGTCACGTGTCCCTCCCCGGTACCTGTGCGGCGCAGGGGCAGCGGAGCGCGGGCGGGCGAGCCGGATCCGCCGAGCGCTTCAGCGCCTGAGATAATGAGAGGTTCCGAGCCGCTCAGGGCCTCCCGAGGGTTTGGGTCCTCGGTGCCCTCGCGGCGCGTTGCGTGCGAGACGGAGCAGGCAGCAGGGTCTAATTACGGGATTTAGCGAGGCTGGCGGCTGGGGCTCGGCGATTGGCTGCCGGGCGTCCGCTCTCGAGGCTGCTGATGCGGGCGTGGCCGGAGAGAGGAGCGGAGATGTGAGATAAACAGGGTCATGCCAGTGATGCATAATCCATGCAGAACTTTCCAGAATGTACTAACCATATACTGATGAGAACACGCAAATGGTGACAGCAGCAATGCAACATAACATTGTTTAATTTATGAGCAATCCAAATCCAAATGACAATGCTGTCAAAATGTTCCCTGACAATGAAAGATGCAGCTCCTTAAAAGTAAACAGTATAGTATTGCTGGCTCATAAATTCACCGTTACACACAAAGTCAAGCCAAGTACCATACCAGTTCAAGGAACATTTCTTTAGCAGACGCCTATGATCATGCTTATGAGTGTATGAGCAGCCAAGTGTATGAGCTATATGTGATAGTTCTGCCATCAAATCGAGAATAATAAAAAAAAAAAGTGACTAAAGAAAAGGGGCGGTACAGATGCTACATTCCAATGTCATGCTGATGTGAACTCTTCTTTCCTCTTTCTCTGTTCCTGTCATAAAACCAAAGTCAGCAGGGGGAGGTCATCACTTCCTGGCTGTCTCCAAGAACTTGTGCTGGGCCCATCTGGCCGTTCAGGCTGAGAGGCTGGCTTTGACCACAAGGTGCTTGCGATGTAATAGGGGCATGAAGGGAGCAGGATGTGTGTCAAGGTGAAGATTTACCTGTCGGGTGTGGTTCATGAATGACACGACAAACGAGCAAACAACACCGTTACATTCTCAGAATGTGGCGTGACGGTCGTTAACAAAGTCTATGCATGGTTAGACCAAGCTGCAATTTGAATAACAGAACTAATGAATTTGCAGCTATATTGTAATACCGCCCCTTCACTCGGTTTAATACATTAACTAGCAGCAACAGCAGACTAAAACGCTCCCCTTCCTTGCATCCCTCCCCCCATCTCCCTCCAGCCCTCCAGCAGGCACACTACACATACAGCATGCTCCTGCAGCCACTAACAGATGCCCTGGGCTCCAAGGGTAACATGGGGTTACATCACTCCCCACCACTAAACAAGGCCTGGCTCTTTCACAGAGCTCCTCTGAGATTTCAGCTTTCAAGCTCGCATCAACAACAATTGTATTTCCTTGCCATTTGATCGTAGACGTCTGTGCATGTCTTCACTGACTTGTTTTATTACGTAGCTGTCAGTCAAACTCAAATGGCAAGTTTTACTCACTGATGTACAGGTATGACAAAGAAAACCATCAGAAAGACAAAAGAGGCCCATCTCACAGGAGAGAAAATAAAGTGTTGCCTTTGTTTTATGCCTTGGGTCATTTTCTGCCCTGGATTTAATCTTTAATCCTTTATTTGGTGATATAATTGTTCCATCGGTATACTGTACAACTCAGAATGAATATAATAGGCAGGGACAAATTCAGGCATTCATAATATCCACACAATCTTTGTGGCCACACAGAAAACCACGAGGAAAGGAAAATACGACAGAATGTGTATAGCTGGTTCAATATCCTCAGAATTTGTTTCCTTTTATTTCTTTTTTGGAGAGATCTGAATAATCCTCTCTGTGGTTACAGTATCTCCAAGACTGTACTGAGAAATGTCAGTTGCTAAGCAACTCCAACAGGGAAAGCTGTTAAAATACACCACTAGGCCCTCAGGCTCAACGTAGGGCTACCTCTACGTGTTGAAATAGGCTTGAAACAGCCCCAAAAAATGGCAAACCTTTTTAAAGTAGGTAGCAGACATTTATAAGAACAAGAAGAGAGAGGGGTGGAAAAGAAAGGCATGGAGCTGTCCTTAAGGAATGGGAGGGGCACTGACATGGCACCCCTGGGTCAGGTGCTTAACCTGAGCTGTTTTACTATAGTCTTTTACAAACATGTGAGTAAAATAGGGAAAGGAATCTCTGAATATGCATACTTGTCTAGTAAATAAACAATATTAATAGAAAAGAAAAGTGACTTGTCTCAGAATTTTTAAATGAGAAGTGCTGGGGCTTTAAGAAAAGAAATTAAGTTGAGGATTCCTGCACAGAACAGAGGGAATATGCAATTTAATGTTGGAAAATGAACTTCAGCACTTCCTGAATACTTATTGCTTCTAGTGTTTGGTCATATGTGTTATATTCCAGTTTTTTTCACGTTTCTCTTTAAGAGCCACATTGTAACAGACTGAGGAGGTAGTTATCTGCTGTGTTGCATTGTGGGTAATCTTTGTGTGCAGGGAAAGATAGTGTCCATTGAGCAAGGCCTGACTCATCCTCAGTCCTCTGTGACAAATGAGAAAACCCTGCTTGCCAACTCAGTGTCTGTTTGTATTGACTCACGCCACACAGTCTGCTGACTGACACCTCTCACCCATGACGATAGGTATGTTGCTACAAAGTGGGAAAGTGGGCGGGTCTCAGTCTAGGTCGCGTGTGGATGTTGCACAAACCCAGACGTTGATTGTGGGCCCGGCTGACGTGTTTCAAGGCTCCACACAGTTGCACAATAACACAACAATAAAAACAACAGGAACCCCCAACCAAGAAAATTCTACAAACCACTCCAGTTGCAACCTCATACATTTTCTGAAAGCATTCTTTGTTTTCTCATATACTTCCATAGTTTATATTGCTAGAAAACATGACTTTTGAATCTCTACAATTTGCTTGCAGGCTCTGCATTTGCTCTTTGTGGAGTTCATTTATATATATGTTTTTGTTTTGTTTCATTACATTCATAAAAATGCTTCTGTTTATTCTCTCTTGCAATCTGAGTGATTTCAAAATTCATCCTTTTCATGCGGTTTTCATAACAGTGCCAGGCTTCCACATGTTAAAGTGTACTGTGAATTTTTCCAAGAAAAAGAACAGCAAACATTGCTGTAAATAGGCTGTCCTTGACAGGAAATTTTAAAGTTCCCAAAGAAAGACATAAATAGATAATCCCCAGGAAAATCTGCTAATCGTATCCCCCCATGGTCCAATGTGGCTTCCTGTCTCCTTAATTAATTGACTAGAAGAGTAAGTTGTGTATAACAAGATGGCATGAAACAGATAATCTATTTTCTGTGTATGTATGGGGGTAGGGATTAAATCAAACAGATTTACAGATTAAGTTGACAGAGCAACAGATTTAAAGATATGCTGCTGTTGTTTAGAGGGTATTTTTGGGTTATTTATTTGAACCTCCACTTCTACTGGGTGTCTAGTTTACAATTAAAAGGTGGGGCAGAGCTTTCCAACACTTTTGAAACAATTTTAACAAATTGTTTAACAACATTTAACAAAATTAACCTAAAAGTGAAGTCCTACGAAGCCCTGTTAGATATAAAGTCCAGGTGTGTACAGAGGGAATAGTTGTGCAGGAGGAGATAGCGGGATAACAGTGCCCCCTAATGGAGGCAAGGGGGAAGACAAACAGATATTGTTTATGTAATTGCTCTGACAGGATTCATCAGGATTAGTGGTTTGATGGGGCGTGGACGAGAAGCAATTGCTCCTCTCGGGGTATGAGAAAAAACTTGATACAGTGCAGCACAATTAAAATTCCTCATCATCTTCGCAGATAAGGACGGGAGGGCGCTCGGCTCATTTACTCTCAGCTAATCTACCACAAAAGAATTCCTCACCGAGCGGTCTCCTATGGGTCTGGCTATAATTTATCCATTAGGAGACAAATAACTTCTGAACTCCCGACCGAAAAAAGAAATCTGGCATGACATCTTTAAAATGGGAGAGTTAAATGCTCAGCGCGAAGAAACCTGGGAAAGCGTGTGCAATATTACGATACCCGTTTACTCCCGTGACGCTACCCCTCAAACAGGGAGTCATTTTATGCTGAGGCAATGGGGAATTTTATTAGCATCGAAGCAG
This sequence comes from Megalops atlanticus, assembly GCA_019176425.1. NCBI lineage: Eukaryota > Metazoa > Chordata > Actinopteri > Elopiformes > Megalopidae > Megalops > Megalops atlanticus. The sequence continues at coordinate 9,722,977 of CM032879.1, forward strand.
TATTTACTAGTAATTACCCAGGCAAGGAGAGCGTATTGTATTAAAGTAATATCTGGTGGTGGGTTAATGGCTAAAACGGTCCCTTTACAAATTTGGGGGAAGTTAAACCCACAGCAAGTATTAAGCTCTTATGCTCTGGTCTCGTGCTATATGTGTGTACACTACATTGCTCATAGTGACATAGCTGGAAAAATCCAGCTGGATAGCCTCATGTAATTAATACAGTATTTGTCAATGAATGTTCTTTTTTCTACTTGTGGGCCATGTTCCTCTAAGAGGGAAGTTTCTGGATTTCTGAGTCACTGCTACAAATAGTCTGCAGAAATGTTACTGTGCAGTTTATGAAGGGTTTACAGATATGGAGGCATGTGTTTTTACATAGAAATAATGCATAAAAGGCTCCGCTGGGGGGTAAGCCTATCCTCCATTCGGCATTCACTCTTATGTGGTGCATTGTGGGACTTCCTCAAGACCAGAGGATGTTGCACTGAGGAGAGCTGACGAAGGGGAAAAGTAGAGCACAAAATGGGTGTGAATTTTATGCCCCACAGAAAGCCCAAACCAAACCTGAGGGCAATATCATTTTAAATGTATGTGAACATGGTCCTGCCTGATTACCACTGACAAATGCTACACATTTATGTTTATAAGGGAGACGTTTTTTTGCGTAGAACAGTGGAGCGGTTGTATAAATTATCTGCCAGTTGTCAGAATTCACTACTGTGAGGTTCAAGAAATGCTAAACCCTATATAAACACAGTTGCTAGACAATCACAGTAAACTAATCATTATACCCCTAAACTGAGTTTACCAGCTATCCAGCCTACAGAAATTGCTGACTAACATGAAATCAGTCAAATCAGCAATTTTAGAGGAAAAAGGTCTTGCCAGAGAATGGAAGTCCAATCTGTCTCTCCTCAAGCCCAATATTAATCCTTCTGCTGGCTAAACTAGCTAACATTATTAACTGGAACAAACTGCCAATTTGCCAGTCTGGTACATAACCATAATTTTGCTGTCAGAGCTGCACTGTTAACGCTCGCCCCTGATGTCATGCGTCAGAGAGGCATGATATAAACATGATATAAAGCAATTTAACTTAAATTCAAAGTCTACTTGTTCAGGCCTTTTTTAATTTGTGATTTATTGTGAACACAACCTGACCCGACCCAAGCCTGAGTATTAGACAAGTGTTTCTCAACCCTACTCCTGGTGGCACCCTGTCCTGCATATCTTCTATCTGTCCTTGCTGTTTGATTAAATCAGGTGTGCTCAGCTAAGAAAACCTGCCACTGATGAGTTCAGTCAGGTAGGTAGAGCAAGGATAGATAGAAGATATGCAGGACAGGGTGCTGCCAGGAGTAGGGTTGGGAAACACTGTATTACATGCACGATACCCACAAGTCCCAGCCCTACCTGAACGCATCACATCAGGTTGGGTTTCACTGCTCCAGGTCTAACAGACCTATAGTGGACCAATAACCACAGTCAAATGCACCCTGACCACTCCAGACCTTGCTGTCAGGTATTCTGTGAAATATAAAACCAAGGAAGAGACACATTTGTCACACATTTATGTAAGAGTTTTTTGAGCACCTACTTTGAGTTTGGTTGTTATAGTACATCCCCACAGCTTCAGTTTCCAAAAAATAGCAGCCTCTGTTACAGCTAGGACATTCCAAGGCAGTAAACAGTGAAGGACCGCACTGATTGCCCCTAACAGGACAGCGACAGGTGGCACTTGACGCCAGAGGAACACTTGTGGGGACATCGTGTAAACAAATGGTGATGACAGAGCAGAACCCCAACTACCAGTTCCACTGTATGCTCTGAGCCTTTGAGCCAGCACCACTGAAGCTGCTTATTCAAGAGTCTGCATTGTCCTTCACCGTATACGACACTGCAAAACAAGAACAAGGCCATCAAACAAGACATAACAGTAGCTGTGGTCTGTGGGTTTGACTAACAGTTTGTATCGAAGCTCTATAACACATAATTATCGTGCCATAAAATACTGATACGTGCAAGCACAAACAATATTTTGCAAGGGCTCTTGGCCAAGTGTGGTCGTTGTCTTATGTTTCACAATGATAATTAATAATGCTGGCTGTAATTTAGGAGCAATAGGTGATATATTGGGTATCCCCAAAGGTAGGCTTTTGCTTATGCCAGCAAAGTGAGAGACAGAGGGTGAGAGAGAGGGAGGGAGGGAGGGAGACAGTGAGGGAGTAACATATATATCAACAGACAGACAGAGTTGGTTTCAGACAAATGTTGGGGCTTATAATGCCCCAACATTAGGTTAATGCTAACCAGCAGGTCAAATGATCATATCAGCTAAAAGCTCTAATGGGATCAAACAGTTATACAACCACGTGATATAGGGACATCCCCTTCAAAATATGTACCTCTGTTGTGACTCTCAGCTGGGACAGAGTCCTTGGATATGTTTAACCAGGCCTGAGGGCTGAAGCATTATTCTCATTATTCATCTTCATTCGAGATGGCAAGAGGTAGTTCTCCTCAAGAGAGGGGGAGAGAACCGAGGACGCTGAGAAGTCACAGAGGAAGTTGCGTTTGTCGCGAATGCATCTGCCACTGAGGGTGACAGGAAGGAAGAGCGCCGTGACGCGGTCTCCTTCTTTCCCCCTCTCTTGCTCTCGTTCTCTCCCTCCCTCTCTCTCTCTCTCTCACCTTTCACAATACCACAGCACTCGACTTCTCACCTCAACAATTAGCGAGGAGCCCTGCCCCTCTCGCTTGTTTTGGCAAGTCCTCTCGGGTACGTTTTTGTGCGTTTCTGCGTGTGTGTCTGTGTGTGTGTGTGTGTGTCACTTCACCCTCTCTCCCGTTTTAAAATCTCGTGCTCTCGCAGTCTTCCTCTGGTTTTCTTCCTCTGTCGTCTTGTCTGAAAGTCGCAGAAAAGCAACTCTGTGCAGCTCAACTTTAGCTGCGACACTTGCTCTCTCTCTTAGTTCCTTTCTCTCTCTCTCTCTCTTCCTCTCTTGGTATAGGGCAGATGCTTTTGGGAGGGCCCTCTGAGACGCCCCTGCACTGAGCTGGAGGGAAGGGGGGCCCAGATGGTCCAGAGTGCGTGGTGGGGGGGAGCCGTGCGGGACAGGGGCTTTGAGAGCTGATCTGAGCACGGGCCAGGAGGTTCCCTTCTCTGCGGCAGAGAGGAGCAGAGTTTCTGTTCGAGCCTAACCGAGAGCAGCCGGGGGGCGGGGGTGTCCAGCCATGGGATGCTGCAGTGTGACCCAGCGGCACTCCGGTACCGACGAAGTGGGGCCCGACGAGATCGAACTCCTGCAGGTCGACAACACAGGGTAAGAGCCCGTTTCCGTTCTCCTGATTCGGTTTACCGAATATGGGCATCCAAGGGGGTCGAAGGGGAGAAGATACTGGGGGAAAGGCAGGTTCCTCCTGCTCTGACGTTCACACTTTGTAAATAAGCTCTCAGAGGATGTGGGAAGAGGTGCTGATCGGCCACGTCGCTCTGCCTTGTCTTGCTCGGGTGGCAGCTTGAGCTGAAAAGTTTCTAGATGGCACTCATTTAAGATGTGTGACACAGTGGGTTCTTTGGTGCTAAAGACAACAGATTCACTTACAGTAAGCTCCTGCCTCCATTTCAAATTGCTCCATTTCAAATGACAGGGTGTGTGTCATTGCTATCTGCTCTTGGTGCTTTAAGGCTCAGCAGACTACAGAGATCTCTGATTGGAATGAATTGTTTCTTATGACCTCCAGTCAAGGCTGGTGTCATGGTCTCATAATGTTGAGGGCTCTGCACATTATGGATATCACTTCTAACAGACTTGTGCGAAACGGCAAAGAATGTTGTCCTTACTGATGGGGGGAGACTGCACAGTGTTGGAAGCTGTTGCCTGTTGGGCGGCATCAGCCGTCACCCACTTGGTCGCATTGAATTGACAGGGACAGTGTCCACCTGACTGTTCAACCTTTCACTTGTTCTTAATAATTAACACTTTAAATGCCCTTCCATTATACCTTCATTGCCTTGTGCTCCTCTGAGTGGATGTACAGACATCAATATCAAATTCAAACAGCTTTCATTTCATTGCTGCCCACTACTTAAGGGAGCACACCTTAGCTTTAGAGGCATTTTTTAGAGCTGATGATGATGATTTAAATTCCCCATCAGATAATGTTTTTTTACTGAAATGGTTATGTACATAACAGATGCTACTGAGCCCTCCAAGACCAAAGGCTTAGTCTCATACTGCTGTGCAGTGGTCTTATACGGGTAGCACGTAAGCCAGATAACAAGATGGGGTCCATGTTTTCAATGTCATGTCGCAGGTAATGCTTTCATTTGAACAGGTACAAAACAGACAGTGATTCTGGGCCCTCAAAGTCTGAAAACTATGTCTTATGCGTATGCTTATGTCATACGCAGCATTATAGTACATATAACAGCAAACAAGATGTATATGTTCAACATCCTGTTTCAGATTATGCGTTTATATGAACAGGTTCAAAATCAGCAGTAATTCTGTGCCTTCAAAATATCTGTCTGTGTGTGTAACATCCTGTTTCAGGAACTGCCCTGCCCTGGTTGTTTTTCCTTTGAATTGGATTTGCTGTCGAATTTTGACTCAGAAAACACCTCAGAGTAACACAGAATTACAGAAATACACTTACTTGTGTATTAGCTTCCTCACTGTATGCCTGTCAAATCAGGCTAATGCAATTCAACAGACTCACACACCCCCCCTCTTCAAAAACACAAGGCTAATTAAAAAAGACTAACCCTTACAACCTTCTGGCCAGTCTGGTCTGCTGGAAAACGCGGGATGCTTCCATCCCTTCATTAAGAGACAGACAGCTTATCGGGGGAGGGGCTAATCTGTGGGCAAACTCACCGGGCGGGCGAGTTGCAAAACAAGACAGAGCTCCACGCCACGACGGGCACCCGGACAGGAAGTGTTTGCGAAACACCGAGCATCCTGGCGCAATGGCTGTACAGCCACCGGCGATCGCTCAACCGCGGAGGCGACAGGGGGCGTGGTCTGCAGCGATAAGACCTGAGGGGGTCTGGGCACCCCCTCTTCCTCTCCGAAAATGGTCTCGTTTTTAAGCCGCTTATGTCTGCCTGGGCCCTTAGAGATGCAGGTGGGGGGTCTACACACCCAATGAGGCCAATTCCAATAACGTAATGCCCGGGATTATGGCAAACGAACGGGAAATAATATGATCAGCTTGTACAAGCGCGGGATAATCGTCCAGGTTTTTGGGCATCACATGAATGTTAGACCATACAGCAATAAAAGTTACCCCCAATATTAAATGTTTACAAACTGTAATATTTAATCTCATTACCAAATATGCACAAGGGAATTTAAGATTATGTAAAGTTTGGCAGAGAAATGTCTGAGACCAAATATTGTAGTTCAAATGCTCTTGGACACAGTTTATGACATTTGTTTATGTAAATTTTGCTGTCGTTTTCTGGTCTATCCATTAGGGATGGAATGAGAAATAAGAAATAGTTTCATTTTTCATTGTTTTTCATTTTGGGACAACATTCACAAATTTTTCAATCCACAGGCAGTGAAAACATAATGGAGTCAGTGTGCAGTAGCCTTGAGTTTTAAGTTTCCAACTGTATCTATTTGCAGTTAGTTAGGCTGACCAGAATCCTACACAAATGATTCACACGTTAAGCATTCAGTGAAGACGACTGGATGCTCGTGGTGTAAAACCTGTGGCAGGACTGCAGTTTGTGAGAAATGACGTGAATGGGCGGCGTGGCTGTGATGGCTGTCGGTTTCAGGCTGTGGAGTCTGGGAGAGACGAGGCTGCAGCTGTCTCTGAGGAACGAGTCAGAGGAGCCGGCCCGCCGGTGCCCGCCAGTACGAGAGCTCACAGAGGAGGTCAGTCCGTCAGCACCACACCGAATGCCTCGCACCTCACACCACATACCCCGCATCTCACACCCGACATCCCCATCTCACACCCGACATCCCCTACCTCACACACTGTGCACCTCCTCTTACACCCCACACCCCCCCACACACACTGGACCCTACAGCCTCACACATCGTTCCCCCATGCATCTGACCGCACAACAGAGGTCAGTGTGTCAGCACCACATCCTTCGACTCCCACCTCCCCCACCAGGGTCTAGAGCAGCAGTACAGTACACCACTTCTCACACAGAAACTCAACTCATTTCAGAAGCTGCTGGTGGTTTAGCCGAGCAGCAGGATCAGTCAGAACAGTCTTGCGGTGTAAAAACTGAAAGTTCAGCGCTGTGCTCTCTGAAGGCACTCACCTGCTCCCGTTGAAAAGATCTGACTGGGGACCTTGGAAAGATCACCCAGGGAGCGAGTGGTTACAGAGCCTTCCCCCATTCTCAGATCACATGACCACGGACAGCCTCAGCCTTTCCAGTAGCTTTCCAAAGGGGAAAAAATGTGAGGCTCTTATATTTGTGGTAAAGGATTTTTAAAGCCATGTGTTGAAAGCACAGACGATGGCACTGTCGACACCAGCATTGCTGGGCTTACTAAAGAAACACGTCTGGGCAGGTGAATGAGCAGCAAACGTTCACTTTTTTGTCAGTCAAGGATTTATTTTAAAAAGTCGTTTTATCCTTCTAGTCACACAGTCCAGATCCTGTGCCCCCAGAAATAAAGCACTGCGACCATCCACAGGTATGTGTTGGCTCTCTGGTCCGAGAATCAGTAATAGCTAAGATATGTAAATTAGTAATTGTTTGAAAGGCCTCACTTGTTTTAGCTAATAGATAAAGTGAAAAATTAATTAATAGATTTAAGATTCATAGCCCGTGACTAATGATTGGCAGGATAAGATCGTGCTCACCAGATTTCAAGGTGCAGTGACTGTAGACGTTTTGTTCAAAAATGGTGTTAAATCAACTCATTTCAAAGACATTAGCTTAGCACCAGGCTTCTCAATTTAGGTCATTTTGAAAAAAATGATTTAACTGAATTGCATAATTTTTGGGTCTAGAGTAGCACTTTGTCATATCTATCACAGCTCCTCAAGGTCTTTACTTTGTGCAAAAAGGCAATAAAAGGCAAAAAGCCTTTTATTTCCTCCTCTCCGTTTTCCCAGGGGAGAAAACTTCAGTCATAATTAAGGCTCCTGAAAATTAACCCAGTAATTAACTGTGATATTAAATTAATCATTTCATCATTTCAGTCTCATTCAGAAATGAGATTTCGAAAGTCAGCACAGTCCCCCCCGGGGAGCATCTTTTCCTCAAAACAGGCTCCAGTAGCGTGGCGTGAGAACAGTGACGCCACCTGCTGGCAAGGTTTATAGGCATTAAGCGCAGCCATTTCCCCTGTGCATCTCCTCCCATCAGGCTGTGCTCTGGGGCAGGTCAAGGGAGGAGCTGCACCAGCGGATCTACACGGAGCCCATCCGGTCGTGGGAGGGGCAAGCAGCGCACGCATACGGAGAGATCGTCTGGTCCTCACGCGTCTGCCTCCGCAACCCCTTTATGCAGGTAACCACCAGGGGGGCGGTACATACATGTATAAACACACAAACATGTATCTTAGTTCATTATTATCCATATATAGAGATACAGATACATACATACATGGCTGTGGCAGCAGTGCATAGTGAAAGCAGCAGTGCTTATGATCCAAAGCCGCTGATGCAATTTGCGGGTGGGGCTATTGCTGTTGTACCCTTGAGCAAGGTGTCCAAGCCAAGTTACCAGTAAATGTCCAGCTGCATAAATCGATAGCATGTAAAAAATTGTACGCTACGTATGCAGCTCTGGATAAGAGCGTCTGCTAAACAAAAGTAGATAAGACGCTTATCTAAAGGTGCATTTTTGCCCACACTGAATCCTTTTTTTTCTTCATTTTTGTTAGGAGAGCAGTGAGCGATACCTTGTACTCTTTTCCTTCCACCTGCTGATCCTCGCCCTGGATGACTTAAAGCACGAATTCATATATGAGGTGGGTTCCCAGGCCAACTCCTCTTATAACACAGAATCCTATTAACTACATGTTAATGGAATATATTACAACAGATCTCCTATGTAATTGATGTGTTGCAATGTGAACATTCATTGCTCACAGAAGATGGATTACAGTTCTGATTTACTTCTCACCCTTGGCAAGAGGTCAAAGTTCAGTTTGCCTAACCACAATTATTCTAATCTAAAATCAGTTGCTAAGGGCAGAGAGAGCTTCCTTTTTCTGTTGGGTGAACATAGAAGAGACCAATGGTGAGCGGTATAATAAGGGCTGCATGAGGATTTGCAATGATGTAATGTGGCAGGAAATTTAAATTAGGAATAGATGAAACAAGATGATAAGGTAGAAAGTACAAAATGGTCCAAGGTCAGTTTATACTGTCTGGCCAAATGAAATTACATCTGGATTCTTTTAATAAGGGCAGATTGTATAGGATATACAGTGTATAGAATATATTTATGAACTGTCCTGTATTAACAGCAATAATAGGAACCTCAGGCTTGCTGGTCACCTGGTTACAGACTGCTCTCTGACCATTAGCCCATTGGTCACACTGTTTTTCAGTTCTGCCGCCATTGGTTGCACAGTTTTTCAGTTCTGCCGCCATTGGTCGCACAGTTTTTCAGTTCTGCCCCCATTGGTCACACTGCCCCTCTGTTCTACCACCATTGGTTGCACTGTCCTTCAGCTCTGCCCCTTCACTCCCCCACAGGGTGTCCTTCCCCTCTCAGGAATGTCGGTGCGGGTGATGTCACACGATAGCAGCGCCTCCAACATGTTTGAGATCAGCGGTGAGTCTGGATGTCCTTTCCTGTCTCAGTGTGTTACAATGTTGCGAAGTTATAGCAGGGTACTTAAAGCTTACCATCTTACATACAGTACTTACTTACTTACTGTAAGTGAAATGCTTAATATCCTCTTCAAGTTGTTTTAAGTTCATGCCGTTGAGCACCGAACACCGAGGGTGTGCTGGCTCCTTCTTAAATATGTTTTTTTTTTTCATAAGGAAGAAGGAAATAAACTTTTCAACGAATCTTTCACAAAATCCAAGTGATCACCCCAGTATCCCCATTCATTTACATACATCACTGTGGCCATTAACTGAGTAATGTTATTACTTTTCATTCTATGTAGAAACTCATGGCAAGTGTTAATAGAGCAGATTCAGATATTAAATGAGAGGATGTTAACCAGGTTCATGTTTACATTGACCTTTTTATGAGGTTGATGGCAATACCCCAATGCAAACTATGAAAGAACTATAAATGAAATTGTGACACTCAACAAAACCTCTGTGAGCATGGTTTCTGGCGGAACAGTACGTGCCAAATCTAGGCCAACAGAATAGATCAATGAGTCAACGACAGTGTGGCATTGTGGTTGGTGTCTGTTACCTGAGGCTTGAGGGGTCAGATCCTAAGTGGGGCATTGTCCTGCCTCAATAAATATCCAGCCTCCAATATCCACACATGGTAGGTATATACAAAATTTAAAATTTAAGCAGCAGAAATCACCCCTGAAAGAGACCGTCTGCATAAAACTGATAAATGATGTCCACAGATAGCTATTGTGAATGACAAAAGACATAGTTTAGCATGGCTTTAGACTGAACAGGGGAAATTATGCCCCATTCCCTGCATGTTACACATCCTGAATCATCCTATTATCAGCCTTAGCTGTGGAAATCACTCACATTGCTCAGGCCAGGAACACAGAGTACAGTCCCAAAATAATGTCCACGAAGCACGCATATGTGGCAGAGCTGTAGTAGTAGCTCGTGTGAGCCCTGCGTAAAAGCCTTAGGTAGTGGGTAGCAGGTAGCCGAGCGGTAGCAGCGGTTACGTCACTCCCTGAGAGACCTGGTTAACTAGCGTTGTTGCCAACAGGCTAGGGGCAATTTGCCTTTAGCTCAACTGGCAACGACGCTGGCCGTAAGGGGTTAGCAGCGAGCAGTGAGAACCTCGGCTCGACCCTCATAACATCTAATTAAACACAACGCAGTCTGACGACACCCGTTACACATACATCAGCACATTGTGCGGCAAGCGTCGGATAAGACCACCTTCTGGGTGGATTGTGGGTTATTTGCTGACGAGCCCTGTCACCGGCAGGGCCCATGGTGGACCCCAAGGTGGTGGTCTGTGCCAGCCCCGCGGACATGAGGAAGTGGGTGGAGAGCATCGAGGCGAGGCGGCACAAGGCGTCCAAGCAGCAGCTGAGCCCCTCCAACAGCGCGCTGTCCTACCTGGTACGGCTTGCCTCCCAAACCTTTCTTTTCAGACGTACCCGGCAGGCGACACGGACGCAGACACAGTAGCGGCTGCCAGCCACCGGGTGCTTCAGGGCCGTTATGAATGGGCACCCCACTCCTGAATCACAGTGTTTGTCTCCCATAATCAGAAATTTCTCTCGCTGGAAGTATGAGCTATACAGGAGTGATTTATCAAAGTTGTTGGATATTTCCTCCTGAAAATGTTTGTCACTGGTTTAAATGGTGCAGTGAGGAAGGCAGTTCAGTTAGCAGGAGTAACTGGCCTACTGGGTGCTTTTATTCGACTCCACTCGGGGTGGGAGGGAAAGGATGCCTGTCTGACTCAGCTGGCTGTGAAGCTCATCTCATTGTGGATATTCAGATCAGTCACAGAATCAGATATGACACTAATTGTTGGAAATGAGAGATGTGTTTCTCAGTTAAACATGGGAGCACACACAGCCAAATTTAAATCAAGGAACAAGAAAACAAATTATCAGAATGGACAACAACAGAGTGTTACTTCGTGACAAAAAATACCAAGATCCATATCTGGGACACCATTATACGGGGGCTTTACCATGAAGCAAGTGCAAAAAAACTGTGAACCACAAGCTGGCCACACTGAGATTTTGATTAAAGATTGCATGTAACCAGGGAGTATTTAGAGTAGACTTCAGTATTAGACATCAGAGTCCTCAGTGCAGGGAAGCCCAGCCCTTATTCTGTAAGTTTGCCTCATGTAAGTGGTGTCATGTCTGTTGAGGCAAAGTGAAAGATGCTGTTTATTTGGCTTCTGATGATCAGATAACATCCCACCCCCTGTGCAGCCTAGGCAGGGTGACAACCAGCGTTTATAACATGACTAAAGCTTTGCATACAAAAAAAGAGAACTGGCTCATTGACATGAGTACATGAGACTTCCTGTGTAGGAACAGAAATGTTTTTATTTTTGCCTTGAAGTTTTTAATATCAACCAAAGATCGAGTGATGAACAAGCAATCCTCGTTGCATCAAAGCAAAAATAATAATGAAAACAAACCTGGCTGAAACGAACTGATTACAAGTGTATACATAAGGGTGGCTGGTCATCATGATTAAAAGGAAATTAGTCATGTGATCTTTCATGCGGAAGGCACCCTACGTGTTATCACAAAAGCTCAAAGACTGGAGATAAAGGTTTTGCTCTGAGGTGATCTTGTTTCTATAAATGCCAACCACGTGATCCTGAGAACAATTGCCAAGATATGTCAAACTATTTCAACGCATTGTAGCACTTCTCTGAGGGCAGTCCGGTTCTCACGCAAAGTGGAGCATTGCTACCATTTTGAACTCGTGAACTAAGGGAGGCGCGTTAACAGATGGCGTTGGGGCGCAGGGCGTTGATTGGCGTTTCCGTGGTGACCGCTCTTTCGCTTGTCGTGACCAAGGTGCCGTGTGATGAGGGCTGGAAGAGGGAGGAGCTGAAGAGGTACTTGCTGCGAGCTCCCATTTGGCAGTGGGAGGGCACGCCCATCCAGCACATGGGCCCCATCGGCCACCTGTCCTTCGTCCGCATCACCTACTCCCAGAGACAGGTGAGCCGTCTCCTGGAACTGTGGGAATGCAACATTTACTGAAGGTTTTGTGCCACATTCATGTTATGTTACATGAGATTCTGCTTTGGAGAAGCTCAATTTATTGTGGGATACTGTAGAGTAAAGGATATTTTCTGTAAGCATTTGTGCTGGGAAAATGTCAAAATTTTGTGTCAAAATGGCTTTAACATGGTTGTGACGGTGTGTGATTGGCTGTGGGTGTGTGTGTGTCTGTGAGGGTACATACATGTGTGTGTGTGTTGTATGTTTATGCGTTGTGTGTATAAGTGCATGCACGTGTGATTGTGTGTGTGCATACAAATGTGTGTGGGTGTGATGCGTGCATGCATGCTTGTGTGTTTATGTTTAGGGGTGTATGCGTGTATGTACCTGTGTGTGTACCTTGTTTTCATATGCATTCGCATGCATGCGTGTGTGTGTGTGTGTTTACACACGCGTATGCGGTTTCACGGGCAGGGATCCCAGGAGCGCCTGCTGGTGCTGTTCCCGCAGGACCTCCTCTTCCTCTCCGTCGACTCGCAGCGCACCTGTGTCAAATACGAGGTACGAGCACCTTCCGTGCGCAGCCTTTACACGCCGCAACCCACCCAAATCCCCCGGCCCCCTCATGGCCTACATACACCCCGCGCACCACAGCTTACGCACTCTGAGCAACTGTCTGCACGCCATGCAGAAAGCCACACACAAACTCCCAGCACTTTGAAAACGGAGCCATCCGGGCAACCTTCTCGCGTGGCCCGCTGGCCCTCCCGGACTGGATGAAACGCTCACAGTCACTCAGAGCCCTCAGTGCTAACTGGTCACGCGCCACACCTCTGAGCTGCGCCGCGTGCGCATCTGTATGCTTTAAAGGGCTGCGCCCCAGTCACAAGGTTCACCTTAAAATGGATCTTATGGACTTTATTATAGTACTAGGTGTGTATCAGGAGCTTTAGTCCCACCAATTTATCTCACTGGCCGTGTTAAAAAATAAGATAAACTGATCAGCTGCTTCGTTTGTGTGCGCTGTGGGGGTAATCTAGTTCAAATTTAAGTACTGCTGTACTGGAACTGTAAGTGGAGAGTCTGGAATATTCCCCAAACATTTGTATGTTAAAGGTACTATGCTGATTGCAAACAAAATTTATCTTTCCTGACGTCATTAGAGGATGTGCGCTTGATGGTTGCGGTCACACTATGCAATTTGAACAATGCCACTGGCGCACAGATATGTCTAACAAGTGTTTCTACTAACAAAGTATTTGACAAGTTAATTGATTGGAGTATCACTCACTGTAAGCTCTCAGGTATGCAGTCACAAAGGTTTTGGCATCAGGTTTTAATTCAGTCAAATCAGGGAATGAATTGAAATTCAATTTATTAATTGAAAAATAAGAAATGATGTACAATTTTTAGTTCATGAATGGGAACATTAATTCCCTGTCATTCCTTGAATAAACTACACTGAAAGAGAGTTGACCCCCAACTATGGTCGCTATACAAATGGTTGACAGTTTTAGATGTAGTACCACTTTGACGACACTAGAGGGTGTACATGTCTAGGTTTTTTCAACTTGGTGACAGCATGTGATAAAATTGGTATACGGTCTGTAACAGCACCTCTGAAGATAATTGCCTTTAGCTGTCTCCACAAAATGTAAACATAAACAGCTGTAATCACTTATGCTCTCATTTTTCAGATAAAGCCCTTATAATTTTGAGACACTTTAGGCAAAACAATTTGTGGACTTAATCCAGATAATTCTGTACATGTATAATTCTGTACATATTTTGTACTGATAGTAGCATGCTTGGGAATTTTTTATAATGGGTTGTTCAAGCTCCATGTTTATTTGGGGATAGTATCAAGGTTCCTTACTGCAGAATTTACACTGGAGATTAAGGTGTCTAGATTAGAGTGAATTATCACTGGTTTTTGCTCAGATTCCAGGCTTTTTTCAAAAGCCAAAATTTTTGTGACTTCTATTTTTGACAAAAGAAAAAAAAATCATTTTCTGTATCTTTTTAACTAGTAGGAAAAGACATTGGCCTGTTACTGAGAACAAAGATATCAGTGTTAGGTTTGTTAATGACTGGCACAGCCACAGAACATTTAAAATAAGGAGAAAACGCCCCCTTAGCAAGACAGCTATTTGTGATCACGAGAATGCCACTGCTCTCAGCAGTGCAAACCTCACGATAAGACGTTTCTGTGAACTTATCAGCGACGTGACATTTTGCCAGTTCAAGACATGCTGATTCGTTGAGATCAGGGCAGATTATGATTTCTGATGTTGTCAATCTAATTGATAAACAAATGGCAAGAAAGTTTCCAATCCCAGGGAAAGAGTTAGAGATTTGGGGTAACGATCAGCAAGTTGATGACCGTTTGATCAATGGCGCTGATCAGGTTCACGCAATCTGTATTCCAGATTGCATTTTATCAGCCAGTAGTTTTGTTTCCCCTTCTTAACTGGCTTCTCATCCGCTAATTATCTGAGCATGGTGGTCACCCTGTGTGTTGGACACTGCCTCATGTGTGTGTGTGGCTTTGCTCTGATGTGATGAAAATGGGAAGTGAGTCCATTTTGAGCCCTCCCGCCATACTTCAATGGCACCGAAGGGACATCCTGGCCAAATAAATCCCTCCAAAAGTGACATGGCGAGAACCTCTCCCTGAGCACCGGCACCAGGCAGCCTCCTGTCAGCTGAAACCCTCCCGTTGACAAACCTGAAGTGTTCATTTAACAGTGGCACATAAGTGATTTAAAGATGTTACATTTAGGTTCCATTTTACTGCACTCTCTCGACTGGGTGGATATTTGCATTTATCTAGGGGGGGGTATGTCTCAGTAGACAAAGGCTTTTACTTTGACTGAATCAACACAATCATAGGTTGAATTACGGAGAGAGAGAATTCTTCAGCACAGCACAGCCAGCCGGGGTCCTTTTCACACTGGGGGCTTTTCAAACGGCTCAGTGTGGTTCGGAGAGGGAATCGCTTCTGTGTCTGCGGAGTGCCTGGTCCATTTATGAATATGAACAGATAGCATTTCAGTGGTGCATTTCAGAGCGTGGCATTTACGTTCTGATGTGGTGAGCGACAACGGTAAAAATCTTTATCTGCACTTGTCATAATCTTGAGGCTCAATAACCTCGAGCTTATCAAGATGCCAGCGATTACCAGTATGATGACATCATGTTCAATCTCACCACATTACTAGTTTATGAGAAACGGAACAACTGATGTCAAACATGAGAAAAAGAAGATGTGAAAACACAAGGGTGCTCTTGTCAAACTTGATGGTTTCATTGACGGCATCATAGACAGTCTTGAGGTATTTCAGAACGCATCAGTTCCAGCTGAGAGAGGTGAACTGGTTAACAGGATGGCCAGCATTGTCATGCAACAGGTTACCTTTACCACAGGGTTCAAGGGCTCTGTTGCATGCAGCTTAGAGACAATGTTGATATGAATGTGAAAATCAAGGATCGAGGAGCATCCTGTTGTGAGTGAAGGCTGCTGAAGACAAGAAGTCTGCAGACCCTGATAAGACACCAATGGATCTGGTTTGGGTTTGGGTTTGGGTTTGGATTTGGGTTTGGGGTGGGGGGGCAAGCCAAAGCGAAGCTGATGACAGTAAACAAAGGAGATGTTTACACCATTCCCTGCAAGTAAGGGAGAGCAAACCTCAAGCATTGGTCACAGGAAAAATTTTAACTGCTCCAATAAAGCCTGGATGATGAAGTGGTCACAGTCACTGACCACGGTGGTCCACTGAGAAGTCATTGCACGTGTTTTCAGCTTTGTTAGCTGGGAGATGCTTGCCTGACCGTCAGAGAATGTCACCATGTCCTTTTTGCCCCTGTGCTGTGATGTTCACGTCAGGACATCCAAAAGACTTCAACATTGTCATCTTCAGGATGTGCCAGTTTTGACCGGACGTTAAATTCCCATTGCAACCCAATCCCACTGTGACTGAAAAGGTCCTTGTGTCTTTGACAACATTGTAAGTGAAATGCCCCAACTGGTTTCACAAAGGTGTCCATTGCATGTCATTAAATTACATTAAATTTGCTTGGCAGGTAACATTATCCAGGTCGATTTACATAGCGTTACATTTTTACACGTAATTCGTTTGTACAGGTGGACTTTGATACTGAGGCAATTCAGGTGAAGCATCTTCCTCAAGGATCCTACAGTGCATTGAACTGGCAACCTTCAGTTTTACCAGCTCCTTAACAACTTTGCACCACACTGCTACCAGCTAGACTCAATATTGTGTCCCCAGGGTGCTTCATGAGTCCCTTGGTCTCCTGGGTGCTGGGTGAAATATCGCTTTGCAATAATGTTCTCTGGGTATTCTTAAGAGGGCAAGTCTCCAAGGAAATGGGACAACACAGCTACCAGAGGAAGCTGCTCATTGTGTCTCCTTCAGAGTCTTAAATTCCACGCTAGGAAATTTAAGTCATCAATACTGGCCAGTGCTAAACAGAATAGCACCTGGACTGACATTCCTGATCATTTCAAACAGCCAATGTCGTTTGGGTGAAATACTTATAGCAGATGTGTGTCTGCTTGTCAGTGTGACCATTTCAGGTCAAGCACCATGCCCTCGTACAACAGCACTGCCTCACCCGTGAGTTTAACCAGCACCCTTTGGGTTAACAGCCCCGCTCTTACACCACACCGCTGCCCCAGAGGCGCTGAATAGTTCACAGAGTAAGGCACGACCCACACACGCGGCATTCATAGTGAAAGTACACTACCACCACAACAGTACTACTGCAGCGTCTGAAACGGGGGGTCTGCTGTGATGTGGGCAGGGGCCGGGATCCCGGCGCGTCCCGGGGGGAATCCCCGCGGGTTGCCTGAGGGTCGTTCGGTGATTCATTTCGGCGGCGATGACACGAGCAGACAGCGAAGCGAATCTGACATTTTGACGGTAACGCCACTCTCTCCAGCCAGTTCTGATTTGATGCGGTGAGGGAACCAAACAGGGGTGTTGTGCTAATTGTCAGGGTGGGCTCGACAAAACGTAGATGCAAAGCTTGCAGGACAGACTGGTTTGTGCAAAAAGAGCGGTCGCAACTGACGTCACTGGGTCACAGTTTGGACCAAAACCGACTTTACTATCTATTGTTGCGTCAAGCTGTTTACAGGTTTTTATCTCACTCTGCGGCTTGGTTATTCACTGTTATTTTGGGCAGGAATGGGTGGGGGTGTGACATGCCTTTCTAAAATCAATGACAAGCCCTTGTGTCTTAGTGACATCTAGGTCTAAAAAAAAATATCCCTGCAGCACTTGTCGGTACACCATACACTGGTGCATTGTCTGTGACACAGATGTGTCTAAAATGACGGGAGCATGTCCTCTGAAATAGATATGTCAAGGGTTACAGTGTTTTCAGGGTATTTCATAAAGAATATATCCGAGCTGGTGCTACTGGAGTCATCAGGAGCACCCGTTCATGTACAGTGCGAGTGAGACAGGAAAGATGGCAGAACCCTGGGGAGTGAGCCGGTGGAAATCACTCTAGCGGTGCTGCATCGCCCTTTAAATGTGACCCACTGAGGCCTGTGCATGAAAAGGGAAACAGTCCTTGAGAAATAATATAAGTATTTACAGTCATTTTTAAATGTAAACCTACCCATTGTGGGGCTGAATTGTGATAGATGCAATGGAGCCTAGCCTAGCATATGACTTTGGGTCTTCCAGATGAGGGCGAACATGACACAGTGGCAGCAGAGCAGCTCTGTTTCCTTCATTAGTGAGATGGTACAGGCCCACTAGAGCCTGGGCCTCCTATTGCAGATGTGAGAGCGTGAGGTGCTTGAAGTTCTTCGTTATGAACATTCCCGACATTTGTCCATGTGTCTCAGCATAATCCATAGCTGTCCAAACTTACGGGGCAAGTAACTATATCTGGTCTGCATGAAAGTGACAGTACCACCTCTGTTGTGTTGCAATAATTCCACATTCTCTCTTCAGAGTTTGGGCCCTTTTTCCTCCACTGTTTTGCCAATTTCCATCTAAAGGGAGCTGCAGACCCACCAGGACAACTGCACTTTCCCATTGGCAGGAAGTTTGTCCAGTGTGTTCCTTAAGGAGATAATATTTGTTAGGATAATGGAGTAGAATGGAGGGCATCTTTCCCACTGAGCACCTGAGTCTTTGTCTTCCTACCTCTACTCAGGGCTGCAAAATTCTCAGTACGTTAGCCTAGATTGTTCCAAAAATTTTCCCAGAAGGCCTTTTACCCTAGATTCTTGATATTTAAAAGTATATGTACACCTTTATATAACCTATTGTATCTTTATATAACTGTAAAACTATAACTATCAACCAAATGTTGGAGACATTTGAATAACAAGGCGCATTCCATCCGGGAATCCTCTTCATAACATTGGCTACTGTGATTCATTTTGCTGACATGTGATATAGACTGTATGTACATGTAAGAGTTAACTTTTTTGTTGGTGTCCTATATACATATAAATATATACTGGGGTGTAACGATTCATCGTAGCATGACACATCGCAGTGCAAAAATGTGATCCACTCAAAGTGGAGAAAACACTTTGTGTGTGGTATATCCATGTCTGACATTGCTGTGGCATTCCAGTGGCTTACATAAGCTCATAAAACCGCACGTCTCCTGCTCTGCTTGGAGCTATATGGCTTTCTGATCACAGTGTTGATCATATTTCTATACATATATCATATATTTCTATCCCCACACTGATAAAAAAAAAACTGTTTGATGGGGTTTAGAAACGGGTAATTGAAACTTGATATTGTTGATAATTCACCCTTGCCAGAAATTTTCACACTGTACAGCCTGAGCAATGCCAAGATGATTATCAGTTCAAAAAAAGTATAGCATGATTATCACACTGATAAAGCAGTTACCAACAGTGAGACAAGGACATTCCTGAAAGAAATAAGTGTAAGAGCTGAAAGAATAATTTCATGTGAAATGGATGGAATGAAATTTCGACTTTTGTAACAGAGACTTAGAAATTTGATGTAATATAAACTAATTCAACTATATTATTAAAGTCATAGTATTGTGTTGAACATTTTGCAAAATGTGCTAAAGGTTTAAATAAATGAGTCAAAGCGATATAATAAAACTAATATTAAAAAAGTTAAATGAAGGTATTAAAGGGAAATGTCAGCGGTCAGGACAGAGAAATTAGTCTGCTTGTTTGAAAAAAAAAAATGTGATGATGAGAAGAAACCTAATCCCATATCAGCAAATAGTACTTTCTCCCTTGTGGCCTGGGATTTAAAAGAGCTAGGAAAAGTAAGTTAGACAGATAATGATTACCCTAAATTACCTTAATTGGCCAAAAATGACCCTAACACCTTACCCCCAGAAAACCCTAAATCTGGGGTGAACATACTAATTTGGCAACCCTTCCCCACACTTGTAACTCTAAGTTCATGAACTGTTCACCAGTCCAACTCTGTATGAATGCTCTCACCAGTAGGGCTATCAATTTTAGAAGTTGTCAGGAATCTCTTAAGAAAGCCATGTTGATTTGGGACCACTGCCTACACAGATCCTTGAAAACATAAAACTAAACATTAATGGAGGCATCGTGTCCAGCAAGACTTGTTCCTATTGCCAAGTCCAAATCAAAAGCTGACCTAACTGATGTTTTTTTTACTAAGCTAATTGTTAATTACTAAGTCAATTAACAATTTCCATTAGTTCATAAGCCAGCAAGGCATGGATAGCTGGTTAGCGTCAATACTTGTAGTGTTAACTAGTTCGCTAGCTTAGAAAATGTTCAGCTTATTTGATATGGTCCACGTATAGAAAATAAAAGAAATAGTAACCCTTTGAATGCTAAGATCCTGGGAGCCGGATTGCCCTGCCTAGAGCACATCTACCTCTCTTGGTTTTCGATTACTGTTTGTGTGCCTGAACACTCGCTCCCCTTTTCTCGTCTGCTTTTTTTTTTACAGTTCGTTCTTTCATTCCCATCCCGCGCTCAGACGCACCGGTGAGTCAGCGCGCAAAGGCGTGCTGTTCTGTCCATCCTCCCTCTGGTTTGCCTCATGACATTACCGTACGCGTGCATCTGAGCGTGTTTCAGACGCTCCCCGGTCTGAAGGCGAGGCTGATCACAGAGGCCGGGATTTCCGAGGGGCACGGCGCAGGCTCCCGGGGACTCGTCCCGGCGCACGCCGTCAGAGACTCCCCAAAGCCACGTACGAGCACACTCGCACACGCTGTCGCTCTTGGTCCACGTTAAGTTTTCAGAGTCTGTTATTGTTGAGGACAGCTTTTTTTTTTTTTTTTGGGATGGGCACTTCCTCACAGTTTTACCGTCAGTTGAGTGTTGCTGCTGCTATTGCTGCTGCTGCTGCTGCTGCTTCTGCTGCTGCTGCTGTTTTTTCCCCTTTTTTTTACATTTCGCTGAGATTGATCCTCCGAATGCGTGGGAGGCCGTGCTTCTAGCGAATTACACCGAGGTAAAACACACCTGCCCCCAGAGGCTGCCTTTGCCGTCATCAGTACCGATGGAAAAATCATTTCCTGGCCCCAGCACTAAAAAAAAGAGGTCCCAGTGGGAGAAGCAGGTGGAGGGAGGGCGAGTCGGCATGCTCTTGCACTCCGCAGTGTTGTCAGAGGAGCGGGGGTTGGGCTCACACGTGAGGGTACATACACCTGCCTGAGAGACACTGGCCACACAAATTAATTGTAATAATCATGATAAATGTCATGCAAAAGTGCACATTGTGCTGCCTGACAGGTAGAAGATGCTAAGGGGCCTTTGCTGCCGTTAGCTGGATGATACAGGTTTATTAAGAGATGAGAGAGAGGCTCAGATAAAAAGGAGGTGACACAATGAATCAGTATTAATCTGTAGCAGAAATGGTTTTCCCGATGTGAGCTGAATATGTGAATTTAGTGACTTTGTTTCCTCCCAACCCTCTGCCCCGCAGGGTCGGCTGCCCTGTAACAGCATCAAAGCCCTGGAGAGGTCGGCCTTGCCCGGGAGGCTGGAGTTTGAGCTGACAGGTAAAACTGACGCCTTTAATAGAGTTGTTTGTCCTCGGCTGAGGTCAACGCTAGACTGCCAACACAAAAACGGTTAACCACAGCATGCCATCTGAACGCGGCAAGTCTAATCTTTGCCCTGCCGGGGCTTCCCCTGCAGGTGACCTCGTGGATCCTCTGCTGGTGTCGTGCAGCTGTCCTGGGGACTATGAGAACTGGATTTTCCGCTTACAGCAGGTCTGTATTGCAGGCTGGGAAAGCACTGGAACAGGAACAGTCAGGCACGGGGGTGCCAGCAAGTGATGGGCAAATCCTAGTCTTTTCTGGTTGCTCGATACAAGCATAACATAACATTACATGTTAACCCTGATTTGAATGTAATTTTGAAATTGTTCATTGGTTTTAATGGCTAACCTTTCTTCACAAAGTGGTCTAATACTTACATAGTGATGGGGAACAGCCTGGTATACATATGATGATGTCCAGCAGTAATACCTTGCCCGAGGGGATGTTCTGTGATGTAAAGCTCAATGCTTATATTTTCAGTCATTAGCAAATCCACTACTCCATAGTGCTGCCTATGGCCCAATGAGCTTAATTTCCCTTGTCCATAAATCCTATGTTAAACACTCTCAGACTTACCTCATCTCCTCCTTGTGTCTCCTCAGCCGGAAAAAACTGCTAGCCCCACCTCAACCCAGCCTGCTCCGCCCCTCATGCCCAAGAAATCACAGAAACGAGCGAATGCACCCCAGATCCCCATGTGAGCAGAGCCCTGCAGGGGGGTGGGGGAGGGGGCTGCGAAGCTCAGATTCAACCCAGGATCACTGTGACTTATGGAGGTCCCTGCTGCCCTGCTGCAAGGACAACAAGCAGGGGACTCTGGGTAGCGGGCAACCCTCTGCGCCACTGACACGCCACCTCTTCAACATTCAAACCCCTCAGGAAAGGAAGCGCTTCAACTGGACAACAGCTTAGGCCGTGACTCCGCCTCCCTGACGCAGATGGGCAAGTGACATGGCGTCGGCCACAACGAAACTGCGGTGGCTGCATGGGGGCGACTGGGCCGATCATGTCTTCACCGCCCTCCCCCCACCCAGCGCGTGGGAACATCTGGACGTCTGGCTCCTCCGAGTGCGAGGCAGAGCCGTCGGCAGGGCCGTGCACGAGAGCTCTGCAGAGCATCGCCGCCCCCAGCTGCTTTGCAGCCCCGTGACCACCATTTCCTGCCTTTCGCGTCAAAGACGTGTCGTGGTGATTTATAACCGCCCGAAGAAGTGAGTGCAAAGTGCGCCTACTCTCTCTGCTGCAAAGCCATGTAAAAAAGACAAAAACAAACAGACAAGTGAGCGACACGGTGTGGGGAGCTTTCGTGACATATGTACACGTCACGGATCATGGGCGAGTTCACGACAGCATGCCGGGGGGGGGCCGCTCTGACCAGCAGTTGGAAAAGTTCAGAAAATGTCATCCTGACCACAAAGTCACATCTGCTCAGGTTTGCTGGTTTCAAGACTGTGTTTTTTTTCTTAGATACAAGCATAGAGAAGCAGTGCAAACACACCTGATGGCAATTACAAGACAACCTGGGGGTTTCCTTTCGCCAGATAATAAAATGTTAGTCATGGTTTACAAACACCTGAGATTCTGGGCCGAGTTTTGTTTTGTGTCTGTGAATACCTGTGCAACAGCATTGTACCTTTAGATAAGACATAAATGACTCATTTCTAACCGTGTACAATTTACAGTTATTTCAGCGGCACTGAGCACAGCAATGTGGCAGAGATCAAAACAAATGCTTTCTTGTTTATTCCTCTTTTAGACCCTTCAGGATGCATGCATTAAATAGAACAGCATTCAGCTCACAGAAGACCTTCTTTACTGTTTTACTTAAAAATGCAGGTCTGGCCAGGAGCTAAAAAGGTTCAAGTAGCACTACACAAATACAACAGTCAACATGCAAATCACAATAAAGATCAGCAGCTAACAATGAGATACAATCATTTGCAAACCATCAGTACAGACAATCAGCAACAACACAATAGAGCAACATGAGTCCCACCTTTGTCCAAAACATGTCCCTATGTTTGGCAATGTAATTTTAAAATTGAATGTAATCCAATGGAGCAAAACCCACCTTTAGTCTCACCTGTTGATTGCTCCATGATCACACAGCAAAGGGGAAAACTGTCTTTTCCCCAGCTAGGCTCTGAGTGTTTATAAGAGAGTTTGTAAGTACAGTGAATTCACATTTGTAGGATGCATAAATTGGAAGGCAGTTAACCACGCTGTAAATGAAATTATGCTAGTTGTACAGTGTGAGTTAGTAAGGACTGGTGTAGTAGACAGTGATAAGTAAGGGATTTACAGTCTCAGAGCTCAATCATGAAGGGTGTCCAGAACTTTCTGGACTTTATTTGTATCTACTTAAATACTTACATGAGTAGCTAGCAACATACTCCTAGGTATTTATAAAACATGTTTAGTAGTATTATCACCAAGATATCACAGACTGAGATTTTGTGTAACTGAAAGTCACCAGCTTGCATTTATTTTTGAAGTATTTTAAACAAGTCTCAATTTAAATAGATTTAAAGTAACTATACAGTTAAAAGCTGTTTGTACATTTCACAAAGTACATTCATTACATTACATTACAATACATTACATCATTTAGAAGATGCTCGTACCCCGAGAGACTTCCAAATAAGTGCATCACAATGCTAAGAGTAGTTATCAAGAAGTACTTCAAGAGGTCAGTAAGATACTGAGTTAAGTGCTAAACTAGTGTAGAGTGCTTCTTTTTTAATAGAAAATAGGGACATATAGGATAGATAGAGAGGAAGGTAGACTAGAGATAAAGCTTGAAGAGATGAGTTTTCAGCTTTCTCTTGAAGGCATCCAGGGTGTCTGTTGTACGAATCTTAGCAGGAAGCTCATTCCACCAGTGTGGAGCATGTACTGAGAAGAGGTGGTTCCGAGAGATGCTGCCCTTGTATTTCGGGACACGGAAGCGACCTGAGGCAGCAGAGTACAGCACTCTTACTGGCTTGTAGGCCTTGATCATTCACTAGTACCAACATAGTTCTAAGCAGGACCTGTCCAGACCCATGGATCTTTCATGTAAATTTACATTTTTAATGCATCAATAGCAGTTGGTTCAAGCCATCAGCCCATCCAGATGGTATAAAGATCAATGCACTTGGGTCTGCACCTGCTAATGAATGATGCCTGTAAACAAACAGCTGACTAGCCATGTCAGAGTGAGCACTGTTCAGCGAAGGACACCAAGCGTGGGCCTTCTCCACTGCTACAGTGGCAATGCTAGCAATTACTTTGAGAGTACACAGCAATGTTGTGCTTACTGCTCAAACTCTCATTCCACTTACTATGGCACTTGGCAGAATGCTGTACACTATGTAATGTTTCCTGATATTGACTGTGACACTAATGATTCTGTACTATTTCTGCCCTTAGCCTAATCTTTTTATATGCACATCTGTAGGCTGCTCTGGATAAGACAAATAGTCATGTTTATGTGGGCCAATCTATTTTTATTCACTTTTCACATGCTTTAGACCAGATGTGACTAAGTGTTAAATTGTAAAGTGTCAAACCAAGGCTTTCATGCATTCAAGCTCTCTGTATCCCTATGTATCACCAAAGAAACTGTTTCTGCTAGGTTTATTTTTACTTTTAGAATATACCCTATTGATCCTAAACTGAGTCATGAGCAGTCCATTTTTTTCAATGCCTGTATGCTCAAAGTAACGCCTGTTCTGACTATGAATCAATAGGCACCATTGCATTGTGCATATTGGTATTAAAATACATTCATTGGACATTTCACCATATTCACATTTAATAACATATTCAATATTACAAGTCACAAGAAAAGTAATGATATAGATCACGATGTGTTCAATCAGTTAGGATATTCACATGGTTACTGAGGGTCAAACAAGGTAAGAAAAATGCAATCATACACATAAAAAATATGTTTAAAGAAAGAATATTTTTGTTGAGATTGAAAGAAATAATTATACACAGTGAAAAAGCAAAGATAAGTAAAATAATTTTTGAGTAGTAATGCCTACATTGGACCACAGGAAGGTTTCCAAAACTCATCTGCACACATGCATATAATCTCTATATCGCTATAAAGGGGCATGACCGATTATCACTGGGCTAATAATGGTTTATAACTTCATAACAATGTGTTACAACGCACTACTCTAAAGGGTTAATGACTTAAACAGCCATACACTGTGACTGGTGAGCGGTATGTGAAGCTATGAAGCAGGCTGATATCAAGGAGAACATAAATCACGCCTACACATAGTCAAAATCCAGTATGCGTACATTGGGCGGAAGCAAACGCACATGAACCAAACTACCTTTTTAAAAGGTTACACATTTTTACTTCAGGTAAAATCAATCTATGAACAGCATTATTGAGATGCTGGGGATTGCAGCCGTAGAGAATAGAGCACATGTATTCCCTTGAGGCTGCTTAGTGGCATGCCTACATGGTAGCGCCTGGGATTTTCCAAAATTTTTGAACCTCTTGACTGACTGTACTCTCAGTTCCAACCACTGTGTGGTTGTATTTATTCCACGGATTTCAATTCTAACAGCCCACTGACAGCACACTCATTTAGGTAAAGGGTAGCTGGCTTAATATTAATTTCCAGTCGCCTTTTGATGATTTTCACCAGGTACTTGCCAAAATCGAGCCGAGCGTGCTTAAAATAGCAAGGTAGCTTGCTTTGTTGTGGTCAGGGAACTTTCCTATCTGTTTCCACTTGTACCAAGAGAGTAAAAGATGTGACACTTTCAATGCAAAGCCAATATCACACTGGATCGTTGGCTAAGTATTCAGGTAGTCACAGGGGGATGCATTAAACTTAAAGGAAGATGTACTGAGATGAGGTTGCTGGTTGATAACAGTGGTGCCTTCATGACGGCTCAAACGTCTTCTGTCAGCCAGAGTGCCAGTAGATGGCATTTGGAAAGATGCCACCTGCCACCATGCATCAAGTGGGCAGGGGAAGGAGGCCAGGCCCACATTTCCAAACCGCTGACATGAAGACGCCGATGAGGCCTCCCATCGAGTTCTAGGGTACAGCCGCTGGGGCCTCCCCCCCAGCCTACAGGTAGATGTCCATGAGTTATCGCTTGAAAATGTCCACAGAATCTTTGTATTTCCTCACAGCCTGGCGTGTGCATAGCTTATATTCTGAAGTGGAGACGTGAGCTTTCTCCCTTCGCAGGACTGCAAAGCTGTCGTCTGTAGTGACGGCGAAGAGACGTCATGGGCCGCAACTTCGCCCATACTCCTGCAGGTCAAAGCTGAGGCTGGTCTTCAGGTTGATCTCCTCGAGGGACTTGTCTCCTTTCTCCTCCTCCGACAGCTGGAATTTTTGAGACTCCTCGACCACGCCCACAGGGGAGCCCTTAACTGTGGGGTGAAGGGAGAGAGCACAGGGTAACACTTTAGCACTGTGGGTCCTCATTCACACTTGCGCCTTGGTAAAGCGCCACCTCTACGCAGTGATACCTGAGCTGACCTGTCCATTCAGCCTAGTCCTCACTGATCTGAGACCAGTGGTGAGGCACCGACCGCTCTGCGGCTGTATGTCACGGCTACATTGCAGCGTTGCGGTATGTCAGCACATTAATCATTTGCACACACTTGGTCGCCACGATCCCCACCAGTGCTTTCGACACGCGCTCATTTCAGGGCCAACAGCCTGCAACTGAAACACATGCCGCCGTGCTTCACTTTGCTTCTGATCTACTCAGCTATGCATGAGCAAATCCCCACTGCGCACATGCAGCCGCCGGCTCCGTCAGCTAACCTGCTTAACTGCGCTGCTTAGTGGCGCTGGGCGCTTTCCAAAAAGCTGGTTCAGTCAGTTACATGTTTCTCGTCTCCCGTGCATTTATTTTCCCACCACCCGTACCGTCCCCGTGCCCGCGGGCGGGGGGAAAAACCAGGAGGTTCCAGGTCTAAGCTGCGCTAGCCTCCGCATAGGGAAGCTGTCGTTTAAATGAAAGGAAACAACGGAACCAGTGATTCATCACAGCCAGATTCCCCCTTGAAGGCAACGCTTAAGCCACAGCAATTCGATTCCTGCCATTATCCAGACTGAGTTTTCTTTCCAGACGCGTGTTCCTCCCGAGTTATGACAGTGAACCGCTTTTTGTTTTACAGAGATTAATGCCATGCATGTACGCGCGAGGATAGCAACCTTGTGTCATTGTCGTTTTTTTTCCTTCAGCAAATCGTGTTGCAAAAAGTCACGGTCTTCCCCATGTAGCAATCAGCTTGTTTTATTATGGTCCAATCAAAGTCATTAGCATCAGTCACAACAGGTGCCTGGCACATCCCCCTGCCCCCTTCCCCTTCCCTGCCCCCCTTCCCCCCGCCATCATCCCCCCATCTCCCTGCTTCAGCACCACCCCACTCAATGGGAATGCACCTCCCTCCCCCCCAAACTCCAAAACAGGCACATCAACTGCAAGGCGTGTGCAGCGATTTTACATTCCCACCTGCCACGGTCACTTTGAACCTCTCTGTCTCTGTCTCTGCCTGTGCTCTCTCTCTCTCTCTCTCTCTCTCTCTCTCTCTCTCTCTCTCTTTCTGTTCGCTCTCGCCATGGCCGGCCCCAACCAGCGACCAGAAGGGGGACAAGAATTGCCACACTCACGGGACTTGATCAGCCGCATCTGCTTCCTGTACTTGACCGTCCACACACTGACGACAACCACGACCATGAGGGAGGTGAACACGCAGCACAGGAGGCAGGTAGCCAGGACCACCTGAGTGAGATTCCCATCCTCCTTCGGGCCTGCAGCTGAAACACAGAAGAGACAGTCAGCACTGCTACGCTACCGCTAGTCTCACCAATGAGCACACACAGTACACAGGTAAGGAGCGTTGACCTGCTGCCATACACTAACGCCATTGTGAGGACTGTATCCTAGGCTACACTCACTTCTGTACACACTGGAAATTATATATATCGCAACACATACAAAGTAATACAACTGGAGCAGTCCCTTGAAACCAGTCTGGTTTCAGTCTGCTCACCTGCTTCTGAGAAACAGAGTGGGTGCTTACTGGTTAGTTGCGTGCAGATTGCGTTGTGGGTCTTGTTTCCAGGGAAGACGACATCCAAACCAAGCTGGTCACACCTGAAGGTCACAAACAGCCCACGCGGGGTTGAAGTGTAAAGCCAACACAGACGCAGTGTCCCTAACACCTGGGCAGGAGTGTGACAGGGTTCTCTGGAAGACTCGTTAAAACCGCTAGTTTGCTTTCCACGATTAGTACCTTCGCAGGAGCGAAAATGGTTTTAGCGAAACATGCTAAAGCAGCTTTGCTCAGATGAGAGTCAAGAAGCAGGCAAGTCTTACCGTGTTAGCGCTGTGCAATTCCCTCCTTCTCTGTCAGAGTACGTGCTGTTAGGGCATGGCTCACATTTCTCACCTGTAATAAAGAACACTCTTTCATCTGGCAAGAATAAACGGCTTATACCGAATTCAGACCGTATGAAAACGGATGCTGTATAAAGTGATTTTGTCATCAAAAGATCAATTATCCTGTAAATTGTATGCAGAGTACCAGCACAAGGAAGCCTGTCGACTGAAGTCCTGTCTGGCCTCAGAGCCTGGGCTTTTAGCCCCTAGATTGCCCGCTTAAAACCCAGGCAATGGACTTGCCATACTGAAGGTGCTGAAATCGCTTCAGCGCATACACAGCTGTCTGTTAGAATGACTGATACATAAAAAATTGGGCAATGAAACTCCCTCCTGCTTTGGGACTTTGGGTCAATGAAAAGACTTCCTCAAAGCAAGAGGGCCTCAAGCTTACCTGTCTGCTGCAGCTGCTCCCCCTTGCCACAGGTCGGTTTCTTCTTACATGTGGGGCACTCTTCTGTGGTACACAGGGAATCTGGAGGGCAGTAACACACTGCGTCGCGGGTGGGAATGCATTCGCTCCTCGCTAAATTGAAGGAATCAGGGAGAGAGAGATAGAGAGAGAGAGAGAGAGAGAGAGAGAGAGATTCACCAGTGGTGCTCTGATGCTTTCAGAATTTCAACTCTTTCGACCAGCACAGGATGTCTGCTCTGCACTCACCATACTGGCATTCCATGCAAGTGTAACACTTGAACAGCTCAGTGGCCTCTGCATTGTACGTGCCTGAGGGACACTTTTCGCAGATGGTTTTCTGAATGCGAGTGCAGTCCTTCTTTACAAAGTGACCTGGAGGGCAAGAAGGGAGGCAAGGCATTGCCAGGACACCATTAAAAAGCTGGCAGGCATCACTCATGGTCCCTTTGAATAGGCTACAGGAGTGTACACCAGCATCCCAGCTGTGGCTGTCTACAGTGGCAAGGTCCTGAGTCGAGAGATGTGGCCACATTGGAAAATTTGAGCCAAATACAACATTCAGTTAAAAAAAAAGTCAAGGGACATGGAGACACACATTCCAAATCGGACATGGATGCTAATAGAGCCCTGAGTCAGTAAGTGGTGCTGAGGTGACACGCATTTCAAGACCAATTTTTGGAACGCTAACATAGCTCTGGGAACAGTGAAAGCAAATTCAGAAAGGGGTCTTACCTGCAGGGCAGAGGTCACAGCACAGGTCGTCGTTGCGGTAATGTGTCTTGTCGTTGCACTTGTCTCCGAGGCACACCACCCAGGGCAACGTGAGGCAGGCAAGCAGCAGTGTAAGGTGTGTGGCGCACATGATGGCTTCTCCTTCCTGTCTGAAACTCAGGCTGAGCGCCTGTCACCCCATCGCCTTTAAAAGGTTTCCAACCTGACGTCACGCGCCTCCGTGGTCAGCTGGGCCTCCACAGAGACAAACAGAGACAGTGACAGGGAGAGAGAGGTAGAAAAAGAGACAGAGACAGAGAAAGGAGATAAAAGAGACTGTGAGAGAGCAATGAAATGAGAGGGAAACAAGGGAGACTTCATTCAGCATAACACCCTTGAGAGACATAGAGACAGAGAGAGAGAAAGAGAGGAAAAGAAAAGAAAGTGGCTGAGAGAGAATGATGAAATGAGAGGGAAACGGGGAACAAATTGAGAGTAGCACAGCCAGGAGAGACAAGGCATATGTTGTCTTTGCTGCAGGCTGGAAGCACTTTTAAACAAACAGAACAAACCAGCATGCATGGCTTTTCGCACCACATCTCAAAATTCATACCATCAACAGGCTACCCCTGCAGCACTATGGGGCGCCAAATGTAACAGACCTTTTTTCATAGACAGAATGCCTTCTGTGCTACGAAACACATAAATTCATTATGAAACCATGTAACACCGTAACGCCTTTTGTCCACGACAAACACAAACGTGTTAGCATTGTGTCCATGAAATATTGAAGAGAGCACACACTTTCGTGCACAGAAAACAAAACGAATGATTCCTGTCGTGCACTGAATTGACCATTGTGCTTTTCATTTTGTTGGCAAAAGGCGGAATGCACTTCGCACACAAAAGAAACTCATTTTGTAGACAAAAGTAATTCTGTCCACGTAACAGATATCCTAGGCCAACATTTATGCTTTTGTGGCACGAAATGCAAAATGCGCTACACTATCATCATTCCGTGCCACTGAATGTTAATTTTGTCCGCTTAACTGTTTTGCTATAATACTGAAAGTGTGATGTGCACGAAAGGGAATTAGCACAATATATTCCGTGACTCCGCAGCTACAGAGGGCATTCCATCCAAGAAAGCAAAGGCTGCTTGAACTTTCTTCAGTTACAGAAGGCATTCTGTCCACGAAACCAAAACACTGATGTCCCCATACAGCACAGGGGAAGCTGTACACCAGTGATGGTGCTGGGAGTGGCTCTGGATAAGAGTGTCTGCCTAATGATTGTAATGTAATGTAATTCAAGTAAACCAAGGTTTTTGCATACTGGTCACAGGGACCTTCAACAGTGAATCCCACGCATGTTAACATTGAAAACAAATCTTTTAAAGAAAGATTCGCTCTTGATCCTGCCTTTGAACAAAGGCAGCAACACCCCACCTCAATACAATCCAGCAGAAAAATAATAATTTAAAAGAAAGTGGGAAATGGAAAGCAATACAGAGTCTAGAACATTACCCAAGGCTACTCAGTGCAGGAAGTTTTTATAAATGTCAATAACCATGTACCATGACTAATTCTAAGGTGAACCAGCTGAAACTGAAGTACACTGACACACACTATGTGCAGTGTACACTGTACTGTCACATAGTTTAACATCCCTCTAGTATCAGGTATCTAAAAAAAAAACTGATGTCATTGCCGAAAACCCAGGGTTATTTTCCATCTCTTTCTGTAATGGAACAAGAAGAAGCACCAGGAAATGAAACCTCTAGAAACCGCAACCTTTGAAGGATTCAAGCCCCAGCTCTGCACAGTGCTCTAAACGGTGCTAGATACGCCCTAGACTATTGGCAGAATGACGTTCCTCAGTGGGCCGGATGGCCAGTGCTTGTCGTTAAACTCCTTATGTTCTTGTGGTGCTATTTTCAAGAACATTGTCACCACACATGCCGCTGCTATCTCGGGTATGTGATCACAGCGAACGATGCCAAAAAGCCCATTGCCATTTCAAGTCAGGCAATTTACAGCTCTCTGTCTGTGCGCAAAGCTGGGTTCAGTCTTTTGGGGAGAATGAAAACAAGCACTGGAGAACTGATGTCCGTCCTGAAAAAAGACTGTCTACACACGGTGTCCCACAATTTTTTATATATGCTATGGCATGTGTACATTTTACCCATACACTGTGGCTATTTGTAATAACCAGCAGTGTGGTATAAGAGCAGAGCTCTTAACCCAAAAGGCACTAGTTCAGCTCCCATGTGGGGAACTGCTGTTGTACAGCCCGAACTTGTGCTTTAACCCTAGGCGGTCACACTGAGAAACAGAGACCCATGTGCTATATATATGTTCCAACAACATCGCAGTTGTTTGTAATGATCGCGAATGTCAGCGCACTTGCCATTCTGTTTAGCACTGGCCAGTATTGATGACTTATATTTCCTAGCATGGAATTGAAGACTCTGAGGGAGACACAGTGAGAGATCATTGTTGCAAAGGCATGTTTCAAATCCCAGCGCCCAGGAGACCAAGGGACCCATGAAGCACCCTGTGGACGTGACATTAAGTCCACTTATCAGCTGCGTGGTGCAGTGATCAAGGAGCTGAGTACCCTGAAGGTTGCCAGTTCAATGCCCAGGTGGGGTAGTGCTTTTGTACCCTTGAACGAAGTGTTTCACCCAAACGCCTTACATGGATATTCAGCCACATAAATAAAAATGTATACTGTGTAAGGACATCTTCTAAGAAAATACACACAGTGTAATTAAGGACTGTCAGCTCTTAAACGTTGACATGAGCATGAAAAACGCTGGGTGGGCGTGAATAAGGTGCAGATGCTGTGATATAACGGGCCAATTGCCTTTTCTTTGAAGTCGTGCGGCGTACTGCAGCTCGCTGCTCCGATCCACAGCCGAGGTGACCAAACCGCACCCTGCCCCAGGCTCTGATGCATCATGTGATTGCATAATTTCTTGGAACCGCCCGTTCAGCTCTTTCTCAGAGCAGCATCACAGGTGGGAGCCGAAATGCGCTGTGCACCCAGGTTGCACATAATTTGCTCGCACGCAGAGTGAGGCTCACGTCTGAGTGTGGCCAGAGTGAACGAGGCTGAAGAAGACAGCGCAGTTCCAGAAACATCGCACCACAGTTTTCACTTCACTGTAAGGGACAGAGATGTGTCCGTGTGCTATTGGTTCCTATGCTGTGGGCTCGAACCTGCAACAGAGCAAAAGCAGGTTTACACTGGGTCCTGAACAGGTGAAGTGCAGTGACCATTACAATGTGATTATTTCCATCATCCCTTCACTAGCAAACATCAATGGAGTTGACAATACATACATTATGCAACATACAATATACAATACTTTGCCTCTCAAAAAATATGAATGCAGTGATAAGTGTAAAGCATATATTAAACTGAATAAGTAATTGACATATTAAATATGGTATGCTTAGGTCATCAGGAGGTAACCCTTTTTTTCAGGCATACAGGAGTAACCAGATGGTCTCAGAGACATTTATTCATCTTACACAAAATTATATTTATTCTTATTATTTCATTTCTCACATATTTAGTGTACACTTGCAGAGTATGATGAGTCATGAGAGGATAATGAACTGAGTGTGTCTTGTGTGTCATATGCTGGGAGTGACAAAGGTGACAGATTCTTTGGTCTTCCACAACAACACATCTGGACTGCTGCCAGACCCAGTCAGAAAAAAGTAAAGGCCCCCCATCACACACACACACACACACACACACACACACATGCACGCACATGCACATGCACACACGCAGGCTTGCACAGTAAGGAAACTGAGCACTCCCACACTGTTTCAAATGTCACAGCTCAGTCCCCACTTTCAGTTCTTTAGGCCACGTATCTGTAACTCACAGCTCATCACTGACGTTACCTCTCCCACTGTGTCAACTACTGAAAAACCACAACAGAGGCGTTCATTGTGAGGGGACCTGAAGACTTCTGCTTTCAGGTAAAGCCAGACTTGCTTGGGCACCCTCTAGTGGCCTTCCCTTTGGCAGCTGATTGCCCCGACCACTGTATCTGGAATGTGGCCACTTGAATGGGTTTTACATACAATGACAAATACAGGGAAAAAAAATCTCTATGGAAAAAGATGGGACAGGCCTTCTACTGTAAAATCCATTGAAAAAATACCACTCCCTTGAAGAACTTCCTCCTTGCCGGTCTCACTGCAGGTGTAATTAGACCCCCGCAGCTCATCCAGAATGGTCCTACTCAGCTGGTCCAAAACCTCCGCTCCCGGTACCGGGAACGGCTCACGTCCATTTCAAAACGCTGCTGTGAGCCAAACAGGCGCAGAGGGTAATGACTAAGGAGAAATATCAGACTGTACTGATATCTGCAATCTCAGGACACCTGGCTGCCCCTGCTCTTAGTAGCCACATGTCCCGGTCTCATCCCCTGTCTGTTCTGACCGAGATATGGTGGAATGTGCTTCCTGCGGCGGTCAGGACAGCTGATTTGCTGGCCCGCGGCCTGCTCCCCTACCCAAGCATCATTCACCTTACCTTTCCTTATTTGTGTCTTATATCTTACTGTAGGATATGTTGTAATTTTACTGTAAGCTATGTTGTGTTGCACTTCTGCATCGAACACCCTTATGTACAGACGAGTGACAAATTAAAGGAAAACCCTGAATAAATGAGTGGAGAAACATAACGAATGCAGATCCTTCCACAAAGGTGTACCGCATGGTACAATTAAGCAATTAACATCCAATCATGCTCTGTGGCATGTATAAAAATGCTGAGCAGGCCCAGTTGATCTCGATTTTGGATCAAGATGGCAAGAGGAAAAGATCTAAATGACTTTGATAGAGGGTTCATGGTTGGGGCACGGATGGCAGGAGCTTCAGTCACAAAGACTGCTCAA
Source organism: Megalops atlanticus (assembly GCA_019176425.1). Classification (NCBI taxonomy): domain Eukaryota; kingdom Metazoa; phylum Chordata; class Actinopteri; order Elopiformes; family Megalopidae; genus Megalops; species Megalops atlanticus. The sequence goes on from CM032879.1 coordinate 9,757,340, forward strand.
ATGAAACTAGTATTTCAATAGGTATTTCAATTTGACTAAAGTGACATCTGCATTTAGATCTATGGGCATCAGTAAATAGGGTCGGAAATTGTGGTTGACAGCGCACATTCGATGACCGTGATGCTCGTGCACTAGTGCGATATGTAAGGAAAAACAGAAGAGCAACTCTTCCTCAGGTGACTGAGGATGTCAATGCAGGGCATGATCAGACTGTGTCAGCAAGAACAGTCAGTCGACAATTACATAGAGAAGGATATTATAGTAGGGCTGCAGTGCATAAACCCCTCATTACAAAGATGAATGCACATTTGAGAGTTCAGTGGTGCAAAATCCATAGGCACTGGTCTACAGAGATGTGGAAAAAAGTGATATGGTCAGATGCATCATCCTTCACCATATTCTCGACAAGTGGGCGAGTGCATGTGTGGCGTACACCAAGAGAACAGTACAGGCCTGAATGCTTGACCCCTACAGTGAGGGGGTCCGGTGGCTCTGTTATGCTGTGGGAGGCATTTTGCTGGCATGGTTTGGGTCCACTTGTCCCCTTAGAGGGAAGGGTCACTGCAAATCAATACAAAGTTGTTCTGAGCGATCACCTTTATCCTATGATGAAACATTTCTATTCTGATGGGAATGGTCCCTTCCAGGATGACAATGCCCCCATCCATAGGGCATGAGGGGTCACTGAATGGTTTGATGAGTATGAAAATGATGTGAATCATATGCTATGACCTTTGCAGTCACCAGATCTCAAACCAATTGAACACCTATGGGAGATTTTGGACCGACATGTTAGACAGCGCTCTCCACCACCATCATCAAAACACCAAATGAGGGAATATCTTTTGGAAGAATGGTGTTCCAACCCTCCAGTAGAGTTCCAGAGACTTGTAGAATCTATGCCAAGGAGCATTGAAGCTGTTCTGGCGGCTCATGGTGGGCCAACACCTTACTAACATACTGTATGTTGGTTTTTCCTTTAATTTGTCACCCGTCTGTATATACACAGTTGTAATCATGTGACCATGTAAGGGGCTGACACGTGTTCAACTGTGGTCAGCTGTGGCCTATACATGCTGTTTTTCACTTTATTAGATGCATTTTGTACGCTCTTTTTGCATGTTCCTCTGCACAATGACAAAAATGCAAATGTCAATGATAAACAGATTTGCCGGTTGAGTAAAATTATTTTGCTGTAATCCTGTGTATAGAGACGTACACGGGTTTACCATGTATGGAAAGCACATGCTGGAAAACACTAATTTGTGAAAATAGGTGGGAAAAATACAATCAAAATATTGTACAATTTAATTGAGCTGGCTGTGTCAGAAAACTCTGATTTTGCAAACACACTGACATGGAATCAACCAGGTGTGGGTGACAATTGATAGAGAATCACCAGTGACTCATTTCAACCACCACTGATGGCTGCTTTTCGCACACAAGGCAGTGCATAATATCTGCAGCCAATATTGCTGAGAAACTTGACTTTTTTTTTTATAAGAAAGAGCCACTGCTGCGGGAGTGCATTTCTTTGAAAGAAGAGACGTGAAAGAAAGTGTCATTGGACTTTCCCCCCCTCAAGGGCGGGCAGCTTCACAGGAAGAGTTAATTCTCCACCGCAGAGGAGCTTCCTCTGAAAAGCCAGCACACTCTGCCTTCAGATAAAGACTGCCCAGATTCAGCTCAGCACAACGTTGTTACCTGACATTATCTTTGCAAGTAAAATCTCAGCTTTGTGCAAAAACCCTACATCTCCCCTGATGTTGACACACGCATGCCTGAAGAGAAACGAAGAGGAAGTAGTGGGTGAAGCTCAGAGGTGCCCTCAGCTATGGTTACAAGCACTTGGCAGGCTGGGTCTTTTCTCAGTAAAACCCATTCTCTTCGTCATGCTCCACGGCAGAGCAATAGCATCTCCATTCACTTCCTGTAGTATCCTTCATTTTGTAATTCCATCCATCAGTAATCACGAAATTTCCTACACAGCCTCATAAAAAAATCTGTTTCCACACAGCTGACATTTTAGAGCTCCACAAGGGTGCCGCTCCATCTGAAACCAGCCAGTTACTTCTCACACAAAACTGAAATCATGAAAAAGGGGGTCCTTCATTATTAACAAAAAAGACAGGATGTAGAAAGGGTTAAAATGGTGTAAACCAAGGAGAACAACAGTTCCACAAACCTTACTGTCCTGTCCTCACTCTGCCAGTCCAGTTTTCACCATTGTTCCTCCATTCAACTTTATGCCACCTGGTCATTCTAATTGGGAGGTGAGGCCATACTTCCTATTAAGGAATTTGTCCAATGCCTGCACAGACTCGCACATTCCTGTGCACAAACACTGACAGAGGTGAGACTGATGAAAACCTTAGCTAGTCTGCGGTTTGTAAAACCATATGAAAATACAGGGCACTTAAATAATCACGCATTTTTAATTAACTACTTTAACTAACACTGAAATTAGCGTTTGCCTTTTCTACCAAGGCTCACATCATCTTCACAGTGATCAAGGCAAGCATAATTACCAGTGACACTGAGCAAATCTCAGCCTGCAGCTTGGAAATGTCCAGTAGGCCAAAGGTCATGCTCAGACACTGTTGTGGTCATTGCCTTGGTGGAGCCTCAGTGATGACGTGCGCTGCAAGAACAACGATGTTTGCGATGACCTATCTCATGTCATTTGATTTGATGACATGAGATTTAGACTTTGCAATCACTCTGCAGAGAGCAAACTCTCCAAATCATATTGCAGATCTACCTGTTCTGGGCTTCACAAAGTCTCAGTCTTCTAACACCGCCGACAAGCCTCACTGACATTTACCAAAACAAACTCTCAAGACTGAGAATTTACAAAACACTGAACAGTGTTGACAGCTGAACAACAACGTCCAGCAACCTGACCAATGTCTGGTAGATTTGTAAAGCTTGTGTTCAAGAGAATGCAAATCATTTGGTGAGAGGTCTAGCACGGTAGTGACACTGCAGGTGTTTTCAAGCTGATACTATCAAATGATGAGCCCACGGTGACACAGAAAAATACTCCACGGTTCTCTTCAATTTCTGCAGTAAACAAAAAGGTGTGAACCTCCTTCTCACCTCCTTCAGTTTGAAAGCACATTCACCAAACTGCTGTCTGCTGTGCAATCCTGCATCTGCTGCTGCAGCTGTTGGTAAACATTTGTGTTGTGACACAAATGATCTTTTCTGATCATTGATGGAAATGATTACATTCACAAATCCATGTGCTGTCAAGCCTTGTGAAGGCTTGTGGAGGCTTGTGGTGGCTGTTTGTTGTGCATTCTGTCTTTCTTTCTCCGTTACTCTCTCACTGCTTTTCTCTGTGGCTCTGCAGAAAACACTGACCAAACAGCTGTTATCTTTGCCTGCCATAACACGAGATTGGATGGTTATGTTTTATCATCAGTCAGCTGTCCTCGTTTTTGTGAAAACCAGCAACGCGGAACATGAATCAGCTAAAAATAATTAAAAAGACATCTTGATATCCGGTCGCAGCAAAGCTGACGTGCAATTTCATTGTGCAAAGTGTCTATTTTCAGTGAGAATTATGCTAAGGTCATTGCAGGGATCTGACTAGTCAGAGATGGCTGTTTTTTTTTGTGCTTGACCGTGCTGATCTTGGCGGACGACCAGATGTGCATACCTAATGTGCATCAACTGTGTGTCAAGGTTTGTGTTTGCACTGATATGGTTGTGATTGCATCCAACTGATATAGAATGCTGTTTAGTATTTGATCTGATCTTAATTTGCATTAGCTTTATTTGACTCAGTGTACACAATGCAATATTTTAGATACTAGTACAGACTAATGCACCTTTAAATGAGCAGTTCATACTTACAATGTAGTAGTTGTCTGCCAAGATGTCACTGATTCACAAAAGGTATACTCCAGTCAAAGATATCTGTGGATCCTGGTAGTGGTAGGTCTGCTGCCCTCCTCAGAATAAAAATGGCATTGCTGAAACTGAGATACCAGTTCTTTTTGAAGACAGTAGATGGCAGGATTCTGTTATTTACTAGTCACTTACCTCTGCAGTTGCCTAGGAAACTCAACAGTTTCCATTGAGTAGAATGCAAAATGACGCATGTCTTTTGGATTGGCATTTTCATCCTCTGCATAAAACCTCAGTCATCTGCAAAGTTAGCCACACCACATCCTGAACCTAAATTAAACTTTACTACTATAGCGAAAATCGTCTCAGATGTGAAACATTGTACAGAAAAGTAACCACATAAAGAGGAATATCTATGTACACACAAAAAGATATTGTGGTTACACGGTCTAAAAGAGCACAGACATGTGCAGAAAGTTCCTCGAAATGAAAAACTCTTTTTCTGTAGTGGCACTGCTGTTTCTACACGTGGTCCTTTAGACCCTGCACACACCTGTCTCCATCCCTGAGCCCGCACCACAGCGCAAACTTCGGTTTTTTAAATAGCATCTCAGCAGTCGACTTTTTTGTCCTCACACGCACGGCAAGGAGCAGATACTATCACCACATGAAATTGGGTCTTTCCCAGTAAGGTAACCTTTACCAGCCTCGGTCGAGACAATAACAGCTGCCAGCCCCGGCGAACCCAGCCGCGCCGTTTGTTTGGGTGTTGGATGAGCAACGGTGTCATGAGTCGCGGTCACGCACAGCACCGGTGACTCACAAATGTCACGGCTTTTCGGTATTGTTTCCAGTCGGCGAGCACACCGACTCCAACTCCTCCTTGGGCTCTGGGGAAATTCTGAGCTGGAGTATCAGAACCTGAACGTGGCCAATAACAAATCCCTTTCACCGACATCGTCCCAGCCCCCAGATACTCCTCTCACACACGGGCTGGGTTTCACATTAGAACGTGACAGCATGAAAGCTTTCAGAGGAGACGTTCTGTTCCCAAAATGGGGGGAAACTCCCCGTCCTAACTAAGGGCGATGTTCTCTCTCTTCTGACTTCTGAAACATGGCTTCATGAATGATTTCTTTTCTGTCTCTTCTCTCCACTGTTCTACTCTCATCAGCTCATCACCTCATCTTTCATAGTGACTTTAGTTTCAAAAAACGAGACTAGTTTGTATAAATTAAACATGAAGCATCACTTTAATCAAAGGCATGTACAAAATGATGCACACAGTCACAACACATTTCTATGTCATATAAAAAAGGCAATGCAACATTGCAAACTACAAATTATTAGATTTTTAGCAGTCTTTAGCACATGGGCAGCTGTGATTGGTAGGCCAACCAGCATAGATGGAAACCAAGCAGAACAAAAGAAAAAAGAAAAAAAAAAAACAAACTCATAGAAAGATTAAGAGGTGATCTGGAGGTGTCACCCTGAGTTACAGATCCAGGCCCAGGTAAGACTCCTGGACCATTTATTCCACAGGGTCAAAGATGCATACAGTCTGATCCGCCTCTGCATGTGGAAGAACACACCTCAGTCCATGTCAGGTGATGCATGGGACACCAACCGGGCAGCTGTGGGTCTGGAGAGCAGCAGTGTATCTGCAAGGAACTGATCTTCTTCATATTTTCTTCTTTTTTTTCCAAAGTCAAAATTTGAAAAGGAGGTTATTCAGTTCATGTTCAGCATAAATAATTTGCTGATTGAGATGTAACTTCAAAGCCTTTATCTTTTTTTTTTTTAAACGAAGTCATTATTTACGACTATAAACAAGGTCGGTTATGACCTCCAGGTGTGATGAATATGCCAACTGAAAGGTAACTCCAAAGTCTCCAGTTAAAGTGAAATAATAATTCAGACAGGAAGTTGCCTGACTCATTGAGCCAAGTGTTTGTCATTGTATCCTTGAAAGGCAACAGGGGCTCCATCCTGACAGACAGAAAATATCCAAACCATGTGTACCCACTTCCTCATCAGTGCTGAAGGGCAAATGACCTCAGAACACGTCAGAGGACAGCCCAAAAACCCACCATGCTCCAACCCATACAACACTTGTTTCATATAATGAAAAGTCTTGTTTCATATTGAACCCATTTCATAAAATTCACAATTTTTTGCACTGCAAAATGAGGGCTCATCAATGATGTATTTCGTGTGGTTACAACAGTCTATGCAATTTGCATTGGCGAAAATGTATACATGAACTTGTGAACATTTATTTTTGAGTGTCATGTGCCATGGATTAATAACTACTTACCACTTAGTGATAAAACAGGAAGTCATGGCATTGTTTAGTTTTATATTGCATCTCTGTCAACTGCTACAACATGCAGACTAGTTGATATGATGTTCCTTGACATTTCCCAGTAATACCCAAAATAACAAGTTCCTCAAGAACAAAGATATAAATAGTTATTAAGTTATCTGGAAAAAAAGAGGTTCAACAATTTCACAGTTAAAGATCACATCACAGTCAAACATGGACTGTGAATATCATGAGGCTTAATCTTAGGTGATCAATTGGTGATCCTCAATAACGAATGCATTTCAGAGCCACTAACTACTGCTGTTATGCTTGTCTAATTTTCCATGTCATGTTTAGAATGGGGAAAGACACGTACCCACCGAAGGACTGGGAAATGCTTTAAAAAAAGGGAAACTGGGAGGTGTGTCCCCAAGTCCTGATGACAAGAGGGACACTTTGAGAATGCGGCGTCAACGTCACGGCCGTCCCTGGCTCGATTTGACAAGAGAGGAGCGGCTGCTGTCGCCGCTCTCCTCCACGGGCTTGCGACACGCCATGTCTGGGGAGGTAGGAAGGGGTACAAGAGACTTAGGACACATGCTGGGTTACGCACACACCCACCATACAGTAGACATTGTCTGATTCCCCAGCCCTCCCAGTCTGCAGCTTAAGGCCAATTGACCTGTCTCTTGTTCTCTGTTTTTTTTTTTTTTTTTGCTATATAGATATTGGTGAACAGAAAGAAACAGGAAAAAGGACTGCTCCTAGTGGATGCTCTTGTCCAGAATGACTAACTGTTGGACACACATCATACATTTACACATTTGGACGTTCACTGTGGCAATTCAGGTGAACTATTTTGCTCAAGGGTACAACAGCAGCGCCCACCACCTAGGAACTGAACCAGCAGCATTTTGGTTACAAGACCTGCTCCTTACCAGCATGCTAATATGACACTGTTCTATCCTTTCCCAGCCCCAGTGTGCTCAATGTGTACTGTACTGTAATTACATTAGCAATACATGTGCATAGCAGTCGTCCTTAGATGGCACCCATGTATACAGCTGGATATTTAGTAAGGAAATTCAGGTTCTTCAGCAGGTGCAAAATAAAAATGCCCCACCTGGGTATTGAATCAGTAACCTGTGGGACATGAGTGCTGCCTGTTACCACTAGCCCACAGTGCCAACCACCTGTATACAGACAGACCAAGTGAATATGTACCTGCTCTAATGATATGCCTCTTATAGTTTCGGATGCCAGGAATGACAACCCGTACACAGGAGAGAGCGGAGAGAGGCATCAGTAGCAGCAAACCAATGGCGTAAAATGTCAGCTCTGAAAGAGATAGAGGCACAAACAGCAACCACAGTCGTTGGGTTTGTCAGCAGTCATACGGTCAACTCAACCTTAAAGCTGTCTGAGGAATCTGCTGTAAACAGAATACAACACACGAGAGAGAACCCGCCCCCCCCCCCCCTTTTTTTTTAACTCCCCATGCAGTTACAATCCTTTTGCAGTATTGTATTCTTATTATTTTAACGGTGTCAAAATAAGCAGTTGATCCTTGCGGGGTGTAGAGGTGTAGCAGAAGTGAGACACACCGATGCTGTAGCTTGTATTGATTGGCTTCCTGGTCGCGCTAGGACTCCGGGTGGAGGCGGGGGTGGAGGCAGGGGATGTGGTGGCTGAGTTGGCCACAGTGGCGGTGGTGGTGGTGCTGGTGGTGGCGGGGGAAGGCGTCGGGGCACTGCTCATCCAGAGGTCCTCCGGGCCTTCGTTACAGACCGCGTCTGACACCGAGGTGCCTAGAGTCTTCTCACCTCTTTGCCCGCAGCTGGTGGAGAAAGACAGGTAGTGACCGCACAGAAGAAGTGTGACCAGTCGCTCAGAGAGAGAAAGACAGGAGGGATGATGGACAGGCTCAGACTAGGCTAAGACCTGCAGGCCTAATGCACTTCTAAGCACAAAAACCTAGCTTCAGCGACAGACTCTGAAAGGGTAAGACAGCTGGAATCTGTGGCCACCTTGTCATTTATGACAAGCAGATCAGCCTGAGGGTGATATCTTTTTTTTTTTGAAACCAAAACGAGAGCATTGCATACGCGGTCCACTTTTGACAGATGGAGTCATCTGCACTGGTGAAAGTGCCAGGTGGGCATTTATGACATTCCTTTCCTGGAACAGAAAAGAAAAAAAAATGCTTACCAAAACAGCTGGTAAATGGGCATTGGTTTGTTTTTTAACCAAAAATAGCAACTATGGTCTCAGTGCCTTTAGGCACATGTTCTGTGTTTGCAGCAAGCTGCACAAACAAAGCATGTGAAATAAGAATTGTACCATAGTATTGAAATAAATTGACCTTTACCTGCTTTGACCAGCCCGGAACCCTTCTCACACTTGCAGGAACTTTCGTCCTTCCCCCTGCGAACGAAGCCCTTTCGACACCGACAAATAGTGTTTGTGGTCCTTGTGCATGGTGAAACAATTTCGCTCCCCTTCCCTGGAATTTATAAAGGACACAGGGGTACGCTTTGGCCAGGGTGGACGCATGTGTGTCAACATTCTCTATTATGTAGTGTGACAAAGGGTTTCTGCACTGTGATGTCCCACACTCAACTACTGCTGCAACTACAAAAGGCATAGCTGATCTAATACACGTCTATACATTTACATGCATCATTACATCATTCCACAACCAGCATGCGTGTGGTAAGTGTACAGGAAGGGACAGAGAAAGAGGCAACAGACAGACAGACACAGCCAACAGGAGAGAGTAATCTGAGCCTGGGTGGCACAAGAAGGGAAACAGGAGAGAGAGCGAGAAATGGCTGAACTGTAGTCTACTTACGGTCATCACAAGTTAGGCAGTTCTTACAGAAGTCCTGATTGGGAAGTGGCTGATACTGTAAACCTTCAATGCAGAACTCACACTTTTCACTGTTGTATTTTCTCCTCTGACCTGAAGGAATTAGATATGATTATGATTATTATTATTATCATCATCAGTAGCAGCAGCAGGAGCATCATTATAATTGTCATCTTTATTATCCTCATCATCAAACCCATCTTCCTCATCCTCTTCATTACTTCCTGGCAAAATTATTACTGTAAAATATTTGAAAATGTGGCATTATTTGGATCTAATGCTGGAGTGTGATCGCTCCAGCAGGCGCATTCAAAGGCAATATGCTGCCGTCACGTACAACAAACAAGCCAGTATACTGTACCTGAAGGACAGTTCGGCGCCGCATGAATTCCCAGTAGCTCCTGGTAAATGCAGAGCCATGTTAGAGAGCAGAGCAGCCTGACATTGAGATAGCACATGCTTTCTCAAATCTATCTCCTCAAGCGGTCTCTCCTCTTTGAGCGCAGACCGGCGATTCACTGCCTCCTGAAGCACAGAAGGAGAAGGAGAAAACGGATGAAAAACCTCAAGCTAACCAAACTAAGAGTTCTCTTTTTTAAAAACACAAGCAAAGCGGCTCTGCCTCTAACTGATCCTGAGAGGCATAAACGTGGTGCACTGAGACCATGGTGACTGTACAGCTAGTCATATGCTCGAAGTTCCCTCCCTCACAAAGGTGACTGGTACAATGCGTGGAAAAGCTTACGCCTGACCTGATTTCACTTCTAAAGAAGACAGGTAGCTTAAATTGCACGGTGAAGCAAAACACACCACGACTCTTTGGCACAAGTCAAGAAAGCGACAACAAATTCATTCCGGGTGCATTGCAGAGATTTCCCCCTCTCTGAAGATACATTAACACAACTTGGAGGTCGTGTTTGACAGGCATGTAAAGAGACCGCCCACTCATTAAACAAAACAAAACAAAAGAAGAAAGCACATGCAAACATAACCCAAAGGAGCAACAGGATGATTTTACTTACCTGCCACATCTGTTGCAATGCATGTATCCAAACCAGAGCAGAGAACAAATGGATAAGGTGCATCTTCCCTGCCCTGATTGCGTAGATAGAAAGTAATAGCCAGGACCTGACCTGACAGATCAATTGCACATTTTTTGCACACAGTGGTTACAGATGGATTCATGGTTCAGTGAGCTGATTCCTGGATCAGTACTGGGGGTACTGTGCTGTCAAGCTCTCCTGTCTCTGTCTCATAAATTCACATGATTATGCCTCAGCACTGTGCAGGACATCAACAGCATTCACAGATGAAAGACTCCGCATAAACACTGTGACAATCCCAGTATAGCATGAATACTACAACACTAAATCAAATGTCTTTAATTGGTTGTTTGTCAGGTTGTTTTAACATAATTCAACCTCTGTTTAACCAGCAATATGAACTAAGTTGAGGAATCAAGGGGAGTTGAGAATGCAAGAGATTGCTTAACCCAGTGTTTCCCAACCCTACTCCTAATCCTAATCCCTAATCCAGACTACTGATGAATCAATTAGTCAGATGAGATCCTGACACACTGTGGCCATTGACAATCCCATGACACTGGCTAAGAATGCAGTCTAAACGCAGCTAAATCGTCCCCTCTCTGTATTTGGTTGGTTAAGCCAGTGTTTCCCAACCCTACTCCTGGCGGCACCCTGTCCTGCATATCTTCTATCTATCCTTGCTCTACCTACCTGACTGTACTCAGCAGTGGCACGTTTTATTAGCTGAGCACACCTGATTTAATCAAACAGCAAGGATAGATAGAAGATATGCAGGACAGTGTGCCGCCAGGAGTAGGGTTGGGAAACACTGGAGTAGGGTTGGGAAAACATGGATGGTTGATTGATTGATTGGACTGTCAGCCAGTCCATGATTTGATTATACAAGTCTTTTTTTTTTTGGAACTTTTAAACACAGCGACTGTTCAGCAGGTAATTTTATGAAGGGGGTCACACCATTGCTCAACTCAATATATTTTAAAAATCAGCATTTTCAGAGGTATACTTCAGATCCTGTGGAGAAAGTGACACAACACAGGTTTGCCTTCTAAAAATGAAAGACACCTCCAACAGCACAAGCTTTGTAATCTGGAATCTTGAGATTTTTAGTTTGAATTTTAATTAATCCTGGTCTAGGGACTATTGTTAGTTGATTTATATCTTAGAAAGCACGTTATTGTGAGAGAATAATAGCAACTTATTCATGTTTTATCACCCGATTATGCAGTAAATACTTTTGATTTAATCTAGGTTTACTGCAATAGCATGGTTTTGAGGGAAAAATTATGAATGCAGCCTTTCATTAACCCAAGATAACATTTCAGGTCAGAAAAGTGTTCTGATATGTCACTTTCATTCAGAAAATACCTATTTTGCAAAAATGATCCATGACGCATTCAGTGTATCAGCTATCTCTCTCTCTCTCTGAAACCTCCCGCAAAGAGATTGAAAGCTTCTGCAGACTTTCAGACTTTTGGGGAACTCCCAAATTTGCCTCCACATTTTTCCGATTCAACATCCTATTCTGTCTATTTTTGAAGGTATTCTGTATATATTACATAAAACCTGCGGTTGCAGGGTTGCCGTTAACCCTGAACAGCCTGCTGAGTTCTTAGTAGGATGCCCATGAAAAAGTTCCCCGATAAAAGTATTACACAGAGGTCGTTAATACATCCACACTTTGACAGGGATTGACTTCTGGCAGAGGTTGCTGTATGAGATGACTGATAGCTGAATATGAGCTTGCATGCAATATTAAAAAAATGAATGGTAGAAAATATTGGCATTATTTTTTAATGTTGTAAAGAGGTAAAAGAGGAGGAAAGCAAGAAGCACACAAAACAACAAAACCAATAGAGAATGAAACCCCCTCCTCCACATACGCATGTGTCTCATTCATCGCAGTCATAGAACCACTCATTCAGTTCTCCTTGGCTGAGCTGACTAAAAGTTGCCAGCATAACAACTAAAGCTGTGATGCAACTGATTTCACAAACACCTGCTGAGTGAAATGAATGAGGGACCTGATTCAGACAAGAAGGGTCCGCCCCTTTTATGATGGATGGTGGTAATCGTTGTGAGGAACCCACCCAGGTGAACCCTGTCAGCTGACCCTGGAGCAAGTGATTTTTTTATAGCCGTGGGACAGAGTTGCCTGTGAGCGGTAATCCAGGGCTGCTTTTGCCGTTCAGCTTTTGTGGTTAAGGTTAGCGATGTGGTTGGGGCGTCAGTTCCCAGATCAGCACTTACGGGCAACGTCTGCCTTTCAGGTCTTCGAGAGGCCCACCGTGCCACATGAACACCGCACTAGTCATGTCCTCGTTTCTGCACAGGTGATGCACTTCTGCGTCCTGCAGCATCACCGCCTTCCCTCTTGCTCTATTTCAGAGATAAATTCCTTATTTGCTTGTTCAGAAATTAAATCATACCATTCATGAAAAAAAAAAAACTGTGAAGAGAAAAAGCCACAGCAATGTCGCCTGAGGGAAGAAAAGAGAAAGAAGAATCTGAGATCAGATGTTGCCTTCACTTCCTCCCCAGCATGTTTCCACAGCTTGCATCTTAGATATAGATCTCATGAGAGGCACATTATGGGGGAGCTTAAAGTGTCTTTTCCGACATAGCTACGGATATGCTAGGGCGTAACTATGCACAGCAGCTTACCTACAAACTGTGTCACCCAACTAGCAACGGCAATGCACAGCAACCTTCGTCGCCACAGACGTGCTCGTCTTACCGGTAAAGGAGTGATCCGTGAGATCTGGTACCTTTACACGTTTAACAGCTATTAAAACACATGATGTGAACTTTTTTTTTCCGAAAGTAATATGCTTCTTTTGGCCTCACCATTCTCCATCAAATTACATTCTGGTTTACTGAGCTGTAAACGTCACACCAAATCACATACCAAACCCAATGCTTAATGCAATGAGGATTAAACATTTTGCTCGCTCTTTAAAGAGAACTTCATTAGAGACCCCTCTAAAAAATTTGACAAACTGCATTTCTCTCACATATATTGCAAATTAAATGCACAAGGGATTACTTAATTAATATGGTGTAGTGATTGTGGCTATTCACATTTGGGGGAACGTAATGCAACAAAGTACAGTATTCATATTCACCTTGTGATGATAATTGATCAGTTATTGGTGACTGAGACACCAATTTCACTTAAAATATAAATATTTTGTTCAAATGAGGATTTATGTGTTTCTGCATGACAAAGTTGATCTAGCAAACATAGATTAGGAGCTGAAACTCTACAGTTTTCTGCTCTGGAATTCTTCCAGTAGCACATGCTAGCCCAATGATTCAGGGTTATATATGGAGATTTAATATTTAGCTACAAATTGATGTTGAGAAGAGGGGTTCAGGTTTATGGGGCATTTGGGCTCCTTTTGGAGCAGGTAGTACTTCTACAAAGGTGATGGGTTTCTCCTGAATTGGAGGGGCACACATGTGGCATTGATTATAAAGGAGGTTTTATTGTGATACAATGCATTTGTCAGATCACATTTAATTTACTTGGCGTGTACATACATAAGGGGTAGTCTCAAACGACTGTAGTCCCCTTCATGGACTCCTCTTCATTCTGCAGATAGGACAGGGCACAGTCATGAACACGTATCAGTTAGAGAACTACATCTGCATGCTCTGGGCCATGTTTGAGAATAGTGTCCATGTCCTATGCCAGTGTTTCTCAACCCTACTCCTGGCGGCACCCTGTCCAGCATATCTTCTATCTATCCTTGCTCTACCTACCTGACTGCACTCAGCAGTGGCACGTTTTATTAGCTGAGCACACCTGATTTAATTAAGCAGCAAGGATAGATAGAAGATATGCAGGACAGTGTGCCGCCAGGAGTAGGGTTGAGAAACACTGTCCCATGCATACATCAGTTATCAGTATGGTACCAGTGCCATGCATCTGGATGACAGAGGCAGTGTGTGCCATTTTCAGGTTGGGCTCAAAAATCATACCTGCAGCTTACATTAAAAGGCCTCCTTTCATTGTGTGTTTAGTGATTGTTGTATGGATTCCATTTGAGACAGCTGGCTTTCTGTGTGTTTGTCCGCCTTTGTTCTGGACCACCATGTCCCCTTCCTGCTCTTTGACCTCTGCTGTGCCCAGGCCCAGCCACATGTTCTGCAGCTTGGTCCATGTGGGTGCATAATAGACAGCTTCACACAGCTCCTTATGTGGTAGGCAATTAAGTGTTGCGGATTTTCACAATGTAAAATTAATTATCAATAATGACTAGCCACTGCAGGCAAAACGATCAGAATGAAGCATTATGATAAACAAACTTTAAAATTTGGATTTTAGAGCGGAAAAAAGTGGTTTGGGTAGGAGTACAAGTGATTTGTCCTTTGTGTTTTGTATTCAGTCAAACTACGTTTTGAAAATGAGTTTTGAAACACTGGCACCAAACTGAGTTTGAAGTTTTGTGTTGAGTGTTGTGAAACTTCAGCAGATAGTTTCAAAGACTGCACTAAGTCAGTTGCAGAGCTGTAAGAGAAGCATAGAATGCATTTGAGTTTTGTGAAGATTAGGGTATTGGAACTATGTTATTGTTTTTTGTTTTTTTCATTGTTGAAAAATGCACACATCATTTTAGAAAAAGGTGTTCAGCAATTGTAAAAAAAAAAAAAAAAAAAAGAAAATGTAAAGCTGTAACTGTATTCATTTTGAACCGTAAAGTTCAGTAATTTAAATTACTCATATGAATTTTGAAATGGTAATCTTTGTTAAATTTGTACATGTGGTTGACAGACAAGCTGTCTGAAGGAGACATACAGGCATCTTGAAATGAAAACAGATTCTAATGGAATAAAAATACATGCCTGTCTCAACACAGAACAAACCATTAAACATAAAATCAAACCACTACCAGTGGAAATACTGATTGTTAATACCATCCTTCTTTCTTTGGAATTCTAAATCTGAAAAACCACTTACCTTAACTATGAGGTTAACTGAGGTAAAAACACCTGAGGTTTTGTATTTTACTCCACTGAGTAAGCAAAGTTTGACATCAATGGCAATCAAGCAGGAATATCCTGAGAAAGGAAGTGGGGTTTGAATCCTCTTGCTTATCTCGAGCTTATCACACATTACTTCAGTTTTAAGAAAGTTCCGCATATAATTTTTTGTCAAGGCAGCTGAAACTTACAAGTTATGTGATGGTATGTAGATTAATATAACAATCTATATAGTTTACTTAGAATATGTTGTATGTATTACACTACTGCAACGTGAAAAAGTACTGTTATTTTGATGATATTGTTTTCTTATATGATACTGCCATGAGAAAATAATGTTACTCAGATATGAATTTGCTTCCATAAACTAGACAGGTTATTACAAGACTGAAGTGCATCAAGTTCAACTCTCTTCTGAGTTCTGAGTTTGGCTCAGATTCATCATGCATAGAAGCTTTCAAATGGCAGCTACACAGTTTTATTGCCCAATGGAGATTTCTGTCAAAGTCTACAAAAGACTACAAAATCTCACATCTGTGCTAATATTCGTCCAAAAGCACTGCATTGCATTACTGCAAACCCTGTAATGTCTCAAAATTCACTTTAGGGTTCATTAAAAACTTTTGGAAATACATGAAAAAATACAAAGCAAAAAAAGTAGAATTTGCAATGGGCAATTGAAATATTGTATTTTGTAGATTTCAGAAGCAGTATGTAAAAAAGCCATTCTGATAGGTGCATATCAGTACACTGCAAATACAAATTTTGTAAAGTAGCTCCCAACATCTAAGGTGGTAATTTTTCATATCTGTTTGACAATGAAACCCTTGCAAGAACAAGATTGGAAATGAATTTTAAAAGGCCAGTTTTACTGATGCATTCAGTTTTATGTCCATTTTTTATAGAACCATGTAAATTAGTGGTTCTTTAACAGGTATATGTAGGCTTTGTCATGCTTGCAAAGCATGTTGTAACATGGTCCATTGAGGTGTAACTGCTAACAAATGTCTCTTGAACCTACATTACTGTGTTAATATTTAACATTTTGTGAATGAAATGGCCATGCACACACAAACACGCTCACACGCACACAGCAAATGCATCGATCATCCGTCGCGGTCTGCGCTGATCTCAAGCCATCAGTTGCCTATACGGTCAGTGTTCCCAGGGGTGCTATCAGGCAGCCGCTTCCCCCAGCTGCACTCCCCTTTTACTGCCAGTTGATTACAACACTCTATGGGGAGCAAAGTTTGAGAGTGAAAGAAGCAAAAGCGGCATGAGCAGTTTTGGCTGCTCGTTTGCAGGTAAGTGTGACACCCCCCGTTTCGCTTAACAGGAAGTTTAAGAGTATTTGCAAACTGCTGCATTGAGCGTAGCGTCTGCTCCGCACGCACTCCATCAACAGAGTGTGCGTGTGACCTCTGTATTCAGGTCTCAAGCATTTCAGCATTGTTAAGAAAGGAATTTGGGAATTGATGGCAGGGCATATTAAGCGACACTCTCCACAGTCGCTACATAGAGCGTCCTGTGTGCGCGCGAGTGTCCCGTGTGCATTCGGCACGTCGGAGTCACTGTGAAGAGGAGGGGGAAGATAACTGCCACGGCTGAGAGCAGGTCTCGGTGAGCGGAAATTCGAGATCCTCGAACCAGGCTACTGCCCGTAATTAAAGAGCAAAATGGGGGAAGGGGTGCGGTTTCCTCGCTTTGGAAATGACACGGTTTCTCGTTTAGTCTGCAGGCCTTGCAACCACGCAACGGCAGGTTTTCACCGGGAGGCAAACAGATCAAATGCTTGTTATCTTTACCACCGTTGCTGCATTTTAACATCTATTTTTGGTTAAAAAAAGTTCCAAAATCACCAAGGCAACATGTTTTAAACCTAATGAGATGGGGAAAACAGGCGCTCGTGCTCTTTGGATTATAGCTGTAACGCACACCATACAGAACCACCCTGCCTTTTTATCAGTAGATGGCATGTACATAGCACCCAACCTATTGGCACACATGACTTTCCCCCAACAACTAAGTCTCGTTTTTATGAGACTTTATGCTGTATAAGCTCTTTGATGCTCTTTTGCTGACTAAAAACACAGAGGCTGTGGTGTATTGCGTGATGATTTGCTCCTAGTCATTGATCAGTGAGACGTGCCAGTTGATTCAAATTTTTTAGTATAATTATTAGTATAATTTTTTAACTTTAGTTACACCAACAGAAATGTTTGCCAGCGCACTGTATATACTTTGTCACTGTGTTTTTTTCTCTCTGAGGATATTTTACAGTGTTTATAGTTAGTTTCATACTGCGCATTTTTGGTGAGACATGAAGAGTAATACTTTTCTATATTTATGAGTGTTAAACTGCACTGTAAAGTGTTTAGATGACGCTTATGAGAGAGGGGAAACCACAGGCTAACAATGTGGCACTAAAAATAGTCAAAAAGTCAAAAAATGTTTCAGAAACATGTGGCAGCAGAAGGTGGGATGTGATATCATAAAAGAGGCAGACTCAGTTTTCTATTTTTGGTGTGAAAACCTTTTGTTTTGGTGCTTTTTGAAATCAAACTGTAGGAAATAAGATGTGAACCTTTAAATGTCACTTCCATCTCCCTCACCATCTTTGCTCAAAAACAAGCAGAAAACACCTAGTCAAGGTTGTCTGCTCTGCACGGAGTGCATTACTCTTCTGTGTCATGTTTAGCTGTGTCATGATAGGGCTTGCTTTCAGCTGCCCTGTGCTTGTGGCTGATATTTAAAAAGCGGAAACAATAAGTGTAATTGCTTTGGAAGAAAATATAAAAATACTTACTGAATTTTTTTTGGTTATTCCACTCACTGCCATTTCAAATACTGCACTCGTTACAATATATGGGCTGCTACAGATTTCAGGAATGGAAGCTAATGATGCATGGAAAAATCCATAGAGTTAAGAGTTCCTTCTGCTGTTGTTTTAGCTTTTAAAGACAACCCATTTAGTCGATGGTTTGAATTATCAGCATTTATTTTGAGTGGGAAAACATTTACTAGCTTATGCTAACTCAAAGGAACAACTGCAGCAGCCAAGAGGATCTTTAAAACAACACACTACCATATTTACATTACCTTTACCATTACATTGTCTCATGTAGTGTTCTCTGAAAAAAAGGAATCACTTCCTGCCAGCGATTCATCTTACATAGTTTTTCCTGAACAAAAGGGGAAATTTAATCAGAACCTGAGATTCAGCTCTGAGACATAACATAAAAGCACTTTTGGGTCAATTAACATTATGCCTTATATACAGGAAGAAGACCTACATTTAGACCAGTGTGCCAAATGCTGCAAAAATCATCTTAAATTAATAACAGTTAAACAAAAATTTGAATTTAACAAAAAGTTTCTAGCACCTTTTGTGTGGTTCAGTCCTTTTCAACGTTGCCGTTTTGAAGCTGTGAATGAACTGACAGTTCGGGGCAGGGCAGATGCAGAAGTGCTGAATTGGAGATGGATTTGAATGATTAACACAGGAACTTTGAAGCCGTAGCCAACGAGACAGCCAGGAACGAACTCCTCCTCCCTGCTCCACCCATGAAGACCCAACACCTATAAATGAAACCCATGGCAGAGGCAGTCATGCAACAAGCTGAGGATGCAGGCTCGGTGGAAGGGAGGTATGAAGGAGTTGAGTTTTTCTTTTAATCGTGTCGAGGTGCAACGGCACCGTGCCACCAGCAGGATGCTCTAGCGTCCGTAAGTGTGGGAAGCCTCCAGAGGAGAGGTCACTACAGGAACTCCTCCAGCTTCTGGGTGGCGGACTTGATGCGGTTGTTTTCGCGGAGGTTCCGTAGTCGGGCGCTGCGGCTCGCAATCTCCTCCACGTAGGATTTGGGGAACCAGCCCCTCTCCCCGTCGGACAGCCGGATCCCCTCGACCCAGCCTGGGGAAAACAAATGTCAATGTGTAAAGCTCAGATAATATCAAAACTGGATGGCAGGAGTGTGTTGCCTCATGGATATTTACAGTAGACGTACCATTTTAAGTTTTAATCAGCAATGATTATGAGTTCTGACATGCAAAAAGCCAGCAAGTATACCACCAATGCAGAAAGAATGATTTAACTTTAGGTGGGGAATCTTGGCCATTGGAGTAAAGCTCTTACATACAAAGATATTCCTACCTTGGAAACAGCAAAACCTTTAGCCTGACTGCAGTTTTCAGGCAAAAGATATTGTTGTTTCCAATCCAAGAAAGTCTTTCTCAACAAACACTTTATTCTAGTGGCTAAGGTAAAACCAAGATTCCTCATGAAAGGGAGACAGATGTTCAAGAAACACACTAGCTATCGCTGTCTTACCATCGCTTGTGATGGTCTTAGCTTGCAGAACATCAGCCTTCTCCAGCGTGAGCTCGTCATGCTCCACAGCCTGGTAGCTTTTGATGCACTGAACTTGGGGCAGATCTTCGGGACAGCCAATACATTTGATCAATTAAGCATTTGTTTTATTGATCATGGAAAATGGCTTATAGTTTGCATAAGATTTGCACTTCTTTTTTTTTGTATTTCCTGTTGTTCTTACATTTTTTGGAATAAAGGGAAATTTGAGATTGTCCCAGAAAACTTTAATCAAATAAAAATGAAGTTAATACAGGAGTTGCAAAAGTTATAACATGTTTGCCTGGATTAGGGAAAATGCAGTTAAATACATAATGACAGACTGGGAATTGTTTAGTTAAAGTCACCTCAGTCTTACAGACAGAAAAGATTGTTTCAGTTTTAGTGAAATGTGAATTTTTTCATGTTTCTTCACTATTTTCAGTGTTGATTATTAGTTGCTTATTACACGATATGATGATTACCAGCCTAGGACACCCACTCAAAAACGTGACAAAGTTTTGTGGACCGAGATGTTTGCCATCCACTCTAGACAGGGATGGTTATGTATGTATGACGTGATCCAGAAAGGCAGATCGAACGCAAACATGTAAATGTGCTTTTGTGTCACTTGTGTTACGACTATGGTCGTTTGTGTTTGTGTATTTATTTGTTTTTTCCTGATGTATTTTATTTTCGTTCTGGTTGTGTGCGTTGCGTTGTTTTATGTTTTCCCAAGGTCCGTCTCATCCCCTCCCAAGGTGTGTCCTTCGTCTGGTGTCTCCTCCCCTCGGCCGTGATTGGAGCCTTCCCCCATTTCCTGATCAGCTCTCTCCCTTCAAAGAGGCTCCGTCCGCGCAAGAGAAGAGACCATTGTCGCTCCCTGATGTTCGCTTTCTGTATTAGGTGTTCGCCTCGGTATTTGTATCTGTTATTTGTACTTTGTCAATTGTAAACTTAGGTCTTCGTTCGTGTGTATTTGTCAGTATTTTTTGTTGGTTTTCTGTATCACTGCTATTGGGTGTGGGAGTAGGGAGTTGTTGCCATTTTCTTTTCAATATCTTTTTCACACTGATTTTTTGGTTAGTAAGGGAGTAAGGGAAGTTTAGTTGTATTTTGTTTGATATTTATTTTTGTGTTAGGTCAATTAGTTTCCCCCCTTGTTAGTTAGAGTGTGTAGAGAGTGTTTATTATTTTGGCTCATCAACTCCTGAATTTGTGTTCCCTGTCACCCCCTTTATTTATGTTTATGTAATAAATTTTTGTTACTTTTTCCCTATTGCGATTTTGGTCTTCCCTTTTTTCCCTGTTATGGTCTGACCCTAGACCGGGCCGTAACACTTGCTAGTGCACTCACCTTCATTTTCGCTGATCTGCTCCTTGCTGACTTCTGGGTCGGAGGGAAACATCGCTGAGATCCAGCGCTGTTTCTCACTCCTGCACATCACATGGACCAAAAATGACCGTGAGCATGTTTTAGCACTCCCAATCAGGACCACACAGGTGTGTATAACACGCCAGAGGAACCTGAGTCACCACTGAGATCAGTCAATTTATGTTACACCCTGTCCATGCTACATCAGTTCCACTGATAGTCATTTTCATTGACTTTTCATGAGTAGGCTAGTAAACCCAGCTTGGAATGACTGGTTGTCACCTATGTCTGCTGTGCTCACAATCAGCACCAAACATGTCTTAACCATGCACAAACATGCAAAAGAGCTATCCTTCACCTGAAGGATGAAAGGACATAATTGTCTTTATGAAGCATTGCTGTCCACTCCTGGAGAGCCTGAGGTTTCTAGAGATGGACCAGCAGCAGGATGCCAGCTAGAACAGCAGGTGAAACATGCACCCAACCAATCAGTGGCTTCCATTAAGTCAGGAAGACCTGAGTTTGAACTAAGGTTAGGCAGGTCTTCTCAGAGAGCATCAGAGAGAAGCATTGCCCCTCCGGTACACGACATCACAGATGTTCTATTATAACCAGATATTCAGCTCCTGCATTACATCCATCCTGAGTGGTAACAGGAGGTTTCATCAGCATCTGCATTCCTACACATTCCTATGGATGTTCTGTCTTAGACCACACCCCTTCCAGGAATGTTTACACCAGGCCGAGCAAATCAGAACGCCTGTAGCTTCAACAATGGCAGAGATGTAGCTTTTGGTGTGGACCGCTCGGAGCGGCCTGTGTGTTTCGGTGCGTTAAGAGTCTGTCACTCACTCTGTGCGGGCCTTCAGCAGGATCTGGTGTTTGAGCTGCGGCCCCTCACAGAGCTGCAGGTGGAAGATGAAGCCCGAGAGGCCCTGCAGCTTCAGGCTCAGGTCCTTCACCTTCAGCTGGCCGATCTTGGCGTGCACGAACACAGCGAACTTCCACGTGCTGTGACAGAGAAAAACAGGAGGTCCCATGGCACAAACCAACCACAAACCAACCACACGAGGGGTATTTTAGGAGAAAAAAAAAAAACAGAACATTTTTGTTAAAGGAAGACTAATTGAACCTTATGAGGAGAGAGTACTTCTGATTTTTTAACTCATTCCTCCTAAGTAATGTAATGGAATCCCAGGAGCATTGCTTAGTTCGATCATGTAGTAAAATTGCACTTATTACGCTTGTAACTAGTTTATAGAGCTGTTATTATACAGTATTTCCCTGTGTATGTTAGTTAGGGAGACTGTAATCCCTATAAAAATAAGTTTCACAAAAATTAAACATGAGGAATGTGTATGGTTGGATGTAGCAAGCAGATTAACTTTGTGAGTTATAAGTATCTGTTTCCTGCAATCACACATCCCCCTTGTGTAACTTCTCAGATAATTTACTTCTTTAAAACTTTATCACTTATTTGAGCTTTACTGATTTGCTTGCTTATCCACAGCAGCCTCTGTTTTATATACAACACCATATCATCCATTTACACAACTGTTTATATAATTACTAGGGAAGTTGAGCTACTTGAGTTGGCTACTTGAAATATAGGGCTAACCGTACTGAATGCACTTTATGTACATCCCCCTGGCTAAGAGCCAGGTGCTTCCTCTTCGTTTCATCCCTGTTTGCTAACCTTCCCCAAGTCCCTCCCCCTTCTGACTTCAGACAGTGTCCACCCAAACTGCCACTCACTCCTTCCTCCGTGACAGCAGAAGGCAGTCGTTGAATAGATGCAGATAAACAGGCCGAGTGGGCAGCTTGAACTTTGACCCAGAAATACTCATGGTCTGCGTGTCCACCTCCAGCAGCTCTCCGTGTTTCACCAGCCACCGGGACTGAGAGATCAGGGGGAAAATCTGAAAGCAGAAATATTCCTGTGAATACATATATTCATTGTATGTATTTATTTATTTTTATTCCATTGTAGCATGAGCTACAGATGTTTTGGTTTTTAACCCAGTTCATGAGATAGGAAGGCTCGAATAATGACTTGATGTACAGTCTGACTATCTGCCGAAGGCAGATGTTGTCATATTGCACGCAAACTAATCATTATTTGCCTTGTGGGTGGTGTGTGGGAAGGTTAAAAATGACACTTTTTCCTCCGGCATATTTAGGTGTGGTTTTGCATTCACACCTCTGTTATGAGAATTTAAAGAGTGAAATCATGAGCTGAGGTCACAAAATTTCAGGAGGAGTTTGTTCTGTCCAAGGGGTATTAATTGCATATACCCAGGGACTCCCAAATGAACATGCGATGTTGAGCATTGCTCCGGTGTGACTGCTGGTTGCTTTTCTTGCACTGAGCTGCTTTACTCTACCTTGCCCTCAAAGTGAATTTTCTTATTGAGGTGGATGAGTTCTTCCGTTCTCTTCATTGACTGAACGCTGGAATTACATTCCTTTATGATCTGTAAAAATACAGGGGAATTGTTAAGTTATCATTCGTTAAGCAATGTGATTATGTCTAGCTTGCTAAGTATTCAGAACTGTCCGGTCAGATCAGATATTTTTTATTTGTATCCCGGTTCTAGAGTGGACCTTGAATGATACCTTGGTGAACATCCAAGGTAATATTACCTTTCGCTCTGTTAATATTGCCTCTTTGTACAGCTTATTGACCCCGATTACCCAATGGATGTGAGGGACAATGTCAAATTTCGTACCTTTTTCAGCTCATTAAAAGCCTTGGTGGCCGTGTCCTCATCCCGAGATCCTGGTGTTGTCCTCTTCAGGATATTCTGGAAAAATGGTCAGAAATCACTGCATCACTGCAACATGAATCATTATGTTCCATCCTGCCTCTGCCAACCTACGTATCTTTCCTCATTTTTACATCGATACAAAATGTGTCACAATACAGTAGTATCTACTCCTGCTGACTTTTTTAACCCTGGTTAGTAATCTGGTAATGATAATTTGTTGATAGTCCCCTAGCTTCCCTCTTCCCTCTGGAGTCCCAGGGGCATTTAAATTGTCTTTTACCTCCACCAGCATCTTGAGTCGTGTGATCCTCTGGAAAGGGAGGATGAGGAAGGAGGTGAGGGGAAGACGCTGACAGATGGGGTCTTCCTCCAGCCGAGCCAAAATTCCAGGGAAACGGGGGTTCTCCTGTCTGGAAGAAGGGAGAGATTATGAGATTGATACCCTCATCTTTCATAGAGGTGACATTATAATGGAGGTCAGAAGTGCGAAAAGAGTTTTTTGACCATCCATTCTGTCCATACTGTAGGAAACCAGCCCTGCGTGTCAACTAAAGATTCTCACAGCAGGCGCTGGTAGGTCTGCTCCTGGTAGGCCTGGTTGGTGACGTAGGGCAGGTAGACCCGGCGCAAGGCGGGGCAGTGGTCCAGGACGATGTCGCACACGTCGAAGCGCAGGATGTCCTCCTCCAAGCGTTGCTCCAGGTCCTGCAGGAACCTGAATGAGGGCGGGGGGTGGAGAGAGACAGTATTGCACTCTGCCAGGGAATGGGTTATATCCCTTAGATTCGCCTGAATACTCCCATGTAATACCGCACTGGGCAAGATGGATGGACAGATTACGAAGGTAAGCTCTTATCGTCATGGGTCATGCATTTGTCCCGTCTACACACATCCATCAGCCCTGCCACTGAAACAGGAGGGTGTGTTCCGATTTAAACTGACTGTGCACCAGCCCAGTCCACTGTTAATCTCATTGGTCACATACTGGACTTTGGATATTGGATAATGGCAACAGTGGTGCAGTGTCGGACAGTAGAGTGGCTGCTGCTACAACATGGACTTCATTGTGTATGTGCAGCACTGTGATCGGCTCATGACCGTCGTGGTAAAAGTCACTGTAAAACACGAGAGGCTAAGATGGAAACATATTCTTAATAAATCAAGTAGGACGTTGAATAGCTGGTTATCAGTATGTTCAATGAGCATCTTTTTCAATGAGCAGCATCCATGTCTCTACGGTCTCAGATTTTGGTATGTGTAACATTCGCACGATTTAAATAACATTTTTACACTACATTATTGCCATTTAGCAGACGCTCTTATCCAGAGCGACTTACAGAGGTAACAATTTTACGTTATCCATTTATACAGCTGGATATTTAATGAAGCAATTCTGGGTTAAGGACCTCGCCCAACGGTACAGCAACAGTGCCCCAGTGGGGAATCGAAATATCAGTGCTTTTGGTTACAAGCCCCACTCCTTACCACTACGCTACACTGTTGCCCCGTCATATAGCCACTGACCCATTTAGATGACAAGATGGCCCTCTAAAAAGTGTTGGAATGTAACCTGTGTACATAGCTGGTGTAAAGCCTGCGCCCATCAGTTGCACATTCCATGAGTTGACCCCCTATGTCTGCCCCTCAGTCATATATCTGACATTCCTAGCGTAGCTTCAGGAAACATGACGGACACAGGCAGCAGACATGCCAGATGGTCCAAAGGGCCAGCGTAGGGTGGGCACGAAACAACATGTTTAACGAAACCAGTTCACAAGGAGCAGTTGGCCTGTTTTGAAATAGAACATCTCCCTCTCCTGCAACATAGCTACATCTCTACATCTATGATTCTAGTCTTTTGATCGTGTTTTTTTATCCCTTTTAATCCAACTGTTCTCATCCTGCAGGCCTACCTCTCGCTGACATCCTTGACATCGGGCAGCTTGGAGAAAAGCCACTGCTTCTCCTGGGCGCCCAGGCATTCGGCCAGCTCGCGAGACTGCATGAAATGGTCCACCGCGATGGCCAGGCTGCGGATGTAGGAGGCCTCTGACGTCACCAGCTCAAATTTTGCCTGAAATGGTGGGGCAAACGCAAAGGAAAAACATGAAAAGATAGGTATGGCCACAGACACCCTGAGCCTCCTCCATTTCTCTCTGTTCTGCACCCCCAACCTTATATGGTCTGCTCTGACCCTCCCCTTCCAAACTTTAACCCCAATCTCATTCCACACTTCTTCTGGCTGCCTTCCTCTACCTACCATCTGTCCCTCTCCATTCCATCCTCCCTCTAGATTCCCTCCCTCCCTCTCAGTTCCTTCTACCTCTTTATTCCCTCCCTCCCTCCCTCCCTCTCTGTTCCCACCTCCATTCCCATTCCCTCCTCCCCACTCCACCTTGTCCCATTCTCTCTCTATCTTTTCCTTCCCTCGCTCTCCATCCCTCCAGCTCACCTCCTGCAGTTTCCTCTCCTCGTTGCTGAACGTGTCCAGTGTGCCACTACTCCGCACGTCGGGGATGTCCTGCCACAAGGAGAAGGCGGAGCCCCGTGATGAGCGAAAGGAACTGGTTGGAGAGAGATTGTCAGGGGGCGTGGCTTCTCCGGCCTCTCCCTCCCCGAGCCCCTCGTCCTCAGTGCCTGGCTCCGCCCCCTGCTGCCGCTGGATTTCTCTGTTGATGGCCACGTCGCTGTACTCCTGGTACAGTATTACTGCCAGGCAGAGATACAGAGGGTGCATCAGAACAGGTACACTGGGTAAGAAAGTAAGAATCAAGGAAATGATGGTCCTTTTTTTGAGGTAGTGAGGGCGTAGAGTTATAAGAGAGTGAAGATCCAATGCCAGTCCTCTCATTATAGCTAATATGTTCAATAACATCAAGCTCAGTTAATTTGCTTAATTAACACTTTAAAGATGCACGTGACTGAAATAGTTTTAAGTCCATTTCTTTTTCTCCGAAAGGAAAAAAAAAAGTAGGTCAGTAATTTCTCGGTATCCCCTCAGCCAGCATTTCTTAAAAGCAAGGATTTTACAAGGGCAATATCAAAATACCAGATATTTGACAATACAACCTTTAAAAGAATGCAATATTACCGACTGTGATAGTCAAACTGAAATGACATTCTGATAAAATGTCACACTGAACCTGAACTTCAAAGGGAAGAGATGAGAGGAGGGGATGATGAGAAGGTAGAGTTTAAAGATGTATAGATAGGGAGTCTCACGGCTGGGGAGGAATCGAGACAGCCGTTTGCTGCAGCTGAGGGTGGCGGCAGTGCCCTCGTCCTCCTCGATGGAGTCCTTTCTCATGCTGAGGGGAGAGGAGACATGAAAGCGGCGTTACTGTCTATTTCGGTCAGTATCCCCCCTTTCTAACGCAGCCCACAGCGACAGCGATCACCTGAGTCTTGAGCTCCCTCTCTGTGATGGCGCAGTGCTGTCAGCAGAGGGCAGCGGAGGCCCAGATCCCATGGGGCTGTGGGGGGCACTGTCGCTCGAACCCCCTGAGCTGCGATCTCTCGAGCTGGACTTGTCTGTGTGAGAGAGAGAGAGAAAGAGAGAGAGACAGAGTGAGAGAGAGTGAGGGGCAAGCAGAAAGAGAGAAAGAGACAGAGAAAAGAGAATGGGTCAGAGAGTAGAGAATGAAAGCCTGTCTCATTTTATGAAAAACAAAGTTGTGGAGGGAGCATCTTGGCATCTTACTTGACTTGTTATGCCACACAAATATTAGTTGAAGTGATCAAAGAATTGCAGGGGGGGGTGGTTTGGGGGGGAAGGAGACAGACAGATTTGTCACATTTTTAACAGATT
This sequence comes from Megalops atlanticus, assembly GCA_019176425.1. Lineage (NCBI taxonomy): Eukaryota > Metazoa > Chordata > Actinopteri > Elopiformes > Megalopidae > Megalops > Megalops atlanticus. The sequence continues at coordinate 9,784,697 of CM032879.1, forward strand.
TGAATTTGAGGAATGAAGGGGGCACAGCGCTGTACATCAAAGCGCTACTGCCAAAATAGAGAAATTACATGCCTGCATTTTGCAAAAGGCTGTACAGTGAGGCTCGTCTGTGAAACCCAGGAACAAAAATCTGTGTGATTGGCGGCAGCCCCCCCGCCCCTCCCCTCCCCTCAGAGACTCACTGCTCGGGCTGAGGCTACGGGGTGCCTGCCGGTCCCTGGAGGCCACACGGGCGGACAGGGACTTGCCCAGCTTCAGGGTGAAGGAGCTCTTCTTCTGGGAGAGCTGCAGCCGGGAGATCAGCTCCGATGCCGAGAAGCGCCGCCGCTCCTGGTCCCCGGGGCGGGACGGGGGGCCCTCCGCCCCCGCCCCGCCCGCGCACTCCGCCCACCCCAGGGGCGTCTCGGGCAACAGTAGCGGGTCAGGGCAGTGTTTCTCGGGCTGGGGGTCGCTGAGCGGCCCGGCCGAAGGGGCGGGGCTGGACGGCGCGGGAAGCACAGGGGAAGCCAGCCCCAGGCCGAGGCCCTCGTCCAGAAAGGGTCCCGGGAATAAATACTCACACTCCGGGCTCGGGCTGCTGAGGGAATCGTCACCCTCAGGGGAGTAGACCCTCATCTTGCGCCCTGAAACACACGCCACACACGCAAACTCACTCACAAAAATCACCACACACTTACTGGAGGCATGGACCATTCCCTTGATATTTTGTACATATTCATACCCGTTGTACTTATATTTCCAATAAATGTAACACATACACTCCTGAAAACACATACACATATATATGTATAAATACACACACATACACTTGTTGTGGCAATGTTAGATGTTGCTGCTAGCAGAATGCCATATTAATAATCACAGAGCAGCGTTTCATCTGAGTAATGAAACAGTGCGCAGCAGAGAGTGGGAGGTGTGAAGGAGGTGCTGAGGTCCATGCTTACGGATCGATTTCTCTTTGATGTCACCATGGGACGTGCGTCTCTGCGGGCTGCACGGCTCCGGACTGCGAACCCCCGAATCCAGGGAGCTGGACCTCTGGCAGTGGAGGGGGTTCCTGCTGCCTGGGGACGTGGACAGGGGGAGGGAGAGGGAGAGGGAGTGAGGGGGAGCTGGGTGGGAAGAGGCGGGCTTGCTGTCCGATCTCACAGGGCCTTGGGGAACCGTCCCGCCAGGGTCGGGGACACCCGGCCCCTCGCTCTCCTCCGGACCCTGGTCCGCATCCAGGGTTGCGTGAGGGCTGGACGGGGGGACTCCGCCCCCGGTTGCAGTTGGGGACCCGGGTTCTGACGGGGGGGTCAAGCAGTGTCCGTCCGGGGGAGAGGGGGGGCTCACGCCATTGGTGCCAGGCTGTGGCAGCTCGATGAAGGCCAGCGTCTCCTGTTTGCACACGGCGACGTGGTGGTGGGGCCGCCGCGGGAAGGCCCTGTCTTTCCGGGCCTCGCTCAAAGCCTGGGACTCGGGTGAACCCGGGATCCACGCGTCGGGGCTCTCCCCTCGACAGTGGAACATGTGGAGGTGGGGCTGGAAGTCAGGGAGAGGCGGGAATCCATATCCGGGGAGCATGACTAGAGGGAAACATTGGAGCTAGAAAGGAAAAAGCAAAAGCATGCTCTATAACAGTGTTTCCCAACCCTCTCCTGTAGTTTCCCTTGTCCTGCATGTTTTAGATATCTCCCTGCTCCAACACAGCTGAATCAAATGATCAGTTTGTTATTAAGCAGCTTCAGGAGTTCATAACGAGTTGATCATTTGAATCAGCTGTTCTATAAACAGAAGGGACACTTACAGCAAACTCACATCCTTACCATCTTACATGAGCCATACAGAGCTACTCCAGACTGACGTACAAAACCTTTGTCAGCTTACTGCCTTTCACATGCTAACCACCTCTTTCACGTCATGCGTGTTACCTTGTGTGCCTATTTTAAGAGATTGAAGATGTTAATTGTTCATGCAGTAAGGATAAACACAAAGTATACCAAAAGACAAAAGCCTAATTATGCGTGCATCATTACCATTTACTGTAAAGAGAATATCACCAGATCATGATGCAAACATACTGTGCCAATACTGTACAAAACTGCCCCGATGTCCCCTTGGCTCAGTATAGTACACATAACTATTCACCTGATCCTCATGGTTCAAGAGGATTGGTGTAGCGCTGGTAGCGTACGTTAACCCTTAAGTGATATTTGAGATGGCTCCAGTGAGGACGTTGGATGTCATTTGGATGTCATTTATTTATTTATTTGGCTTCATCTTTTTTCAATGAGGGGAACACAGTTTAGAACACTGCTGAGTAGCTGTTGCGGGACGGATTGCTGGAGCTGACTCTCCCCTGCTCCGGCTTGGGCCCTGTTAGTGCGGCACTCCCGCGTCCCCCCTCTGCCTAATTAAAGGGAGCCACAGACAGGCCTCGCAGCCCCTGTACTTATCTGCTCCATTCATCTTCAGATGGCCCTGGAGCTCGCCCCGCCACACAGACCCCTGCGCTGCCGGAGCGGCCACCGGACCACACTCAGCAGACACAAAGAAGGCTTTCAAGTTCACGCCTGCTCCTTTTAGCACGGCGGGGAAAATCCCCCATCCCAGCGCTCTTTCAACTGAGCATCTGGGCTCCGCAGTCCCGTCTACACTGTTCGCAGACCTTTTTCTTTCCACATCTGAACCGACATGACCGGGGCATCACTTTTTTGATACGTATTAAAGTTTTTTCTTCTTCCTGGAAGGCTGCCTGTCAATTTTGAAAGGCAAGCACTTAATTTGATAGGAAGTTGCTTGAATTTTAAGAAATCAAATTTCACGCCTACATATGTGCGTCAAAGAGGGCAGAAACGCAGGATACAGAACTTAATAATTCGGCAGGTGTTCTTCCCTTCGCCTTCAGCTCCCCTTTGAAAATCCCCTACGCCTAATCGATGGACGCCTCGCAAACTAGGTCAGTTGTACACCTGTCAAACTCAGTTAGATTGCACCCAGTTCTATTCCCTCCAGATATTAATGTAGAGATTACCACTATCTTCAGATCTAAAGCATCATTACTGGGTCAAAGGTGGGAGCAAATGTCAGTTATTGAGAATTGAGGTAGCTGATGACCTACATACAGATAAATGTTTACTCAGCAGACAAAATTTGCACACTCAGTATAATTTCCATGGTGTACCATTGCATGGCAGAGGCTGAGAGTCTCACACTGCAGGGTTAATACTTACCCCAGTTTCTGTAGTGTGAAGCAGGTGAGCTATAGTGTAAGCATACCCCCTTGTTAGCACACCAGTCTATCACAGGGCCATTACCCCCAAAGCCATCTCTCTACAAGCTGAGAGGAAATAGGTACCGATTCTTCAGTATGACTCAGCAGGATCAGAGTACCCTAACCACAATACCAATGTACCAGTTAAACAAACTTAAAAGGCTTTGTTGCCTCAAAGTTTCATTCAATGGGGAAAATGAATTGGGGTCATTCAACACTGGAGAAACACAACTTAAGTCTTCTGAAAACTCAGCGCTCCCCAACTTCAGATTTCTTCAGATTTCAAACTAAAGCTGAAGTTCAGTAAGAAATAAACAGCCAAATGTTGATTTGACAAAGAACTTTTCCTCTTATTCATGCCACTAAGTCCACTGTCTAGAATATCAATAGCCTGCAGTGCCTTTCTCACTCTGAAGAACAAGTAGCCTTTGTTTTCTTTGGGAAAAAAATCAACCTCCCTCATCCACCCCCCGCCCAGACAACAGGTATGCACCAAGGTAATCCCTCCTCCGCCCCCATCTGTCCCCTGTTTGAGACACCTTCACCCCCCCTTAGTTTCTGTGGTACCACAGGCATACACCAAAAGTGCATCGAAAACGCACAGGTAACAAATGGCACACACAGGTAAAAACAAAGACTCCTTCAAATACCCCCCACCTCATCAAATATTAAGGCACACTCAAAGTTAAAGTCACGCATAAAATACACACACACACACACACACACACACACACACACAGAACATACCAGCAGGAACGCGCACAGAGACAAATGATTACCTGTTCCCTGCCCAAAACAAAGGTGTCTTTATTCTTGCAGCTACAGGAGAACAGACAGCTGGGAGCATCAGAGAACGGTGGATAGAGGGAGAGAGTGAGAGAGAGAGAGAGTTTTTTCTGACCCCCATCAAGCACACAAATGATTTTTATCTTACTTTTTTGTTGTTGTTTTTGGCTAAGTTGTCATATTTTAGTGTAACATTTGCTTGTCTAAAAGATTCAGCAGTGACATTGCATTACAATGCACTGACAAGTATATCTGCTGCTAAGATACGGCTAGACAGGATATGATTCTCAGCCCAGAACACACAACAGATACCAAGCTATTTATGTATAATTCACGTAACTTACATTACAAACTTACATTTTTCTTAATACAGTAAATCGTCCAATCATGCTTTGGGGCATTACCCGAACTCATTCAGGAGAAGTGTCTGGCTTAAGCCCAGTTTCATAACCACTGCAGTGGTTGCCCTATCTGGGCTGTGGTTTCACGTTTTCTCCTACATCCCAGATAGAGCAGCAAGGTATCATGGTCTCTCGAAACGGCAGTATAGGTACACAGTTGCAGATATACGTTCAAGACCATTCAAGACCTCATACCTCACTCTGCCCCTCCTTGTCAGCTTTTAATACAATGCAACAGAGAACCCTGAGTGCATTTCAAGTGTTTTTTTTTTTTTTTTTGTGAGCAGGTGTTAGAGTTGCCCGCATAGGAGCTAGCTTGAAAACCAGTGCAGAAAAGTTTGACAACTCTCAGAGGAAAAATGAACACAGTGTCAAAGGAAATTTGCCTCCTCTTGGCTACATCATTTGACATGAGTTTCAGCATTATTGATTACTACTGCCATATCTGAATTTTGGTTAATGGTAGCTGAGTCAGCAGCAATGAAAGTAATTACCAGTACAGTGTAGTTTGACAATAGTGAGTTCAATTGAAATTAGTTTGAGGAAACTAAGGGTTTTATGTCTGGTAATTAGGTGTATCAAAACTTGAAGGAATGAGGTTTCACAGGCTGCTCCAGAAAACACCCCATCCCTGATCAGCTCTCAGCTGTGTCACCAGCTTAGGTCTTTGTCTGCAAACCCCACAGCAACAAGCCCATAGAATAGCAAGTTAAATCATAATTAATGTTAATCATAGTTCTTCAGAGTTAATTCTTAATGCATTCTGGGCATTTGTATTTGTTGAGTCAAGGAAGCATTATTTACTAATTTACATTTACTTTTCATGTTTCCCTACTGCAAAATCAAAGCAGAATCAAAGCAGAATCTGACTACTGATGATGCCATTTACAATATCAAACTGTAAGTATTATAAATTACACAACCCCGTGCACCAGCATGACATTACTCTATCACTGCTGTGTGACATCACTACGCGTCTGACATTTCCCATATGGATGATATGCGCAGGGCAACCCATGGAGCAGCCTATCCCAGAGCTCTAACCGCAAGTATGCTCCCCTCTCATCCATGTCATGTACCACCTGAGTCTTTTCAAACTGATGCACCAACCCGGGGTCAGAACAAACTTTGAACAAGCATTCAGTCAAACTGCAACAGCACTTTGTCCTAAAGGCAAAGCACCATATCATTTGGATTGAAAGCCGCCCTTTTAAGTTATTTGTAGCCCCGGGCTTGCCATAGTTTCTCCTGTTTCTGCTGCACTCATATCTGTTATCCCGGCCACATACATGAAAGAGCCAGTTGAGGGGGCAACGGTGCGGTGTGATGCATCCCTACCAGTACTGTTTGTGTCCTAAGTTGCATAGTTCCACCCCAGCTCTCTGATTGCCCGGCCACACAAGGAGGCCCATGTCCTTCTGGCCTTACTGGAGGTGAAGGGTTTCTCAGAAGGAGGTGGTAGGGGTAGGTGGGGGGCTTTGAGGCAGGGAGAAGGGGGTCTCTTTCTTCAAAAGATCTCCCAATGTCCACAGACTGAAGAGACAGGATGGATTACATTAGCCAGAGGGCATCAGAGATCATTTTGTCAGAGATGGATCCTGAATCCTCCTTCAAGGATTTACTAGACATAACACTGTGTACTTAAGCAACAGTGAACCTGTTTGCCAATTCTGTCCCAAGCACGCAATGGTAACTACTTCAAAATACATGGAGGAAAAAAGTACATAAAACACAGGATTACAATTATTTTGAAATTCAGGTTCAAGATACGACATAGATGAGCTTTTATTAGAGGAATACTGTGCAGAAATCACGGTGCCTCTGTGAAATACGCCTGGAGGCTGTCACGTGTTTCCCCTACTGAACTGGACCATAAAACCGGACCTGACAGCCTATTCAGCGTATCTCATTATGCATCTCAAATGCTGACATTTCAGAGGTCAATTTTAAAAATAAGAATAATGACCCAATTGAAAAAGACATTGCTGAATGTGGACTGAGGTTTCATCTGACGGGTGCGTTTCAAACCTTCCGAGGACATTTTAACACAAAACGACAGCGTCATGTGCAGATTCAAGAAGCGAGCGCAACTGACTCCAGAGTAAGCTTGTGTGGACTTGTGTGACTAATTTCACGAGTAAAACACTGGCCCAAAACATCTGAGATTAAACCGTCTTTAACAAAATGTTTCTCGGAAATGATCGTCCACAGAAGCTTTTAGCCATCCCCACCAAAGACGACCTAAAAAAAAAGATATTTTTAAGGAGTGCATACAAATTGCAGTTTGCAATACGATGTGCACAACAATAAACAATTTCAGTTTCGACCAGACAGCTCTAAGGAGTGCGATTCCATAAATAAAAGTTTTCAGCGAGGACTGTAGTTATTCTAAAACGAAGCGAGCTGCGATGTGACAGTCGCACGGGACCTCAGCGATCACCTTGTGCGGGCGGAGTGCATTCCGCTCTGGTCACCTGAGACTGCAGACCCCCCGTGTTTGCACAGCCTCACCGCAGATATCCGTAGGGGCGTGACACAAGCAGCCAGACTTATAAAGATTGACACCGGTTCACCACTAAAACGCCTCCACACAAAAACAAGGGAGCGTGGTACTGCCTCATAAACGGCGAGTTAATGGATCCAGCAAGACCCAACTGCAACAAAGCTAATCTCCCGACTCATCATGTCGCACTATTTCCCTGCATCGTTTCATGTCAGACCGTGGCCGTCGTTGTTGCTGTTGAAACACCCCGCTAAAGAGCTAAGCGGCAAGCAATGTAAACTAGGGAAAACTCAAAATCATCTGTTGTAACTCTAGCGTCCCTCTCACAAAGTGCAAGGCTATCCTTCTCTCACAACACACCCAACAAATAATTGAACACAAAAACCTATTCCCTGCAGTCATGACATCACAGCTCCATCACAGATCAGTATTGAGTATACTTTAACATAGTCGCAGGACTGAGAAGGCTAATAAGCTAATAATTAGTGCAGACTAATCAGCAATAAATACATACAGAGCCCACAGCCTCATTCCAGAGCACTAAATGTCCTCCATATTTACTCATACCCCTGAATACCCTCTGCCTAATTTGTTTTGTAATAATGTATTATAATATATTGTTTATAATAATGTAATATATATCATTATATTATTATAAATAACTGTAGTCTTTATTTTGGCACAGAGCAAATTTAAATGATTCACAAGTTCAGCCACTGAAACTATACAGAGGCATCCAAAGGCTTCCTATTTCCCTGTATAAAAAGTGATTCCAAAGAGAAGAACCACCAGTAGCATGCATTATCATGGTTAAGGTCAGAGAGCTCTCTGAGGACTGTAGATAAAACGTCATTGACCTTCACAAGTTGGCAGATGACTATAAAGGAATTCACAAAGACTGAATTTAACACTTTCCACTGTAGTATCAATTATTAGGAAATTTAAGGCAGCTGGTACAACAGCAACCCTACCAGGAAGAGGAGGTTTACCCTGCCACCATGTGCTGTGAGAGACAAGTTCAGGAGCCAACTGTAAATCCAAAGGCAACAGCTGGAGATCTCACAAACAAACCCTTCAGGTTACAACACGCCAAAAACAACCATCCCAAGTTGCATGCATGAGTGTTACATTCACAGCCAGGTTTCAAGGAAGAAGCCTCTTTTGAAGATAAGTCCCAAAAAGAGGCAACTTGAATTTGCCATAATCTGGATGACAATTGGAAGCATGTCTCATGCTCAGATTAAATGAACACTACGCTTTTTGTATATACTCACCAGCATTACATTTGGAATAAAAAGGCTACTTTGAGGAACAATCAATTTGCATTGTGCAATATGGTGGGGCATATATCATGTTTTAGGGTTGACTCAGGTCTATGGACACTAGAGCCCTTGCTAAAATAAAAGCATTTATGAACTCGAACAGGTACAAGGTTTATTTGGCCAGAAACCTGGTTCCCTCTGCCAAGAAGCTTAAACTTGGCTGAAAATTGACATTCCAGGATATCAATGATCCTGAAAGTAACCAACAAGGAAATGCTTAACCACAAATAAATGTTCTCAGCTGATGTCAAGAAAGTAGTTCCCAAATGGAAACCAAAGGATCTGAGGTACCTAGAGGACTTCTGCCATGAGGATGGTCAAAAATCCCACTCAGAAGTGCTAGAACCTCATAAAACTCCACAGGAAGTGCTTTGTCAGTGTAATCCATGCCTGAAGAAAATTTCCGAATGCTAATTACAGGGAGGTTTAAAAAATATGACGCTTTTGTTTTATGGAATAAAACCCATTATTTGTGAACAATGACTTTGCTCTGTGCAATGCTGTTGAGATTAAAGTGTAACATTAAAACATTGAGCAGAAATAAATGATCCAAGATGTACAATATTTTTTTAAGTATGTGTTTTCAGTCCTGTTTAGTCATGGGTAAGAATTATTATGTAGTGCACTATATGTGCGCTATATATAACACCTTCCTCTTGCAGTTTTGCGTATCTTAAGTTGTCCATTCTTGACAGAGTTCTGCAATGCAAGTTGAAGAAGTTTCTTCATGCTTTGCTCAAGGATAAAAGTTTAAAAGTGCATGGCCTACTTTCCACATTTTGAAGTTCATCAATTATCCATTTAGCCTCTGTTTTCTCTCTCTTGCTCTCTGTTTTGGCTGTAGAAGAACAGGGCCTATTTAAAAAACATTTCACCTTTATTACACAGACAAGTGAAGGCATGCCAGTTGCAGGCACTTGTTTTGAAATGCGATCTGATGCAGTACACTCCCCCGAAACTGACCATGAGGCAGGACTCTCGACAGCACTCTCAACGTGAGACAAGGGTCAAGGTTTCATTTCTGCCTGAAAAACTACCTGTAGTAACCTGTAGTTTCACAGTTTTAAAAACCCCTAGGAAAAAGGTCCATAATCCTAAGTAAACTTGACCTGGTATTTTGAATATTTTTGTAAGGGCGGGGCTATGTAATGAAATCCCTCAGTGCATGATAATATCTGTTGCTTCCCTGTATCACACAATGCCAGGACTGTGCTCTTTGAATAGCTGCAAGAATTGTGTGGCACCGAAAAAATCTTCGGGCGATGAGAAAGGAAAGCCGAAACACTGGAAATGTGGGGGGGACGGAAGTTGAACTCTCGACACACGGTATTCAACACAACTGAATACTCAATAGAAGCAACCCTTTTCCTCACGAAAAAATGAGACTGATTGAATGTGAATCTGGACATCAGTTGAGTGTCCTGCATCATTTTCTCTTAGGACCGAAGAGATCAGCCCAGTCCTCCTTGACTGAAACATTATGGGCAAGATTTCATCTTGCGTGGAAACAAATAAGTATGGGAACAGCATTAGCTGTAACATTAGCCCTTGACTCTTCACGTGAACGAAGCATAATTATCACCACCATGCACCATACTTCAAATTCAAACCCACATTAACTTTCACACCCTAACATAAGCTACATAGAAGAAAGTGAAAGGGGTATGCTTGTGAAATGGTTGCATCACTGAGGCGGCGTTTGCGTAACTCTGTGAGGAGGGGGTGGCGGGAGGGAGACACAGCATAAGCATCGGTATCATACACAAATGCGTCGGAAAGGGACTTCATTCTGTGCAGCTGGTGGGAACTCCAGGAGCTGTAACCCCCCCCCCCCATGCCCACCGTTCTGGCATCAGGACTCCACCATCCTGTGCCAGTAGGCTCCAGGGCCTGAAAAAATAAGCTCGCCGCTGAGCTGGCTCCCGCTGAACACCTGGGCAGGTGTGCAGGCAGTGCAGCCAGGCAGGAGCTTAGAGTACATACCTGGAGGGCATAGCTCTTTCAGTTCTGTCAGGCCTTCACACAGAGCAGGGAGAGAGAGGGAGGGCGGAAGGAGGGAGAGAGAGGGGGAGCCGGAAAACGGGCAAGAAGGAGAGCAAGACAGAGAGGGAGAGAGAGGGGAAGAGAGAGACGGACAGGAAAGGGGAGGTGAGAGGGAGAGTTAAAAGACAGTGCTTGTCTTGACGGGAGGTGTGAACTCGTTCTAAATTCAAAAGCACGCGAGCTACAGTGCGGGGGGCAGGAGTTGGCATGTGTCAGGGTCTGTCTTAAAGGAATGCCAAGGGACTAGCCCTTAGCATTCCAGAGAGCATTTAGAAAAATGCCACTTTGGAAGAAAAAAGGATTAAGTATTGTAAAAGAGACTAGAGATTAGAAGAATTCATTAGATTGGAATTCCATGCACGCTCATTGAGCGTGCATTGAAATGCTTTATGCAGTGCACTGCACCTAAAGGTACTGTATGTTTATGGGGGAGAGAGGGCACTTTTTCTGCGAGCTTTCATTGCCCTAATCCCCCACCTCACCCCAAACCCCCAACTCAGCACAGACCTCCTCTGACACACGTAGACACTTTACGCATTCCCTGAATAGCTGGCCGCTTGTCATTCCTCCCAAATTGCCTCCAAAGAGACAGGAGGAGACAGAGAGACAGAGAGAGAACCTCTGTCTGAAGATACACAACAACACAGGCACACTACCACAGAACAACACAGACACTCTGTGCATTAATCACAACAAAAAAAACTAAGTTTGGTTGCTATGATGAAAATATGTATCTTATAAGAAGAATGATTTAGTGTGAAGAGCACAAATGTTATGTAAAGCTACATTAGACACAATTAAGAAGATAGTTGCTAACGGATGATAGTTCTTAAACTTGAATGCCACTTAATCTTGAAAACCAATCAAAATCAGGATCAGGGCAGTTATTTTTTTCCACTGTTATGTGGAAATGAAGCTGCTCAGATTTGGCTCCATCTCAGGGCCTCCTAGAAGTGAGAGAAGCTCAAGTCTGAGCCACCCTTTGCACTTGTTTCTTTGGCCAGTTGTTGCATGCTGTTAAAGACGGGACACAAAGACACAAAAGTATGAGTGGTGACCTGTGCCCAGCCTTACTTTCATGGACCTTCTTTTACTCACCAGATTTAACCTGTCTATCACACAGTATGCCTACATGTATTTGGATCACGATAATCCCCACCTTTCAAGACTGACCTCTTGATCCCCCACTCTCACCCCTTTCTGTTTTCTGTGACCTCAGGACAGTACTTCTTTTTTAATATTCATTAGAATTGTATGCTTCAACAGAACAATGTGCTCTACATGAATTTTTTGTCCAGGTGTTGCTCACCTTCAATATGGCACTACCTTCTATCTCTCCCCTCTTGTGCTCTACTTCTTCTTCAACACACAGAGGACTTTGGTGTCTGGCCAATCCTCTTCCTTTCCCACCTTTCTCATGCTTCTCTGCTTCTCAGTTCTTTTATTTTATTGGCTTTGCAGCTTGCATCATCTTCATTATTTTTGCTTACCACTGTATTGACCATTCTGCTATTCTCTGTCACTTCCTTTTCTTCTGTCTCCGTGAAACTTCTCTCTTTCTGTCCGCAATCCCTCTCATCCCCTCGAGACAGAAGAATATCCCTTCCGTGTCTTCGTTCTCACATTTCTAGCCTTTCACCTTTCTCTTCTCAAGCTCGCCTCTGCTGGAATGAGCCGCCAGCCAACGTGTGAATCCGTGCGCGAGTTTCGCGCAATGAAAATTACACATTGCAGGCATTTACAGCTCCTAAGCTTGTGTTTTAACCTGAGTTGTTATCCAAGGCTAATTAAGTAGTTTACCTAGGGCAACTGGCATGGCTTGCATTTGACATATTATACAGCTTGATGTTTACTCAAGCTATTGAGGTTAAGAACATTGCTCAAGGGTACAATGGCTGTGCCCCACCCTGGATTCAAACCCGCCCGTTACCCAGAGTCCCCTTCCATAACCACCACGCCGAGCAGCTGGGCATTAGAGTGCACGCTGGCTTTGTTCCCGAAGCAGGAGAGACTGGCACAGGAAGGATCCACATGGATTATAAAAGCGTGCCCTTGCAATGGAAGCCCTTTTAAGAGCCAAGCGGTGCACAGGCGTCACGCTTCGGTGAGCTGCAGCCCTGCTGTCGGCCGTGCAAAGCAAAAAGGGAACGGGGGGGAGGGGGACAGGTACGGTTTTTGTGTCTCTCAACCCCACAGCCCCCCGCCCCCATTCATTAGGCACAAACATGCAGCTGCCCAGCTGAGCACTCATGGCTCTGGGGGGGAGGGAGGACGGTAACGCACTCCTGTAAACAGAGCTGTGAGTCGCTATTCTGATGGCCAGAGTTACCAGGGGCATCAGAGAACAGGTCCCATCAGACCGCACTATGGTGGCTCCATGAACGCGTCACAAGAGCAGGCAGATGGACAGATGCCACAGGGGAGAGGGTTATTTGAGTTACGCGCTTGGTAAGAAATACACTTCCATGGACATACAGAAAGAGGAGCACTTGACATTTTATTAAAGCTGAAACATCCGCTAATTATATCGGTAGTGTTGACAGCAAGACAGCAGTGTTGATCGCTTAGAGTACAAGCAATGATACATGGTACAAACGTACAAGCATGATAGAAACTGTGGGACACGTGCCCCACGCACCAGAACACCACTGAACCAGTCTGTGCAGGGCGGCCATTTTGTGAGTAGACTGTGGTTGGCAAATGCGACTCCTCTCTGCCATCCTCACAGGGTTTGCTGTCACAGGCATCCCAATGCGGTGCCACACACTCCAATGAATCAAACTGATTTTTCCCAGCACTGCCTGTTCCTTATCACTGCTTGAACATCACCGCAAAACCTTCTATCTACCACGCACAAGCAGCAATTCATGCTTCCTCTGCTTTACACAGATTGTACATAATAGCCCTCTTTCAGTCCTTTATCTCTAAGATAAGAACATCTTATCAAAAAGAAAAGAAAAAAACAGTGCCTGACTTTTGACCGGGGAATAAATTATGGTGTGGTAAATGGCAGACACGTCAGAAAACGAAAGCACCCAGACAGGACTGGCACAGCCATGTGAAAGAATGAGCAGGCGAACCGGGACAGGGGAAAACTGGGACGGGGGGACACTGCCAATGAATGTACTCACATTGAGATGCGCTCATATCCATGCAGGTATTTGTCATGGCAGTAGACACACATAAGCACACAGGTATGTACACACATATAAAGCGGCACACAGCCACACAAACAGATGCGTGCACACACACAGCGTTGCACAACAAAGCACACACACGCTCGCACATACACCACAGACACACACACGCAGTATGCAGATTCACATAAACGAATTGATGCAGAAATAAATACACAGGTGGCCCATGCACTGATGCACAGACACTGAACCTCATGACTAATTACTCATCAGACAGACAGCACACACCTGAACATTGCCTACATTCTTCAGGTGAATCAACCCCAAGATAACAGCTAACAAAAGAGAGACAGGGGTGGTTAATTTCAGTTACTCATTTTGTAAGAAACACATTTCCACAAATATATTGAAACAAGGGGACTTGAAATTTTTATTAAAACTGAAACTTCCATTAATCATATCAGTGTTGATCAGTTACAGTAAAAAACAACTAAATAAGAGCAAAGGTTAGCTGACCCTGAATCAGTTTCAGTACTTCTGCGAAATGTATGGAGATAGGATTAGGATTTGTCTGAGATGATTCAGGAGCAGTGCTCTGGGGCACTGTTCACCCAGAGTATGGGCAGAGCAGGCTGATATTCAAACTCTTGAGTCCTGATTTCTACTGCCCCACCCATCGCGACTGACACGACCACGTCAGGGCCCAGGTCACCTGATCCCTCAGGTGCAGCTAAATGCAGAGGCACAATAAAAACCTTTGTGGATGCATTGCCTTGGTAACGGAGCTGGTGACAATCCAGGGGGGAAAGGAGCCAGTTATATATACTGAGATCTCATCAGAAATCTGGAGAAGCTGGTGCAACATTGAGCCAAGCTGTACAGACCAATAAATAGGTTATACATGTAGGGTCCACACATAGGTACCACACAAGTCTTCACTTACTCAATCACACATTTAATCTATATCAATCTACATATTTAATATATATGTATACATTATAGCATAGCCCGGTATTTTGGAACATATGTTTTAGAAAGAATTTGTGGACTGAGGATATATTTCACAATCGAGGACTTTTCAGGTAGAGCCATTTGAAGGGGCCTCTAAAAGAAGGCTGCATACAAATTTTCTGCACAAACATTTATCCTTGAAATCAAGTAAATATACAGTGGAAAATAGACATTTAACAATCCCCCAGGTCCCTGGGTGCATATTCATTTTAATTCAAAAACCAGATCACTGGATTTTTCTACTGTTTTTGCTTTAAACAACTAAGCTGAACCAGCCCTGCATTAATTTGCACGTCTAAACTGTTTCTTCAGGAGAAGAAGAGAAGAATCTGAGCAGCATCATTTTCATAGATGACACTGAATGTTGGGTGCGTGTCTGTGTGTTTGACACCCACCCACCTAAAGTTGATGGGTTGTTGCTGCAAAGGTGCACGCATGCACGCAGTACGCCAGCTGCAACACACCCTCACTGTCCAATACAGCGTGCACCCCCCACCGCCAGGACTGCTCACACCTGGTCACTGCGTCGCTTTTGACTGTCTGCTTGTGCACAACATCAAACAGCGACATGCACATGTATAAGGGAAGAACGCACCTGCACCATCAACACGCATGCCACACAGCGCCCTGCTTCTCGCAGATCCGGCATGTCGGGCCGGGAGCAGGTAAAACAAGACGCTGCGACTGCAGACCAGCGCAACTCCCCCCCCCATCCCCGGCTGTCACAAAAGCGACAGCTTCCAGTGTGACAGCTGCCACTACAGCTGCTTAAATTGGCACAAACATGCAAGATCCGAAGTGATTCAGCCCCCCTAGATGTGTAGCAGTTAGCAGTGCCGCTCGGAATAATCAGGATATGCGCTCTTCACATAGGCTGATCATTTCATCATACACACAGTAACAGCAGTAAGGGCAGCCTTATATACACACAGTAACAGCAGTAAGGGCAGTTCACCCGCGTATAGTGTTCTAACCTCATAGAGGATGGCTTCTCCTTGGCCGGGCAGTGGCCAGCAGCAGTGTGGGAATCCGGGCCGTCTTAGCGTCTGGCTGGGCTGCTACGGTATCCATGACTGCCCTGCGTTTCCCCTGCTCTTACTCTCTCCTCCTCCTCCTCCTCGAGCTGCCGGCGCAGCCCTCCACTGGCTCCGTGGACGGATAAGCAGACGAGACAGTCCGGTTCACCGCGTCTCCGTGCGCTCTCTCTCCCTCTCCCGCTCTCCCTCTCTCCTTCTCTCTCCTTCCCTGCCCCTCCTTCCAAAAAGAAAAAGGCCAAAATAAAAATCACTGTCTAGTCCACGAATCCCTTCTCAGCTCTCTTTTCTCCTTCTCCTTTTCTTTTGCCTCTTCCTGTTGTTATTCGTCTCTTCTTCTCAAGGTTCTCCCGGTGAAAATCCACCACGCTCCAAGCCTCCCCCCCCTCCGTCTCTCTCTCCCTCAAAGAGTTATTTATTGTTTTATCTGTCTAACACCTGCCAGCAGAGAGAGAGAGAGAAGAGAGGAGAGAGCTGCAGCTTGCTAGGAAGGCAGAGCGTTCTGCTTGTGTGTATGTGTGTGTGTGTTCGTGTGAGAGTGAGAGAGTGTGTGTGCGTGTGCATGCACCAAGGTCTAGATTCTTGTGTGTCTGCTGCGCAGTGAGTAGACAACACACAGGTAGCTGGAGAGGTGGAGGTGGGGGGGCGCAGACAGTGTGAGAGCATGAGCGTTTGTGTGTGTGCGTGTGTGTATAGTGTGTGTCTATAAGTATCTGTTAGGAGAAAGCAAGACATTGCCAAGACTTGCCCGTACTTACTATCCCCCCCACCACCATCACCACTACCACCAGCTTCTGTGTCTCCAATTTCTCTTTATCAAACACAAAAAAGGAGAAAACAGGTTAAGCTCGACCCCACCCTCTCCCCCGGACAGCAGCTGGGATTGTATTTGGTGTGGCAGTCCTGGAACCAGTGTGGTGTTGGAATACAATGAAATTAAAGTTATGGGAATCAGTTTCAATTGTGTTTACTTCTCGTGTCTACCAATGGATTCTGGGGACAAAGACCAAACAAACATGCTGCTGACAAATCAGAGTGCTGCATTTAGCAATACTGTTTTATATTTTTCATGTGAAGTTTGTATTTCATGCAGGGTACTTCAGCACCTGCTGAAATCTGTGC
The DNA here is from genome assembly GCA_019176425.1 of Megalops atlanticus. NCBI lineage: Eukaryota > Metazoa > Chordata > Actinopteri > Elopiformes > Megalopidae > Megalops > Megalops atlanticus. The sequence goes on from CM032879.1 coordinate 9,801,312, forward strand.
CTTATGGGTTCTGACAGTGGCATCCCCTTCAAGGCCCCTTATTAGGGCCCTGCAGAATATGGAGGAATGATATTCATTTAATTAAATTGAATAAACACACCAAATGTGCATCCATATATGCAGGTTCTATTTCTACAGTAATGTGATAACAATTGATTTATGTGGTATTGTGCTGTGTATTTAAAAAATATTTGGATAGCAAACTGTGCCATACAATATATGGAAATACGACCTTCAACGCACATGACGTGGACACGTGGATTTGAAACGTAAACTCCGACGGGGGAGAAGTTGAAAGAACCGACAAAGCTGGCTGGCGTCACCGCAGGCCAACAGTCTCCAAGGTATTTTCAGGCCACGTGAGAGCTTAGGAACTGTATCAACAAAGCGTGCGTGGCCTTGTTTTGACACGGTCTCGGATAAAGAGGTCCGGATGCCCAGGTCAACAACTCTTATATAATGCTGTCAACTTAACTTCTTTCATCGATAAAAACCGTTTCCAGCTCTCGGTTCCGCGATCTGTGCAGTTACATGCTCGGTCCCACCGTAGCGCGCCTCCGCCCAGCAACTGCGGCGTCGGGTGAGCGCCGCTGTCAACTCGACATACCTCCGCGCCCCGACATGTACTAACGCACACTTCCTGCAGGCGGAACGGCAGAGGTACGCGCAGCAATCACAACAATCAAGAACCAAGTAGCAGCGGGAGCACAGAGAGGAGAGAAACAGTAAAGTTGCCCGAGGCTACATAGATAAAACGAAAAGCATTAAAACGGAACACCTGCCGGCTTGACTCCTAATAAATCAGTTTTTTTTTCAGGAATGTCTCTCTGTTTTTTTTCCTGTTATTATTTTTTAAGATGATAGGAAACTTAATGAGAGGAAGACGATGAAATTAAGTAAAAACAAGTTGTGATGGGTCTGGTTATTGCTATACTGATAGTAAAGTTCACTTTACATTTTCAGGAAAAGAGGTATTAAATCTACGATGCTAAATGCCCATGTAATATTATCTTACCTCCGTAAACTCTTACATTTGACTCCAAGAAAACGATTTGGTGTCCTTAAAATTGGTGACATGTGCTGATAAGACAGCACATGTTGCTGAACCTGAATACAGTAGCTGTGGTCCTCATAATAACATGTTTATGTGAATGTGCCTTATTACTGCGCATATAACTATAAATCAACATGCATATTTCTGGCAATCATTGGTATGTTGGGACTAGCACAGTCACTAAAATGTAGGAGGAAATTAAATCACACAGTGCAACTCTGGTCAGTTCCCTCAAGTGAACTCTTTGCGCTGTTTGCCTTGAAATGTCTTGTGATGCACTGGATTTTTTTAATCAAAGAAGGATATTACATGGGGGAGAAAAAAACATTTTATATTTAGTTCCACTTCATAACACAGATCCACGTTGGGTCAGGTGATGCATCGGGACTCCCTGAAGTGATAAAACAAGTCCATACACACCTGTATATGAATCGTCCCTCCCCCCTGTCCTACCAGTGTGTACTTAAGGGAATTATTAAGGATCAACTCTGGTCTTGCATTCCTGGTCTGGAGCAGTCTGCAGGCAGCTGCAAAGAGGGCGGGGCGGGGGGGATAGGGCCCTGGCAGTGAGATGCATGCCAATCTAGCCACGCCCTCTGCCGCGGTTAACTCCAGTGGAGACGCGCTCAACGGTCGCTGCTTGCTGGGGATTAAACACGAGAGCTCAATGGCTCTTACAAGCTTGTATGCCCTCTCATACACTCAGGCACAGGTGCATAATGTACATGTTTCCAAGCATGAGCTGCTCGTTATTTCAGGGGTCTTCTCCTGCCCTTTCCACATAATGCCCCAAGGATCATCTCTGCGAGCTGCACATCTATAGGGTCCCCAACTCATCCTCTTCTGTTAGCGCCTCAGCTTGTCCTTCTCCTGTCACCTGTGCCAGTTAGCGCACCGTGTTTAAACAGCCAGCCTAACCGAGCAGCCCTCTGCGAGGGCCTGCACTCTGTAATAAGCAGCAACACGCGCAAATGAGTGTTTTCCTCGCGTAAAACGGAGCATAAATGGGAGCGGTGCGGTTCCCTTTTAATTTCTCCCGAAATCTCTACAGGTTTTAGTCTCCCATCCCCCGCTATCCCCTCCTGCTCCAGGTCCCCCATTCACGGCTCCTGGCAAATTAGAGAGCGGCGCGGCAGCGCAAGCACACAGAGGGTGTCATTTCAAAGTGATCACTTAAAACACACACGCACACGCACTGACACACCCTCAGATGTGGCCTGCACTGAAAAGGAAGCGTGTGATTGGTGCCTTGTGTCACGGTCGCTTTCTCCAAGTCCTGCTGTCACTCTGTGCATGTAAGACCCGTTTTTTGGGCCCTCCTACACTTTTAATGCATACTAGGGTTGTAAACCATCTTAATGAAACGATACAGTATCAATACCTATAAGCAACAATACAATGTATCAGAATATATCAAAGAATTCACTGGAATATGATACAGTACGATTCACTGCAAGACATTTTGATACAATATGATTCAACATAACCTTGAAATTGTTCTATGCTTTTAAAGAAATGTAGTGCTTCTAAACATTAGATCACTATCTATAGGGTTGTTGTGAACACTATTTTCATCCAAACAGCAGCATTAGTGTGAATAAAAATATATTTAAAATGAATGACATAAATCAATTTTCATATTCAACATCCATGCAGCTGCATCATCGCTTTTGGACTGATGCATCGATATGAATTGATGTGTTGTTACACTACACTGCATATGGAACATCTCTCTGACCTGCCGCTCTTTCATCCTTCTCCCTCACCTTTCTGTGTGTCTCAAGTTGCTTTGCTGCTGAGGCAGTTCCAGTGAGACCTTTGGGGTTCCACAGATGGTCTGACTGGTTTTACTGGGGCGTCTCCTCCCTCTCAATGGCTTGTCCATTGGGGAGAGTCAAAGAGCTGCCCACAGGTCGCTTGCTTCCTGGCTGCGTCTCTCTACCACCTAACGCAGGTGAGCGTGTTCCACGGCCTGCTCACCACTGTTCACCAATCGAGCCTGTGTCCCCAACAGAACGGCTCCTCCATTTACTGCTCATCTAAAACATTCAAGGGGCCAGACACAGAATGGATGGTTCAAACTCAGGTGGAGATCTGGGGAGCTGAGTATGAATACCCAGAGGGAAACACTAACTTGCGGCAGCGGCTGTCAGCATTAGAGTGCCACTTCCCTTTTTAATGCCAAAGGAGGCAGGGAACACGGAGGGGAGGACAAGCAGGACGGAATGAGAGAGAAGGAGAGCAGAGGGGCACACAGCACACAGCCAGCTGTCCCACTCCACCACACACCGCGGGGTGGTGCCAAAAGTCAAACCTGCAGCACTTTGTACCCCTCACTTCAAATGACATCCTCTCCGAAAAAATGCAAACCAAGGGTAACTGTTACCGTTCCCCTGAACATTAGCATTAAGATCACAGTTTCTGTTCTCATTATTATAGTAGTTTACTGGAATTACTATTTTCAAGAGCACAATCTCTCTATCGAATGAAGCACTGCTGTGTAACTGATGATTATGACTGATTACGCTCGGAATGGGCCAACCGGTGTGCTGGAGCCTGGAGACTTTAAACACTGGACTCAAACAAGTACTGTGCGCAAAGAAATGCACAGCTGGAAACAGGCAACATGGCCCGTGAGCTCAGGAACACACACACACACACACACACACACACACACACACACACACACACACACACACACACACACACATGCCACATGACTGATACTGCATCACAGCAACATACAAATCAACAGGCTGAGCCGAAGATACCAGATCCTCTGAGGCTTCGGGGATCTAGCACGTTGCATTTTTGTCCCAGAATTCCCAGCGTCCCAGGTTATCAGTTTGATCAGGCTGACACAGCTAAGCCTCTCCGGGCTAGCCAAAAATTAAACAAGACTCACTGCCTGGGAAGAGAAATGTCAAGCTTTCAAATGCTCAATTTAAAAGGAGAGAGCCCACTTACGAAAATGATTTCTTTTGTCGGTGCAGCAGCTGCTGTGAAACCAGAGAAACCCTCCCCCAAATCTCCCGCCTACGGTGATGGTTTTGATGTTCCTATTGCTAATTACACACAGGTGAGGCAGCCTGTCCTGTCCTCCAGCGCAGTTTTTGCACGTTTTGTACCTTATTAACGCTTATTAACATATCCGTTTTTCAATCGTTACATTATGTCGCTGGTAGCTGGATACGCCCTTATCCGGAGCAAAGCAGGTCACAGTTTACGTATTAATCATTAATGACGCTGGATGCTTAGGAAGGAAGCGCTTCGGCTGTAACACGGTTTCTTGCTCGAGGACACATTACGCCCCAACCTGGGATCTGAACAAGCAAGCATCTGCCCGTGTCTGGTCGCAATGCCACTGCAGGGTTTTCGGGCCCACTGCCTCCAGCCTGCCCGAGGCACAACGATACAAGCCCTCGCGAACCAAGGTTGCCCCCTGCTCACTCCTCGAGGAAGGGGGAGGGAGGTCTTTAGCATACACCCTCCGAGGTCAAATACGACACCATGTCTACAGAGAATGCAGATGCCAGGGAGCAGCAGGAAACCTCAGCCAATCGAAGGCATCCACAAGCTCTCTCTCCAGGTGGTGAACTGGTCAAACGATTCAGTGGAAAACTCATTCTGGGTGGGCAGAACCCTCGCCAACCCCCCTCACTGTGGGCAGAAAGGATCAAGGATTTCAAGATCAAATCCATTGGGGAAAGAACCCCAAGAACTTAGAGCATATTCCCACAATTCCAGTTTCCTCAAGTTTAAAGGCAGAAAAGCACTGGTAATTGCCATAATCTTTGCCAATACAAGTGCGAGTTATCTTATATGCTTTTAAGCGTTAATAAATAAAACCGTACGGGGATGTTCGCAAATGCACACTGGATGTCTGGGATTCCTCAGATTTGGGGTTTTAGAGCTCACGTTTTTTTTTTGTTTTTTAACAAAACAAATGACTTGACTGAGTAACGTATCTGCATGTGAGAACCGCAGTTCAACGTGGAAACTACATCTCGTATCTCAATGGAATGCACAGTATATATGATGTGAAACCAAACATATTTCTCACACCTTTTTTTTCCAAACCTGCATGATACAATAGCAACTGGCTAGAATACGTGAAAGGCCTTTGAAGAGATAACGTTGCAGGCAAGGAACAGAGATGGTGCAGACAGAGAGGGAGAGAGAGAGAACAGGAATAACTGATTGCAGAGCACTGGATGGAAATCAACAGCTGAAGAGATCAGGCATTGGTCAAGAGGTGATCCGATGGGCAGAGGATGCGGACATGTCAACACTGCTGTACTCGCCGACTCAGGACAGGTGGGAGGGCAAGGGACAAGGCACCAACAGGGCATGATAGCTACCAATCAGGGAGTGCTGGTATTTTGTCCCTGTGCCCAAGGGACTCTGATGTGTCCTGTACCACCCAGTTAAGGACGAGCAGGACAAAGAACACCGTGTCAAGGGGTAAAGCCAGGAGCAGTGAGTGGCAGTGGAGGAGGAGAGACAGCAGCTGCCCCATACAGTGCCCTCGTACAGCGATTGACCCTCAGCCTGACAGCAAGCTAGAGCCAGGTAAAAACAGACACCTGTTTCTGTTCCTGCTGTCAACAATTTTGCACTTAATGAAGGCAGCAGAACTGCATCCTGGCCGTAATTACCTCATCTGTGAGTAACGTCGCCCCCTGCTGGGGTGACATCTGAGTGTGACAGATGACATGACCACTTCAGTCAGGTTCACCTCTCCACAATGTGAAGCTCACATGTTCTAAGTGCAGTCTTTGGTGTTGTGAAGTGTAAAATGAAACAATCTGTGGCTTGCATTTTTATCTACAGTCCATGCATGCAGCCTAGGTCTGTGGTCTGTGGTCAACCTCTCATCCCTAAGCACTATGCCACAATGCTACCCAAAAGGAAGCAGGTGGATTCACCTCTCTGATCAGGATTTTCAGACGCACAGGTGCACTGTGAAGTCCATCAGCGCACTGAAATAATTGGACTTAGGTCATGGGAAGATCTGTATTCAATTCATAAATCTACCACAGCAATGTTAAGGTCATTAAGAAAAGATCTGAATGATCGAACAACTTGCTTCATTATGTTGTGGAATATGACTGGGTGCGTACAGCACAAGATGGGACTTGTGGAGGCGTTCAGACAGTTTCCTGAGCATGGTGCACCAGTACATCCACACCGGTAAACAGATGTACATATTTTTCTTGTACACACAGATCCTGGATCAGCCCTGGGTTTTTTTTCTTGCAAAATGCTGTAGGGTTAGGTATGATCCTGGATCTCTTGATATTCATAGACAGTTAAATACCTGCAATCCCAGTTGGGTTCAGAGGGAGGCCTGCTTTACTTGGGCTCACTGTCTCTTCCTAGTGGTAGAGTACCAGAAAACAGATGATCACCTCTCACAGGGAAATATGCCCATTCAGCAAAATTTAAGAACCCAAACAAAACAATCAGTTTGCGTGAGCCAGAGCTGCACAAGCGTAATGACATGCAGATGGTGGAATATGTCAGCGCATGCAGAACCTCTGCAACGTGAAGCAGAAGTCAAGTTTTCCCCGGGCAGGTAGACACCGCAGGTTGCGAATCAACGCGTCCTCCAGCTGAGCCAGTCACTTTTCTTCCCAGACTACCCCTCAAAGACTAGCAGGAACTGGTATTAACAGACACTGCCTCAGAGCGGTCTGAATCATGTTTAGCTTCCCCCACACACGACCTGGTAAGTTGATCCAGAATCAGTTCTTTGGGAGAAAAGTACCCCAGGGGCAGTCTGACACAATGTAGGTCATGGGGAACCTACATCTGCCCCACAGGTATCAGCTGTGTAAAGCCCAGAATAAAATCAAAAAAGACAAGCGCGCATACATACTTTCACCTCACACATGTAATAAATAGTGGTAAAACTACAGGAAAGACGAGAGGCACTGATTTATTAAGGCCTATTCTCAGAGTTTCGCCTTTGTTCCAAATTAGCTCTCAATTATTGCCTCGAACCCACAATCACAAAACTGCACACATATTAAGCTGGTCGAAAACCACCAAAACAAAGCACTGCAGTGACTCACTCATTTTTGTGACGAATCTGAAGTCTCATTATTATACAAACTTTTGATCAAAGGTTGCGGTAAAGTCACATTCATAAATCATCCCATTTTAATGTCGTGTTTTTTTCCATTCCATTGACTTTCAAAAACAAACATTTTCAAGTCATCAGGTCTACACAAACTTTCACCCATTTTCTAATAAGAGTAGTACTGAAATATGCATCCAATGCAATAATTTTTTCATCAATTTGTAAAGTTTTAGCAACCCTCAGGCACAACTTTTCAAACACAAATCTTAGTTTAACGTTGTTTTCTACATTAATATCCATCCTACTGTTCCTGAGACTGTCCCCTGCCCTCCCCACCCAAACACACACACACTCACAGTCAAAGACCTTTTTTACCTGTTTAAAATGACAGGAGACTTATTTCCAGGTTTTTGCATTATGGGGCCAGTTAATAGGGCTGTGTTTAAGAGTTTGACCAGAAAAGATGGTCTTCATTACATCATCTGTTCCATTATAGTCTTAATGAGCAGAAGTCACCAGTCAAGAAAACCAAACAGCCATCAAAAAGTACTTTTATTAATTACAAATACATCACCTGCAATATTGCATGCCTTTCTATCTGTGGTTAAAAAAAGTTTTCCCATTGTGACCACTCTCACATCACTTCCTGTTAAACAGCTGGCCAAGCCATAGAGACACAGCCAAGATCCTGAGTCTATGTAAGACATAAGGAGTAACTGGAGCTCAACTTTTCGAAAGTTTAAAGCGTGCAAACAACTGCAGATCTCAGTGGTATAGCAAAAATAATTTGGAGGATGTACAAACACTATAAACTCTTGCGAGCATTGCTGGAATTCTGTGCCTCTATTTGTCCTCACTGTATCTCACACTGAATATCACAGACTCTACATCCGAGTCAAAAAGAATGGGGAGGTGATACCGAGAAAGTCCTCTAGGGGGCAGCCCTTGGCAGCTTTCAAACTGCCGTAAATATCAAGTCCAATATCCAGTGAAAGACAGGGCATTTTTCCAAAGATCGCACCTACACGTGGTTCAGTCCCACACAGCGGTCCACTGCACATCAGAGTGCAGAAAAGACTGAGCGGTGGTTAGGACCCGGCCTGACCCCCGGCCTCGGCACTCACGGACGAGCCGGGCTGCCCTCCCGCCACCGCCACGCAGTCCTGGTGCCACAGGCGCTCCGCCAGGGCGTTGAGGAGGGGCGCCACCTCCCCGAGCCCGCCGAACACGTCGCCCCCGACGCGGAACACGGGCAGACCCCACACCTCCTGGAACTGTTTGACGTCCCGCTCCGTCACGTCCGCGTGCATGAAGAGGTCGAATCTGAAGGCCCAGATAAGGACAAACTTCGCAAAACCATTTCAAAGACAGTGAAACTCTGTGTTCACTCATGTTAACAGGCATGCTTCTTCTTCCCATACTGTTTATTTTGCTACATTTCTGCACAGGTGCCCACTTTTGGCAAATAGTTTCATGTGTATACTGTTACAGATTAACAGAATAAAGACTGTATTAAGTTACTGTACCAGTAATTTCTAACACTGCATCTAAAAGTTATGCTAAAACATTATCAGATGGAATCACACTGCTCCTGGATTGGTGAATAAGATATGTATTTTAACTAAACAGAGTGAAACAGCCCGGTTTCTCTGTGCTGAAACCAAAATGTGCACAATTCCTCTCCCAGTATTTTTTAGGATACTTGGTGCCCACCACCAGCTTTACTATGTTATCCGAAGGTTCACAGCTTCGAGCGATTTGATTGGACAGGTCCTCAAAGGAGGCGCGATCTGTGAAGGAGAACAGGAAGAGAATGGCGTCCACCTGCTCTTTACAGGACTAAAAGGAAATCAAAAGGAGAAACAAACATGAATAAGAAACACAAAATATGACAAAATACAAAATATTTAGGGACAGAGAACATGAACAATGATGGCTGCACAATAAAAGGTAAACTGTGAGGCAGAATTACAATTCTGAACTGGTATTCTAATTCTGAACCTCACTCTTACTGCATTTTAAAATGAGTAAAAATTTCTGGGAGTATTTTAATATCTTTATTAGTTTTAAGATATTGTATAACAAGCAGCTCTTGCATTGTATTCTGTCCTGGCTACAAGTGTGTGCTCATCTTGGTGATAACAGTTTGTTGCAGATGAGTTACAGAACAATGATAATATGGCATTAGGGACAGTCTGTGATGTCACTGTCTTGCAGCTTGTGTGTGTCTGCGCAGGAGTGGTGTACCGGGAGCAGGTGGTCGAATCTGCGCAGGGCGTTCTCTCCACAGTCCCACAGCTGCAGGCGGAGGAACAGCACCCGGCCATTCTCCCTCAGCTTCACGGGCCAGAACACCACCGTGGTCTCGATCCCTGTGGAGCAAATTCAGTGCGGAAGTCATAACCAACCTCAGCACACAGAGACTATATACAAACATAGGCTACCATACCACTCAATCACATGAAAGCTTGCAAAGATGTGGGAGCGTCCAAACTGCTTTTGAGTTTATCTACATTGCTGAATTTGGCCTCCATGAGCATTCAGCTAATGCTCACCACAAGTATTCTGCTTAAAGAGGAGCAGCGTGAGGCGACTCACAGCAGACAGAATGTTCTACGTGTCCTAAACCTTAGCTGGAAATGTCAAATGGTGCCAACAGACCATCCTTCCCCTTCACTGTACATACAGATGCCGTGGCATTACCTGTACTGACCTGTGGTCTCGTAGTGCATGCTGGGAATGTCCAGGCCAGCGAGGCGGGCAGCGAGAGCCGTCTTCCCCACACCACTCTTCCCTGAGATGAAGACCTTGTATCGGACAGTGTCCACACTCAGCTGGGGTGGCAGGACGGGGGCTTCAAGTAGACCTGAAACAAAATCAGCACAGAATTCTAACAATAAGACTACTCTTAAAGGGCAATGGCTACCATAACCAAAATCCATTATATGAATGCCTAATCTATACCAGTCAAGCAGAGCTGTCTCATTAAGTCAACACCGTGACTCATTTTTGTATGACACTATACAGTACCAAAATGCAAGGCTGTCTTTTCATGCACGATACAGATTCATATAAGGATTTGTACATATAACAGATAAGGAAGTGGGCATTGACACATACAGATATGAAGATTGATAAAAGCACGTTTGGAAAGATTGTTTCTTGCGAAAGTGCAGTTAGTTCACCCCAGTTAGAAGCACGCCGTACCAAAACGCCTGCGTTGTTTCTTGTTTATAATGCGGCTCAAGAACTCCTTGCTGTCCACTGACCGGTGCCAGTCCGTCAATATGATTGACCCGGGCGGCGGTGGCTCCGTCATCATGACACACCCCTCAGACTTGGGCCTCTCTTGTACTTCAAGTTAAATACATAGTCAGACGTCTCAACGTGAAACATCTCAACGTGAAAAACATTACTACTGTATTACTGTTGCTATCTGTAGCTAAAGCTGTACAGTATTGCTGCTATTACGCAATATGCAGTTAATGTTGCATTTCAAAAACTTTATTAGCTAAGTTAGATAGCCATGTTATTGTACACCAGTCTACCCTTGTAATTTTGCTAACTGTGGTATTATACACCCTTAACGAGGAACCATGGACATCACATTCTAGATAGCTGGATGCTTTCATTTCGATCGCATGATTTATAGTACCTTGTTAGCTTTCTATACAAGTTAGCATGCTGTTTAATGTCGACACTAAAGTACTGAAAAAATAAAACGAAAACGAACAAATTATGTCTATGACAGCTAGTTTCTTTATAATAAGCTTGCTAACAATCAATGAATGGAAATTTGAAATGAAACATATTTTGTACATCAGGACGAAGTTAGCTAACCGAGTGGACACATGGTAGCTAACGTTTGAGACAAAGAACTGCAGAGATTTAGTTACTATCTGGATAATCTTAGCTAGCGAGCTAAATAGTCTCTTACAAGGTTAATCCAACTATTTAGCCTGATATTTAGCCTGATAGCTAGTTAGCCAGGTAAAGTAGTTTAAAACTGTAGCTACCTAGTTTACGAATACTCACATTAAGAGGCCATTTACCTTAAATTTCAGTTGCAAAACCTAGCATGTGCATGTTTCTTGATGTCAGATACTGCGAAATAATTTCAGGAAGCTAACAGGCCTTTTTCCTCTCACCATCAAGCCCAAAAGCACTAGTGTGTTTACTGTGATGACTTCATCAACACGCGTCTGTTTGCGGTGAGTAGGCGCGCTCGTCGACTGTTGCTATGGCAATGCTCACTGGCGTTACTCGCCATCAGTGGCTGTTGGAGACTGAATATTAATGTCCTCATTGAAAGCTATCTAGGTGTTGCTATCTAGTATAACGAATAGTGCTTGAAACAGTATTTGTGATTGGGGGTTTCAAACAGAAAAACTAGTTTTTAGCCAGCGACTTAGAAATAAGTTCCGTAAGTAACCAGGAAACTGACGTGATAACATTATGGACTTTCATATGGCATCCTAATCAGATGCGTAATTTCCATTAAGCCTCCCCCTTTTCACTTCTTTGTTTTATATGTTAGAAGAATAATGTTCCCAGACCTCTCTTCCTTTCTGCTACAAATTCCACTTACTGGAAAACAAATTTTTTCGAATAGGCTATTACTAGCATTTTGGGGGGAAAAAGACAACAGATGTGGGCAAACATCTTAGGCTTTTTATTTACCATTTAATAACTTCATACGTAAAATATCATCCTTTATCTTATACATTGACTATACAGTGACAAATTAAAATATAAGTGTGTCCAAAACAGGGTCACAACATGGACTGGTTGTCAGGAGTGACATGGAACATACTCCACATCTTCTAGTTCAGAGGTAGGTTTGTTATTCTCCATGAAGTCTGAAAAACACGAAACAGAAAACCAACAAGGTAAATTTTTCATTTTACTGCAAGGCTGCAATGACATGTCACTTTCATTTACTCAGTTGTCCAGACTTGTATCCACAGCCTTCTGGGTGAGGTTCTAATAAACCAAGCAGGCAGGTGGTACAAAGCAAGTCTGGGATAAACGGTATAAACAGTCCAACTCTCTTAGGAAAAGAGTTCATGGCCTAGCAGAAATTAGATGTTTACGTAATAACCATGTCCAATGTTGTATACTGCATAGCTAATACCATTATCCCCATGTGATTAGTATGGCAAAGCATTGGCTAATAGAACTAATCAGGAAAACAAAACGTCAAATGCTCCTTTTAGCATACATGTGCACGGCAGTGACAGCAGCAGCAATGTATCTCAGTCATTAAACTGTTGCTCCAAACATCAGTGATTTCCTCTGAAAAATAATGCAAATAATATCACCCTTTAGAAACTACTCCATTCGATATGTAACATAATAGACAACCAATTTTAAGACCTTCTCTAAGGCCGTTGCACATAAGACTTTTTAATGTTTAAACTGCCAAAGTGAGTATAACACTACATACAGGCAGTTGAACCTGAATAGCCATCAAAATTTATAAACTAGTACATATAACATTTCTGATATTATAATCAGGGGCTGTTTAGCATGATTTAATATTGTTCCCAAAAACAACCGTCCTGCAGTGCTACAGTTATACTTATATTTGAGGTAGCTCTGGATAAAGCTCTTGACAATTGATGACATTGTAATCATGGGCCATAAGGCCTCAGCAGGAATACATTTTTTTCAGGGGTGTGAGCAGAGCAAGATTGAGAGCCCCCGAGTATTACCACGGATCCCTGTGTTCACATGTACTGTACCTGTCATTGGTCCTGTGTGTTCATCCCATCCGTCTGTGAGGACAGGGCCTTCATCCACATCTCTGTGTTCAAACTGCATACACACAGGCACATGCACCCATGTGCCCACACACGCACACAAACACACACAAACTCTTCAGTAACAGTAAGCATAGATTGGTGACAAAATCTCCATAATTTGCAAGTGTAAAAGTATCTAGGGAAAATCAATTCATTATGCAATGTACTCAGCCAACATTCAAAGCAGTAACCAAATGAAAAATGACCAATTTTAACCACAAAGAAAAAGAGAATGAAGCTCACAGTTGATCTTCCCAGCAACATAAAATTTATAAAGGAACTGTCTTTCAGAATGAACTTCATTTGGCCTAAGACCCATAGAAAATAAAGTCTGCATGACGACCAGTGTTTCCAAATCAACAGAAAAGCACCGGGCCGGTACCTGGTGTCTGCAGCGAGGATGAGAGCGGTGGGGGCACCAGCGTGGTTCTGAGAGAGGCGCAGCAGGAAGGATTCGGGCGGCAGACCCAGGGCTTCGGTATTCAGCTGTCCCACCTGGACATGAGTGGGAAATGTGGCATAGTCCACCACACTGAAGCGCCCCGCCCTGTGGGGGTGTGAGACAGGATGACTGAGGAGGATGTGGGTGGACCCAGCACACACACATGAAAGAATACACCACCACCACGTGCTCATTAGTATATAAATTAGCCTGAGGCACCACGTATGTGTGCAATTCATCTTAAATGTTACTTAATTTTACAGTTCTCTAGAGGTTCATACTCGCTGAGAGACAGCAGAAGCAGGTCATTGAAAAGGTGCAGATAGATGTCCCTGAAAGAAACCATAGATCCTCCGCTGGGATCCCCCTCCACAAGAACTTGTCGCAAAGTACCCTCATGCAACAGAGCGCGCCCACTGCTGATCAGGGGGATGGACTGCACGACAAATCAAGACGGTTAAGAAAGGCAAACCATACTGAGGTGACACATTTTGTTCGGTAGAGGAAGTGAGGTGAAGCGAGACACACCTTGACACTGCCGAAATCAACTAGCTTACGCAGGTGAACCAGTTCCTCTGTCTGCTTCATGCGCTGAACACCGTTATCACACTCGGTCACGATCTGGACCAGTCAGCATGGAAGAAATGTAGGGATGGACGGACAAAATAAGAGTTTTTTTCTTTGTTGACCAAGGTAATAAGGACGCATGGAAATGAGTTTATGCACAAAAATGTAACATTATTGTGGATAACCTTCAAGTGGTTAAAAGTACAGATGATTTGTTTTAGGCTTGGACCCCTTTGTATAATGGTGCCCATGTCATCTGCCAACAAGTTCATACGTCCTGAACACAGGGGCCCCCCCCCAAGGGTGTGTTAGTTCACCTGTCCTTCTTACTTTATACACTAATGAGTGTAGAAGCCGTAACCCTAATAACTACATAATTAAATTCTCAGATGACACTGCCATCTTAGGTTTAATGAAAAAGGACAGCAATATTTCAGGGTATTACTCAGAAATACAAAGATTTGTAGGATGGTGTGATGATAATCACCTGGTGGTGAATGTTAAAAAGACAGAGGAGATGGTGTTTGACCCTAGAGGAGTGGGTGACCACAGGCCTGTGGTCATCCATGATGAAACCATCTCACAGGTCTCCTTGTACAAATACCTTGGTATTTTTATTGATAGTTCACTGACCCGGAGCACGCATGTTGATAGTCTCTGTGGCAGACTACAAACGTCTGCATTTCTTGCGGCGACTCAGAGTTCACGGTGTTGGTCAGAAGTTTATATTAGTCTTTTATCAGGCGGTCTTTGAGAGCCTAATTAGATATGGCATCACAGCTTGGTTTGGTAATCTCTCTGTGCAACTGAAGTCAAAACTAGCCCGACTCATATAAACTGCATGGAAGATAATAGGTGTAAGACAGCATCCATCCCTGCACTCTACCTACAAGCAGGCTGTGTTAAGGCAAGCCAACCAGATTATAACTGACTCATCTCATGTGCTACACACTGAGTACCAGCTACTGCCATCAGGGAGAAGGTTTAACTTACCACGTTGTCGTTTGAATAGATTTAAAAACTCCTTTATCCCTACCTAAATAAAAATTTTAAATGGCGGTAGACGTAACAGGGATGGAATCGATATGACCCTTTTCCAGTTGTAGTGCCTCTATGTACTTTTTTGTTATTATAGGTTTTATCTATTTAACATCAGTGTATGTTTTTCTGTCTTTTTTACTGTATGTTTTGATTATTATGTTCTTAGATATGTTTCTTGTTCCCTGTAGCTGTCTTGCCCTGTCTTTATGTATGTGGAATGTTTTTCTCTATGGATGCAGCATGGGTGGAAGCCCGAGACAAATTTCCTACAGTGTGGGACAATAAAGTGAATCTTGAATCTTGACAATATCCCACCTGGTGAATAGCTGTTATGGCTTCCTTCAGAGAAACAACAGGCTGTGCGTCTGGTGGAGTCAGCTTCAGGATGTTCTGAAAGAGCAAATTCCCATCATGCATCACGACCAAAGGAAGGAAGAAAAATTGCCTTGCATATTTTATCCATACAATGCAAGTGTTCCGAACACTTTTGCCACCGCAGCTCAAATCCATTGTGTCTGCATGCGTCCCGCACCACCCCTGTAGCATTACCGCCTCACCTCCAGAATGATTCTCAGCCGTGTGATTCGCTGAAAGGGCAGCACCAGGAAGGACTTGAGGTTCTGCCTCTGGCACACCGGCGACCCCTCTAGTTTCCTCAGGACACTGACAAAGTCTCTGTTTTTCTGCCTGTGAGTGGGAGAGGATGGGAAACTACTGCTGCTTGAGCCATCAGTTCAAAACAGCAACTCACTAGAATGAGAGAGAGAGAGAGAGACTAGAGAAAGTGGTGACTGACAGCAGACGTTTGATGAGCGCCTCCTGGTACATCATGTTGGTGATGTAGGGTACGTAAGCACGGCGCAGAGCAGCCCGGTGTCGAAGCACGAGGTCGCCAACTTGTGACATCACTACGCTCTCCTCGAAGCGAGACTCCAGGCACAGCAGGAACCTGCGAACATGGGAGCAAGCGTTTATCCCATAAGCTAACCACTGCATACGTACTCACGATACAAACAGAACTGAGAAAGGCAGTGGAAAAAAAAAATACTGACTGTTCATTAATTGAATACTTAGATCCAGCATAACTGCTCCACAAAGCATATAGTTTAAAAATTTTTACATCATTCAAACTAAGACCCCCTGTCGACATGGCAGATGTTATGCATATTTACTGCAGGGACTTTGGGCTGATTATCTTTCCCTAAGGTACACGATCAACAATCATTTACAATGAGCACAATGGGCATAAATACACCTTGATTCACATATAAGTGACCTTCCCTCACAGCCTAACTACTAAAGCAGCTTATATGGTACTTTAGAGCCATTAAAAGGGACAGATCTTGTTCTGTTCCAAATGTAGAGTCTCATGCTGCCTGCCACTTAGGTGTTACCTGATTTCCATGCTCAAAGAGCAGGGCCTGCTTGGTTGGTCATCACAGGAACAATTTTTGAAATATGTTGCTGTATTAATATATTCAATGTGCATGAATGTTGTATGCAAAATTTCAGCTGCAAAAATCACTGGTCCTATGGAAGCCAGTCACACAACACAAAGTACCCAGTCCCTGCACCATGACCATTTTGCTCCATCCCCTTCCTGTGAAATCACTGCCATTCCCAGCAGAGCCAAGATCACCCAGTCATACCGCTCACTGACGCTCTTGACCTTTGTGAGGTTGGAGAAGAGGATGTGGTGCTCCATTTTGGGCAGGGTCAGTCGCAGTTCCTCTGACCCCAGGAAGTGATTCACGGCCAACATCAGGCTCTTCAAGTAGGAAGCCTCTGACCCAATCAACTCGAACATGGCCTGGAGTGCAAAGTGCAGGGAGAGGGGTGGAGGCTCTGTACCAGAACACCAGCCTGCTTCTCTGACTTCCATTCTGTCCCCCCCACCAGTATGCATGTCCATATAAGTGAAAGTACTCAACCCATTGTATTTTACTTAATGCTTGCTGGGCTACGTCCAAAAGAGATTGAGAAACTAGTCCTGTCGGGCATGTTGCTCCCTGGTATTGGATCTGGGATTAACTGTGTTCCATGGTTTGACATTGGAAACCTTTAATTTTTATAAGGCATGGGGGAAAGATACAAGTGTTAAAAAAACAGGACAAGCAGCATAATTTGGACAAAAAATTAGAGGGCAAAGCCATCAGTGGCCCACAAATGAATTGTAATATATGAAATCACACAAAGAAACATTAAACTTCAGGGGTGTGTTTGAGTTGAACCACACCCGCTGCCCCACCTCCTGCAGACGTTTCTCCTTGGGGGTGAGCGTGTCCAGCACGCCGCTCTCTCGAACCTCGGGCAGGTCCTGCCACAGGGAGTAGGGCCTGTCCTTGAGGGAGCGTGCTCGGTGAGATTGGCCCTCTCGGGCGGGGCAGGACACCGACTGGAGGCCTGGGAGGTTCAGGGCGGTGACCATGTCGGCCACGGCTGTGCTCTGCTGCCTGCGCAGGTCCGCCCTCATGCACTGCAGCCAGTAGTTCTGGTACAGGGGCACTGGACAGGGAGGAGAGAGGGAGGCGCAGAGCAGAACAGAGCAGAGAGGTAGCACTGAAAACCACGAAAGATGACCGAGGGAAGGAACCATGACAGTAAAACAGGAAAAGAACACATTCAGGGCACAAAAAATACTCACAAATACGAATGTACTTCGATGCGGTTATTTTGAATGCTTCCTCTGCACCCTCCTCTTCTTCATCCTCACCGCTTAAAAAAGGGATATGTTCAGAAATACCTTCCTAACAAAACTTTTCCACTTGGTTCTTGGCCTCAACTATGTTTTCTGAGGGGCGTCTTACCTCTGCTCTCCCTGGTTCTCTTCATGCAGTGTGATTTGGGGAGGAGGTACAGCACTCGCCTGTGCTTCGTCGGGCTGCCCCTCATCCCAGCCAGAAGAGAGGCGCTGGGGCACAGGCGAGAGGACAGCCGGTCCCTCGCCCCACGTCATCCAGGAGGCCACAGACCTCAGGGCTGCAGCTATACCTCCAGCTGGGCTGCAGAGTGCCTCTGGGGAGACGAGAGGCAATGAGAGGAAAAATGGGAGAACAAAGGGGCAGAAAGAAGTAGACAAAAAGAGAAGAAGTCAAAGCTTGAAACTGAAGATTTGCACACCGACACGCCACCACTACAACCACCACTAGATTCTGACTACCCATGAGGTCCTCGCAGCCCTCTTTGGCCTCTCCCTCGGTGGGTGCCTGCAGTCCAGACACCTCCGGGTCATCCAGCTCCTCCAAGGAGCCAGGTGGAAGCACCTTCTCTCCCTCAGTGGGGTTGGTGAGGTCTAGATGACTGCTATCACTGGATGTGTTGCCCTCGCCATCGCTGTCTCCCCTCCCCTCGCTGTCTCTCCGCTCCAGAGGGCTTCTGACAGAGGGCTGTTGCGTTGCCCCCTGCTGGCTGCTGCTGGAACTGTGACGTCGCATGGCTCCATGTCTCCTTAGGGTTATAGGGGCTGTGTGGGGCCTGGAGAAGACTTCCATCGCTATAGCATACACAAACCAATTGGAGCCATGATAAATATTGACAATTGTAAAAAGATGGTATGGTACAAATGGTACAAATTCAGATATAGCTAAAGTGTCCTCAGTTTACAAAATAATCTCATACTTTAGCAAGAATTATTTTCAAATGCAGCACAGCTGTCATGTGTGACATTTAAAATCGAGACAAAGGACACAGTAATCCATTCTATCAACAATCATGTATACAAAACACAGTTCGGCACCCCTGTACTTAACTTTAGCAGAAGAACATCACTTATTTAGTCCACTTCTATAAATGCACAGTGGGTATCGTAGTTTGGCCGTACTAGCTAAGGTGTGGATGCGCATTTCATATTTGCATTTCTGTCTGGATGACTTGTTGATTTCTTTGAAATTACACGTTTTTGTTGTATTGTTTTAACGCCACATTTAGAGGGGGGACGCGTAAAAACGCGTAAAAATTTCCTCTAAACGTTTATTAGTTTGCGTGACAGTGGTCTTCATCTTACCTGGTGCTATCAGCCTGTCGAGGACAAGGAATAGCTGGAGTGAGTTTGGTCGGCAGTATCCACGTGATATCCTTTTAGTATTTTCACGTGTTGGTCGGCGAAAAACCAGCGTTAGATGAATGCAAAAGCAAGTTTGCCATTAGGCAAATGAATCAAACGCTTATCACAAATCGTTGATTTTATTTTTATATCGATTTGGGGGTATTTTTTTGTTATTGTTATTTTAGTTCAGCTCATAGTCAATAAAGGTCTGGGTTACACTTTAAATACATTAAGATCGAAATGAATAAAATTGTTTTAAAATGCCAACCCCAAAGGCTATTAAGTCTGACAACTGGTGTTAACAGGTGTTGTTGCTCACTTTGATTTAATCACAGAGGAATTTGAAAGCAATAATACGCCACCTGATTTTTACAGCGCCTGGAGATCCCAGCAATAATAAATTAACCCCGTCCAAGGCCTGTAGAATAGCATGGTAAAAGAGAGAGAGGAGTGTCATGACTGAATAAAGGCGAAAACTGGGAGCATTTAACTGACTGCGTGTGAAGATGTAATGATTTTTATGGAATCACAGAGGTATCCTACGATGTGGAATAAAAAAAAAATCCTGAAATTCCATTGTGCGTGTATTCCCATAAAAGCTAACTTCGCCATAGATTACGCTGTCAAGTCTGCTACACCTGAAGTTGCTATGGTTGTGCTCAAGGCTTTTATACCATGCATATGAGACGAAATTTTAGACCACGTTACATCTAAATCCGTTGATTGAAAATTTTGTCAAGATTCAAAGATGTTTAGGTCTTTCGCGAGGCCCGGTCTGACAACATAAACGAAAACACCCTGGAGTAATCGTTTTTGGCAAAGAGACGACTAAAAGCACCCTTAAGCTGAAGAACATACCCAAGGGATGAAATGGATTGTATAGAAATGATAATAATTAAATGAACTGATGTGGAGAACAAACGTGAAACACTTAATGAATTGGAAACTTATGTATACCTTATGTTTGAAATGAAATAATCTGATTCATATCTTTCAAGCCCTCCTATCTTCTCTGGCTTTTCTTCTTTGGTGTTTACAGTGCCATCTGGTGGACATATCTGTACCTAGTTTAAGAGAATGTGCGCATATTGTTTCTGTGTGCAATATATACGCATGGAAAGAACATTACAGTATGTGTATGGTCCATCATTTCCATTCCTTGTGGTACAATACTTAGCGGCCTTTTAGCTTTTCAACATGTAACCAAGACCTGTGACAACCAGATACCTTCCCCAGGAATAAAAAACACCTTCATGTAATTAACAAATATGTGATTAATATAGCTTTATTCATATGTTGCCCTTAATACAATCCCATATTTATATATGTACACACATAATTGTCATGTTAATAGTATAAAAACACCATTATAACATGCTTGTTGGGAGGTGCAGTCAAAATTGTTAGAATGTTACAAGATTCATCTCATTAGGTGCCTTCATTAATCTCAATTCCTGAGACCTGAGTACCAATAATTTTAAAAAGTGTTAAAAGACTAAATAAATATGGACTAAGGCAGAGGAAACCCACAGAGAATGAGGAAAGTAGATTATCTTGCTTTGGGTGGGGCAGAGGTGGAGACAACTGAGGAGTCTGTCGACAGTAGTGGAATTTTGTTTTTTGGTGCTTCCTGTTAATGTAGTGTTGGAAGGGATTCTGAAGGCAGCTTTAAGTCTGCAGCTGTCACACCAGACCCTGAACGGCACTCTCTCATGTCCCTTGAGGAGGACGCAGCCTCTGGATTGGCTGCTGAGAACCTGCTGGTACATTTCTGCATTGCTTTCAGAGGCATTTTCTGCCCTGCGCTGTTGTAATCTTGCATTTTACTTCTCACCTTGCACCTTGCTTGCAGAACTGTTGCTTTGGTGAACCATGTTTTGGCTGTCTAAACAAATTATATTTAATAAAACATTCAAAAAAGGCCATAGTACTAACAGAAGATAACACTGTTGAAGATGAGAGGTACATCACTGTTTGAATCAAGCTCCCCAATGTTTTTTCTGAGTGATGATGGGATTTGGAAGGAGTGGAAAAACCTAAGAAAACGTTGAAAAGAAAATGTAATATGAATGAATGCCCATGATACTTTTCAGTTCTCAGTGCAACTAACGGAGGGCCAGAACTATTAAACCATAGATCCACTCCAGTCTTAAAATAGTAGCGAGAGAAAAGCAAACAGTTCCACAAACATGTTGTAGTGTATTTCAGGAAGTTATACTGTAAGCTTGCTTGATTACCAGCAAACTGCCTAAAAGATCTAGCAAGAACTGTGTGTGGAACATGGAAACTGTTACCCTTGGATACGGCTATCTTACTAAGAAAGTAAAACCGACAGTCCACTGTTACCCATCTACTCTTTTCCTCATTCAATGCACGGATGATGACTGATCCTAGCCCTACTCTAGCGGCCAACAGTACTTTCAAACATACACCACAACCACAGTTAGAACACATTATTATCATCCCCTACAGCTGTTGATCACACAACTTCAGCCCACTGTCACCAGCTAAAGCCCTATCAGCAGCAGAATGCCTCTTAACACCTTCCTACCAGTTATCTGGGTTGTGTAACAAAAGAGATTTTGGAAGTGTGCTTGTAACCACAAGAATGCAGGATTGAATCTTGGAAGAGGATAATGATATTGTACCCCTGATTAAGGGAACAATTTAATTTCCTCAGAGAATAAATGGCTGCATAAATAAATACAACATAAAATACAAGGTATGTCACGTTGCCCCAAATAAGGACATTCACTAGTGTCAAGGTCCTGTATGTCTTACTGAAAAGAGAGGCAGTTTTTGTTAACATATAAGACCTGCTTGGGTGAACTGTCACAGCCCAATTCCCAGACATCAGACTCTGTGAGAAATAACATGAACCTAACTATTACACTAAACTTGAGCCAGAATGGCACTTGGTATATTGCATTCCCCCTCCACCCTTAACAATAGCAGCTCTTAAATCCACCATTTTCCTCTCCTAAAAGGCATTGTTTTCACCACGTTTCATCAAAATCCACCAAACCATTTTTACATACACTATTCAAGGATGAGGCTGATCATACAACCTCCACAGTCAGCCCCCGGTAAATGGGAGACTGAACTAAAATCCCTTTCATATGCCCGTGAACATACACACACACGAACACACACACACACACACACACACACACACACACACACACACACACACACACACACACACACACTTCATGGTTATTGTATACAATTGTAATAGTGCTACATGTGTGTGGACAGTTAAATTAAAAAATGTAAAAGGAAAGGTTAAAGAGCAGAAAATGCTCTAGCCCATGCATACACGCAACAAACATAAATTAGCAGAGTGCTCAAAAAAAAAAAACATGCCAAAATACTAAAATAATGAAATAAAAAACAACATTGTGCAATAAAAACTAAAGTCCTAAGGTAACCGTCTTCGTCGTCAGCGGTGTCCTGGTTGTGTTTAGTGCACTGTCTTGTATCTTTGCCATCAGACTCCAGCACTGATCTCAGGTCAGCTCCTCTTCAGTCTTGCTCTGCAGTCTTGACCACACTGACAAAAAAACACTGAGGTAAAAAACAATGGAGTCATTTTTACTCACGGTGCAAAGATGAGGCCTCTGTTTTCCTGAGAAAGGCTCTCTGCACTGAGAGCTCTGAGGAGACCCCAGCCAGCACGGACGGAAGGTCTCCACACTGAGCCAACGCCATACGTATGAACACTGAGGGACGGACCTTTAGTGCAGCACAGTTTTTGAACGGGAAACCAGTGGAGTAGAGTTCAACCTGACCGTAGTGCATTGTCGCGCTCGGTAACCCTTGGACTGATGTACGCTTCAGCCTGTGCAAACCCTTCGGAGTCCCTGTGCTTGATATCCGTTCCTGTTTGCGCAGGGGGTGTTTGTTGGTGGTGGGCGGCCCTCAGCACCAGGGCTCCCTCCTCTCTCTGCCGCGGTGCAGGCTGTCGCTGCGCTGCCAGGCGCTCCTGATGAGGGCCAGCGCCTCCTCGCACCTCCTCTGCAGGCAGGCGTCCGACACGCCCTTCTGCGGGAGACCCGACTGCGGGACACAGCGAGAGGGGTGGAATACAACGAGAGGGGTGGGACACAGGGAAAAAGAGTGGGGTACAGGGAAAGGGGCAAGGTGTGGTGGAAGGGGAGGGGCATTTGAGAAGTGGGTGGGGCACGTGGTAAGGGTGAAACAAGGAAGACAGGAAGATACGTGGGTGACATGATGAGAGGGGGCGGGGTATGGGGAGATAGGTGGGAGCATTTAGGAGATGGGTAAGGTATGGAGTCAGGGGTAGGATGTTGGAAGAGAGGCATGAGGGGATGCCAGGAGACAGCAAGGGGCATGAAAGGTGGGGTGGAACATGGGGATAATAGGTGGGGCGTAGGGGTAAGGGTTAGGAGATAAGTTTAATTTTACAAAATTGTTGCAGAATGTTATTGCAGTGCATTCTTTGCTTGTTTCTTACATTCTTCCCCTCCCTCTCTTACCTGGAAGATGTCTTTCCAGGCGCTCTCTAGTGCCCCCAGCAGGCGGTCTCTCTCCTCACAGCCGCTGAAGTACAGCACCCAGGGTGGCAGGAACTGAGCACGGTCGTCTGCAAACTCCTGCAGAGAGAGAGGGAGGGAGAGAAAGACAAGATGCTAATGCTAACCGTGCTGAGTACAGCTATGCTCAATAAAAGAAGAGTAGTTAATGTTTTTTTGTGGGCTGACCACAAATCTGAGATTCCCAAACAGCTGCAAAGGGATGTGTTTGTGTCACAAACAGTTGTCATAGGTAAACATGACCCTGTGAGTATATTTTAACAATGGCTGATTGGTCATCCCATCTGCATGTCACTAGCTAATGGGCTTAATGACCACAGTCTTTATGAGCAGTCTGTGAGAGCGAATGAAAAGAAAAGGCCAGCAGTCTTGAATGGTTTGGTGGGTGCCTCACAATGATGCAGTATTCTTTGTCTCTCTCCAGGGAGACGGCGGTGACGTCACGCAGCTGGGCCGCCCCGAGGGAGCGGAAGAAGCTGGTCTGGCAGTCCTGGTGACACGTCAGCAGCTGCCTGTCCGTCAGCACGAGGCAGCATGGGATACACGGAGAGGGAGCGACTCCCTGCGGGATCATCTGTCAGGAGGCAGAGAGAGGAAGAGAGAGAGAGTGTTCAGCCATTCCTCCTGTTAATATCGGTGCAATTCTCCAGCCCACCTCCTCAACCAGTACAATTAAAAAACAGTCAAAAGCCTGTGAATATGATATACATTGTAGAATGAGATGGCAGTAGAAATTCGCAGGAGTTACACAATGGTAGTTTGTCATACCTGTTCATCTGTATAACCCTGCAGAAGCTGAACTTTTTTACTAGTCCTTTAAACCATCCTCTGTAAGCTGACAGTTATTTTTTGTCATCTTATATAAAGCAAAGGTTTTTGGTCCTTCAAAGAGACTTTCACACTGTGACCACAGCACCTTTCACCTGGGCACACTTGAGGGGGCAGGGGTTTGAGTCAAATTAAATCCAGTATCCTGGTGCTTGGGGGGATCTGCGGGGGGGTTCTGACGAGCACGGCAGGGATCCTCACCCCTTTGGAGACGGACTGGCAGAGGACCTGCATCCACTCGGCCATGTCCTGCTCGTCACGGGCGCTGAGCTCCAGCGGGGGGCGCTCCGTCAGGATCACCTGGAAGGAGTGCGGCCGATCCGAGGAGCTGGAGCGCCGGCAGCCCCCGCAGCGCTCCCCACTCGAAGGAGAGAGAGAAAGGGATTGTGGGTAAGTCAGAAACACACAACCAAGTATGCCTACATTTTCAAACCAAAGGATCTACTATGCGGACGCATACACTTGCTGTACTCTATATAAATATTCCCTAACGTGTGGACAAAAAGTAAAAAAAAAAAAACATTATGGACATTATGGCTAGAAAAGAAAATTAAACTGTGAAGTTCAAAAAAGCTACCACCATATTTACAGGGGAGTATTGGATGGGAATCAAATGCACAAAGCATATTTGTACATGTTTCTACACTGTCGAAAACCCAAGTAATCCAAGTGAAGTTTTGAAAACTTCTGTAGGTAAGCAACATTTTTGTTATTGTTTAATAAAGAGGCCACCATTGGCCAATCAAATAACAGCTTTGTTCTATTTTCCTGAGGTGAGGTGATATACTGCCACAAAAAGCATTTGAATGGGAAAAGACAATGAACAGGAGAAACAGCCATAGGTTTCTCTCCTTAATGTAGCATTGCTACATGAGGACAACTTTATCACAGGGATTTCATTTCTTGCATTATAGTGTTCACATCTTCCTGGCACATCAGTACTCCATACGTACACACAGTATGACAGTATGACACTATGACCTCATCAGAGAGCTAAAAGTGAGCACGTCAGGCTTACCTCATGGTGATGGACAGCAGTGGCCTCACGTCTGTCCTCTCTGGGTACTGATAGAGTATACCATTGCTGTAAAACGTGCAGCAGAGAGTAATGTAATGTAAGCACTGTAATGAGAGAAACCTTTCAACATAAAAACCATGCTTGACAAGCATACAAACATGCTTAAGTTATATGACACTTAATACACGACACATACAGCCATCAGCAGACACTATGAGTGGACCACTTCCTCTGAATGAATCAATGAAGCCACAACATGCATTTACGACAAAGCTATAAACTGCTAACATATGATAAACGATATTAATTTAAAACACAATATGGTTGTACCTGAGAACGAGATAGCAGCTCTTCCAGAGCTCCCTCCCCAGGTATGTGGTCCCAGCCCGGTACAGCAGGGGACCCTCCTTAGTGCTGGCGGAGTCTGAGGGCCCGTTTGGCACCACCTGCTGGCCCAGGGTTACATCCAGAGGGTCCTCCCAGTGAACCAGAGAGTACAACAGGACACACACCTCAGATACCTGCAGAACACATTCACCACAAACACTGTGTCAGAGAGAGTCCTAATAATGCTCCCTTTTACTGCACTATGGAGAGCACTTTAAAGAGTCCACAATCTTTACTGATCTGAGAACAGGGACCTGCTGAAGACTACCTGCCTTTCTGACCCCCCGACTCCCCCACCCCTCTTTTTCTTGGTCCTAACCCTTTACCAACATGCGTGTAGAATTCATTCTGCAAACGGGAGGGTTTCCCTTCCTCCATTATGTGTGAAGCATGGCTAAAACAGTGACCATAATTCACCATGAAAGAAAACATAGTCCACAGTCAGCACTAGGCATTACTGAGAGTACTGGGCATTTCCTTTTCCAGATTTCAAACAGTCAAATGGATTTCATCCTCAAAACGATTAGCTCATGGTCGCGTTTCAGCAATCAGGCTATCTTCAGTGACGTATGAAATGGCAAAATGGAACACAGGAAGTGTCTCCGTTGACTGCAAGCTTTCTCCATGCCTTCTTCGCCAGGTCAGCTCTCCCCCAACTCCCCCCCAACCCCCGGCCCACCTGCACATGGGATTCCTCCCCCCCAAATCGAGGTGAAAGAACCGTACCTCGCAGTGCACCTCCTGGGACACAAACTTGGTGAGGGACAGCCTCTCCATGGTGGCATCGGTCAGGACGGAAGGGTAGGGGGGCTGCCGGCACCCCTTAACCATGGCCAGCCTCAGGGCATCCAGAAACCAGCTGGGAGAGGGAAAGATGACGGGGGGCAGTGAGGGAGAGTGACTGTTGGCAAACACGTTTGTTTGTCCTACCACAGAACTGAAATGAGAGACAGACTGAGAGAGGTCAAAGGTTACAAAAAAGGACAGAGAATATATTAATGCTGCTTTCATAAATGTCTATATTCACATTCGTATGACATGATATAAGTATGTTGATCTGATGGGTGAATGGCAGGCATGTTTTCACTGTTATGTGCTTTGATTTTGGCACTGTTTTCAACTTAGCGGTCAGTCATTGTAATATGCGTTCTTGTGACGTGTTTAATGCATCATGTAAAGTCATGCCTCTGGATAACAGCGCCCGCAACACTCGTGGGCATCGACAATACAAAAGAAAGACGGGAGGGTAGCTCGGAGGGCGTGCTCACGCGGTCAGCGACATGTCCGCCGTGTCCAGCAGGAACTGCCTCCTCCTGTTGGCGCACACCAGCCTGACTGTCTGCTGGTCCAGGCCGACCTGAGGCACAGAGCCGCACACCGCTCAGCCCAGGGTAGTGTCGGGGGGAGGCCTGCCCCCCAGCCTCTATCCAAACTGCTGTGTCTTTTTTCATGTAGCGCTTTAGGGGTTATCACAGCACTGATTCACACACTGACACTTTAGCTATCCGTCGCTGCTGTACAGAACTTAGCCTGTGTTTTCGGCATGGTGCTAGTTGTTGTGGCATGTTGTAACACACTGACAGCATTGTTTAAATGCGATCTGTTTTCTGTACGTGCCACTGTTTACGGTGGCCTCATGTGCACTTAAGCACTTTGATTTGAAGTCGCTATGGATAAGATGTAAATTTAAAGAGACGTGGTATAAAATTAAAAAAGATGCCGATGTGGATGAATGTGAATGGTAGCACGCTCAGGAAGACGCCGCTCACCGAGACGTAGTCGAGCTCGCTGTAGGAGATGAAGTTCTCCACCGTGTAGGGCTTCTCTGCTGCTCCTTCGGAGAGGGAACACACAAGATACACAGCCTCAATCAAGGGCAACCCTAATATCCCCACACACACACACACACACACACACACACACAAGCACTTAGGAGCCTTGCCCTAACACACACACACACACACACACACACACACACACGCACTAAGGAGCCTTGCCCTAATACACACACACTAGCATTAAGTGGCCTAATACCCACTTACACACTGGCACTTCCAATGCCCAATGCCCACACACTCATACTGAGAACCCACTGCAGACAAGCACAGAGGTGCATTTGGGGTCTTGCTGAAATCAGATTTATATTCCCCGTGACTTCTGAATGACATTTCGAGGATAAATCTCAGATTTTCAAGGATTACTTTCATTGCGTCAGGAGTCCAATTACTGTGAAACTGGACCGCTTTGAACTATTTCCTACCACTACTCCTCAGGGCTTGGAAATGCTCTTTGAAATGCACAGACACATTGCTTTCAAAATACTTTGTGTCTGCACAGACACCCGCTTGTGGATGTGCCGGACAGGGAACAACAGTCAGCAGGCTTAATGAACAAGCCAGGCACGAGACAATTTCTCAGTGATGACATCAAACAAATGACACTGAGCTAGTGCATTAAAAGTGATATGAATGCATTCAGTACATTGGAATGAACCTTCTTTTGTAACCTTTGGCTTGTTTTATGCAGCCTTTCTCCAAAAATGGCATATGTCACTTCAGGATACTTTTTCAAATGAAAACTTAAGCCAATGTGGTAGAGGGCCCGTGCGCAACATTATCGCACCTTAAAAAGGGCATAGGCAGCAAAAAAAAAAACAGGTATTGGACTCAGGTAGGGCATGAACAGATGAATTGATAAAATCAGGCAAAGGTGTGCAGAATCTAAAGAAAAGAGCCAGAAGTATAAGAGTGTGTAAGCTAAGGAAACAGTAGCTCGTGACACCCGTAACGGCCCCTGAGCACCGTATGAGGCTCACCTTTGCGGAGCAGGTAGATGTAGCAGTCCGTCAGCAGGATGTACAGGGCCTGCAGGTCTCCCTCCGTGTGGCCAGTGCTCATGCTCACCATCTGAAAGCAGGTTCACACGTTCCACGGCTTTTAAAGGACATATTACGGGTTCTGCCATCTCGTGTCTGCCACGGACACTCTTTCCAGTGCCCCCAACATTAACTCAACCAGTCATCAGCCACTTCTCGTAGCAGGCTCAACAAACTTGTGAGCTGGCCAATTTTTTTTTGCAAGAAGGACACCGCTAGTGAGAAGTGAATGATATCACGCTACAGGAAGAAAGTACAAATCAGCTATTTGTTTAGCCTTTGGCAATTTTTCCTCGGCCCTTCTTGGACAATGGGACGTTTGTCCACTTTCCACTACGGTGCAGGACAATGATGTTTTCAAGCATTCACGAGGATTGTGGGAACTGTGTGAAAGTTGAAACAGTAGCCAGCGGTTGTTGGCTAAGTCTGAATCACCGTTGGGGAGAGGAAACGTTCTCCTGTTGGGCTCATGGGCAAAGGACAGTCCTCATCAAGCCAGCGCCGCAGTGATCTAATAACTGTGTTTTACATCGTAATGACACCAGAACTGTGCCATCTGGAAGGCTCACCTGTGACCTTCACCCCGAAATACCCGCCCGCCCTCCTGCAGTGTCTATGTTGCCCTCACCTTGAAGAGCTGCTCCTCGTTCTCCCTGAACACGTGCAGCATGAGCAGGAGTAGGTGGTTGTTATCCACCCTGAAACGAAGAGGAGACCATCAGCACCACACAGACCTCACGGCAAACTCAGCTCCCTCAGCTGGAGCAGATAGAATCTCATACTGCAATAGTGGACTTAGGTGGATCAAGGTGCCTGCTGGTCATCAAGGATGTTGCAGATCTGCTTTGTATGGCAGATTCACGAGAGCTGCCTCACCTAAACTCAGCAGGATGGGTGATGTCCGCCGGGCTGGCCTTCTCCTCTTCCGGCTCGTCTTTTCCTTCTCCTTCATCATCTGGGGAACAGCCGTTCTCGCCTTGCTCTGGGTGTGTTCCCTCCTCCTCTTCTTCCTCAGCCTCCTCTGCTTCTTCCCCTAGGCTTGGGGGGGTGTCCAGTCCAGCCGGCGCCCCTACTTCTCTCTCATTTTCATTGCCTTCATGGCAACCAGTCTCTAATTGATCAGGGCCTGCAGAGTCATGATAGCCACCACCTGGGGCAGCAGAGTCTGGGCTGTGAGGGGTAAAGCGGTAGAAGTCCACTGGGGCTGGGGGGGCCTCCAGGAAGATGGGGTTGGGGGGCTCATCCTCAGAGTCACCCAGAAAGGGCTGCTGCTGGGAAGACAGGGGACCGGGTTCTCCTCCCTCCTCCTCTTCCTCTTCTTCCTCCTCCTCTGCCCCCTCCTGGCCATGCCCATCCAGAGCCACGCCCACCTCGTGCGTGACCTCCCCCGGGGGCCGCCCCCCAGCATCTGCAGAGGTAGAGTCCATTGCCTCAGGGAGTCGCAGTGACCCCTCCATGTCCTCCCCCGTCGTTGCAGTTACAGTCCCCTCAACAGTGTGTCCTGTGCCATCAAGACAAGGGTCCCCCGTGCCATTGTCAAGAAGTGCTGGGGGGGCATCGTGGCCACTGCTTGTGGACTTCCCTCTGCGCTTCCTCCCTGGCTTCCTTCGCCTGGCCACCCTGGAAGAACAGGACCAACACAGTGATGAGAATCTGTACGCTTCCAATCCACAATCCCACAGACCCAACCAATACACACACCCTGGCAATACTGACCTGACCAATACACAAACCTTTTCCCTGAAAACCACAGTCATCTCTCTTGGGTTCACACTCAGGTATTAATAATGTTCCTAACAGACATATGAAGGTTTAACTATTCTTTCAAGATATAATTCCAGACAAAGATATATTACCCCCACACCACCTAATCCCTGAATCTAGTTCATTTTTTTCTTCATCTCTGGCTGGATTTTTATCGCTTTTGCTTGCAATACTTTTTCACAGTCTCCTCTTGGATGAGCACCTCTTCAGAGGATGAATACAGACAAAACACATTTTAAAAAGACATCCTTTACACCATTTTGCATATTCGGTGTCAATTCCCTAATTTAGCTCTTTGTGAGAGACAACCCTTTGTATAAATATAAAGCCTACCAGCAATGACAAGCATGACATAGAGGAACTCTAAATATAGCCATGGCCCTGCTCACAAGCTGTGTTGTGGGCATAGCCTGTGTCTTACAACATTAACAGGATCCATACCAGCCTAACCTTGAAATACTGTCTTTTGCTAGTCGCTCTGGTTAAAAGTGTCTGTTAAATGACCTACATATGAATGTAATTTACTACTAGAAGCATATGGCAACAGAGGAAGGTGACATAAGGTGGGGTCGAGCATTAGCAAGCAAACATAAGAAGGCCTCATCTGTAATGAACCCTGACCCCATCTGAAATCACTGCCAGTAAATACTGTCCAATGAAAAGAGGCCGTGCTGACCTGATGACCTCCAGCTCGGTGCTCTCGCCGTCGTCCCCGTCAGCGGCGCCCTGCCGGCTGGCCCTGTGGACGGGGGTGGCGTCGGCGGACACGTTGGCGTCTGACTCCTCATTGAAGGGGCTGCGCCGGAGCAGGGGGCTCAGGGGCGCCGTCGCCCCAACGACAGGTGGGGATTCGAGGGCGCCAGAGCGGGGGCAGTGGGTCGGGTCGGTGAGGTCGCCCTCTGCGGACAGGGGGAGCAGGACACCGAATCACACACACCCACAGACACACTGGCAAAGTATACACTATGAACTTAGAACACTCAGGCTGCACAGACACACACACACATTCTGGGCACTGAATGTGACTTATGTAAAAACGCCAAGCAGAATAGAGATAAACACACTCACGCACACACACACACACACACACGCATTCCGGCTACTTCTGCGAGGTCAGACAGCATGAGAGGTGAGCTGCGGCAGCAGTGGGGGTTGCAGGGGTCATTAGTACCAGCGCATACTGTTAGTGAAAATTCAATCACACAGCCAGACGAAGAGGCCGTCCTCATCATGCCCGGGACAGACTGCTTACTCACATCCAGAGTCATCAAGGGCAACCTGAAGGCTGATGCCACTGTACCACTGTTCTCTTTTAAACCACAGACATGGCCCAGATGCTACCTCCACAAAGAACCCCATCCAAAAGTACTATGTCAACCTACCAAATGATGGAAAAGCCCTTTATTCCTTTCAAGCCTCTATTATGGCCCCTACGATTATTTACCTTTGTCACTACATCAAGAAAGACCTTAGACTTGAAGATATAGTGAGATAGTTCCTTGCTTTAGTGAGCAAGCTTTGTTGCAAGGCACATGCTATTAAATCTCAGTATTCAAGGATTATGAAGGATGTTGTATGAACATTAAATTAACATTAGTTGAGGGTCCCAGAGTGATGACTCTTGCTGCATTCGCAATAACACCTCTCACCACATTAGCGACCGCATCTCAGTCGAGCTCATAAGGTCATAGTCTGGACATGAAAGCCAGTCTGTTACACCACAAACAAGCCGCAGCCCAGAGCCGCACCTCAGAGTTAGGAAGGAAGTGCTGCACAGTGCCGCACGCACGGAAAAGCATGCGCCTGGTCAAGCATGAGGCTTTAGGGCTGGCAGCAGGGGTGGGCACGGGTGTGTGTGGGGTGTGTCTTGCGTGTATGGTGGAGGTGGGGGGTGGGGAGGTAGGGGGATATAGCAGTGTCCCACCTTCCCAGTCTGCGGGAAAAATGGGGAAGATGTCACCGAAATCAAAATCTAAAAAAGGAAGGATAAGACTCAATGTTAGCAGGGGAGACAAAGAATATACAGAGATAATGGAAAAGAAATTTTACAAATGAGACAAAACCCAAAAGACAGCATGGAACAAAGACATAAATATAAAACATAAATAAGGCTGACAAGAGTAAATAAATGAGCAAGCCAATGACACTAAATTGGGCAGGTGCCATTCAGTGCCCTGCAAGGCAGGCAATGGAGTAATGTCTGTGTAAAAGTGTTTGCTATTTGCACCTTTGCAAAGTAACCATGTCGTGTGCAAGAGGACATCACTGCACGACCGTCACCACCAGGGGCTTCACTTGGTTTCTTAACTGATTCTGCAGGCTGCGATCAACTCAAAGTGGGTGTCTGGTTGGTCATCAATTCCAGTCCTTTGCAGCTGCAAACTACAAAGCACTGGTCTCACATGCAACACTGGGCAACAGTGAGCTGACACTTCTAAATCTGACCAATCGCTAGCGCCCACTCTCAGGGATTCGGCGAAACAGTCGAGCATTCGAGCAGACGCGCGGCGCACGCTTCCTCACCCTCACTGGAGGGGGCGATGGCGCTGTCGTCCCACTCCAGGTTGGTGGAGGTGAAGGAATGCAGGGACAGGCTGTCAGCACTGGGCAGCCGCTCCTCGAAGTCCGGAAGGTTCTGTGGTTTGTAGTACTCCGGCATGTAAGGCGTCACGTCCAAGTACGGGACGTCCTGCAAGGACAGGAAAAAGTCTTAGAGGTCTTAAGCAGGGGGAATTGTGTTTCAGCAACATGACAAAACATTATAGACGTTATTGAGACAACTGACGGTGACTGTGAAGTGCTTCCATTGACGTCAAAGCAAAAGTGAAAGTCGAGCAAAAGTGAAACCAAAAGAGCATTTGCAAGTTAGTGAAATCACGTAAGGGCCATACTGATTTTGATACAGTAGGTGTGAAACCAAATGTAGCACTTGCATGTGCCTTGCACTGGTTTAACCAAGAAAGCAACTGACTTACCAGGTCCAGGTCGAATCGGATGAACTCCAGCCCAGACACCAGAGTGAGGAAGAGCGTGAGGTGATCATGGCTGCAGACCAAGGCATTTCTGGGAGGCAAGCACCACAGAAGTCATTTTACTCAATAAGAAATCACAATACTGAGCACCACTCTCAACTTCGGGAAATGCAGCACCTCTGTTAAAAAGAGACCTACTTGTAGTAGTACTTGTGCAGCAGCCCCTGGTTCTCCTGAAAGAGGCGGAGGTAGCTCTCCAGCGAACTCTCGCTCAGCGCCAAGTACAGCCAGGCCCGGCCTAAACCACATTCACACCAACAACCACATCACTCACTGCTACGAAACCTTATTATCCTAACATATTATCAATAACAATACAGTCACTGCACACCGACTGACACCACACAATTTCCACATTATAGTGAAGGTGAGGATACACAAGCTGTGCACAGTCCATATTCAAATTGCAGTACATATAGACTAGAGAGCAGCCAGATGGTAGAGTGCTCACAACTGGACTTTTCAACTTTCAGCAGGCACCTCTAGTGACATCTTCACCCTAAAGCCAATCAGATTGCAGAGGCTGTGACGTAAGAAAGTTCAGTTTAAACCATTTCAGGCGGCAGGGATGTGGTTTGTGATGATGTAATCTAAAGGCCTTCCGCTCTGCTCGATTCACAGTTGTCCCACTCTTCCTCTAAAGGCACGCAGAGTAGAGTGGAAAAAGCAAGTGGGAATGCGCCAGTCATGTGCGTGACTTCCTCTCCCTGCGTAATTGAAGAGTGTGCCCACTCACTGCGTCCCAGGTTGGTTGCGATGTGCCGGAGCTCCTCTATCTGTCGGATAGCCTCTCTGCGGGTGAAGTGCAGCACCAGGACCCAGTAGCCCGAGGAGATGTCCTGCAGCCTAAGAAAAAAGTTCACTTTATTGTTTAAACAAAACATGCACATACAAAGTTCCTCTGCTGCAAGACAAATTGGAAAATAGCAATTAAGTTGAAAAATATCTCCTACACTGTTTTGTAACACACATACACAATATGTTTTGGGTTAACACTGCTCCTGGGTGTTGTTCCCTTTATCGTTCCACTTTGTGCAATATTTACCTATCCCTTACATGTTGTTCTGAGATACTATATAATGACATTTTTGAGAGAGAAAGGGCACACCCTGTGCCTAGTACCCGTAAAGCAGGGCGTGGTCCAGGTGCTCACACAGGCGCTGCAAGACACGGTCATGGTTCCTGATCGCTGGCGTCTCGTCCTCACAGGCCGCGAAGTAACTCTGCAACTGGAAAAAAATACACACATACATACACATATGGACCTTGACTGCTGGTCTGGGCCTCAGAGCAGAGGCTAAATTTTTAAAGAACATTATAGCTTAGCAAGAAAGAGCATTAGAAGGGCAAGGAGGGGCATTGACTTTAAGGAACAAAGGGCAGGGGCTCAAGTCCTCACAGGCCGACCTCCTGTGCACATGCCAGAGGTGAATGGGGATCCTGTGATTTCTTCCAATCATTTAGTTCCTCGTGCTAAACGACGCCCTTCAATCAATCAATCAATCAATCGATCTAAATTTACTTGTTATTGCGCATTTTACAACCGAGTTTATCGCAATGCGCTGTACGTATAAAGCATAGAACATTTTCCTAAAGTAAAACATCACAAAATCAAGGCTAGCTAGGGAAAAATGGAAAATTATTCACTCGGGAAAAGGCGGTCGAGAGACTCCTGGGAAATAACAACGGAAAAGATAACAGTGGCATTCGCAGTGCGCATCCAATCGCACACACGGTGTCTGTCTACAAACAGGACAAAATGCGAAAATGCTTTACTGTTTTATTTCAACACAGCTCTTTCAACATAACGTCTGCACTCTGTCATAATTTTCTGTTCTATTGTGTACTGCATTTTCGATAGTGCAAGTTTGGTAAGCTCCACCAGTTCAAAGCATGAAATGATGACATAATCTAAGTTTCTTTCAGGTGACGAGACATCCTTTGAAATCGAAGAGGTCAAATAGAATGGGGGCATATGGAGCTGTCACGAGCAAAATAATTATAACTAAGAGGAAATAGCAGACAGAGACGGATGGAGACAGGGTGAGAATGCCAGACAAGGAAAAGAAGCAACTTTGCAAGTGAAGTCTTAACCACATCCCTAACACAATGAATCTGATCGAAACCATCACTTTTACTTTCTCATATCCGATGAAAACCGAAATATGCGTTAAGATCGAAACAAACATAGCTAGCCAACTCACATAGCCAAGTAGCTACAAATGTGTTGCTTACGTTGTGGGAGGAATTAGCAAGGTTAGCATCTTTATCTGCCATTGGCTACCATTTCAGTCAGCACTTCTTTGTGCTGTAGAAACAGAGAAACTTGTACACAGGACGTCATTATCGAATGTAAGGTGGGGGACAAAAGCAAACAATCACTGGCTAAGTAGAGCACTTCTGTAAGAGCAAACAGCTAGCAAGCTATCGTTAGCAAGGGTATGGGTACACTGACAGATGCAATGGGTTTTTCTTTTTCCACCTCTTTTGCGAATAGGCCCCTCCAAAAATCTCTGGTATCTGTTCCCTTTTGCGTGAGAATTTTGAGACTTACCTTCTTCACAGATAGTGACAGGTTTTCCAGAATTCGGTCTTTGACTTTGAGCTGATCCATCACTCGGATTCCCCTCGAAGACCTATGCCCGTCAGCTGTTCCCGACGCAGTGTGATTGGTGTGCGAAACTCACCAAGTTAGTTTCGCTATCTCGCAGTTGATATCTTAATCGCTCGCAATAACAACGCAGACAGGCCAGCGATCGTACAGAATGGCTAAAAATCTAAATGCTGAAGATAAAGTCGCTACTTGAATTAGCTGACTTTACATTAAATTATCGCCATTTGTTTACATTTTACAATAAGGTTAGCTAGGTAGCTAACTAGTTAACTAATGTGAGAGGGTTTTGGAAATAGCTATGTCACCTAAACCGAATGACATCTTTAAGTTAGCTGTGCTGGCTAGACTAGAAGTTGTGATGGAATGTCTAGCTAACTATAACATGACAATCTAGAAAAATCCCATTTTTATAATTATGCTAGCTATCTAGCTTGTAACAATCGACACTCTTTAAGTGTCAGGCTACTAGCGCGCTAACGTTGGTTGCTGGCTGGCTTGCTTGCTGGAGCTACACTCCCACAATGCTAGCTACCTGCCCCCACTCATGTGGAGATTGCAGGCAGCCAGCTAACATTGAAGCCGCAGCGCGTATATGTGGTGCAATGTTACTATAAACTGCATTGTCATTTTGTTATTGATACAAATAGTGAAGCACCAGTTTCCCCAGCATTCCGAATGAGGATATTGCTAGACAAGCTAGCAAGAAATATCCAAACGCTTCTGGGCTGTCTGTTTGCAAGAGACGAAAGAAAGACGAGCTTGCCAGCTGCGAGCTAGCTGTATATTCCAACCTTGCCGCCGAGGTCAATATCGCTCTCTAGAATTCTTTTCCACTAGTCAATCTATTAATAATTTGTCAGAATCAAATAACGAACCACGATCCGTGTCTGGCGAACGGCAGCTAGTCCATTGTGCACAAAGGTACTCCAATGTACAGCATGTTCCGTTATTCTTACAGGTGTCAGAACTGATATACTGGTACTCAACAAACTCCTCATAACAACGGAAGTGATGTCATCACAAAACAAAACGGCTGCCCCCTTGAGTAATTCAGATCAGTGAACAAGTTTAGTGATTAATAATAATAATAATAATAATAATAATAATAATAATAATAATAATAATAACCTTTTACTGTATCATATTCTTTTGTAAAATAGCATTCCCATTCGTGTTTTTGTCATAGATTATTAAGTGTGGCAAAATAGTTAAGGAGTTTGCAACCAAAAGGAAATAGGTTTAATTCCGAAGTGCAGTAGTAGTAGTAGTAACGTGCTTAACCTGACGTACTGCTGTAAATATGCAGATGGATGAATGAATAACATTACTCTTACATGCAATCATCGTACCGGCATCACATATACATTGTGTGTGTGTGTGTGTGTGTGTGTGTGTGTGTGTGTGTGTGTGTGTGTGTGTGTGTATATATATATATATATATATATATATATATATATATATATAGTGAAAGAGAGAGAGACAGAGAGACTTGCCATAAGCTAATTCCCTATGTTGTGTAACCCCATTACTGACTTCCTGTGGAGGAATCAGTTAGTGTAGTACATGGAAATGGAAATGTTGTGCAACATGGTGCGACATTACAGTTGTGAGTTCTAGCCTCATTGAAGGCATGTCCCTGTAATATGAGTGACTACATTTTCACACCAGCACACAGACATCATAATCAGAAGGGACTGTTTGTATTTACGAATAGGATGCTTTTTACAATCTAGATACGCCATGGTGTCCCTCTTCTATCACTGATAAAAACGGAGTTCTCCCATCTAATACCCTTCTAACGTCATTAATGAATGGTCCTCTATGAGACAAAAGACAGATGTAGGTGAAAAGCTGTGGTCATCAGCATATGGCCCAGCCAGATTTCCAGAGAGTCTTTTCAGGATAGCAAGTACAGGAAGTATATTGCAGCTTTAGAAAAAAGACTCTCAAAAGGTATGCTGGAGAAATATTTCCTTCCTGTTGAAAAATGTCATTGCTGCTAAGAATGTCCTCCTCTGATTGGGAAAACCTTGTTCCTTTTTGTCAGTTATGCTTTTGAGTGGACATCCACAATATTGTAACACACAGGTAGACTAGTGATCTGACCCTTTTGTCAATTTAAGTTATTTGAATGTTTCTTTCATGGATCACTCAAATTTGTACACATGACTGTTTTCCTGAGTGACAAATCTGTCACTCAACCTTCTTGCATTTTTGAACAGTGTGAAAAGGAAATGCTAGAGTGGCTTCTAACTGGATTAATATAAAGCTGTGCTCACTTTGAAGGTGTTTGGAAGGTGTGAGAACAATGGAGGTCTTCCTAAAGCTCCTGTGACTCGTTTAAGTTGCAGTAGCATACAGAGGCTATGAATTTAAGTCTCATCTCAAGCTGTCTGTTTTCTCTACAGTGTCTATTTCCCCCAACTGTGGGAAAAATGGCAGTAAAAAAAAACATCAAATGTCATTCAATGCAACTGCTAATGCCATTCCAATGCCATTGTAGCTTTGTAGTCCTGGCAGGCTCCAGTGGCGCACTCGGTTATCACACAGTACTTACACAGCCGTACAACATGGAGCCATGTTGAGGTTCTGAGTTTGAACCTCACCTAGAGCATGCTGCTCTGATATTGTGTTGCATAATCAGCAGACAGATGATTTAGTAAAGAAACAAAAAAGGCCATTAGCCTGAAGAACACAACTTCCAACATTACCTTGTGAGCATCTGCACATCAGCAAAAGACACTAGTATCATCTATGTGAAAGTGGTACAGGAACCAATAGGCTGTTTGGGAGCCAAGTACTGGTAATGGGATAAAGACTGAGCCTTGCACTTTAACACAAAAAGAAGAAAACCAGTTCAGGGTGCTGCCTGAGATGCTCTACCCATGTCAGTGAATGGCAGGGGGATCAGACATCACAGCACAGCTGGCTCTCAAGATGAAGTTGCTGTAATTACCGGCTCTGTTAGCCAAACGTAATGTGCTAATTGTAATGTGCTGATAATTGGCCCAAAAGGCTGTCAAGCTCCTGTGGGGTAACTGCTTAGTATGTGGTCCTTATACTGCAGTACAAAGAGAAGTGATGCCAAAGTTCTGAGTTCAAGCCTCGCCCAGGGCATGTAATTTTAATAGTGTCTCCTACATGGCAGCCTGAGGATTTTGACAGGGAGCCAGAAAGGCATTTGTTTGGAGAACAACAACACTGGGTGGACAGAACCTTCAATCCTCTGAGCAGTATCCTGCTTCCTGCAGTACCCTGCTCAGATCTTCATGTCAGAGACGAAAAGGGAGAGATATACATATCATCTGTGCAAAAGTGGTATGATAGCCAACGAGAGCCCCCAGCAAATTGGTAAATGGGGAAAAGTGTGCCAGGCCAAAAACTGATCCTTGTGGTACACTTCTTGAAAACAGTTAGGCAGAAGAGAGGGAAGCAAGTCTACAGACCTAGGAAGAGACATAGAAGGAAGAGGTCTAGTTTAGCACTAGAGACTCCATGCTTACCACGTATGAACAGAGGGATTTCAAATGATAGTAAAATAGTCCCTGAAGAACTTGTGCTCATTACAAGCTGTGGTAGTGAGATTTGTACACTCAGTCAAAAGCACTGCACCAAGCTCCAGTGGCGCAATCGGTTAGCGCGCGGTACTTATACAGCAGTACAAGGTGGAGCTATGCCGAGGTTGTGAGTTCGAGCCTCACCTGGAGCATAAAGTTTTAATGTGTTTTCTGTCATGCACAAGTTTGTAAAAAGATGAGAGGATGCCACCTTTGTGAATTAATTTGAACATCTGTTATGTACAGCATCAAAATGGAATGGTTACCCTCATATTAACTAATAATTAAAGGGTACAGCTGTGTTAGTAAGGTTTGTGGGCTCATTCTAACACATTGACATAATGCTCCTGTGGTGCAATTGCTTAGCATGTGGTGTTTATATAACAATACAAGGTGGAGTGATGCTGAGGTTGTGAGTTCAAGCTTCACCTGGAGCCTGATGTTTATTTTAGCATGGATGTGTTTTCTCAGTCGCATACGAGGGGATGCCAAGTTTGTGAATTAGTTTGTATCAAAATGAAGCTGCTCCCCTCATATTAACTAGATAGGAGAGGAAATAGATAAACAGAGGATAAAGAAGTATATGGCAACAAATTGAGCCGTATGGTGCAGCTGTTGAAAGCACTAAGCGGACAGAGAAGGAACCCAGGTTTCTCTGACATGGAAAAATGATGGCCTGAGATGGCCTGCTTATCAGTGGTGGAGAACAGGATCAAAAAGTACCGTGTCCAGGCTAATGTGTTACTAACTATAATGTCAAGCTTACCACACAAGAGAACACACATGAGTTCCAATGGCGCAACTGGTTATTGCACAACATTTGCAATACTGGCCTGGTAGATTCAAGGCTCAATATGGAGCTTGGTGCACTCAAGTATGTTTTCAAAATAGTAAACAGAGGATTTATTCACAGAATTAAAAAGAATATTAGATTGACTGAACCCTCAATTTACACATTGTTACTAGCAAATTACTAATTGTGGCCCTTGTATTAATTATTAGTACCTTCAAAATATCATGTCAAAACCCAAAACAACGAGTAACAGGAGAAAGACCTTGTGCTATACCTGCTGAGTGCAGTCAGTGAGCAGAGATGGAACCCAATCAGGAGACCAGGTAAGCTCTCTGAAA
This sequence comes from Megalops atlanticus, assembly GCA_019176425.1. Lineage (NCBI taxonomy): Eukaryota > Metazoa > Chordata > Actinopteri > Elopiformes > Megalopidae > Megalops > Megalops atlanticus. Next base: position 9,842,112 of record CM032879.1, read on the forward strand.
AGACAAAGTCATGGAAGTCTATGGGAGTTCCTGCTCATTGGTGGTGGACAGAAGAATCCAAAATCTCAGTGAAGTCTCAGGATAAAGTCTTACGCCTTACTAGTTCTGTTAGCAACGCTTGTGTGTGCATATTTGGAAAGGGCAATAAGAGTTTATGTGAAATAAGTAAATTAAGCTTATATCTTTGGATTCTTGCAAAGTTGCAGTGGCTCGTTAGCATGTGGTGTTTCCAGTAGTGGAGGGATTCTGAGTTTGTTAGCTCATGCCTGACCTGAAGAATGCTCTCTTCATCCAAAAGTGTTTTCAGAGTTGTGCAGAGAGGATGTATACAAGAGACTGGGTTAGACTGGGGATTTCCTTGGTACACAGCCCGACAGAGCAGAATAAAACCACCCCCTTCTTAGTCATACTGTCAAATGACTTCTTAAAACTCTTTAATTAAATTATTGTGAACTGCAAATTAGATAAATATTGTCTCCAATTAGTCGGTTATAGCCCTCATATGAATAATTTGTGCCCACAAATTACATTTTAAAAATAAAGGTCTGCACAGAACTGAAACTGAAATCTGAACCTGACCCAACCCGCACAAGGCAATACCCAGAACAAATCCAGCCTAAAGATAACTTTATCTGCTACCCAGACCGGTCCATACCAAAACTAGAGGGGGCTCACTTGTTTGAAAACAGTAATTACCTAACTAGCTGCTGGTAGTAATGAAATCAAATCAAAATCATGTTAAGCAGTTTAGATATATCAAAACTATCTTACTAAAAGCATACAAAACAAATTAACAGTATGTAATGTTCAGCTGCTTACCAAATGCACACAATGCAGGCTGTCTTTGATGGGAAACCAGTGCACTACACAGTGAATGTGGTCTGTACAAGTAAACAAATAAAAATGGAAAAATTCAGTGTTCAACATGTCAATAAAACAACAGTCCTTTTTGGGAAAATCAAGGGCACTTGAGCAAAAATAAGTTCTCCCTGTCTACACAAATAAGTAAATAAACTGATCCTCCATTCAGGCTCAATCTGTTTAGTTGCCTTGAAAATGTTAACTTCCTTTGTCTAGAATTAAAAATCCCCAATATATTCATTTAAAGGGCTGAATTTACTGCTTAGAGCTCTCTTTTAAATGACTTGTCCTCTCAGTTTACCAATTGGAAGCCTAGTTTGAATTATTTATTCAAAAGTATTCATTTTCAAATTCGGTTTAAAGTACTGGTTAAGCTAGAGAAATGTAATGGCTTTAAGATTATACTTCAGCCCATTACACTGTTGTACTCTTTTGGGTACCTGTTGAAGGTAGTTGGTGGGCAGAGGTGGCACTCAGCCAGGCGATGTGATAAGCACTGTCTGATATGGAGGGGTGGGTAGGGTGGACACTCTGAAGGTAGAGCACCCAGGCTGGTGCACTCATATCTGGGAAGGGTAAAAATGTCTCTACAGTTATTACTGACAATTCTACTAATTTATACCTTAAGTCCACCTTTCACTAACCAGCTCCAGTGGCTCATATTTGGAAAGGATGATAAAACCATGACTAAAATTATAAAGGATGCTTTATATCAAGCTCCAGTGGCGCAATCGGTTAGCGCACGGTACTTATACAGCAGTACAAAGTGGAGATATGCCGAGGTTGTGAGTTCGAGCCTCACCTGGAGCATGGAGTTTTAATACACATGTGTGCAAATCGGAGACTAGTCATGATGTCACAAACCACACTGAGGCACTGCTGGAGCCAGAACATCCTGCCTGTCTTTATAGAATATGGAATTGTATGAAAAATGACAGTGAGGGAGTTGTCAATTACAGTTGTGCATGACTTTTAAGTGGTGTCATAATTATGTTCTCTTGGCAGGTAATGAAGTCCTGGACCGCTGAGAAGATGCACCATGTCTCAATTCCTAAAGCTGAGATTATTTTGACATGAAGAATGAGATTCCAGCAAGGTGTGAGATTCATGTGTCAACATACATGTCAGAAAATGGAGAAAAGAAGCATTTGCACATCATTTGTGTAATAATGGTAACAGAACCAACCAAAACTTTTGTGGGGTTCATTTGGACTGATAAAGGGTGAGAACTGTAATGGACCAAAGACTGGGACTTGTGGTATACCTGCTGAAGGCAGTCAGGGAGGCAGAGATGAAACACCTCCAGGCAAACAGGTAGGTGTGCTCTAATCATGGAAACACAACAGTCAGTTTTACAGACTGGTGAGGATCATGGTGAGGATCTTTAAAATTGAGGTTACTGTTATAGCAGGCTCCAGTGGTGCAATTGGTTAGTGCATGGTACTTATACAACAGTACAAGATGGAGCTGTGCTGAGGTTGTGAGTTTGAGCCTCACCTAGAGCATGCTGTTTTAACATGAAAGTGTTTTCTCAGTGGTGTTTGGAGACTTCTGAAATCACAACAGAAGAGAAAGGCAACACTGGCAATAAAACACAAGAACAGAATCATTCAACCCACTGAGCCATAGCATCCTTCTCCTCATTTTACAGATTGAACTGATCATCAAAGGTCATTACCCTGAAAAAGTGCTGTAATATTCTTATAAAAAGTGAGTGAGTTGTCAAAAGTACTTGTATGTGTATGAGAGGAGAATTATGTTATTAGGAGGTGGTGAGGGAGATTAAAGCCTACAAAGGAGACCCCTGACATTAGAAAAGCTGAACTTATTTTGATGAATAGACTGAGAATAAGATTTCAGCAAGCTGCCGTGTTGCCTTTGGTAACCTACATGTCAAAGGTAAACACACAAAAACAAGTATTGGTGTATCATATATGTAACGCTGGTACACGAGCTCATCAGAACCTATATGGAGCCCCAGTGAACTATTGAGTGACAGGAGGAACAAAGGGACAAAGATTGAACCTTGTGGAACACCCTTTGAAGGGAGTTTGGGAGGCTGACATAGAAAGATGAGAGCCACTTCAGGACAGTGGCTGAAAGGCCCTGCTTTTCAAGCATGGCCAGAAGGATCATAAATCACAGCACAGCGGAGATGAAGTCCCCTTACTGTCTGTGTTAGCCAGGCATGTGTGCATATATTTTTAAAGGACAATAAAAACATGCTAATAATTAGGAAGTTCAGGTATATCAAGCTCCACTGGCACACTCAGTTAGCACATGGTATTTATACAGCAGTACAAGGTGGAGCTATGCTGAGGTTGTGAGTTTGAGCCTTGCCTGGAGCATGTGGCTTTTATTCATGAGAGCGCTTTTGCTACAGCACATGGAAGGTTTTGTCAGGAAACAACCAAAATGAAGATGCTGGATTGGAGATCTGTTGCAACATCACCAATAAAACAGACAGGGATTTTGTCACAAGCCTATATGTATGAGGCTTCACATACTACCTTTCTCCCACATGAAAGCTAATTAAGTGTTATTTAGTTTTACATTTGTGTACTTAGTATCTAGTAGTCACAAGCACTCATGCTACCTAATAATTAATCCTGTTATGGTACTGCGGGTCCAGATGGAGGTAAAAACAAAAGCATCTCTTGTACTTCAAGACAGGGACTGCCTATGCCTGCACTACACAGTTAAATCTGGTGAAAAAATCTACCAGCTTTCCTTTTAGCATTCCCAAGAGAGCCCAACTGCCTTCCTGCAGCTCTTGAGGTCATGGGAGAATGAGTGTTCAACCCTTTCCACCATGTGAAATGAAAACGAAGCTCTATGCCCACTGCCATCTGGTTTAAAAAGCAGTACCTATTCAGAGGGGGCATTTGAAAGAAAAAATTTTGACTGTCTCACAATGTTTTATCTCAGGCTCTGCTCAGATTAGAGCTGAAGAAGATCGATTGGAATTGAGCACAAGTCTGAAGCTAAATAAAACATCACAAGACAGTCAAAATTTTGTCTTTCAAATGCCACATTTTGCCACACATCTTCAACTCTGATTGGAGCTGTCAATTTTACAGTGCAGTTGGCCCTCATGTGTAATTTGTGTCACATGTTTTCTCTCATATATAGAAAAAAAATACAGGTACCACACCCATTGTCTGTACTGTGGAATTGTGGGTGATCTGTAAATTAGCTTTGCAACTGACTAGGAACAGCTCTGAATTATGTAGGAACAAATTTGACATCAATCCCATGGGTGGATTCAGTTTTCACCAAGTAACAATATAAATATGCATTCTTAGCATTCAAAGCAAACTATTCAAATTCAGTAGGAGCACACTTTGCAATAGGTGACCTTTCACTGTCTTAGTATAATCTTGAACCTTGTGCTATGTATATTTCGTCTTAAGTAATTCTGTTGTTTCAAATCAATCCCCTAAGTGTAGAAAACATTCCAGAAAAAAAAAACAACAAAGGAGTCCCCAATTAGTTATACATCTAAACATATCTATACTAGTTGTGCTTGTGTAAAATCAACTTAAACCACATAAACCACAAAACCAGGCATGTAAAATATAAAGAACCAATTTTTATTTGTATGTTTTAATCATGTATACAAGATCAAAGTGAATAATTAAAATGGCCTGAATGCTGTTGGTACACAACCGAGTTTTTGTTGTTCTCTTAAAAAAAAAAAAAAAAGAAATCAAAAATTCAAAATAAACTACTTGACTAACTGACAGAATGACTGAGCGAATACTTTGACAGCTGGATAAGATAGCTGGACTGATGGAGGAGATCTGAAACAGCTCAAGGCTAAAGCTTGAAAAAGAGGGACACACAATGCAGAAAAAAACCCTGAATTGAGGTAAAAATCCTGGCTGAACATGAGCTACCCATGTCCCTGGAAATTTTGTACACCCAATTAAAAGGAAAAATAACAAGGGGGGTTGGGGGGATTTGTCTGGCTCCCTGCTCCCAGAATTCCCTCCTCAACATATGTTAAGGAGGTCCAACTTCACCTCTTCTGCTCTTTCCACGCCATTTCATGTTGCCATTTTTGAGTGCTGTCTTGTGTTGAGACTTATCCATGTCTAGCTGACTCGATGATAAATGTTCCATTTTAGACAATAAGAACACAGTGGAAATAAAGACTAGATTAGTAATAATAAAAAAATGAATATACAGTTCACTCTGCAGTTCACCGCAGAGGTTTACTCAAGTTCTTCAGGATTGACAACAATTCGACAGAGTTACTGACCGACTGATTGACTGAATGAATGGATACAAGGATGAATGAATGAAAGAAAGAACTGATGAACGATCACACATGTTCACAGGATTTATTGGCAGAAAAAGTAAAATTAAGGGAAGCAGCCCCTCTATATAAATGCTTCTCAGGCCTGGCTATGGTATTTCCACTGTGTTCTTCTGGGTTTTTTTTGACACACCAGAGTTCTCGGCAACTGCTCCAGAAGAAACCCCTAAATTAACCCCATAGCTCTCCTGCTCCTAACATGACTGTGCTCAGTTCTTACAAAGCTCAAAACGTAATTCATTATATATATAAAAAGAGTGCATTTGAGGTCAACTGCCCTTACGGTTCACTGAAGAAAACGCGGGAATCCCAAGGCTGGGACTGAGAAGCCATGATATGATACCTCACATGACGTCCAAAAACCTACCCCCTTGCTTTAAAATGCGGTCCTTGATGGCTTACCAAAATACTGCAAGGCCTAAAGGGCTTTCTCATTCTACTGGCCATTGTTTTTTTCTGTTACAGAATAGGAGTGGTGGTTCTATGGGTCTTTTGGGGTACCAGGTTACAAAAGGGAAGCTGGCACCCGTTCTTCATGGACCTTTTTTTAAGCTGGAAAACCAGATAAACCAGTTACAAACTGTTACAGACAGCAGTGCTCTCATGAGCAGGTTTCAGTGCCTGTGGGAGTGGTGGTCCACCACCTCCATTCTCATTTGGGGTAAAAGGCACCTAGGGTGGTTTCTGTTGGAAAATGGAACCCTGAGAAAGTGTTTGGTTGGCCATACAACACATCTTTAAACCAGTTTGTTAAGGGCTAATGACTTCCTGTCCTCGGTGCACCCAACTGAACACTTTCTTGGGCTCATTTTCAAATTCTTATTGATTTTTTTGGGGGGAAAATTCAATTTTTGACATCCAGTTAGATCCATCTTACATATTAACAGTAAGGTAAACTAGTGAGAGTACTGCAAAAAAAAAACCCAGGGTGCCATTTGAAACAGCTTTTAGTCCAAGCATAGTGTCTTCTTTTCATTGATATAATTTACACAAAATGCCACTCTGCAGTCTGCAAGTTCCTCTCTAAGGCCAGGGTCAAAAGAGGCCATTTATCAGTTTATTCCTCCCTTTTGGAAACCTTAATATGCACCAGATTTAAAAAGGGGGTGCAGTATTATGAAATAAATCCAGAAAAGAAATTATGGGAAACCCAAAAAACATACCTGACCCCCAGTAAAAAGCACATCACCACAAAACCCCTGCCTGCTGCCAAACCTACAAACCATACGCTGCATGCAAACCAGAGCACACCTGACACCATCCAGCAAGCTGGTGCTTAAAAAAAAAGAAAAAAAGAAAAAGAAATCACCAGCCTGTTGCACTTATTTTTTATTCCTTCTTCTATGGGGTCAAAGGTCAGAATCACAGCTGGAGTTAAAGAGGGGCGGGTCAGGGGGGTGAGGGGTGAGGCTCTGGCTCCAGCAGGGTTCCACACAGAGAGGGGGGTGGGGCGTGGGAATCTAGGTGGGCACAGTGATCTTGCGGGCCAGCAGCATGAGCAGCGCCAGTTCCACGTGGCCCTGGACCTGCTCCAGAGCCTCGGCGGCCTCCCCGGCTGAGAACCCCGCCGCCTGGATCCTCTGGATGTGGGCGGCCGGGAAGCGGCTGCTGGGAGGGTCCGGAAGGGAGGGGGGATGGGCGGAGTGGGAGGGAGGGGGCAGGGCGTCCGGGGGGAGAGGAGGAGCGGCACACGGAGGGGCGCCGGAGTCCTCATCGGCCGCCGCGGGCGCGCTTTGGGGGGCCACCTCCATCGGAGAGGGCCCCTCCGTAGGGAAGTGAGGGGGGTGGGGTGGGTCGGGGCCGGCGTCCCGCCCGTCGGCCACGCCCTTCCCCTGCTTGCCCTCGGGGGGCTCCCGAATCTCCAGGGTAACCTGGGGTGGGGACGCCGCCTCCGGTTCTGACCTGCAGCCTACCCCCCCACCCTTCTCCAACTCCTCACTTTCCCTGAACCCGACTGGATGCCGCGCCTCCTCCTCCCCCTCCCTCACCTCCACCTCCACGCGATCTCCGCTCCCGTCTCGGGTGGAGGAGTCTTCGGAGACGGCGGGGTGAGGGTCTGCGGCCTCGTGTACGGCATTGATCGCGCTGGAAGCGTTGGTGGACAGCCGGTTGCTGTCCTCGGTCTGGGACTGAGATTGTGCGACGGGACCGCTGTCCACTCCGTCCGCGTCCTCCCTGCAGGAGGACGAGGGGGCGGAGCTCTGCTCCCGGGACAGCATGCGGCTGTTGGACACCAGCAGCTCGTGCAGCTCCTTCAGGGCGGCGGCTAGGGAGGGGATGTTGTCGAAATTCGGCTGCCGCTCCCCCTCCGGCTGGTCCCTCTCCGGACGGGGCGCGCCCCAGGCGTCAGTGGCAGGCTCCGCGGTCGCGGCAGCGGGGGAACCGGAATCGGGGGCGGGCTTGGGGGCGAGGCTGAGGTCACTGTCGAGTTTGGCATCGGGCGGGAGGCAGACGCCCTCCATCTCCACACCCACTCCCGTCTCCTCCTCGCTCTGCTCCACGGAGGGCTCTCCCGAAATGCTCACGGGCGCGTTTTTGGCATCGGCTGTGTTGCCCTCGTCCGGTTCCTGCCCCGCCTGCTGTGTGGAAAGGCCTGGGCCGGGGAGAACGGAGGGTTTGACAGAATCGGTCCCCTCCTCCTCCCCCGCGGCCACGCCCAATTCCATGGCTATGGGCGCGTGGCTCTCGCCGGCGCCTGTATTCAAAGAGGCAGCACCTTCCGGAGGAGGCACGGAGAGGGCCGGGGAAGGTGGGGTCAGGAAAGAGGGCGGGGCATCTGGGTGGTGAGGCAGGGCCTGGGAAAGAGGCGGGGACTGGGAAAGAGGCGGGGCCTGGGAAAGAGGCGGGGCCTGGGAAAGAGGCGGGGACTGGGAAAGAGGCGGGGCCTGGGAAAGAGGCGGGGACTGGGAAAGAGCTTCCGGGTCAGCAGTCTCCAGGGTGGCAAGGGCTGGTGGTGTGGGCCCAGGGAGGCCCTGGAAGGGAGGCTGGCTTTGGCTGGACCCTGATGCAGCTGTCCCCTCTGGCAGGGGCTGGCGCAGGGAGGCCGGGGCGGACTTGGACCGGTCCAAGGCCGGGTTCCGGGATTGGGCAGGGGATGAAGAGGACACGGGGGTCCTTCCGGGGGGTGTGAACAAGGGGTATGGTGGGACTGGTGGTGAGGTAGTTCGTCCATCTTCAGTATCTGTGGAGTACACGATCGACAGATCAGTCAACGGCACCAGCCCCATGCCTTTGAGCTGTAGCCTTGAAGTGTGTCCACATGCATGAGAATTAAAGCACAACCATGCAAAAAAAGCAGCCTGTATTTTTCAATAATCATCACATCACAAACTGAGATGGAGAAGTAATATTCAGCAACCTACTTTTTGAGAATTTTAAGTTTCTATACACTTTTAAGAATTTACACACTTCCACCACGTTTCAGTATGTGAAATGTAGGCCTTAGTTACTTTTGCACACATTCATTAGTATTTACCTGCAATGAATGACGGAATTCATAAAATAATTGCCCAAACACTATAAGAAATGCTACCAACACAGGATTACTCATAATTCCATCATCCTTCTTTGCAATAACTTCAGTCCGAGATAATCTTTGCCTAAGTAGGATTTACTGGGGTATCAGTCCCGCTGGCGTCTAAAGCCTACAGCGGCTGCATTAGCCAGACGGTCAATCGGACACGGAACCTCAGTGACCTTTTTATTTTTATTTATTTTGCTCTCATTTAAGGAGCTGCAGTACCTGCTTGGCGGGCCCCTCTCCAGCTGTCTGTCCACATGCATCAGTGTTGCTCTGCTCAGGGTTAGGACACACGACACACGCACAGAAACACACAGCACACACACACACATCACGCAAGAGGCAGAGAGTTAGCACCCACACACATGGCATGCACAATGCAAGGCAGGACTTCCAACTGTGTGTGTGTGTGTGGGGGGCAGGGTGTGATGCGTGAACTTTGACCTTAGCACCCCCCCAGGGCAGTTGTGTCAGGTGACCTGCGGTGTAATACAGCAGGGCTAAATTCATCTGCTAAAGAAATGTGCTCTTAATTTGAGCACTAGATCATATTTAAAAATCAGAGGAAACACATGATCCAAACAATGTCAGGGCAGTTTTGTATGTGAACAGGAGTATAGCATAGAATCTATTATAACTTACCATAATATCATGCCAGATTACATATGCTCCTACTGAGAAGAAAAACTACACTAAAACAGAAGATTCCAGGGATCTAATCAGCAGCAGTTCTGGTGTTTCCTTTTGTTGTTGGGTTTTCCTTTACTCTCTTCAGTCTCAACACCATATCAGGCGCTTGTGCAAATGAGCTTGCTATATAAGCACACCTCAGTGCATGTGGATCGGGTGACGACATGCAGTGAGCATGTGACTGAAAACTGATCCGGGACCAGCGGGAGAGCTTGCATCGACAAGGCTAACAGCAAGTGAGCAAAAACACATTACACATGCAGTCGTGCACTTGGTTAAGTCCTTCTCCGGGCGTCTCTCTCTCTTTCTCCCTCTCCCTCTCGAATCGTATCTCCACACCCCCCCGCACCAGATATCATTGTTCTTCCCGTTTCCTGTTCTGAGAGCACTGCTGTGCAGACCCTCCCTCTGTGCCCTCTCTTGTCCAATCCCGATCCTGCCCCTCCCGTCCTCCCTTTCTCTGTCCTGACTCGACCCCCCCCCCTTCTCTCTGACCTTCCTGCTGCCTCTTCCTCCCCTTCCTCACCGCTCTCCTGCACGGATCTCTGCAGCGCCTCCGCCAGCTCGCGGTCGGCGATCTCCTCGGGCCGGGTGTCCTCGCGGCTGTCCGCCCCGTACGCCAGCCGGGCGCACTCCGGGAGCTCCGCCTCGGGGAGGAAGCGCGTCTCGGAGCCCGTCGTCCCGATCAGGAGCACGCTCTTCTTCAGGTCGATGGAGCACTGCGGGAGTTTCGGGGTGCACGGAGGGGGAAGAGTCAGTGGGAACACAGCTAAAGGTAAACTGCAACCACAATGCGTGACAGGAGGGCATAGATCACAGACACACATACTACAGCCATGCTAGTATAAAACTCTAGCATGATTCAGCCAGGGATCGTTTCAGCAGAGGAGCGATAGTGATGAGGACGAGGGGAGGGGAGGACAGACCTGATGTCTCTTCAGCATGTCCAGCCCCAGCAGCATGTCCATGGGCTGGTCCTCAAGGATGGAGAAGGAGCAGGGCAGGAAGTCCCCCTCGATCTGCACCTGGGCTGAACACGCCCCACACACAGAGCAACGCATGGTTAGAAGCTGCACAACCACACAGAGACCGCAGAACAGAGCGGGTGTGAAACTTTGGCTGCTCGGTCTGAGAAACCAACGCAGACACTGATACGTAGGCTACAATACAGGGAGCTGCCTGTCGAACAAAAGCAGTTTAAAATGTCTGCATTTTCATACAGCATGATACAGCTGACTTGGGGCTAAAGTATAGTCAATGCGCAAAACCTTTTTCCTGATGCACATGTACATTTTGTCAGTTCATTTGAAGTAAGATGAGACAAACCAAATTAAACTGCTACTGCTTCAGGAGGTGTTGGAATCAGTACTGATGTCAGGGGACAGGGGAATGGGAGAATAAACACACCTAAATGCACCCTGCCGATGATCTTCTGGGTGCCCACGCCCTTGGCGATGCCCGCCCACCGCCGGTCCACCAGACGCATGATGTTGCAGCGCTCCGCGCACGCCTGGCTCATGATCGTCATCTGGGCACCTGGGAGAGGGAGGGGGACAGGAGCGAGGGGGAGGACAGAGAGAGAGAGAGAGAGGGAGAGAGAGGGAGAGGGAGAGAGAGAGGGAGAGAGAGAGGGAGAGAGAGGGAGAGAGAGGGGGGAGAGAGAGGGAGAGAGAGAGGGGAGAGAGAGAGAGGGAGAGAGAGGGAGAGAGAGGGAGAGGGGGGACCAGCAGAGGAGAAAGGAGTGAGAAAGAGAGGGGGAGGGGGATGGAGAAACAGATAAAGAGAGGGAGAGAGGGGCAGAGAAAAGGAAGGAAGGGGAGAGGAAGGGAAGAAGAACAGTGCAGCCAGATAGGTGAAGTCAGGGAGGAAGACAGAGGGTTTTTAGTCAGGTTGGGTGGAAGACATTCAGACAGCTGTAAACTAACTCAAGTGGGTACTAAATATTTAACATGTCACACAGAGTACTGTATATTTAACATGTCACGCATGCAGATGAACCGACAGAAATGAGCGGGGTTTGTCACCTGAGTCGACGAAAGCCTTGACGGGGTGGCCGTTGACTTTGCAGTTGATGTAGAGCATGACCACCTGGCCGAAGCTCTCTGGGGCCTCCTCCATGGCGATCGTCATGTTCTCTTCAATGTTGTGCTGCCTGGGATTAAAAAAACACACCCCATAAAACTTAACTGCTAATGAGTCAGTGTATGGCTGAGGTGTGCTATGTATGTGAGCTCACACTGGTGAATAATAGATGAACGCCTAACGCTATGTACTCACCCTATCCCTTGGTGTCCGTGTGGTTTTAATATGAACCACACCATTTCTTTAGCTAGCAGATGGCCGTATCCAGGGCGACGCGGAAGAGTTACAAATTGACACATTCTAGAAGCCAGACCAGCTGAATTTACCCAGGCAAAATGAGTTAAATTTTCCTTCACTTGAGTGAAAAAGGTATGCGCACCAGTGAAGCACAACCCATGAGCCTCAGGTTCAACACCGCGTGTGTGCGTACCTGATGTCTTCCTCGATCTTGGCCTGGGCCTCCAGGTCGAAGGGGTCTGCGGTCAGCAGCCGGATCCTCTCCTGCTCCCTGCGCGCCCTCTCCTGCTGCTGCTCCAGCAACACCTTAGTGAAGCGCTCTGCAGGGAGGGAGGGGGGAGCACTCTTTATAAAGGTCTCACTACGCGCACATGCTCATCCGCTCATTAGCCTTTTTTACGCTTTTCCCCCCTGTATGCAACCCTGCTTTTAGAATATCCAACTGCATAAGAGGCTCGTCTAACCGTGATAACCGCTGCACTTATGCATCCAATGTCTATTTTTCCAGACTGGAAGTCACACAGTGCACTACTGTGGAGTAGGCGCTCATCGGAGGACAGGCACTACTGTACTGATGTCATGACAAGAAACTTGCCGGAACCTAATGAAGCACAGGGTGCCTTTGAGCTGTGAGAAGAGGAATCCCTGGCTGACCTACTCACCCTTACCCTGGCAGAACAAAGCCAATCCACGCCACTTTATTAGATGCACGTTATACACTGCCACTTTGAAACTCACTCTAGATAAGAGTGTGTGCTAAATAAAGAAAATGTAAATGTCAATGTCCTGCTGTGGGATTCCGGTTATTATCCGCAAATGATGAGTGTGGTTTGGAACCCAGGCCATAGGTTTCCACCTGCACTCAAAACAAACACCTTGTTGACTGAGCCGCTTGGCACCCCAGAGATTCCACTCAATTGAGCTAGGGGTCAACTGCTGCTACAGCACCCAGTGTGCTTGAGGCCACACACACACACACACACACACACACACACACACACACACACACACACGCACACACACACACACGCACGCACACGCACACGCACGCACACGCACACGCACGCACACGCACGCACACGCACGCACACGCACGCACACGCACGCACGCGCACACACACGCACACACGCGCACACACCGCACCTAAGTCTCCGCTCAGCAGTGCCTCGGCCAGCGGCGGGTTCCTCTCCTTCAGCAGCGACAGCTCGTGCGGATTGGCCAGCAGCATGTCGCGAAGGAGCGAGGGGTCGTCCAGTCCCTGCGGGGAGGAGGCGGAGCCTGGAAGGGAAGGGGGCGTGGGCGGGAGAGGGGACCGCTGCCGCTGCTGCTGCTGCTGCTGCGGCTGCTGAGCCGAGCTTTGGCTTTGCCGCTGCTGCGAGCCAGACTGTCGGCCAGAGGAGGTGCCGGGGACTGTGATGGAGCTGAAGTCGATGCGGGGGAGTCCTGGGAGAGAGAGGGAGAGCGGGCGAACGAGGGAAGGGGAGGGTTACTTTCTCTTCATTATTTATTTATCTGGCGGACACTCCTAACTGGAACAACTTTGAGAGGAAGACAAAGACAAATGCAGGGTGTGCACACACACAGGAAGGGGGAGGAAAAAAAAAGAGAGTAACATGGAGAGACAAGGAACGGAAAAGACTGAGGAAAGCAAAAGTAGAAGGGGGGATTATGGGAGAAACAGAAACAGAAACAGAAACGTGATGACAGGTGATATGAGAGAGAGGCGAAGATCGAAAGCATGGTAGCAGAGAGGAGAACGGCGTGAAAGGAGGAGGAGGACAGACGCATCACATTACAATATTTATGCCCTTTATAAAACTACAGCTAGTGTTTCAAGAGAAAGGTGAATCTGTGATCCGATCAGCGGACTCATGGACAAGTGGACGAGGCAGTGGGTACTGTGATACCTGGGAAGGCCGGCTGAGGGGGTGGCCGTCTCTCTGCCTGTCTTAGCACCACAACGTCCCCATCCTTCAGGCCGTAAGCCCCCAGCGTGCGGGTGGGGTCCTGCAGGGGCTGCTCTGCATAGGTTATCTGAGGGCAGGGGGACAGGGGACAAGACTGTGACACAAAAACCTCTACTCCACCTGATCTGCACTTGTTCAAGCGGGTCACCAGTAAGCCTTGCAAATATTGACTTCAGATATTTACTCATCACACCTCCAGCACCACAGAATTAAATGGTAGTCAAACAACAAGTAAAGAAAGTTCTGAACAGCTGAACTGGTCCAACAGTTCAGTGTAACAGTACACAATAGATGCATTCAGCCTGACCAATGAATGTCATTCAACTCTCAATTTGATCAATTTGAGGGCCTCAAACTTTGCTGGACACCATCTAAGACACCATCTTAAGTATAGAACTATGAAACTTAATCAGCGTCCTGTCTGTTTTCACAACAGTGACACAAGTATGATACTCCCTGCACACAAAACAAGAACCCCAAGTTAGTGTTGGAAAACGAATCTTACTTAATGTAAACACAACAAAAATGAAACTACTGATAGAATTTACTTTTACAACTGCTGCCATTTTAAAAAAATCTTTCCAATTAAAAGAGGCAGACCAGAGCCAGTCTCTCACAGTATATTCCTTAAAATCGTTAATACCTATGATTAGTACACTGGTGCATCTGTTTAAATGCTAATAACAAAAAAGTTCTACCTATACATTACAAGTGGATAGTTTAAAGTCTCCGCATGTGCGTGTATTATCTATACTTAGCGCATCTTATCCACGCTGATAAACAGAAGTCGCCCGTGTAACCTGGGTTTTCGTAATCTGTGGTTCAGGGGATCACACACGAATCAAGGTGGATTAAGAGTTCACGACGCAACAGCCCAGGCAGAAGTGGCCGTCGCCAGCCGCATAAACGTGGCTTTATACGGGTCATTTCCTGATAATTTCTATTAGCAGAACGAAAAACATAATTCAATGGCACGATTGTTCCTGACCAGAGCTGACAGGAATAGAACAGGTGACTATTCTCTAAACCAAATTTCATGCGTAAAAAGCAAACCAGTGTCATCCCAAATCTCCACTTTTGTTCTTAAGATGATAATAACACATTAAATCTACAAGTTACATGGGTGCTGACAATTGTGAACCGTGAGGGAAAAGCACATGTACTGTATGCAATTGGTACTTAAGGTAGATAGCTAGCTATCTGTATGGTGCAGGGCGTGGATAGACTTACAAAACAAACGGTAAACTACCAAGCTTCGCTATGCTTGATCAGTGTATTGTTTAGAACTGAATTAGATCTCTGTCTACGTGGGTGAGTTCAAAACCACACACTGCAGTCAGTCCATTCAATGATTTGAGCTCCAAGTAGTCAGCTACCTAGCTAGCGTCAAACGGGTATTTTGAGCTAGCTACCTAGCAATAGTCTTCTTTCTTCCAACACTAGTATTGTAAACATAATTCTCAATGTTGTAAATGTTATAGCTACTCTAGTTGCTGAATGAAGACGGAATCGCGCTTGCTATCACTATCACTCATCTCGCTAGACTAGCTAACTAAATATAGTGTTCGTATAGCTGTATACCATAGCTATTATTATAGACTCGTTGGCAAGCTAGGTGGCTAGCTAACATTAGCTAGCTAGCTAACATTAGGAGGCTAACTAGCTCGCTAGCGAGCTACCGGTTTAGTTTTTCAGGTTCACCTGTATCTCTCCAGCCGGTATTCCAGATTCTAATTCGCACAGAGCCATAAAGTCCCTCACTTCGAGCTCTGGTGACACATCCAAGGAAAATGTTATTTCCGGGCGGTCTTTCGGAGCGCAGAAAACGGTCACCAGCATTGCGATTTTGGGTATGATCTGTCACTTTAACCCGCGGACAGGCGTCGCTTCTCCAACTAGCTAGCTAAGCTTTTCTGTTTAGTTTGGCCAGCTTTATAGCTAGCTAGCGAGCTGATATCTCCAAATCCCAAACGACTCTGGTGGTAAGGAGCTTCTTCTTAGTTTGTTCCTGCCCACTGCTTTGAAGAATCAAAAACAGGCTCACACACGAAACAGAAAATCTCGTAAAGCAAAAGCAAAACAGTCCTTTTTTCTTCGGCTCGCTCTATACTTCCTCGACGATGCCACACTGCCGTAAATGAGATTAGTTGCTGCTACATGTGCCATAATTGTCGTGCACGAGTGTAAATTGCGGTCGCGAAACATCGGGAAAGTACCGAACGTGCCAGTTCATTCTGAGGGTTAACACCTCGGGGATGTGTTTTTGACGACATAGTTTATTGACGTAAATATAGGAAAACAATGTTTCGATGTTTACAGTTTCCTTTCATACACCAACTGGCTTAATAGCATCCATTGAAAAGAAATCTGAGTAATAAAATTACGTTTTCTCGTGCTCGAATAGTCCTTACCGTGTCATTAAGAATAGTGCTTTAACTACTATTACACTGAGGATCGATTTACATTTTATCCAACCATGGCTTTGTCCTGCTCTCTGGTGAAATGTGAAAATCCAGTAAATTACATCCACAACTCAATACTGAAAAAATACATTTCCTAGACGATTTTAAAAGTACACTCAAAGGCCATGTTCTTGCATGGTGTTGTCCTACCAAAACGAGATATTTTTATTTCATAAGTACTCATCACTAAGAAAATTTCTTTGAGCAGTTTTCAGACCTAATTTTATGGATGCAGTAAAATTGGGGAACTTTCCTGTGCTTGAATGGACATGTTTTGTACAACTTTTGGTCTTCATGCTTCACTAATTACCCAATCTCCTAGTTTTTCACACATATCTGCAAATGCATATTCACAGCTGCACACATTAGTTTTGCAATATACAAAATTTTCTGATAAGAAATGTGCAAATGTGTCACACCTAAATCAGACCACGTCATGTAATCAGAGAGCTTAAGCCACATATCAGGTTTGGAAGGGAAACCATACACACAGCGGTCAACAAATTACTGTTGAAATAGGCTGGATGGCTTTGTCGACATACATTCAGCACAAAATAGTGACCTGTCTCTCACCAACTCCAAATGCTGAATGTAGTGATTTAGCTCGAAAAAAATGCTTACCAACTGGCTGCAATGCATGCACAGGATTAGGTAACAGTGTTGTGCGTGTAGACAAATGATAACTTGAGAATGACAAAATATATACAGACAACATAACCACACAAATGCTCCATTTTAGGGGTGGGGTGGAATGTCAACATTTTATTGTGTTTTATTATTTGTATGAGTAAAAAAATGAATGAGGGCCATTACATAGAAAAAATACATATCAACATGATAGCAAACATGCTACACCCTGATCTTGTGCAATGGGTCACCACAGCAATCTTCAGACGCTACAAAAATAAAACAGTGCATTTTCCTCCCCATTTTCTTCAGCCCTGGATTCGACTTGATCATCAATTTAAAAGGAATCAGAAGACAGTGACTTAAATAACCCTCCTGGATCGTCCTCCACCCCACAAAAAAAAAAAAAAAAAAAAAAAACCAGCTGTGTGTACAAAAGGACAAGTGATCTTTGTTTTTTTAGTCCTGTTCTGCTCCCTCAAGCTGTCTGCCGATTCGCTACAGTTCTCTCCTTCTGTCCATCGCTCTCCCCCACCCCGCATCCTCCCCTCCTGCTGCTCCGCTCGCTGCTCTCCTTCCCTCCGTTTCGCCTTCCGCTTGCCACCCCATCTCTCAGCCCTTACTCGGACTTCTCCTTCTCTTTCATGTGGAGGAAGACGATGCTGAAAATGAAGAGCCCGGCCATCATGGAGAAGACGCTGGCGTAGTACGGGTAAGCGGAGGGGATGAAGCGCTCGTACTGCGTGTGCTGCAGAGGGCGCACTGACACCTGCACAGCGGGAGAGAGAGAGCGAGAGCGCGAGAGAGAGCGCGAGAGAGAGAGAGAGAGAGAGAGAGAGAGAGAGAGAGAGAGAGAGAGAGAGAGAGAGAGAGAGAGAGGAGAGAGGAGAGAGGGAGAGGGAGAGAGAGAGGGAGTAGGAGGGAGAGAGGGGGAGAGAGAGGGAGTAGGAGGGAGAGGGGGAGAGAGAGAGAGAGAGAGAGGGAGTGAGAGAGCGAGAGAGAGAGAGAGAAAGAGAGAGAGAGAGGTGGGGTGATTATTGGGGTCATTAGCCACGCCGATACGTGCCCGTCTGTCCACTGTTATCATTCTTTAAGGTGATTATTATTCACAGATTTGCAAAGGAAGATATAGCAATGTCAGTCGCTTGGATGTTTCTTAGACATGCTTACCTGAGTAGAAGAGTAGAGATGTGTGTAGCCTAGCCGGTTGTAATCCACCTTGAACTGGAACACTCCATACACATCAGGCAGCTTGAACTGGACACTGTACTTTCCACCTATAGAGAGATGAAGAGTCACATAATAACATCTCGGCTCTAATAGCTGATCATTCATCACGTACTATAGAACGACTGATCACAAAAACCAAAGGATTTGGGGACATTTATATCAGTTAAATATTTCAATCTGGTTGCCAGGGACTGACAAATACTTACTGCATTCCAGTGAAGCCTGCATATTACCAAAGGGATTCATTTGCACATGTCAAGTAAAGGCGACAACACAAAATCTGTGTGGCTTTTAAGAAATGGAGATATCCCATCTGCCGAAAATGCTGTCACTACAGGACGGAAGATGATTCATTCTGTGCAGTTTATATATGCTCTGTTCAACATGAACACGAAGACGCCACGTACCATTCTTCTTCAGGTAAGTCCGGACGAAGGGGTCAATCCTGACAAACTCCAGCTGGATGTCATCTCCATCGAAGGGAACCCAGCGGCCCTCTGACAGCTTCTCAATCACGATGCTGTACTCCTGGAGATACGAGGCACATGCAAGGACTGAGTGGCAGAGACAGAACAGTAATGGCTGGAGCTGTCACATGCTGTCAAGTGACTCCCTGTTCTGAACCAATCCTTATGTCTTCCCATGGACAGTAATGTCTTTTGATTGGTACAGATAAGTCACCAATTGACAGTCCAGCTCTTGTGGACATCAGGAAGCCCCACTCACTCCTCAATCACAAGAGAGGAGGAGATATCCAGTGCAACATATAGACAGTGCAACACAGAGAGATACAAAACGTAATGTGAGAGCCTATTAAAACATTTTTTGGAGGACATACGACTCACCACAAGGTCGGTGATGGTGTAGGCGGCTGGGGGCGTGGTCTCCCCAACAGGGTGATGGGTGACAGCCCCCACTCGCAGGACACCCTCCTCCTTGAACACCCAGCGGGAGAGGGCTTCGGCCAGCTCCATGTTGCCTGTCTGAGAGTGTCTGCAGGGGACACGGAGCAAATCCTCAGGAAACCAAATATGGTTCCATGCACAAGTCTCTTAAAACGGTGCATTTAATCCCACAGTAAATATTTTATATCAGAGGTTTTTAAAGGGAGAGTAGACTTGAGGAGTAAACACGAAGAACATTAAGCATAAATGGAGAAGCCAAATGTGTGTCAAAAAAGCCACTTTTGGAGTTCTGATGGGAGGTGAACATTCTAGGAGATTGTAAAGGTCAATGAGTTTGCACAGTATAAAGTGTGGTTCAGCTGAGCCACCCACAGGATTTTAAGATGATTGTTACGTTACAATTTTTTGCTTAGCAGGTGCTCTTATCCAAAATGGCTTCCACAGCTTACAATTTTTACATGTTTAATTATTTATGCAGCTGAGCATTTACTAAGATGATCCTAAGGCTAAACACCATGTTGAGGGTACAACGGCAGTACAGCACCTTGGACTCAAACCAGCAACCTTAGGGTTATGAGCCCTGCTCCTTACCACAACGCCACACCACACCACAGCATTTTAAGAAGAGCACAACCCCATAAAATCACAACCACGCTATTCCGGCACAAGCTGTAGACTTGTCTTCCCATCAGCTCAGTCACGTAAAGCTCCCGCTAGTGGCACAGGGGTGCGGCATTGATCAGGCGAGCAGGTGCAGGTGTGTAGAGTGGTTACCTCTGGGAGCCAGGCATGGCCTTCTGGACAGGGGAGTTAAAGAAGGCGTCACTGAAGAAGTGCAGGGAGCCGCTGAAGATGATGCGCGCGTTGTTCCTGGCCTGGAGCCCCGCGATCAGCAGGGTGTTCTTCCCCACTGCATGGGGGTACTGTGGAGGGAGAGAGACCTAGTGTTACACACTTCCATACACACTGTGCTCCTCATTGTACACAAAGGCTTCCAAATACACTGCATCATTTCCAAAAATGCCCAGTTTAACACAGTGCTGCTGCGACACAGAACGAAGATTGTAAAACACAACAGATCGTACGCCAGTGTTAGTCAACAACAAGAACAAAGAAACCTAACAGTAACCCCAGCTGCCCGTTTCTCTTTGAGGGACTAGAGTCGACTATCAAGAGTCGAACAGCACGACAGGGTCAGTGAAAACAGGTGTGTTCATACTTAAGTCTGCGGGCACCACCTTTCTAAATTCTACTCAGTGAGAGAAGTGGGGAACATCAGTTGGTGCATGAGTGCATCTGTGAGCTTCCTCAGTACAACACATCTTGCTGGATGGTGTTACTGTGAGTACTTTTCCCACTACACCATACTACTGCCCTGTAATATTCACGTTAATCACCTGAGTGATGGCCCGGTCAGGAAAGAAGGAGTAGGAAGTGGAGGAACCAGTCAGGATGTCCAGGACCAGGGGGTTATCAGGGTCTGCTACCATACTGTGAATTAGGAGAGAAAGGTAGAAAATGCTAAACATCCATACTCTGGTACAAGTTCAAACAGGCCAACTCATCCCAGCATGCACCTCTGTATCACTTTTAACTGACCAAGGTAAAATTCTTTGGACACTTTCTCTCAGCAATTCAGAGATAAAATTTAAAAATTTTAAGATGGTGTTTGCCATGGCACATGCACACAAACAAACAAACACGCACACACACATATTATGTTGTTTTGTAACTTTTTATGGGGGGGAGGAGTTGTTTTTAAATGGCTGTGAAAAGAAACTGGGGTGCATTAGAGACACGCGACTCACCCGACACCCTTGAAGAGAATGGGCTTCCCTGTGGGCTTTCCAACAATGGTAGGAGCTTTCAGCAGGTTCTCCGGGTCCGCAACAATTAGAGTGTGCTGGAGAGAGACAGACAGGGGACAGGAACAGGACAGAAAAACAACTTTAACAAACTCTTTCAGTTTTTATTTAACCGTACTCAAAGCTACAGCTGCGTTAAGGTAATCAGCAGCCAAGACCCAAAGGTCTGGGTCAGTACCGACCTCGCCTGGGTCCGAAATGTCGTAGTTGTGATGGTCAATGACGGCGGTCTTCTCCTCATCGAACTCGATGCCACACTCACTGCCTAGCTCTCTCAGGGGGTCACCTGACATAGGGAAGGGAGAGGGGTGGAAAGAGAAGAAGGGAGGCACAGGTGGAGTGAGTCAAACAAGTTCAAAATGGCTCCAGTCCAAGTGTGCACAAACACACACTCAGCCCAGCTAAAAATGAGCAACTACCACTTCTTTCCCAATTCAATACCTGCCCACAGTCTGCACACCAAAGATGAAGAGAAATTGTAAAAGGACTGCTCTCTTTGATGAGGCTTTTCAGAGGTCTGAGTCTTACCGATATCTGAGCTCGCGGCAACGAGGACATTTCCTCCACCGTCGATGAAGGAGGTGATGGTCTCCACATTGATGTTGCCCCCAAAGTCTGAAAAAAAGAGACAGGAACCACATAAGCATCACTTTAGAATAGCACACTCCAGTTGTCATATAATCACTAATCATAACCAGAACAACAATGCACACATACGTTTAATGAGAGAAATTACAATTAACTATTACTGTTACTAAGTCTACCCTATCAACTACAATCGAAGACACGGCGTTAAACTGGAACGCTTCACGTTCGGACAGTGTTGCATGCCCATATACAACAGAACAAAGGCAAAACTTGACCTTCGCTCCGTTCACAAACTTACCTTCCACAGAGGGGGAGAAAATGATGAGATGGTCATAGAGGAACTGTCCGTATTTGATTAGGGAGAGACCGGGATCGTCGGCTGTCTTGAATGTTAAGTCGAATCCTCGATCTGAAAGTGTGAGAGTTCAATATCAGTGCATGAAACCAAATATCAATATAAATTCAAAAACATCCACTGACGTGATCATTGTAAACACTTACCGCATCAGTATTTTTTGGAGCGGGCGATTTACTATCATTCAACCATAAGGCTGCATGCAAACCAGCCCAAGAAAAAAAAAATATTTCTAAGGACCTCATGTCACGTCAGTAAAATATTTTCAAATTATCTAGCTGACGCGCGTAATACTACTGCCTCAAGGAACTCATCAAGTTAGCAATCTAGAAAGACAATTTCCTTATATTCCATCACTAACTTTTTTGTTTCTTAGGTTGAATCACGCTGACTGGCAAACTGTCCGGCTAACGTCATACATGTTATCTAGCCAAGGTCATTTCAAATGCAGGAAAGCTACTGTTCAGCGTTTTTCTGCAACTTGCACACATTAAAATGCATTAGCTGTTATAAACTGTCAAACCGACGGCCTAACGAGTCGTCAACTTACCAGTTAAACTGCGGAAGAAAATTGAATGGGTGTCTCTGATGTTCAGGTTGTCCAACAGAACTAGAGTCTTCCCATCGGCCAATGCAACATTCAGTGTTCCTAAAACCACGCAGAGAAACAAGAGAAAACTGCCTTCGGACCTTGGCGCTTTGTTTCTAGCACCACATACAGTCCGTCCATTAAATCTGGACCCATTACTTGATCGGCCCCTGACACACACTCCTTCCACCGCCATCTTTCCTGTTAGCGCGACGTCAGCGCTATCAGCATCACCTTTCAACTTGGACTTCTCATCCAATCACGTTCCAGGATCATAGGACGGGCTAATATACCATGACAACCGACATTGCCGTAAAGTGTGAAGTCGCGCAGGGTTTAAATATATAAGCGAAGGGTTGAAATATAATTCTGCTTGAAATCTGATTCTCACGATCGTGTGATATATGACTTTAGGACTATAAACAGAAAGGTTTACGGTGAGCTTTTCTAGAAGACCGAGTCATGTGTCAGTAGCATTGACTCTATACAAGCGAATTGTATGTAGTCGACCAATCAAAACTCGACAGCTCCACACGGAGGTGAATGACTGGTCACGGTTGTGTGCAGTGTGTGGCAGTTAGCGGAGATCGCTATGAAGTGGTGGAGCCGGTCTCATCAACTGCATACCATTTGGCGAAACACACCTTGTGTTAGCCTAGAGATTAGGAACGATAGCTAAACTTCCAGTGCTGCTCTTTTCATTTAAAATGTTTATATGAGAACTCGTAGCGCACAGGCTATTTGCACATAGTTAGGTATAGCCTAACGCTACTTTTCCAACTGTCAATTTATGGTTAATGCAGTCCGTTATTTTTCTATTGTGTAAAAACAAACATTTTTACAGAAAAAAATAACATACAAGCATCCAGATTGTGTCATCCTGGGCATAATTTATAAAAATGCCTGGTTTCATTGAGGCATTTTTGAAAGGCTGTTTTAGAGTGATAGGGAATACTGTTTTGTAGAGAACTCTTCATGGTATTATTATGTTGTATCTGTTTATTTTATTACACTTGATTAATTCTTAAACTTTCTCTCACTTTTCCTTCAGCCTGACTGCTATTCCCCATCCCCACCAGTCCAAGATCAAACTCCCCTCCTGATGCCGTGTGTGACTCATGTATATTCAACCCTTCTGCCTTCCTCTTCTCTGACTCCCACTTCCCCTGCCAGGATGTCCTGCTCTGTGTTTAGCCAAGTGGGTGTGTCCCCATAATGCTAGGATAAGCTGCAGTCCCCCCGGAACATAACAGGCACCTGGGCCACGTCGTGTCTGAAACAGGCGCAGGGTCTGGTTGCAGGGGTCTGGTAGGAGTGACGCAGGGGAATATGCCCAACACACTTTAACACAGAAATGCATTTGTTGCACTAATAAAATGAACAGGCATTTTCTGTGCACCCTTTTCTTGGAAAGGTTGCGTCAGTAAAACTGAACTTTACTAGACCAGCTCATATTGCCTTGTGAAAGCCTGCGTCAACACTGGCCCATTGAATATCTGAGGACACGAACCTTTCAGTCAGAGAACAGGGAGCACCGGGCCCACAACTATTCACTTTGTCTCTTAGCTTCATCTTTCTTCAGTGTCTCTTTTTATGTGGGTGGATTGCTCTATTTGTGTGTGTGTGTGTGTGTATGTCAGACTCACCTCTCTACTGCAGCAACCCCACTCCTTTTGTAATCTCAGCTTTTAGAGTGTCTTTTTCATCTGAGGACACTGACGCAGCGCCCAACTGCACTACAAAGGGAGAAATGTTTCACTCACAGGCAAGCATAGAGAAAGAGAAGCCTGTTTCTCCCTCCTTTTCGTTCTGCTGTGATTTTCTCCTGTACTCGTCCTTTGTCCGCCTGCCCATTTAGCTGCCACCCTGTTTTTACTTCCCTTCTACCCTATCAACCCTTCAACATCTGGCCTCTCTCTTCCTGTCTCACCCCTCATCCATTCTGCCTTTCCTTGATGTCATCTCCTTCATTACCTTCTCTCCCTCTCTCACAGTTCATGGAACTGTCTGACCTCTTATGGCCTCGGTTGCCCAGGTGACAGCATCATCAGTGGTGACCGTGACGACATTGACCTTGCTGCCATCGCCGGCAACAACCAGCTACTTAATTCCTACCCTCCCTTAGGGAACAGTGATCCTCTCACTCCGTCTTCTTTCGCTCTCATACCCACCCCCTTTTGGTGTCTTCTTCTTTACTTTAACTTCTTCCCAACCCCCCACCAGACCCCCAAAGCATCTATTCTCCTCACAGTCTTCTCCCCTGTCTCACAGTACAGTAAACTCTGTGACCATCTCAGTGATAGCATTGACAGTGAGGGGCCTCTGCAGCCATAGTGATAACAATTGGTATAACTGTGACGACAACGTCCCCTTAGACATTTGGGGTTGGGGCTCTGATTCTCTAGAGCCGCTCCCCACCCCCAAATCCCCGGCCCCCCTGCCCACCTCCATGTGCACATACCTGCTTGATCACATGAGTCTGAGAAAAACAGTGTCTCTTCTGAGGAAAGGGTGAGAGACGGATGAAGGATGAATCAAGGAGAGAGTGATATCAAAAGGAGGTAAAGTTAAGGGGAGTCATGGCCATGACGGAGGATGAGAGGTATGGTAGGGAGAAAAGACGGAAATGGCAAGCTAGAAGGAAAGGAAAGGAAAGACATGATACACGAATGCCATGTGGTGCACTAATAGCTGCTGTCCACTAGGGGGAGACAGTGACAGCAATTCCTCTCTTCTTCATACAGCATGCTTTGTTGGATAGTGGAAAAATGAGAATTTGGACGTGGCACGCAATACTTGTGATGGATGAGTGAATAATGACTACAGAACATGGACAGAGGCTTCGCTACAGACCTCACACACACACGCACACACACAAGCTCATACTCTCACACGCACATACATGCATGCACACATAAACACGTGCAGACACACACACACACATACACACTGCCGTGTCTTTGAGCAAGGCACTTAACCTGAATTGATTCAATAAATTTCCATTTGTACAAATAAAAGTATAGATTTAAAATCACCCAGGGTAAAGCCATCCGCCATGTAAATAAGTAAGTAAATAAACACACTTATAAATCCACACAGAGAGGCGGCAAGAAATTACCACATTGACAAAAACATGGTTGCCGAGGTAGTCCTGTTTGCAAGCGCAGGAGCAAACAGTGACTCTGTAGTTTCCCAAAGGGAGATGGTGTGGATCTTTGGCCCTTCTCCTCTGGGTCCTCATGCAAAACCTCCTTACCACAGACTTGAAAGGGTTTTCCTACAGAGACACAGCATAGTTCCCTATGAGCACACGCACTCAAGTAAGTAGAGAGCAGTGGGACCAATTAAAATGACCTCCGCCTCCAGTTTACACCACTAGACCACTGAATTATATTATGGAACTGGAATGGCTGTTCGACTGGCCTTAAGTAAAGGCTTACACCCCCGCTAAAGTCATTTTAATTGGCCCTGAGAGGCAGACACAAGTGTTATTATTATAACAGTTATAATAATAATACATGGGTCAGACATTTCCATTCCCAATTTACCTTTCAGAGGGGTAGGGAGGGACGATGTGGTCTGAGAACATCTGGGGGTTTATTTTACTTTTGACCAAGGCAATGGAAAAGGAAAATAATGTGTGATTAAAAGCAACTAAAACAAAAAAAAGTATGTTGCTGTGTGTGTGTGTGTGTGTGTGTGTGTGTGTGTGTGTGTGTGTGTGTGTGTGTGTGTGTGTGTGTGTGGCTGTCTGTCTGTATGTTATGTTGATGGCAGTGGGTATGCGCAGACGCTGAGCCATGCGCAGGATGCTGTCCACACCAGCTGCGGTTGAGATGTGCTTGTTAAATTCATAACCACAGACGGTCCCTCAGGGAAGAGCCTGAACACATTGCTGAGACACAGTGAACGGTGCAGCAAAGCCAGTTACAGGCATGAGCACCTGCGCTGCAAACTGCAAACTGCAAAACACTGCAGTTCACTCAGAGTTTTCGGGTATCCCTGGGATACTGCGCCGACAGCCCTGTACCTCTCATATCAGTCAAAGGAATTACAAATATCACACTAATCATAAAACGAATGAAAATCAGCAGTCTGTGTTATAAAGGTGAAGTAGGCTTGATCTTACACAGCATGGAGAGCTATCAGTCTCACTGCGGAATGCTTACATGTGAACGAGAAAACAGTCTGTGTAGCTTGGTGACAATTTTGCAGATGATCGCAATGTTGGACAGGATCAGGCAATCATTTCTTAGCTGCTTTAGTTGGCGAGGCAGCCAAATCCCGTAACAGATCTAACAGATGACTCAATACTGTATAATACAATACTGTAACATAAGCGTGGAGAGGAGGGAGAGGAGGTCCAGCCGCCCTAACGGCAAGGGCAGGAGTCAGCCTGGACAAAGGCAGGAACAATACACGGCACATACACCCCACCATCCATCCCTGCAGATGTAAGCGCTCCAGCACACGTGCATGCAGGAACGCCAGCGAGAGGGACCTTTAGCGAGCGCCGTCCGCTGGAGATGAGACGGCGATCCAATTACTGCAGGATTTCACTGTAGAATCCTCTGGAAAATTGCACACATTCAAAAGGCAAATTTGTTTCGCACCATGATCAAATCCTTCCTATGGAAGACTGGAGAACGGGATGTGTGTGTACATACATGTGCATTTGCATGAGACATGTATCAGAAGAGAGGAGGGGAGATTTTCTCAGATAATATTTTCAGGGATTTTGAAGGATTGTGAGAACCCTGAAAGGACTGTATAGGTAGTGTATTTTGAGGTAATTTTTTACCACCAATGCACTTTACTGACTGATCGGCTCTATAAATGCTTATTCTGATGGCTGGTCTACTACAATAGGCAATGGTATGCATTGGGTTTGTTTACAGAACCGCTCTGTCAGAAGATTACAATAGCTAGATACTCCAGCCTTTTTCGCTAACACAATTTCATTGCTGAGTGCACCTGTATTTTCATGGTTATTCAATACCACTGCGAGCGCGCTCACCTGACCGAGAATATCTGCGCCACAAAATTGCTTTCTCGAAGGCCGCCTATCGAAAGGAGTTACATCTCATCCATGACAAACGACCGTGGACTGCGATGTTATTCCCGCAGCCGAGTACACGTGCGGTCCCCCCAGCCTGCAGGTATTACAGCTCCCACCTCATCAGTTTAATCAAATACCTCTTTCACCTTTCCCGTGGTGTTCCAGCCATTTTCACTGTCACAGAGACTGCTAGCAACAGCAAACCTTATCAGCACAACCTGAGCTTCAGTTCCTCCTCTTCTATTATAACTCATAATATCATATTGCCTTGTAGTATTCTTTTTACCTTAGTCATTATTTTGAATGGCAGAGGTGTTTTGACATTTTATTTTTAAAAAATAAATAAATGTAAATGTAAAAAGCTGACATTTTCAGTTGAAGTAGATAGCACTTCATCAGTTGGCAAGATTTCTATACATAACTCTAAAATGTGTCTTCAGGCTTTTAAGCTAATTAGACAGGAACTGGCAATCAGTGCCTCTGTGTTCATTAAAGCCATAAAACAGCTTCTAAGTCAGCAAATCCAAAAATAGGCATACATTTTCAACAGAAATGTTTCCTCAGATCTCATCTGCATATGAGAAATGTTGAGTTCAGATCTTTTATGAATGCAGTTTCTGACAAAAAATGAAAGCAATTAACTTATACTAAATGACAAGCAACTGCCTTTTCAAATCGATTTTGAAACACGTTGTCACTGTTACTGGGACTGCAGCTTTGTGAGGCATTTGTCAGGGTGTTAAGCTCTCAGGATGTATTTTAATGCTCTGTATCTGCTGTGGGTGAGTAACAGTGGCAGAGAGAAATCATGCAAAAGGCCAGCAGGAGCTCTGTAAAAAAAGAGGAGGGGGCTTCACAGAGAGACACTGTGTCCTTGATCTCCTCTTAGGCTGACAGCTGACATGGAACAGACCACATGAGAACAATGAGTCACCAGACCTAAATACACACACGCACACACACACACACACACACACACACACACACACACACACACAGACAAACACAGATGCTCCCCCCCACACCAGAAGCTGAAATATGAAAGTCACACATACACACACACCACAAACAAACACTCTCCCCTCACACAGACAAACACACCCTGAAATATAAAAGTCACACACACATACACACACATTTGTACTCTCTGTCCCAGAACAGACACATCCCACAGAGAAAAAACCCATGCAGAGCAGTATCAATGGTAATAATGTCACCCTCAGAGAGATATGCCCTTTTTTCAAAATGTGAGAATTTTTTTATTGTTATTTTTTTTTTTTACAACACAGCTTTTTAAAACCATCTACTCTCTTTTGCAAGACTACATTAAATTCTTAGTGTGCTGAAGCCTAAAGCATCCATAAGGTGCCATTTTGTGTGTGTGTGTGTGTGTCTGTCTGTCTGTCTGCATGTGTGTGGATACTGTGTCCTGGTTATAGTCTCTGTAGTAACATCCGGCTGCCGGGTCTGGCAGAGAGAATATTTACAAAGGGGCGCACTAACTGTGACAGTGTGTATTTTGTGTGTGTGTGTGTGTGTGTGTGTATGTGTGTGTTTGCACGTATGCGCATACGTGTGCGCATGCATCTGTGCATGCACACAAGTGTGTGTATGTGTTTGTGTGTATCTGTGCATGTTCTGTACACTGTAATGCTTTGACACATGCATGTATTTTTGTGCACGTGTCCGATTTGTAACACAGCTATGTGTACACTATGTCCAATGACTCACAACGGCGTGAGAACGGAGGGAGGGAGGACTCAGTACAGAAGAGCTGCACAGAGGCTAGCTACTAGGAGTGACAGTGGAGGTTAGGAGCAGGGGGAACAGCGAGTCCCGCTGCATGATGTGGTGCAGCGTGAACGGGTACGACTGAGGCAGAGAGAACCGGGAATAGGTGACAGCTTCACGGGCATCAGGAGGATGAGGAGGCAGGCGCAGGAGGAAGAGCAAGGGGCACACAGGTGAATGACATCAGGTAGCATCGGGAATGTTGGGATGGGCGGGGCGGGGTGAGGGGTGGGGGGCTTAATGTAGGTGGATCTTTAGGGGCAATGCGGGAGCCTTCGTTCTCCCTCAGATCTTGATCTCGGTGCGGAAAGTCTGAGTGTGCTCGTGCTTGGCCGGGTGCCTGCGGGCCTTGACGGTCAGGGCACCGCCGTCGCCCAGTGATGATGTCACCGAGGTGGGGTCCACATCCTCGGGCAGCTGGCACTTGTGGGCGAAGGTGTTCATCACTGTGCCGTCGGCCGCCAGCTGGGCAGGGAGCAGGGGGGGCGGCGAGAGGAGAGAGCAGGGGAGGGAAGAATAAATTAGACGCAACCCAGGAGAAGAAGAGGGCAAGGAGAATGAGGAGAGATGAAGAGGGTTGAAGGAAGGCTCCTTTACCATTTTACAAAGTAGTTATGAACAAATGGTGTGCTTTGGAATAGTGCATTTTTGTGTGCATGGAGTTTATATATAATATAGGTATCAGATATGAAAGGCATCAAAAAGCAGTGCCGTTGCTCATGAAAGCTTTATGAAGCAGTAATGCCACTCCTGTGAAGGTGTTGGGTAAGCTTTACGAGGGCCTTATGAACTCCATATAAATGTTGATCAAAGGATGAATGAAAGAAACATCACCGCCTCACAGGAAACCTCCTCTTTCATAAGTACAAGAAAGTGAGCAGAACACACGCGCAGTGGCTAGGGAATCCTCTCTATCTACCTCTCTATCCATCTCTCACTCTCTCTTTCTCCCTTTCACTCTCCCCATCTCTCTGTCTTTTGCTCAGACACCGCCCCACACACACACACACACACACACACACACACACACACACACACATACGCACACGTATGCGTACATATTACATTCTTGCCATTGAGCAGATTCTCTTATCCAGAGCAACTTACATTGTTTTTTTACATATTATCCATTTATTCAACTGGACATTTAGTGATGCAATTCTGGGTTGAATACCTTGGCCAAGGGAACAGTGGCAGTGCCCCGAACCAGAATCAAACCAGCAACCTTTCAGTCCCTGCTCCTTACCACTATGCCGCACTGCCGCCCCCCACCCCACACACAGGAGGTGAATTCTGGACCTTGGCCTGCAGGCTTTGCTCACCTTCTCTGCGCGAACCTCTATCTGGTTGTTGGAGGTGGTGACGATCACGTCCTCAGGGGAGAAGTCGCTGACGTCCACAGTGAACTGGTACGTGTCTCCCATTGTCCTGATGTTTCCCGCTGTTCCTGATCGACCTTTAGGGGAGCAGAGGGACCAAGGGCGCAAGTCTTACCATTTCAGTTGCGGTTAACCTTGTCCTTATCTACAGTCATTTTAACAGGCTGGACCAATGCAAAGGCCAGTAATCGCTTGGCCTTGACACAGAATATCTCTCCCTGACCTTTGACCTATAGCATGATTTGCACACCTCTTGCTAACTTCTCACTAGAGAGGAAGGGCTAATGTAATTTCACTGTAAATGTTGGGTGTCTGCCTGTGAGTCCACCCAGTATGATCTAATGCGATTGTCCATGTGGCCCTGATGCTCGGCAGTGCAGCAGTGTTTGTGCGTGTTGCTCATGCCAGTGAACGCGCCGGCGTGCGCAGGTGTCACGTCCTCTTCCCGCACGCGCGTCTGTGTGCGACTGTGTAACCCGGTTGCCGTGCAACGGTTGGGCCCCGTCTCCCCCGTCCGGGCGTCACTCCTGTCATTCCCCATGGGTGAAGTCACAGGCCTGGCCTGGCGCCACGCATTCCCTGGCATGGGGGACTCTCCCCCAGCCCCTCCTCTCCCTCCCAACCTGTCCCCTCCCTCTGCGGACACTTCAGTATGCCACTCACAGCCCCAAAATACCCTCCTCTCTCCTCCCTAAACACTCACTGCTCTGCTATGGTGAGGCCTCAGTGTCAACACAGAGGGCAGAGCGTTAATGTGTACAGGGAGGGGACCTATACAAAGTACACACACACACACTCACACACACACACAACATACATACACACACACGTATAAGCAATGTCCACACACTCACACACACACAACATACATACATACACACGTATGTCTACACACACACACACATGCACACACACTATACATATATGTGTGTGTGTGTGTGTGTGATATATGTGTGTGTGTGTGTTTATATATATAGACAACACATGCACACCCAACGTATGTGTATATCTCCATGACATATGTACATACACACACCCATCCAAATCAATATGTCCTTGTGAATTACAGATTATGTAGACACCTGTGCTCACAAGACCTACATAGCAAACACATACATCAGAGTTAAAATTGGAGCAGTTTGGAGTAAAAATTGGAGCAGTTTGGAGTAAAAATCACAGTAGACTGGCCTAGCAAAGACCCCCCACCTACATAAGCAGTGAGATCTCCACACGAAGTGAGGGTGTTAAAAACCCACCGGTGTGCAGAGACAGCCCGGCGATCTCACCTGCGAATCCTCCGAAAGATCCGAAATCCTCGGCGAAGATCCCCCGACTCTTCTCCATGTAGGGCCCGCTGCCGGAGGAGCTGGTGGAGGACGTCTGGTGGAAGCTGCGCTCCGATCGGTAGGCAGAGGAGTTGGTCAGACTCATCGACGGCCAAGTGTACAAGGGGGGACAGGCGAGAGTCCGCTCAGGGACGAATGGGGTGCGGGGTGGGGTGGGGCGGAGGGTGCGGAGGACAGAGGGAGTCCGAAAACACAGAGAGAAGGGGAGCAGTTCACAGACTCTGCAGTGGGCTGAGGTGCCCACAGCTCTACACAGCCCAGGAAAAGTCAAATACAAATGAATGTATATCCACTTGGTTTTTGAGGCCTCCTTCCTTTGAAGTGTCCACTTCACTGCTTTGCTCTGTCTTTCCTTTGTCTCCCTCCCTGACCCTGTCACTCTCTGTGAAACTTTTATGAATCTTTTCTCTCTACCTCCCTTTCTTCTCTCCTTCTCTCTCTCACTCAGATTACAGTGTGCCTTCGGGCATGCCCAGCAGGTCTGGCTTTTATATTGTGGGTGTGAGTGATGGCTTTTTTGCCTCAGTCTACTCTCTCCCTCTCCCCCTCTCCCTCTCTCTCTCTGTATATGTGTACGCGCACTTAGGGAGCTCTGACCGATAACTATGTGCTAAATTTATCGTCTGAGACAGAGAGAGCGCGCCTGTGTGTCAGCGGTCGGAAAAGTTTTTTTGCGATGAGGGCATGGGGTTGAGAAAGTGTGCCTGACAAAGAGAGTGAGGGAGAGAAAGAGAGGGAGAGAGAAAGAGGGGGTAAGGAGAGAGAGGAGGAACGAGGCAGTGAGTCAACAGATGGCATTCCGGGCGCAACTTATTCGCTCCCAGAAATAGCCGTCCACTCCTTTCCTCGCCTCCTTCCACCCATCTCCGCCCCGCCAAACCTCCCTCTCCCTGCATCCCTCCTGTTTTTTAATTCAACAGAAACGTCCGCAATGGGTCAGCAATGGTGTCCCAAACACCAATTAAACATGCCACCATGTGACCTTAGTCACGCAACATGACCTGATGTCACATGACCTGATGTCAGCATTTTGGTGACAACCATCTGATCCCTCTCCCTCTTTTGACTCTAATTTTTCAGGTGCAGTCTCACAACCCTGAAATTTTTCAGGTGCAGATCCGCAGGTGCAAAACACTGCTGTTGACCCTTTCTTAACCCAGCCTGCCTCAGTAAACACCTAGCTGTATTTACAGGTGACACGTACGTCACTCTGGGTGCAGGAATCCCGCAGAGCAAACAGTGTAATGTGATACTGCAGGGGAACTGGGGAAGATGGTGGACGAGGGATGAACAAGATCATGGTTTTGTCTTCTTGGGTCTGAAGGAAGAGAGCTCATTTTAAGGGCTCCTCGGGTGTCTCAGCTTTAGGTATTTCTTGAGTTCATACTTCCTGTTGGGTCTCCATCTTTTGTTTTCACCCCCCCCTCTGAC
The DNA here is from genome assembly GCA_019176425.1 of Megalops atlanticus. Classification (NCBI taxonomy): domain Eukaryota; kingdom Metazoa; phylum Chordata; class Actinopteri; order Elopiformes; family Megalopidae; genus Megalops; species Megalops atlanticus. Next base: position 9,875,418 of record CM032879.1, read on the forward strand.
TCACAGCTTAGCCTGGCCACCTGGCGCCCTGACAGTCCCCTCCAGGAACACTGCGTTTTGTCGCCTGACCTTTGAGGTCATCGTTTAAAAATATGACAGCAGCTCATAGAGGTACTGAGATATGAGATCGTTGCCCCCGCAACGAGAACGCTGTAAGATGCTGTTCCTGCTGCGAGTGTCTCCTACCACTGCTTCATTATTTAATGACACACACATTTTGATGGTCGTGCTAATCATAAATAAATCTGTAGCCTTTTCATAAATAAATCATCAGCAAAAAATCATTAACCTTTTCCAGGATAGGTCGAGATGTGAATTACTATTTCCTGTCCTATTCAATTAGACTGCAGTAGGAAAGCCAAATTTATTAACAGCTGCTGATGCTGACAGTATGAATGTGTGCTCTGGCATGACCGTCTTTTAAAAACACAGGAACAAATGCTCTCAATTTGTCCAGGAACATTTTTATTTACTCCTCTCAGTGGCTCACTCTAAGCTTTAAAATCCTTCACCGATTGTCTAAATCCAGCCCAGCAACTCACTGCATCACTGCCCCCCTGCCCACCATGTGTCACCACCATCACCACCCCATGAGTGCGATTCTATTCTAAAGGGATGAGAGAGTAAGGCACAGAGAGGGAGAGAGACAGAGATAAATGCAACGAGAGAGAGAGGGAGAGAAGGAGATGCAGAGAGAGAGAGAGAGAGAGAGAGAGAGAGAGAGAGAAGAGAGAGAGGGAGTCTTGACTTTTAAGGCCCCTGTTTTATTAATAAATCAGTGTCCAGGGAAAAAACACCCTTGACCATCAAATCTGCAAGCCGTCAGACACAGCTATCTTGTGTATATATTATGTAAGGGAGGAAAAAAAAGAAAGAGGGAGAAAGAGGCCCAGAGAGAAAGATTTAGAGGGTTACAGAAAGAGGGAGAGCATATTGATTGGCATGTGGACTTTGACATGTAGAACGTACAGGATATGCATGTTTGTGTCTGAGAGAGACAGAGAGAGAGAGTGTGTGTGTGTGTGTGTGTGTGTGTGTGTGTGTGTGTGTGTGAGTGCTGTTGTGGGATCAGCACGTATTACAGGGCGAACACGACACCGACGGAAATAACCCCCGCCGCTTCGGCGGTGACATTGGGACGCCCTTCCAGAGGTCACCAGTGCGGTTCGAGATCATGTTAGAGACACTCCAAACAGCAGAGTCTGACGCAAGAGGGCAAACAAACTATTCACGTTTGTTCTCTGATCTGGATATCAGATTTAGAGAGGACTCACTTCATTGCCAAACCATATATTAATGCAAACGCGTGTGCATTTGTGCATGTGTGTGCGTCTGGGTGTGTGTGCAGCTGTGTGTGTTCAGCCACAGCAACATAAACCCTTGCCAACGTATGTCAAATTCCTACAAAAGATGAGACGCAATTGGTCTGTCATTTCACCCAAGTCAAATAAGAGCAGGCTAACACAGGCACTGCAGATGGTAGTTTCCGTAGGGCTAGAGGAAAGTCATATAGAACAAGAGATAGAGAAAGTAGAGTAGAGGGGAGGGAAAAGAAAGACAGGGGACATACAGTGCTTGGATTCAGCTGTTCAATGTTATATGACCGTAAAAACAAAATGCAACCACAGCCCTGCAGAGACAAAGTTCACAGAAGAGCTCTTTCAGTCTGCACCAGCTGCCCCCTCCACTCAAACGCACAGATACACAAATACCCCCCAATAAAGGCCCAGGGCATGTCTCTCACAGTTGCTATGTATTGCATAACCCAGTGGTTTGCAAACTTTTTTTTGGGTGGTGGACCATTTAACTAGTGGAAAATATTTAACAGACCACCTCACCTACCTTCCAACCACTTGGGAAGATAAACATGACGGTTATGATGAGACAGTGATCTTTCTTCCTGGTTTGCTAGAGCCAGCTGGACTGTGGGTGCAGACATCAAATTCCACAATGGAAATGAATGGCATATATGTGCCCTTCTCTCACAGTTCAGCATCTCCTAACTGTTACTGTCAATTTTTTCTAGAAATTCACTCAGTTACCAAAACATACATTCCAGTCAAACATTTCAATGCACCTTCTGATGTGATTGGACCATTTTAAGGACTAGCACCTCACTTTTGAAACATCAAGAGCTATGCAAAAAATTGACTTGACATTTGCACTCCTTGCTACCCATAATGCACTATTCTAAGGATGATTGTTTTCAACAGTAATGGAAAGATCTTGTCATTCTATACTCTTTATGTCAGTAATTGAAAAGGTATATAAATGCTACATACACTTGCTTATTTCACAGTTCAATCTATTCAAAATGATCAGTGTTACTAAATTATTTTCTTTAAAATGCAGCTTAACAAATGTCTCTGCACCCATCCCATCCTCTCCCAGTTCCAGTCCTGATGGGACAAAGGAACCGCTTTTGATGAGGCATGAGGGGGTGGATGGTCTGTCTCAAGAGTCAAGAGAGTCAAGAGAGCTTTTATTGTCAGCCCATCCATACACATGTATACAGTAAGGTTGAAATAACCTTTCCCTGGGACCCATAGTGCTACATTCAAACAGTGAAGTACAAAGACAACATAAGGTGCACAGCATAAAATCAATAAATAACAGGACAATGGGTACAAAAAATACAAGGAGACAGTAAATAGACAAAATAACAAGACAATGAATGGACAAAGTGGCAGGCAGAAGTGTGCAAGTAAGCAACTGTAAACAACATTACTCAGTGGCTGTGTGCATTTAAAGTGTTCAGTCCAGGGGAATGGATGGGAGCATGCTCTGCCCCGGGGGTGTGGGTCAGTTCTTGCTCAGGCATGGGGGGGGGGCAGCAGAGAGCTGAGGAGCCTGACTGCCCGAGGGAAAAAAACTGTTGCAGTGTCTGGCAGTGATGGCACGGATGCTCTGGTACCCTCTGCCAGACGGCAGGGGCGTGAACAGTCCATGGGAGGGGTGGGAGGGGTCTGTGGTAATGCTGGCTGCACGCCGGATGCTATGTTTATTAAAGAGTTCGTTCATGGTTGGGAGAGGGACCCCGATGATCCGCTCAGCTGTCCTCACTATCTGCTGTAGGGACTTGCAGTCTAAACTAGAAAGCCAACAAACTGTCTGATCTCTCTGATCTACCTACTCGCATTGAGCTGTTTCAGGGCATGCAAGAAATATAAAAATGAAACAAAAGCCACTTTTTCCAAGTGAAAACATGGCTACTACTGCTAGCTTGCTAGCTAACATAAGCTGAGCTAGGAGGCGTTGTTGCCATGGAAGTTACCTTTTGAGAGAATGGTAATGAATACAGTACATTTAATGTTTTCTAAAAAAAAATCATCAACAAGCATTTGAAAATGAGTCCTAGGGTAAATGTTTATCTGGACATGCTGAACACAAACCAAGTCAATAGCCCTTGTAAGACATATTAATACTGTTAATGGCTGTCTGTTCAACCACACACTTTTACTATGTTTGTTTCAGGTATTATATAGTTGAGTTACATAATGTAAGAGGTAAAACAGAAAGAAAGACAGTGGCAAAGGCCAGGGAATTTAACAGGCAGACAGTGTGTGGTATTTCTGTGGTAACTCATTGGCATGAGGATTTGACATTGTACACAAGGCCTGTGAACTTTCAGTATTAATCACTACAGTCACACCAATGCCGACTCTGCAGATGGGTCTACACAGGATCCAGTCACTATTCCATAAAAAAACCTTCTTTTTCCATATGAGTATGAATTTCCTTTCTGTGAGTTTCTATTTATTCTATTATTTATTTATCTTTTTTCCTTTTATCATTAGCAAAGTCAACAGCAGCTCCAGCTTCAAATGTCATTCACACTTTCCCGCCTGTTTTGTACTTACGTTTTCACAGCTTTTCAACAGCTTGTCACTGTTTACACCAGTTTTATTTACTTATTTTTTACAGGTTGGAGAAAAAAACGTACTTACTGTAAAGTCAAAGTTTCCAAATCTGTAGAGTGTAACAGACTCTGTTTTTGTTTTTAAGATTTGTTAGTACTGAGCCTGATGTTAACTTGATTTAATCCCTCTGGAGAGCCCAGGTAAGCAGCCAGGCTGTGTGTGAGCGCCCGTTGCGTCAAAACTTTAATTGACTCACGTTGGGAGGCAGGGTGGCCGTGGCGTAAGGGTTAGGGAAGGTTGCTAGGTCAGATCCTCGGTGAGAGGCACAGCCATTATATCCTCAGCACCCCTGAACTGCCCCAGCAAATTTGGTTGCTCGGTTGAAGAATATGTCAAATATTAGTTATAAAAGAGGTCTAAGAATAACGAAATATAAAATGTTGAGGTGAAATTGACATGACATTGCGGCATCGGCAGTTACATGACATTAGCAGTTTACATCTTTGTTTCTTGGTTTTTTTTTTTTTTTGTTTTGTTTCAGATTTTTTATTTTTTTAGGCTTTTTTTGGCACCGCACTTTACATTTTTCGTGGAATTTAGATTTTTGTGGCTTTTTATTTGGGGACACTGTACAATTTCATTTGGATGTATGATTGATTTTGCTGCTGAAGATATTTCCACTTTTACTGAGAACAAGATTATTTTGTCTACCAATATTATATACTACAATGAGAAAGCTAAAAAACAAAATGAAGAAATACACTAAAGCTTCAGATGTCTTATGGTCTTTCCTTCAGGGTGTCTGGCTGTGTACCAAATACACATGCATTTCCAGAAAAAATTTCACGGTTGAGATATGTGGCATGGTGTTCTCCTCTTATGGTTTAAAGGTAATATCTTACCATAAAGGACATAGTCTTATTACTGTGGGGAAAACATTCCATGGCAGGTAGAAAGACCATGTAAGTCTACACACTTGGACCACACAGGCTTGAGGCACAACAGAAGCTGCGCTTCTGACTTTTCCCTGCTAGATGGCAGTGCTGTTATAGTAAATTAGTAAATAGAACACTTGCACAATTTATTCAAGAACCACAAGCAATTACATTTTATTTCAGCTCATTTTTAAAAGAAAGAATAATACTCAGAACAATGAACCTCCACAGACACTTTGGGAACCACTGGTCTAGACTGTTGGCAAAATGACAAGTCAACTGGCTGTTGTTACCATTAAACAAATTCTCTGCATATTTTATGTAAGTATTATAATGCCAGAGATATTCTGAATATTTTAAATCTTTGGTCACACATTCATCTTGCAGTAGCCTACTCTGGCAGTGCTTCCCCAAAATGGTCATTTAACCAGGCAAGACCTTAAATAGAACAAGAAATAATGAGAATATTTATCAATTTCATCATTTTGAATATCACATCACAGGTCTTGGATGCCACTTATCAGAATAAGGAAGGCAACCCAACCTTCCTCTGTACAGGAGGAACTGTATTGTAATCCAGATACTTTGAAGGTAAAATTAGCACAGCAGGCCTGCTAATTCTTCGGTATATACTTTATTGTCCCCTTAGGGAAATTTGTCTTGGACTCAATGCTGCGCACATAAAATTCTGATCCTAATCTGATTCTGATGAGGGAACCCAATCTGATTCAACACCGGAATAGCCTGTTGCATCATGGTCTGTTTCTTATTCTGCAATTAAACGTCCACCCACACTTATAAGCAACATGACTATGTGGTTGTATTAATTCACTCATACTTTTCCATTTGCCTTGCACCTGAGGAAAATTTGGAGGTACATACATTTGGTATGCTTTAACACCAGTAGCCTGGCAGCAAGGCTGTAGATTTAGATGTGACTGTCTAAACTTCTACAATTGTACTGTTTTTGTACTGCTATACAGACTGACCCATTTCAATTCAGTTGCATCCATTTAAGTGTACATTCATAATACATCTGTCATCTTCAGCTCTGTTTTCAGATGATGAGAGCATCCTTATGTGCTGAGGGACCATCCATGAAGAGTCTTACACCATGCTTTAATACATGGCCTGCACCGTGCTTTCACCACACAGATTTTCACACTTGTTATACATTAAGCACACAGCACAAGACTTGGGCCATGAGGTGTATAATGGGAATGAGTTTGTGAATTCCCCTTTGACAATCTACTAATCAAATGGCACGTGCAAATTCAGCATTATCCCACCTCATCATTGGGCACTTAACGGGTGGAAGAGCTCTGCTCCCACACTTTGAGGCAGAGGGACCGATGCATGTGGTTGCCTTTGCCGTAGAAACCGTATTGCTGTTCCTGCCGACACACTCAGATTGGGCGGGACCAATTTCCACATCTTGCGAATTGTGGCCAGTCCCTTCCCATCTCGTGTTGTGTCAAAAATGTTAAGTTTAAGGCAAAGCATATGATTTCCAAGACACGTGCATGTCAGACATCACCTCACTAATAACTAGCCTCTGTCGATTCACATCTACGGATTAGTTAAGCTATATAATTTGAATATTCCTTTTTATTGTGTTATTTATTCACACTGCACTGTTGTAATTTGACAGTCTTGGGTGGGCAGCCCATTCCCTCCATTGTAGGGTATTGCAGCAGTGGTTGTCTTGTTATACTTAGTGACCTTAAAATTGATTGCGGTGCCGTTCAATAGCCTAAGAGGGTGACTGGTGTGTAACGTCCTGCAGCAGGTATTCAGTGTGCAGTGGGTGTGGTCATATTGATTTGATACCTTGGAGGCCTTCGTGTTAATGTGGCATTTTTGTGCACACATTTTGTTCAGGAGAGGACCTCCTTTTCCCCTAACTGAGTTGGTGAATGGCATACTGCCCATTCTCCTTTTAAAGACTACCGTTCTTTCCCCTTTTAGCCTGCCCACCTCATTTGTCTGAAAGTACCCCTGTCTGTGTATTCATAAAACTATGCAGTGAGGTCTGTTATTTGTGTACCAACTGGGCATTAATCCAGCAGTTATCTCCTCTGGCTGTTGGGGCTCCTTCCTAGTTTTCACCCAAACCTCACTGGGATGACAAAAGTGGTGACAGCACTGCTGCCTGAAATCCATTAAATTTTACAGCTGTCCCCCCCTGGGGTGAAACTACTGCTACACAGAACAGAGCGCTTGTGTTAGATATTTTTGTGCTAAATGGTTCACTTTGTAAGCAAAAGGAACAGCTTGAATTAAACAATGCAAATTTTTAAAGACTTTTTTGCCTATGGCAAGCTGAAGATGTTTTGCATTCATGTTGAGCAAATCTGCATGTAAGAAAATCATTAAATAAATCATTGAATATTTCCTTTCAAAGAGAAATATAAGTATTTTCATGCCTGTGTATGAGATGTGTGTATATCAGTGTATATCAAGCTGAGGTATGGTGAGATTACAGCTTCCCCCACCCCCAATGCAACTCATGGTGAGATCATATCTCCCCCTGCTGGAAGACAGTGGCCTTACAGCTCAGAGCTCACACGCTTTCCTCATCTGCCCGCATACATTTCTACCTGAGCTTTGAGGGGACCTTAAAAACTATTCCCTCATTCCCCTCTGAAAAATAGCAGGAAAGTCAGCTAAACATCCATGGTGGAAACAGAAAATTACCTTCTCAAAATTCCTCACCCTTAATTTTATTTTTGAGTTTTCATTATTCATATTATTTCATTGTTATCATGCTATTATCATCAAACACATGTCTATGACATGGAATATATAGTTACTGTATGAACACAATCTTGTATTATATAAAGTGTGGCTACGCCATAAATACTCTGTGGATGACACAGGGTTCCCACTCTTGAGCTCATTCAACATTCCTTTTCTGTGATTTTACAAGTAACCAGATATGAATTTCCATGACTTATTTCACAACTAATTTAGCACCAAGAATTATGCTCACAAGAGTTTCACCAGACACAAAGACAAAATATTCCTTATATTTTCCTTTTGGTGTAACAGATGATAATGGCTCATAATAATGGCTGTATTAGTGAACTGGTATTTAGAATTGTGGAAAAAATATCCATAGTTAAATCAACAAAAAGATTACTAGAATACATCAGTTTTTAGGATATGAGTAACCAGAAAAGGTGTTTTAAACCTAAAATTACAATAAATGGCATTTTCACACAAACATGGATTTTGGATCTAAAAGGTAACACATCATTATGGGTAACATTTTTTTAGTCATGAAACTTTGTTGTTCACTGAAGAGGCTCTTCAAGAATGGAGCCATGCTCTGAAAGACTCTCAGTGAGCTCCTTGCTCAGAATTGGCCTCTTTGTGTTTGGCTTTAGCAGACTGTTGCTGACTGTTCGGCTGCATCCCAATCCACATTCCTGCTCACTGTCTTTCGTGTGGTGTTCCACCATTTGAAGCAGCACTCTCTCATTTCCCAATCCGCAACAGAGAGAGGGAAGGGAGCAAGTGAGTCCATACATCACGTAGCATCACACAAGTACGTACTTGAGAATGAAGGGAAAGGGGAGCACTTGGGAGCTCTTTTTGGGCACCCATTAATTTCAGTGCTACTCCAAGTTCAACAGCAGCTTCAAAGACACATTCCACTTTCCTGTCTGTTTATACTTACAATTTCACAGATTTTCAACATCTTGTCACCTTTTTCACCACTTTTAATTACAGGTTTTTTTACGTTTTGTTTAAAAAAAGCCACTTACTGTAAAGTGTGGCAAAGGGGTTAAGGAAGCTTGTGGGGTCAAAGCCTGGGTGAGGCACTGCAGTTATAACCTCAGAACCCCTGAATTGCACTAACATATTCAGTTGCTCAGATTAATAATACACCAAGTATAAGTTATTAAAGTAATCCTGGTCATGGCTGTTAACACTATGTAAAAACTGGGGTGAACTTTCTCCCAAAGGCCAAACCCTCTTTTCATAGCAGAAGAAATGGAATATTGACTTTGTTGTTTCTTGATTTTTTATTTTATTTTGGTTTTTGGACACCCATTTTTCAATTTTTCCATGAGATTTGGATTTTTGTGGCTTTTAATGGTTTTTATGGGGGAACTGTGTGCAATTTCATTTGGATGTGTGACACTTTTTGATTTTGCTACTGTAGATATTTCTACTTCAATGAGAGTGAGATTATTTTGTCTATTGATCTCATATGCTACAATAAGAATGAAAAGGAACAAAATGAAGAAATAGACTGAAGCTACTGATGTGTGTTGGTATCCTGTTGGGTGTCCGATTGTGGACTGAAAACATATTAGTAGAAAAAGATTCATGGCTGAGATATTTGATAAATTACTAATGTGGATTTATCACGCTATGAAGGACATTGTGGGGGGAGGAAGATTCCACTGCAGGTAGGAACACCCCTACAAGTCTACACCCCATTATTTTATTACTCATTCTCTTTATTTACACTGAAACCACAACAGAAGCTGCAGTTCCCACTTTGCACTGCTAGATGGCAGTGCGGTGATAACAACCTGAGTGCCCCCTTCCCCCAAAGCTCAAGCCTATGCAATTTATTTGAGAGCCATAAATTAAGTTTTGTTTCACCTAATTTTTAAATCAAACATTAATCCTCTAAATAATCAAACTTCATGAGCCACTGAATCAATTCCTTTGAGAATGGCTTTGTTCAATACTCCACTGAGCTTGCAGAAGCTGGTAGACTGCATACATTGTGTGTGTAATGCAGTGCGAACACAAGTCAATATTTATTATATTCTTCCATATATAGTTTCATTGATATATTAGATTCAAAAACCTGACAGAGGCATAAGAGGGAGGTGGTTGCTCTCACAAAATCCAGTTTATGAAATGAAATTAAAGTTGACATCATGTTGACATCATAAAAATGAGTTGGTATGCCATCATATCAGTGTGAGTGTGTGTCTGTGTGTGTGTGTGAGATTGTATGAGCTGTTGTGAATGTGTATGTTTGTGAGTATGTGAGTGTATGAGAGAGAGAGAAGGCTGGGGGGTTGATATATACAGTGGTAAAGACTGCTTTCGCCTTGACAGGAAGGAACAGAACAAAGAGGATATGTGCGCTGGAGCCCCTTGTTTAGTTTGATTACAGCGCAGCGTCTCTCACACTCCGCTTAACCGTCATTGCCACTTCAAAGTGCGTAACCCTGGGCAGAAGGGGTCTCGCTGGAGCACCTTTCTTCTTTGCGCGTTTGAAGTGACATGCAGTCATGCAGCCACACATTTCAGGTGAATGGTCATTGCCACTCTCAAGGAAACTGTCTCTCCCAATCTTACTCAGACGCTAAGAGGTGAAGGGCAGGTTTGCCTGTGCAACACTCCCCTTTAGCGCCAGAAAGCTTAGCCAGCAATGGCCATGAACACCAGTGATCTTGTGAAGGTCTAATTCCAAGGAAATAACCTGGCATGCAAACATGCATTCTTTGAATCAATATAAAATTAGCCTTACCCAATAGAAATAATACATTCCACTCCCTGTCTCTGTCTTTCTCTCCCACATCTTCACCCTATTTGAAATGCTGCTCTTGCTAGTGTAGGAGATGCAGGGGAATCGCTGGAGGGCAAATATTTTATTTGTGAACTGGAGAGACAACAAAAAGTATCTGTTATCTGTATCTGTCTGTACTCGCAGAGATTATGTCTGCGTAAACTCTGGAATTTGCCTTATGGTAGAAAGATGGAAATGAGCAAACCATGAAAGGTGCCAGCACAGGTGTCTGCTGTCAAAGATTTATGCCACAATAAAACCATTGTACATGCATATAGCCACGACTACCGTGGGTAGGCAATCATTCAGAGGCGGCGGGGCATACCTTTGTTCATCAGGGAAATGGCACGCCTAATGCGAGTTTCAGGATGTTTTTCCACATCACTGTCTGGGTACAATTTCAATTAAGGGATGAATTAATTTGGGCCTGCTTTGCATCAGGGATGCCCAGGCCATAAAGGCTGTCAAAGACTTTCAAGAAGTGTCTGTGATCAGCATATAAAAATCGAAGTAGCAGCTGTTTCAAGTGAACGGCGTTTTTACTAAGTGTTTTGCCGTGCTTTCTATTAATTTGCTGGCCAACAGTTCTGAAACAAAGAATTTGTACATATGAACATGTTTCATAGAAAATACCTGATAATTAAGGGAGCTTGCCTATTGGTGTATTTGCCTCCCTCCGTGTCTTCTTTCGGTCAGGGTCGAGCTTGGAGGTCATTATGCATGTGCAGCAGGCTTGTGATAGATGACAAAAGATGAGCCAGGTCTTGACCTGGACAAAGGTTAGAAGCCACTTCACACCAAAGGTGTAAAAGAAACACACATGTTGAAAGACACAAAGACAAATGGCAGCTTAGGTGGACAAGAAGAGACATATTCACTTTCATGTATGGGTGTACAGCAGTGAGACAGGCATGAACCCCTTTTCATGAGGTCACACAGGGGCTGTCAAAACTATCTGGTTCACAAACCCCTGCAACTCCTAAGCCATGTTTCCACTGCCCCCTCACAGCCTGTTAGGTTAGCCTGAGGCGATCCGGAAGTGTTTCCACTGCGAACTGCCCCAGACCCCACAGGTTAGCCGACCCCACACGCTGCAGCCCACAGCCCACACGAGTCAAGTGGAAAAAGGCGTCTTCACCAGGTGTAAACCACCACACCCAGAAAGTCTTTCTCTCACTTCCTATCAGACAGGACAGTCATTTATGCATATCATTGATTGGTCACATAAGAAAACAACCATTTTACTGGCCGCGCTGGATCGGGGTCATTTGCCACCATCTTTTTGCTGTGGTCGATCAAAAACAGGAGCAAAATGTAGCACAGGCATCTGGATCCCTTTTCCATTACTACCTAGCAGCCAACTGCACACATTCGGTAGTTAATATCGGCAGCAGAGGGCAATACCAGAAAACTTCGACTCTACAGATGTCCTAGGGTCAGTGGTACATTACAGTTGTTTAGCAGACACTCTCATCCAAAGCAAAATACATAGCTCACAGTTTTGAAATACTATCCATTTACACGTTGACTGAGGCAGTACGGGTTGAGTACCTTACCAAGGGCACAACAGCAATGCCCCGAAGGGAAACTTGCAATCTTTGGATTATAAGCCCTATTCCTTACCGGAAACACTGGAGTTGCAAGCGGGGCTTGATCACTCGAAAGGCACCTCCATACTAGGTCATGCATTGGAATGGCTCACAGGTAGCTAGGGCAGGTCACTGGGAATCAGGCTGATCTTTGGCTTGCTCCATCTCCAGCTCCCCCACAAAGGCGTTCATTTAACATATTCTCACAGTGACTGTGAACATAATCATTACTCTCTGCATGCAATTAGGTTATGACTAAGCAGCTTCTGTCACCTTTGAACAAGATGACTCACAATTTCCTCAAAGAGTTAGTTAATCTGACTGTGATTAATCATCTCACAGGGGCTGTACATGGTAACACACTATGTGTTGTATGTTGATATGCATTTTGGGTTTGTACTTTGGACTGTAATCTGGTCTTGCATCCACTATATCCAGTAGGTGATTTGTTAATTTTTAACAGGGGGGATGGCAGATGCATATGCAGCACTCTCTCTCTCCTAACTAGGGGACGGAAGGGGGATGGCAGGTTAACAAGGGGGATGCATTTTGGTCATTTTGCTAACAAGGGGGATGGCATCCCCCCTCATATCGCCTACTGACTATATCGGTAAAGCGCCCTTGTGTCTCCTTATAATTGAATATAGAATGAAAACTAATCAGACAGAAACATGCAGGTCTGGACAACAGAACAATTAAATAAGTTCTGGACGGAAACAGCATCATTACAGTACACTGTCTAATGTATTCTGACTATGTCTGGGGAATGATTATGATTTTTTTTTCTTCAACATATCAGTGTTGTGCAAGAGACCCTTCCTTCCTTCTTGTGTAAAAGCTCAGCCTGGCTCCGTTCTGTGTGCAGTGGTAAGGGTTAAGACACCAGCAGTTAACTGTTTGTTTGTGAAGGCGCCATGTGACCCCCTCAGGGGATTGTTATCTCTCGCTTCAGCTCCACCTTACACAGGCCCACGTCTCTGGGGACAAAATTATCGGGTCTTTTTTTTCCCACTGCTTCTCCCGCTGTCTGTCTCCTCCATCTTTGTTTAAGCGCGATGATCACCTCTTCCATCAGTGTTCGGTTATTGTTCCCAATGTCCCTCTCTGTCTCCCTCAGGCTTTTGTTATTACATGGTGCTCGCGCGCCATTCAGTTACCCGCTTTCTTCTCTGGCCCGAAGGAAGACCTTTCTGCTGCAACGTTTCTCCGCCCGAGCGCCGAGACCGCTTCTCGAAAGAATTGGGTAATTTAAGTGATCGGTATTGTTTTTTCCCCACAGCAGGTGTCATGGTAACCTGCATGAGAAGCTCCAGCGCCCTTCAAAAAAAAACTTATAAGCTCAGTTTTTAATTAAGAAAAGCACATGTTCCATTATTTAATTTCCACGTGTTAGATACAGCACGGTTAATTATACCCCATCACTCCTTATTTGCGTCTCTCACCCTCGGTCTCTGTAACATTCCCCCCTCCCTCACGCATTCCAAATTGCTTTTCTAACATGACTAGCGTTATGATTCACGTAGTGGACAAAGGGACCTTGTGCAGGTGATGCATTCTGTCTGTCGAGTTCCTTATCACCCCTCCTGCTCTGTTCTCCTCCGTTTCTATGCCTCCCGCGATCTCTCGCTCCTGCTCTTTCGCGCCGTCAGATGGGTGTGAATACATGCTCGTCTCAGACAGGAAACAGATAACAGTGAAGGTTTGTTATCCTTCTTGCGCTGACGTGAGGAAGCGTAGCCTGCAGCAGCCAGACGCACACCGCATTTTCAACGCCGTCGCCCCCCCGGCTCCAGCTCACAGCACGAAGTTCAATCGGCTCAGGTGATGTGGAATTCGCGGAATTCCACCCCGACCCCGGGCCCCCATCAGGAAGTCAAACACTCTTTGTTATTTCAACCGGTAATCAATAGAAACAAGTCTGTAATGCAGGGAGACCGACCGCTCCTCCAGCCGTAGAGCAGGATCACATCTTTCGTCCTGGCTGTCTTCATGCTAGCGCATTTAACGTCGATTAGGAAACGGTTTCCAAACACCATGTAAATCTAGCTTACTGCCATTGTCAAGTAGGTGAATTTGTACCTACCACAAATCTCACTTGCTGTTGTCAGGTGTAACTGTATCGTCACCAATGTCATTGTTTTTGTCTATTTTACTGTCGTTGGTGTCTGTGTTGTTTGATGAATGCATAATTGTGTTGTCCTTTTGAAAAAATTAAGTCTGTTGCCTATAATGATGATTGACAGCCAATGGAGGCTAATAAGACAAATCAATTGTTGATGGGATTTCAGGTCACACACATAGGCCGTGTCCACACGTACACGGATATTTTTGAAAACGGGGGTTTGCCTCCTTCGTTCTTAAAAAAATCTCCGTCCACACGAAAACGCAAACACGCTGTCAAGAGCATGCTAAACCAACAGGCGACGATATAACCCTAACCGTAAAGCCACGTTGGCCAGTCACAAGCCTGAAAAAAGTTATTACGGCGCACACTCTGACGTCACTAGCAAAAAACTCCGTTTTCTCTGTCTACACGTGAACACTGAAACCGGAGTTTCTGAAAATCTTCACCTTGGAAGGCGTTTTGCAAAAGATCCGTTTTCAGTGACCTAAAACGCCGTTTGCGTGTGGACGAAAGGCCAAAACGCATAGAAAAAGCTACGTTTTTAAAAATAGCCGTGTACGTGTGGACAGGGCCATAGTCTGGAGTCTTGAATCACATGCGATTTATCGCTTTAAGCTTTAAATGTAATTTGTTGGTATACGTTGTGTAGGAAGTGGCACTGAAGACTTTGTGAGTGTGTGTGTGAGAGAGAGAGTCTGTGTGCCTGTTTATGAGTGATGGGTGGAGAACAAATGAAAACTGATCCTGTTAATTAAAAGACAAAACATCAGAAATATTCTTGTTCCCAGCAACTGTGACCCAGATATAAACATTTATATATTTGATTCAGCTGAATAAGGAAACATTCAACAGACATGATGGTGAATCATATTAACAGCAATGTACAAATACATGACATTGAGCCTCTGTGTCACAATGTAAGTTTTGTCCTAAATAATATACAACACATTAAATTTATATATATTTTTTAACCAACAAGACAACAAAACAAAATCATTTCCATGTGACACACATCATGAGGTCTGCAGAGAGGAACTCTGTCTTTCTGTGTGTCTCTCTGCTTCTTGTTTGTCACCAGCTGTGGCCCAGCTATCTGAAATTCTGTCTCTCTGTCCATTGAAAGGACCAAAGGGCTGAATCTGTTCTTTTGTTGGTGCTTCACTGAAAATATATTGAAAATAAGGAGTATGTTATAAATCCACAGCCATGTTTGCCATTTTACCATTATAAATCTA
This sequence comes from Megalops atlanticus, assembly GCA_019176425.1. Taxonomy (NCBI): domain Eukaryota; kingdom Metazoa; phylum Chordata; class Actinopteri; order Elopiformes; family Megalopidae; genus Megalops; species Megalops atlanticus. Next base: position 9,890,704 of record CM032879.1, read on the forward strand.
GTTTTGATGGAATGCTTTTTATTTCCATTCAGAAATGGTTTGTTCCATTGTATACGTCACAGTTTTGAGAGGTTGGCCATGTTGTTTGAAGTGATTGTGATTATCTGCACTCTTTTTAATAAAGGTGAGAGGAAGAACTTCAAAAGAGCTGGCATACTGCCTTCATCAATACATGTTCTTTTTGCTATCCTTATATACTTTACATATAATTATTATTGATCTTATTAAACTATGAATTAGAATTTGAATAGGTAAGCACAAACAGTCAGGAGTGCCTCTGTTCTAAAACAGGCACTGTCAAATCCAAAACACTTCAGAAAAAGAGATCTATAAGATTCAGCATAAATTCTACTTAAAGTTAATAACAGAGGTGCATGTTTCAATTTATTTTTAAAAAATCTTTGTGCCTCTGTTTTTTAATATAGATCTCCATTTATGTTGATTCTTACATACACTCAAATACACCAACTTGTAATGTGGGTCTCAATGTCGCCAAACATACAAAAGTTCCAGCATGACACATCAGCCTGTGCCTGCACACCTCCAAGCGCAACCGGTAATTTGATTTTCATGTAATTGCTGCTGGGGTGGTCACAGCCAGCCACACCGCAACGGCCCAACGCTGGGGTCGGTTCAGAAAAAGTAAGTTACATTTACATCCTTTAAAACAGCCCACATGAAACAGCAACAAGTCAGGAACATCAAAACGTGAAAACATCCTCATCTGCTCTAATGACGGACATGACCCTGATGATGTCATCTTTTACTTTTTTTGAAAAAGCGGCATTGGATGTGTTTTTGTGACTGTTCTGAGGTTTGCTGGTAATTGGGACGGGCCCTTCTGGATAAGCGCCAGCTCACAGTGAAGAAGGCATGACTCTGATTGGCCCCACTGATGTTGAACAGGCGAAGGGATTTGAAGGCAGTCGGCGAGGCTGCAGCGATTGAAGGCGGATGTTTGGTCAGTGGAATTGAAGCCTCTCTCTCAGCTCCTTGTGGAGTCTCCTCAGTCTGCACATTTCCTCCATCATCATCTGCTTCTTCCAATCGGTCTGCCGATAAGCGCCGGTTCTGCATCACGGCAGTAATGCGGCCAGCAGTGCAGAGGTGGTATCCTCCATGTAGAGCCAATCTCCCTGCTTTGTTCCTTCATGTAAAATCCATCTCCCAATGGCAGTGTATGTTGTCACAAGATTAAGTTTTTTGTAAAGGGAGTGGGAAGGAACAGAATAGGCCAGTAGAAGAATGGATGAAAAAGTAAAAAGGTGAGGAGTTTTTGAAATGTTGAAATGTTTGGGAGAGAATGGATGACCAAAGACTCCTCCTGACTTAAATTTTAGTTGTAAAAAACTTCATCCTCAGAGAGGGAGGCGCTGTCTGCTTGTCGAATAGAGCTGTCGAGGGGCGAGGTCCTCCGCTCCTGCAGGGGGCGCTGTGCGTCCGGCTGCCAGTGGGAACTGGAGGAGCAGGAGGGGGTGGACAACGGCTGGGGAAGGGAGCTGGAGTCTTGGCTGGCATCGGGGTTCAGGTTATAGAGATGCTGGGGTACGCCTACACTCCCACCATCCAATAGGAACCGAGAGAGGAGGAGGTCAGCAGTGTCTGAGAAGGGAAGACGAAAGTAGCACTTGTGAAAACGACATTTTTAAATTAGCACTGTATGGCCAAAAGGCAATAAAATAAAAAGGAAAAGGAAAACAGAGAAACAGGGAAAAAGGACAGAGAGAAAGATTAGAGGGGAGAGGTCCAGTCACAAACCCCTCATCTCCATGCAAATCTCGAGTCACAAATCCTTTTAACCACAAGGTGACATCCTTCTTCTGGGAGGGGTCCACCAAACCAGTAATTGCCGTTTCCAGGTAAGTCACACCGGTGACGTGGAGGGGAGCGATGTCACATCTGTTCAGGCGGCACCTTTTTATTATTCTCATTTCCTGAACGGCCCCCTGGGAAATCCTTTTGCGCTGCTGTCGCATTGCATTGTCCTGGCCAGGCATGACAAGCAGATTCACACTCACGCATACTGTCGCTCAGAGTGAGGGGCAGGCATCAATAATGGATTACGAGAGGTGTGGAGTCAAAGGGACATGCCTTAATATTCCTGTCTGGGGTCTTTCTTTCCCAATTGTTTCCCACAGAGTAACACTTGTTTGTCCAAATTCTGTACTCTGTACTGCTGTGATATACAGTATTAGTTTTATCGCTTGAGTTTAGATGTTCTCCTGTGTTTAACTATGCTTTGGTGGTGTTTTTATTTCATGCCTGGGCATTTATGTTCATATTATATGTATTGCATTTTGGTGATATCAATATCTAGTAGCACTGAAATTATTTTTAATGAGGAAGAGTAGATCCATAGTGCCCACTATTGGTTTTATATCAGTTCAATTAGCGTATGACTCAGCAACAGTGCAGCCATTGATAGTCTGGGTTAGCCTGTGTTCAGAGCCAGTTCTGCTTCAGTCAGCATGAGCCCAGTAGAAAGTAGAGTTTCGTCCAGTATTTATTGACTAATGGGTGGAATTTGGATCAGTATGTAATCAGTAATAAATTAAGTTTAGTTTGATATGGGCTCAGGGGGTAGTAGAATTTGGATCAGGATTTTATGGGTTGAGTTGCAGATACGGCTTGTATACAGATTTGGATCAGCAGAAGGTGCATCTGGGCTTAGGGTAGGGGGTAGTAGTAGGCTGTTTTTTCCAGTCAAGGGTTAAGTAAAAGGTAGAGGTTTTGCGTAACAGGTAGGCTTTTGCTCAGAACAGAGATCAGTAGCAGGCAGAGGTGTGGTTCAATCCAGGGTTTAATAGCAATTACAGTAGCAATAGCAAGTAGGGGTTTGGTTCAGCATGGGGTTTATAAGCAGGTAAGGGTTTGGCTCAGGCTCCTGTGTCAGCAGCAGGCAGAGATTTGATTCTGTACAGGGTTGAGTCTGAGTGGGGGACAGAGCTCAGTATAGCGTGTAAGTGGCAGTACCTTGTAGAGGAGCGCAGGTTCCATTGGGCTCTTCAGGCCGCTCCTGCAGGGACCAGGCACAGATAGCAGCCTCAGCCAGGGCAAACTGCTCTGCCACTCCTGAGAGAGATGGTCAAACAGAAAGCAGAGGTTAATAAATGAATACAGGAAAACGTACTACAACCAACATCACTGCTTTGGGCATGCACGTATGTGGTTCATGATGATGATTATTAGTACTTGTTGGTGTCTCTCTGTATCTCGCGGACCCTCCTGAAGAGCTAACCTGCAGCAAATCGAGCCTCTTTGATCTCGTCGGCCAGGTGGGAGTAGAACTGATGGTCCTCCTGCAGCTCCGCCCCAACCCCGCCCCAGCCACACCCGTCCCTTCCCCAGCCACACCCGGCCGCTCCCCCGCTGCTCCACCCCTTCCACTCGATGAGGTGTGCGACTCGACCCTGAGCCATGGCTGTGGGCTTGGTGATGTGCTCCTTTATGGTGGCCACCAGACCTGAGAGCACACAGCAGGAAGAGAGACGAGGAAGGGGGAAAAGATGGTCGGAGTAAAGGGAGGGGAAAGGGTGAAAAGGAGGATGACATACTCAATTGCGATCACAGTCAGCTGACGTTTGTTTAGCTGCAGTACCACTGGCTGGCCACGGTGAGGCAGCAGAGAGGGGTACAAAAGCAAAGCATCCTTTTCACCCTCCTGTCGTACAGTCGACCCGAGAATCATGTGCACATTCTGTTCTTTTACATTGCGATAGCTGCAGTTCTTTGATTGACTTTGTAATTAGCACTGACAGGATTAAAAGAGCTTGCACCGGCACTGACTAAAAAATTCAAAAACCCATAATGCTTGTTGGCTTCAGTAATGACTTCCTGAAGAGAGACAGAGTGGCAATTAAAAGGAGGAGGGAGAGAGAGTGGAAGAAAAAGAGGAACAGAAGTGAGGGCATACAGAGAGAGAACCAGAAAAGGAAATGATAAACTGTGGTGAGAACCTGTCAAAACATTCAAACATAGATTAAACATGGACAGAGCACTGTGCTTAGAAGAATTACACTTGTCCAGTTTGATTCTTATAAATGGGCAGTTCTCAGAGATGGAAATCTAAATGAATGGAAATTTTTTTCAATGTTTTTCTATAATTTAACCAAGAAATATCCTTAGTTAAATTCTTCAAACATAGTACAATACATGTAGGATGTATAGTATTTTATTAAATCCTTAAGAAATTAATAAAATATATTATATCAGCATGACCCACATAAATTATTGCTATGCCAATTGCTGGTCAATTGTGAATGTCTGTGAACTGCTGTCACTGCATGTACTGAAACACCCCAGCACACTCTAAGCCCTTAAATACATGAATAAAATTCAAACATTCAAAAAAGAATTCATGAAGTCATATTGATGAAATAATAATTTGACTCAGGCTAATACATTTTGACTGTCTCTGTGATGACTGCTACTGTGTGGGCTACAAAGGTGCCATTTTCATGATCTGACATCTCCCCCTTTGTTCCTCAAGATGCTCGTGATGGTCTTTCAGAAATCTCAGACAGCACAGAAGATGGAATGTCCCATTTCACAGCTGCATCTCTTTGGTGATACTCATCTCTATCGAAAAACTCGAGAAGGCAGCGATTTTGGTCCTTAGAAAGCCTCTTCCATTTTCTCTCCTTGTCGGCTGACATCCAGACCCTTAAGCTGAATGTAATTGGCCCTTAGCTGCACAACGTTTTTTTACCAAAATAAATGCTAGGTGCATTAGAAATTAGTGCAGAACGGGAATTCGACAGATGAATGTATTCAAATCCTCCTTTTTTCCTCGCTAATAATGCACCATTGCCCTGAACTGAGTACGTACTTACATGCTGTGAGTGAACCCAAAATGATTCTTACAAGCAGATTGCTTGATGGGTGCAAGAATGATTCTGCCCCAGTGTTTTTGAGCGCCGTATTCAGTTGATTCTTATATCAGTATTTCTTATAAGCGGAGGGCTTTTCAGTAGATTGGCCATCTGCAATGTCCCCCGAAATAAAGGGTGGAGGGTGAAAAAGACAGCCCCACTATCAGCTATGATGTCATCCCCCCAGCCTGCTCCACCTGAGGGAGACTGAGATTCACTTCCCACAATTACATCCTCCGTATGAACTGAAACCATTCCCTATTTTACTGCTACCACCATGAAGGGGAATGGATACGACACAAATTTTTTATCTACAAGTTCCTTAAATGTGCTGAAATATGAATACTTTGGTAGATATGTGAATACTTTTTATATTTCTCTGAACCATTTTTATTGCGCACTACTCTTTTAGCACATGTGACATTTATGTTGACATTTTGTGCGCATGCGATGTATGCACAGCGATGCATCTCTCGTCGATATGGCATTTTGATTTCAGCCGCGATAGCGCAGAGGCAGGAAAAGGGAATAGGACGGAGATAAGGAGCGAGGTTGAACAGGGATATTACGCAGGCAGGGCACTTAGCGAACAGAATGCAGGGAAAGAGAGAGAGAGATTGAGAGAGGGGTCCTCTTGTGTCTATCAGAGATGGAGAGAGCGCTCAATTACATCAAGTGCCTGTCGAGATGAAGAACTGGATTCCCATTTCATTAGTGGCTGATTTTAAATGAAAACCAAACCAAGCAAATCAACAACAATGACAGTCATTCGGTTCCTGTGCGTGTGTGCCCCTGTGTGTGTGCGTGTGTCTGTGTGTGTATGCATGTATGTGTGCTTGTGTGTATGTGTGAGTGCATGTGCGTGTCTACGCGTCAGCTTGTGTGTGTGTGTGTGTGTGTGTGTGTGTGTCTTTGTGTGTGTGTGTGTGTGTGTGTGAGTGCCTATACATGTCTGCACAAATGTGTGTGCATGTGTGTGTGTGTGTGTGTGTGCGCACGCGTGTGTGTGTGTGTGCGTTTCTTACCCATCAAGGACGAAGTTGCCAGCTCTGCGATGCTGTAACCATTGTCACTCCTTCCATCTGAGGTAAGACCGGATGACTGGTGACCACCCTGGACGGACAGACACACGGAGGGAGAAACAGACACTAGTGAATGAAAACACACACAGACGCAACACAGATGTTCGCCTGCACCCTTTTCCTCAACAGCTCCCGACTTCCTCCCAACCGTTAAAAATAAAATTCAGAATCAACACACCACAGCAGCTGCGAGCAACAAAAGAGTGAGGTGATAATTACGTTTGCAGAGTCGTGACGCACTGGTTCCTCTATTTATACACCCATATTACACATATGTAAGTGTGCGTTACAATGTACACAGCGTTATTTAAATCCAATATTTAATACAGAGCAGCTGATACTACAGAACGGCATGTATATTAGTGTATGTGTAAAAGGGTACATACAAACAAATATAACTGGAGAGAGAATATTATAGCATATAGGCATATACATACATGCACACAGACTTGTTGCTGTGTCTGCACTGATAACAAAGAGCCAGTGTTTCCCCATCCTGCTGTAGCACAGACTCACACCTCACACCTGATCCTGCTGACTATGCCCAATCCCCCCCTTCCTCCCTCCCTCATCTCTCCCCCCTCCCTGCCTCCCTCTCCTATTCAAATCCTCATTTTATTTGTTTTTACAACACCCAGAGGGAAGGGGCGTCTCGTTCCATTTCACGATGCCCCGAACCCCTGCGACTGCATAGACTCTGATGTCATTATTACAGCATTACAATACTGTACTGTAACGGCCAAGGCTAGTATTCCTGACACATGATGAGGCATGTGCCTTAGGTCAAAGGTCATGGGTTACAGGACCTGAGGAGAGTGCCCTTCACTTGCAAAGAGATTTTTCCCGAGAGATTTTGCCAAGAAGCCTTCCTGAATTTTTTTAAAAAATGCAATTGAAAATTTAACCCTTTCCTGGTCGTATTGGCAGCATTTCATCAAAACTCTCAAATAAAGCCTGATTTGTCCAGAAGCAGCGCAACACACATGCTTTCAAAATGTAGACAAGCTGAAGAGGGTTTACCCCAAAGCTCCCCTGTGCCCCCTCCAACACTTTCAGGCTACAAACCTCGGCACGTGACTGCAGTACTGGCACGGCGGGGTCGGTGGCGCTCTGGAGGTATTCTGGGAAAGACAAACAACGTTTTTGATCAGATTTTTATCCATTAGCATACAGGTACAGGTTTCACGCTTAATGAATAGAGAAAAGCAGGTACAGGGGACACAAATGGTTATGCTATTTCCACAGTTACTTCCAAGCACTAAGTAATGTAGCAAATACATGTAGTAAACAAGTCTGTTTCAGTGCATGAGTGCTGTCTCCTGACCGGGTGCAGGGGTCAGTCCCATCTCACTAAGCATCTCAGTTCTCATGAACCTTTTGTTTACATGCCAACACACATGCAAACAGGTGCCACTTGTTCCTTTGTGCTGTCAGAGACACACGGAGGAGACTTGCTCTACCTGCAAACCGACCCCACCATTGAAACCATGTCAGATGCTGTCTAATACAACGGAACAGATTCTTCCAATTTGACAGTACTTAAAGTGAGACGGTTTCACTAGTCAATCCAGCGCTAACTCAGGTGGCCTGATTACACTGAAACTGTACCTCCTGAGTTATGAAAAGAAGCTCCAATATGTCTGTTCAGCTGTTGCCCACTGTTTGTCAGGTATTACACATTCGCTATATAAGTATGACTTTGCCTGCACAGCACTTGGGATAAACAGATCCTGCCAATGAAAGTCCAATAAGGGTCACCATACTACAGCGATGCCACTGAGAACTTTGACACTACACCACAACACGGGCTGGGGTAAAGGCGAGACAGACACCAACCACAGACGGACACAGAGGGATACTGACCTTTATGACCTTTGCAGAGGCAGGTTCCCATGGTGAAGAGGCGGTGCCTGGGCAGGGTGGGGTGAGGGCAGGGGGGGGGAGCCCTGGAGTGGCAGTTACCTGTTCACCATGCTGTCGGAGAGTGGGAGTGAGAGATAAAGAGGGATCGAGGGAGAGACAAAGGGGGAGCGAGGGAGAGAGAGCAGAGGGAGAGCGCTGGTTTCCGTGGCGATCCGTTCCGTGCGCGGCAGTGGCTTTGCTGAGCCCGGTGCTGGCACAGCACTGACAGAGAGCGAAAGAGCGGGGGAGAATGAAGGAGAGAAAGACTTGGAGTGAGGGAGAGATGAAAAGTAGCAAACACACGTTTTGCTGTCGTCTCCTTCTCCCGCCTCTCCGCTCCCCTCTCCTCCCCCTCCCCTCTGTCTCTCTCTCTCTCTCTCTTTCTCTCTCTCTCTCCTCTCTACCCCTTGGGATACACACCCTTGGAGCGCTGGAAGCCCTTCCTAAGAACCTTTGGTAGACTTTCCATCAGCAAGCACACAGACGCTCACACCTGCCTACTGTCTCACACACACACACACACACACACACGTGCATGACACACGCATGGACACGCACACGACAGCCGAAAAGGGTGATGTGTCGGGGATAAGAGTGCCACGGAGAGAGTCGGGGGCGATTCGCATTTTATGCAGTCGGCATTTGGGTCACGGGGTTCCGACAGCACCATGGTGACATTGCAATTGAATCAGCAGGGGCCACAACGATAAACACAGCTCCAGAGAAGGACGGACTTACTTCTCAGAAAACTGTCTGTGTGTTTCCAGCCAGAAAAAAGGGATCCCACTGTACTCACAAACATCAAAATAAGAATTTTCCATTCCCTATGTGTGCGTGCATGTGTATGTGTGTGTGTGTCTGTCTGTGTATGTGTGTGTGTCTGTGTGTATCGGTGTGGATGTGTGTGCAAACCTTTATATTATGATGGGCTGAGAGCAGTTTTGTCCATTGCATACAGGGAAACATATACAAGTACATAATTACACAGCCACACACGTCCTTGAAAGATACAGAAATCAACCCATATATGCAAATATTAAAATTTAAAATCTAGCACATAATGATGAAGACACGTACACATATTGTCATTTCAGCATACAGACACCAAGATATTAAGTACATCTACAATGTCTAGGCAAGCAAACACTGATCTTAATTTCATATCTATCACCTCTATTCCGGTGAATGTACACGGTCACCCATCAACAACTCCTTACTGCCTCCCAGTGTCTAAAAACTGCACTGCAGGCATGAGGTGACAGCCAGTGCATTTCTGTAAGGATCTAAGGATTCTTTGTAAGTCAACAATTGTCTCCAGAATAGCATAAATAAATGATATGATCTTGTTCCACTGAACAGTGCAACTGGAATGTTGTCACATGACAGCTCACTCCATGAAGTTTTTTTTTCTGTGTTTATGAAAGGACATAGGGCCTGACCAGTAAAGATTAGCCATCCAAATAAAAGAAAAGGCACATATCAATCTCGGCTTGCCACTTGCATTCAGTTTAGTTTAGACCAACATGTTCAGCAAAGAATGGGGTTTTGTTTCTGCGCATTATTCACACTGAGCTTGCACCAATAAGAGGGCGTCTCTCTCAGTCTGGATGTGTGATTGAGTGTGTGTGTGTGTGTGTGTGTGTGTGTGTGTGTGTCTGTGTCTGTGCGTGTGCATGCGTACATGCGTGCCATAGGCCTATATCTGTACCCTTTCTAAAACTCATGTCGTTCTTTGCAAAACAAACTCAGAGTGTATGACTCAGGGCGTTATAATCCTCGTCCAGATATGTTGTGCATTACATACAGGTGTAGGTATGTACACCCTTGCTTGTGTGCATCTCCCAACATGTCCTTTTCTGCAAATAGTGAGAGCATCACAACGACCACGAACCTGGCTCAGATACCGAAAGGGAGGGCGCGAAAAAACGACATTCCATTGACGTCACCCACGAAGAGAACAGAATCCTTGTCACTGGGGGATTCCTGTTCCCATAGCAACAGCATGCCCTCTTTCCACACTTTTCCTCGCTAATCCTTTAAGGACACGCAGAAGGGTTAATGGATGCGATGATAAGTCTTTTTGGGAGATAAAACAGTAGCTGGGGTTCCCCCTCTTGGCCCTCCGTTTTTTATGTCAGATGAGACCTCACTTACTGAATTAAAGCCGCGATGGAGCGCGTAATTTTCCTAATTCCAGTTCCGGAGCTCAACATATTTCGTTTTGGAATTCTGTAGAAGATATACGGCCGATTTAATCAGATGAAATTAAGGAGGCTTAGTTCAATGAAGGGATTCCACTCAAGGGACTTTTCACAAACAACTAAAGGGACGGCGAACTCTATTAGCATATTTGGATAACAGACATCGTGAAATCCCAAAACGATTGCAGTGAATACCCGTGGAAGAAGCCTGACACCTTGTGGATCTGAAATGAACTTACAGGCTTTCAAATTATCGTATTATTCTCATTAACCAATAACCCCTTCTCAACCCAGTAAAAACAGTTTGTCCGGGCAGTGCCACAAAGAGTACCAATGTTTTAGCTCTGTTTGTCTCAACATATTTAAATCACGTGTGACTTTAGCATTCAAGTTCAAATTAAAATGTAGCAATAACAACTGCACATCTGCTATTATAAATACAGAGCTTTCTGCTCATAACAAATACTGATATAATAATCAACTGCATATAGTGATCAGAAACACCATAATGCTTACCGCGAGGAAAAGGAAGATACCCTTTACAGATCGTCAACGCAATCGTCTTGAATCTTACCAAAGACAGGTAACTGTGAAATCAGTCGTTCCATATTATATACTTTGTAAGATTCTGAAAGACCACCATTAGCATCTTGAAGTGCGAAGCAAAATGAATGCAAACTAGGAATACATCTTTGCAGAATACAGTGTGACAATTTTAGGCAGACAGTAAAATATATTATTCAAGTTCAAATGAACTTGATTAATATTTTGAATTTAGTGTGGGGTACCAAATGCAGCATGATATTGTAGGCCTAGACCAGGCGCTAGCAATTCGCACAGTGATATTTAAATATTTAACGTGAATCATATTGAATTGTTATTTTTAGTCCTCAATGAAGGACTGATTAAAACATTATGCATTCAATTGTTTTGTTCCATGTTTGATACATTTAGCTCATTTCTCATTCTGAGGAAATTTCTCAATTAAATATGGTAAAAGCATCAGTTTTATCCATTTATTTGGAACTTTTAAAAAGTCAGCCGTTGACACAAAAAAGCACTACACTTATACGTACAGAAGTCACGTGTACGCCCTTAAAGTATTTTTGGAGGTGGACATTGCATGATGCACATATATAGGCATTTACGTATATTCATTTTTGCGATACAACACGGCTGGTTAGCTGGGTTTTTGACGGATTTTTAACGTTGCTTTGTGTGACACTTGTGCTCAGGCACTACTGATGGAAATTACCCGGTGGCTAAATTAGATACACACGCGAAGCATAGCATGGTATGAATGCTTGTAATTATGGGCCGTCCGTTACAAATGAAATGCAATCAACATTAATCTTTACAAAATCTATTAGCCTACTCTTTGTCTTCCCACTCCATAAAATGCTACGCGTTTGGAAAGCATATAACAGAGCTTTGGAAGTCGTGACTTCTAGAATAGAACTAGAATAATAGAAATAAATAGAATAATTTCAGCTTTCGGACACAAATGGTGGTTTTGTATGCGATCTATGTAAGAAGTTGGCCTGATAACAGCCACTAAGCCTAGTGCATCTATCGGTCTGAAAACACAAGAAAAAACGATTCCATGAGGGCCTGCGCAGGTGTTCGAGCCTACCAATGGGAACATTCTTTCCCTGGGCGATGTTTTGCGATCTTCTTTGAGGAAACGTATACAAGTTACACTTTGTTGAATATCACTTATCGTACTGTACCGGTATGCTGGATGTGGACGTAAACCAAAAAATAATAATGAGTACAGAACCAAGGCTTGGCACCAAAGAGAAAAATGGTTTAGTTATTAAAAAACAGATCCGATTTCAGATGGAGTGGGTGTTCAGCAATCTGTCGGTTATGCATGACGGTATCCTCCATCCATTCAATTGGGAAGCACCAGCATTATTAGACGGTCGTTAATCATCCTTTGCGGTTTTTTTACCGACCAGTTTACACACGCGGATGTTGACAGAAATATGGCATCGCGCTAGAGCCTTCCCCGGAGGCAGAGCGAAGGAACTCCAGTGCGCTACCCGTGTCTCCGACCCTCACACACTCAGCAATACCGAGGGAAAGTGTCTTAGTTTCTTCGGAATACAGAATTCATATAGGCCTACTAAGGATTTGGCGGAATTCCGAATCTTATCCAGCGCAAAATATTCGGTTGAATATGGAGCTAAATGCCGAATCCTGAAAAAAATTTAAAATGCAAAAATTGTGAAAAACCAGTAAAATTTAGATGTGTGGATTTGTTACCATTAGTCAAATCACCCTCTTTTACTGCAGAACAGTGCCACACTGGGCTTTTTAGCTGGTTTTCTTCCTTTTTCCCCATGAAGCAATGCAGCAGATACCTGAAATGCAACTGGCAACAGGCCTCCCATTTGTGACATGCAAACCCACTTTGATCAGGCTTTGGTTCACCAAGGTTGACCTGAAACTGATTCTTTTATTAAAAACTGAGGTGTACTGCCAAATCCTGAACTGAATCCTACACTTTGTGCCTCCTCACTCATAAACACAGGTGAGAATGCTGCATGGGAATGACGGATATTACAGTAATGTGTATCACCTCTACTAATGAAGGGTTACAGTTTGCTCCAGCACATTCCAGCGGCATGGCGCAGGCCTACAGTTACCGTTTCCACAGTTTCCCTGACCCCGCTGACATGGCGAGTAGGAAAGGAATCTGCTTCATAAAGGCCCAAAAGGCCCGCACTGATTTATCGGCCCTCAGCTTGACGCCTGTCATTAGCAGAGGAAGCAGTACATGTTTATTTGTGAACGCACGCACATTCTTCTCTGTCTTTTACTGCAGCTGGGGCAGTTTTCCACTTGCTCCTCCCACCCACGGACACCCACACCGCACCCCGCAACGCCCCTCCCTAGGGGTTCCCACCCAGTGCTGAACCCCAGCTGACCTCACGCCAGCACCACGGGAATCCCCTCTCCCGCCCCCACCTCAGGGCTACCTTTCTGCGGAGCCCCCTCTTCAGGTCTCTGCAGGTGCTTTTACACGCAGGGACAGAGACAGGTAAAGGGCCAGGCCAGAGTCCAGAGAAGACCCAGCTCTGTGGCACTGGTTTCTTTTGCTTACTCACAAAGTTTGTCACAGCAGGAGGGCCATTGGGAGTGAGCGTACAATCACCCCTTTCCCAACTGGTTCACCAACCCCCAGCCCACCTTGACCCCACACCCGGCCAGCTCATTATGCCAAAGAACTGGTACAAAGCCCTTTTTCCTGTCACATGTGGTCTGAGCAAGACTGATGCAGATCAGACCAACTTTACCTGGCAGCATGAAAGGCACTTAATTGACTTGGATCTATTATAAAGGGAAGGGGAGGCACTCATGGATACACTGGCAATTTTTCAGTTGTAATAGCTGAGGCCACTTACATCCAAGCAGTCCTATGACAAAAGCACAGTTCTGCCAATGTCCTCCTTGTAATACAAATGTGGAAACGTTATAAAAAAAAGAGTACAGAAATAAACTCTCCAATCTGAGCCTGAACATTGGAATATGGTGAAAACCTTTCTTCACTACAGGGGGTGCTAACAAAGTAGCTCCCAAATTAGAATGCAGGCTGACCCAAAGTGACCAGAAGATTCCAAGTCCACTTCTTTTAGGGTGCAGAATCCCTGGGGTGCCTTAATCCCTAACGATGATGACGACAATGATGACAATGGTGTGGTCTACCAGCATTATGTAGCCCAGCAGGTTTTCCAGAACCCTTTCAACAGCCACCAGTCTGAGAACGCCGGCAGACTGTTTAAATTATTTAAATTAAGGTGGCAAATTAAACCATGTTGGTTTCGTGTAGAAGCAGAAATAAAAGGCCTGGCCTCCTAACCGAGGCCTTGCGGGACCAGGCCGGGTTTCCCGATGGAAATACACATAAAGACGCAAGGGGACTAAACTGGTTTTGACACAAGGACTATTCCCATTCCGCCACAGCAATAAAAAATTACAGACGGCGGGTTTCGCCTTTTCCAGAAACTGCTTGGCAAGTCTGAGTCACTTAAAGCAAGACTAAACCTGGAGGGAATGAGAACTATGGGAAAGGCTCCGCCCCCTGGGAGGGGAGCCTATCAGAGCGCTCCTGTTTGTTTGAGAGCATGGCGGGTGCGGGCCCTTGTCGCTGCATGCACACGTTCTTTGTTAAGTGGCCCTTGCCTCACACACACAATGTCGGGCGAGAGATTTGAAATAATCCTCGCATTGAGAGACCGACCTGCTGAACCTCCCTCCACAAAGGATATCTACGCCTATGAGCTGCAATCTGCCTTCTGGCAGCCAAAACACTAAAGGACATCTCTTGGTCGAGACATTCCCATAACAAATAAATAAGAAAATGACATAAGAAGTTTGAAACACTGAGAGCTGAAGAAGAACAGGCTAAGTTGAGCAACCAATAAAAAGGCCCGTTAATCCTGTTCAGATTCACTGGAACGAATCAGACTTTTGAAGACTTTTGTGTACTGCTGTGGTACAGGTTTTTGCCTTCCCGGTTGCAGCTGCTCCAAGCAGTCTCAATTACCTGTGTGGCTGCAAATCCGGTATAGTTTTCCCAGCTGCACATTATCCTTATGGCATGTCCCACTGCAGCTTTTGGTTCTTTTGTCTGTGCGCTGTAGTGATACCAAAATATTACCCTCTAGTGTGTCATTTTGTGAAACTCCCAATTTGAGACTATGACTACTCAAGCTCCTCACTGCCAGTGTTTTCTTACCTGTGTTTGTACAGCAAACCACAGGGGGGTAACTTTATGCGCTATTGTTCAGTACTAAACCAGTCTGAAAGTCATGGAACATTTGGAAACACTTTGAAGCTTTAACATTATGTAAAAAAATCATTATGTTACCTTTTGAATTATGTGTTTGTGCGCACCTCTGTGCATATGGCAATATACAGAGAGTGCCTTGGGTAAATTCAATTTATTCTTGTGGTTCCCTGTCTGACTGCATGTCGTTTATTGTTCATATACCATTCTAGTCCATATGCTTCTCCTGACGAAACATCGCTCTGGTCCATGAGTTACTTTTGACCAAACAAGACTCTGGTCCCTATGCTACTCTTGACCAAATACCAGGCTGGTCCATGTGCTGCTCTTGACAAAACACCAGGCTGGTCCAAACTGCACTCTTTTCCACACACCACTCCTGTCCACAGTATTCACTGCCCTTTTCCCCCTCCCTAGAGCCTACAGCTGAACACACAGCAACCCAGGCCTCACAGAGTCAGAGACAGGCATGAAATTAAAAGTCTGACACCGAGAGAGGGATACATAAAAACTGCAGGAGACAAAGTCTCAGATGCCTGAGACTGCTCTACTCACTAGAGAATCTGTAAGGAGGCCCATCAAGCTAGACTCAGAGTACTTGCTGACAACTGTATAATTAACGGCCCTCAAATATCATGATTGGCACTGTTTCAAATGCGAAAAAGCGATGTCATTAAACGTCCTAATGACCCAAACCGCGGCCCCCAAACTTGACGGCCCCGCTCTCAAATGAGAACTGACAAGCGGGTCCCATCAAAGGCGGGCAGCCCCGTAACCGAGGCCGTCTCCCCGGGCCGCTCTGAAACCCTGAGTCAGTCCGCAGGAATGCAGAGGAGGGCTCCGCAGGAACAAGGTGCAGCCGGGCAGGAAAGCCAGGGTGGTAATTAGGGCCCGCTCCCTCGCTCTTTCCGGAGTTCCGCCGCGCGGTTTACACAACACGCTGCCTCCCTGACTGCTCCCGCTGCGCCCCGCCCAGACGCGCACGCTCATCATCATCATTATCTGCTCTGCCGGGATCGGAGCTGAAGCGCGGCCGCCGTCGCCGCCGCTTCGTGCGGGCTCCCGCCCGCTGCCACCCAGCCCTGTAGGTAAATGGACGCTGTCCTACGAGGAAACGTCTCTCTCCCTCTCTGTCCCTCTCTGGTGCTGCGCAGCAGCAGGAAGCCAGAAAGAGGGCAAGATTAAAATATTGAATGCCTTCCCTGTCCTCCTCTTTGGCTTTTTTTCTTTCTTTTCTTTCCCCTGTTTTTATCTCTTCCATCTCCTTCCGTATTCCTCTATCCATTCATTCTAGTTTTATTCAATTAAATTCGGTTCAACTTGCTTTGTGGGCATGACAAAGCGTATGAGACATATTAAACATGTCCATCTCTTTCCCCCTCTCTGTCTCTTTCCCTCCCTTTCACGCTCACTGTCTGTATCTTGATCCCTGCCCCCTCCCTCCCTCTCCCTCTCAAACCCCAGATTGTCAGGACTAGTTTTATTACTCCTCTGAAAGGCGACTCTTGGCAGAACTCAGATGCTCCTCTCCTCTTAAGCTCTTCCATCTCCGCTCAGTTTACATACTTCTATTCCCATAAATACTACTACCAATAACAATAATGCTATTAAACCACCCACTACAGCCCAGGAGGGAGATATAAGGCATAAAACTATGTGGGCCGCTGCCTTATGAAGCATATTTCTTTAGATTCCAGATCGGTAGGACGTAAAACTTACAGATGGTGTGTGAAACGGAGTGCTTGTCAAAATAGGCTCCTGTCCCAGCTGCCCCAGCAGTGACACAACTGCCAGCCAGACAGCTTTACGCTGCTTCACTGACTTCTCTCCCAAAATGAAGGCCTCAAATTTCTTTGAAAATATTAATGTATGGGCCCCTTGGAGGGGGCCATGAGCGAACGCCTAAGTGCAAAATAAACATTATCAATCACAGCTATGTCACCCAAGCATATTCTGCACTTTTTAACCGAAACTGTTTGTGCAATAGTTAAGTCCTTAATGAAATTAAGTTGTCCAAAATAAGTTATGTTTTGAGATGAATGCCTATGGTTGCCCTCTTTGAGGTAAGAGGGGACGCAAAATTGCTACTGGAGTGATTCACGGTAGTTTTGGTCTAATGTTTTTAATAAGGCATCCTCCCTGAAGTCTGCGCTTTAGAGAGGGAAAAACTCATTAAGGTGTTGGCGGTGTGCGGATATATTAGGAAGTGCTGATAAATTTTGCCGAGCATAAACATCAAAGTCAATGGTGTAATCACCCCTCCCCTCTCGTTATTCCCCTGGCAGCATATCAAAGCAAAAGAGATGCTCCTGCATCCCATCCCACGCCTCAATGACACACACACATACATACACACACACACCCGTACATATACACACAGACACAATAACACACACAGTCTCTCTCACACACACGCACATGCTCACGAGCTCACACACATACACACAATAACACACACAGTTTCTCACACACATGTGCATACATTCACACACACACACAAACACACACACACACACACACACACATCTCTCACATATGCATACACACACACACACATACGCACACACAATAACACAGTCTCACGCACACAAACATGCATACACACAGTCTCTCACACACACACACATGCTCATGCACTCAGACACACACACAATAACACTTGCAGTTTCTCTCTCTCACACACACATGCACGCCCGCACATATACACGCACAATAACACACAGTCTCTCTCACACTCACACCACACACACACATGCTCACGTGCTCAGACACACACACACACCATAACACACAGTTTCTCACACATATGCGCACACACACACACACACACACACACACACACACACACACACAGGATGAGAAAGAAAGCGGAGAGCAAATTTGGTCACCCATGTGTGGGCATTTCATGTGTGTCAAAATTTCCACGTCTCTCTTTCACTTCAACCACCAACCTGAAAAAAGACCGAAAGACCGAAACGAGGGAGAAGGAGGAGGGAATGGCAGTAACACACATCAAAGCTCTCTAAATACGTGCTTTGAAGGCAATTCAGCAGAGGAGAGGGAAATGAGGAAGATGCTGGGGAAACTTCAGAGGAAGCAGCTCGCCAGGAAGGAGAGAGGCACTGTGGCATAGCGGTTAGAGGTTGCAGGTTCAAATCAAAGGCCGGGGGCACTGCTGTCGTACCCTCGAGCAAGGCACTTACCCATAACATCCAGCCACACAACATGAACAATAGGTCAAATGTAAGCTGTGTATATACAGGTCAAGGTGTCAGCCAAGTAAATGAGTAATGCTCTGAAAAGAGGAACAGGAAGCGCACGTCAGCTTAATGCATTCATAACAACATTATGAAAGCTGCTGCTGCAACAAAAAAACCCAACAAAATCAGACAAATTTGACAAATTTAATGGGTAGCAGAGACGTTTTCTCAGAAAGAGCAAAGTTCAAGATGAAGTCCTCTTTTTTTTGTTTTGATTTTGCAGTGTTTGTCCAGCGGAGAGGGTTCGTTGTCCCCAGCTCCAGGGTGACCCCAGAGGTTACCCAGTGCTGTTTACTTAGGCTGCACACTCCGGTCACCACCTCCTGTCTCCCGCTGCTTTCCAGAAACAACAACTCACCAAAAAAAAAAAAAAAAAAAAAAAGACAGAGAACTGACCTGGTGGGAAGTAGGCTGTTCCAAAACTTGTTATTGTACCAGCCCTTTAAAACGTCAGTTTTGGCCTACTGGAAATTGTGTTGCATCGTATGAAATATCTCTGACAGTGTCCGGCACGGAATACTGGAATAGCAGTTCGGGACGAAAACATGCAGGATACAGTCACTGTTTTTGCTGGACCAATGACCATTCAACTTACTGAGATGAAAAGGATAAAAATCAAAGATTATTTTCTATCTGAGAGGGAGAAGCAGGCTGGAATGCCTTTTCCAGACTGAACGTTCGGCAAACACCGACTAGATGATTCTCACACGGAGAATCCGCCTCGCATGAGTGACTTCAAACCACCAAGATAAGCCGACCGAATAATAATTTAATATGATGGGTAAACAGTTCAACATATGAAAACCCACAGACTGGAGAAGAAACAGGGGATCGTTTATGCTCTTCCCAGAATGCAAGTGGAGGAGGACAAACCCCATCAAACATCCTCTCATCGTTTAATGCAGTCAGCTGTGAAACATAGCTTTTTATGTTTGATATAAACAGTATAAATTCCTCTGCACTGAGAACATGTCCTCCTTTCTGTTGTTTGAGCAGGTGAACCCTGGGATGCTGGTCTGTGGTGCTCCTGACAGTACCTTGGCCTCTGTGGCTACCTCACGTCCTTCCGATCAAAGGGCGGCCAGGTATGTGCCTGTCACGGCTGGTTTCTCACCTGAGAATTCAGACTGAGGTCAACTCTCACAGAGGTCATGAAAGGCAAAAAGAAGAGGGGAAGAGGGTGTTCCCAGGTGTTCTGGTCTAATCCCCAATTAGCCTCTCTCAGGCTTTCAAACTGACCCTGTAATCAGCCCTCTATTTATCATGCTGGCTCCTTGGTCCTCCACCTCTGTGAGCACTCTGGTACAAAATGGCCGACGTGGATCATGCGGTTGGGCTCCACACATCACTGGTGATTGAGACAAGTTGCACCCGCGCCACTGCCGGCACCACCACCACTGTAAAATGCTTTCAAATACTTAACAGTGTGACAACAGGCTTTATAGGCATTGACATTCATTTGTGAATGGCGTGCTTCAATAAAAACTGGTTTTCAATGTGAGAAAAATGGCTTTAAAATGCAGCCAAAATGGGTGACAAGAAACACACTTCTAAACGTGCCAATCAAAGAATGTTTGACTTCAGACCAGGCAAGCGATCAGCTCTTCCTTTGGGCTTTGCGATGCTTCTCTGTGCCAAGTCAGGTTTGATGTCACAAAGAATTCTTCAGAACTTTCCAGAGAGCCATTAGCTTTGAATGCCTTTTCCTTTTCGCAACCAAACAAATTCTGTTGCCTGAAAGACAGAGTTTTTCAGTTCCCTGGAATATTGACAAAGCTACAAAAGTGACGCATTAAAAACAATTTCTCTCACTGAAAGGGGTCTTTAATCAGCGGCAGGCCAAGGAGTTCAAGCTGGAAGATATGTTTCTCATTAAGTCTAGATGTAATTTAATTCCCAGCCCTGCAATTTCAATTCTCCTTCTTGACAGTAATCAAAATGTATTTTTCTGGGATGTGCTTGGTATAATTTAGCCCTTTTTTGTCTTGAATGTTATTTGGGTTATTTTACAAGGGGTATCAAAGTAAACATTTTAGAAACCGCAATAATCTATACACTCAAGTAGCCTATCATTTGTGTCCAGTTTAAAGAAAGAACTTTCAAGGGGTTGGATAGCAGCACTTACACCTAAATTACTTTCTAAGTACTTTGCCTCTGTTTGTTTGTGTTGCCTTTTACATACACAGAATGTGAAATCAGTCTCTGATAAACTTTTGCAATCTGCGGGACATTGTTTATGAGGACCTTTCTAGCCTGCAATCTTTCAAATCATCATTCTTTCAGTTTGAAATTTCTTTGTCTCCAATTTTAACCCCTGTCCTCACGACGGTCCTCGGTGCGATGCAACGTGAGGCTTAAGCGGACACGTTTCACGTTTGGACAAAAAGTTCAGCTTGTCCTCGTGTGCCTGAAGACCTCACACACAACGTGCTGATTTAGGAGCACTGTGTTAGTGCTTTTATTTACCCCCTTCTGTGGAGTGCACCCACACGGGGAACTCAGAGGGAAGTTTCTATTAATTCACTGTCTGAGAGAGTGGAGGGAGGAACAAAACCAGGAGATAAAGTGGGAACATAGAAAGGAAAATGGCTTACAGAAGTGAGAGAGAGGGCGAGAGAGTGAGAGAGAGAAAGCGACCAATATAGGCACAAATTGGAGGATGTGTGTTTGGTCAGAAACCCATATCTAAAATTAGCCTGAATGTAAATTCCGACGGTTGCTGGCTTTCATACCATGAATAAAAATAAGGGATGGAAAGACGAAGAGAGAATGAGGAAGAGGTGGAGGAGAGAAAGGGGAACAGTAGCATGACTGTTACAGTCAAAAGAGATGTTCAAAACCAGAGAGGAGAAAATCATACCCACACACCCCCTCAGAGAAGAATCCACGTTGCTGCGAGGAAAACATTACCATGTGTACCAGGCGCGGCCAATACACAGGCATCCATGTCGATACACAGCACTCATGCTAACACACAGCCCTCCACACTGATATACTACCATCCACATGAACACACAACCCTCCACACTGATATACTACCATCCACAAGAACACACAGCCCTCCACACCAACACACAACCCTCCACAATTATGTACAACTGTTCACACCAACACACAACCCCAACACTAACACAACAACCACCCGCATGAACATAGTGATCCACACTAACACACAATCCACCAGACCAACACTCAAACCCACCAATGTACAACCCCTCTCACAAACACACAAACCTTGTATACACCTTCACAAACACATTATCGTATTCATAGAGCCACATACAGACATACACACAGAGCCACACACAGATACATAAACACATTTACAAATGCCAGTAACAAACACACCAACTCACACATCCAGATACATGCAGTGTACATGTATCTCCATAAAAAGGCAAACATGGACACATTACCATTTGCTCTGACGTGCACAAACACATAGCCTACCCACGCATCGACTCCCAGACAGGTTCACAAACACAAGTGTTCCAGCGCACATAGCGCACATTACCCACAGCCAAACACGAACGCCATTTCACACCACTCGGCTTAGCGCACTCATGCGCGGACATCCACACGTGGCACTGAACTCAGAACAGTGGGGGCTGCCTGGTGGAGTACAGTCTACTTTTAAAATTTTCCTTGGTTAGTCCGTTCCTCCCCGTTTACAAGAAACAATCTACTTGGTTGACTCTAAGGTTAGCTTTTTTTCCATTAGGCCCCCCCCGCAATATAGGAAAAAAAATCTCCAAACCGGATTGGACGGTAGGAAAGCTAGGAACCCACTGAAGGGGTGCTGTTCTGACAGCACTGCAGGTTTTTTTTTTCTCCTCCATTTTTCCACACAAAACCAAGGGCTATTTCAAGACATTCCATTTCCTCCCGATGAAGTCGCATTAACTCCAAGTAATCTCACTCACACAAATTACAAATTGGCAAGCTGGTGTACAAGACACAGGACTCCCCGCTCCAAGTTCTCAATAAACAGGGCCTGGCTACGTTTAAGATATCTTCTGGCTCCGTCCTCTGTCTACCTGACTGAGGTCTATGAATATTATCGCGACCTTATATTCTCAGTTTACCGGTTTAATGCAGGGGATAAATATTTGCATTTCCTTTCAGAAGGTATGTTCTTATCTATGAATTGTTGGCAGTGGTACCAGCATTGCTCAATGTGAATTCTGAACATAAAGATCAAAACCATATGCAGTACACCCTCTGTTTGATTGAGTTCCATTAAAATGCGATTAGAAAGTACAGAGAACTGCAAACATTTGCCATTATGGCACTCACAGGGACATTAATCTCAAGGTTTCATACTCTTCTTAAAAACTGTAATGGGTTTTATTGGCAACGATAATGTACTTAAATGATAAGAAACTGTTATATGAAAACAAAAGATTTGCTTGAGCAGTGCTCGAGAGAGAGAAGCACCAAGTTTAATCTAAATCTTTCCCTGACATTTTCAGTTATCCAGTTCACAGACAGACAGGATCACATGACCTTTGCTCTACCAGCTCTTGGCAGAGTTAAAGACATGCGTAACCGAGCCAGGCATCCAAAGAAACAGATCAGAACAAAAGGTTACACAAAAAATTTTATTGGAACAGGAAAATAAATTTCATTACCAGCAAGTCCCAAGTTAAGTGTTTATTCAATAATAAATAAAAATGTGAAATAAATATTAAATAAAGTGAACAACAAAAACAAAAAAAATCAGCGTCTCTGTTACAGTTTGGACTATTGATGTCTACTTTTACATCAGGAAGGAGAACCCACACCGGGCTGTTGGCAACAGAGTCAAAAACAATTTTCCAGGCAGATATCAAACAGAAAGTGGAACTGCAAGGAAAAACATGAAATAAAGACCAGTCCAACTTCAATGCTTCTAGTCCTAAAGGCTTTTGGCCATTAACAGAACCCGGCAAATGCCAAATGAATGCTGGCAACTTTCCATGTACATGGGTGCAGTGTCTGTCCCTTGGGCATGTCGCCGGATGCACTGAATTTTGGGGGGAATTGGAGCTTTTATGAGGGACCCAGGGGATAAGTGCTTACGGAGAGTCAAACAGCCACTCAGGCTTGGCAATGGCAGGTCACTTCCGACACGTCCCACACAAAAGTGGGTTTTCAAAACATACGGTGGGCGAAAAAAAAACCTGAGTGGAGTTCCCATCCCGTGGTCCTAACAGAGCACAGCAGGCAGTGCAGCGGCCACCTAACTCGAGGCCCCCGATCGAGGGGCTCCCCCATGCACACTCTTGGCACATCTACGGTGAATGCAGTTGTGTGTCGGCCCCTGGAAGGCCATTTCCAGGCTGCTCGCCTCTGCCTAACCCATGGACAGCTGAGAGGGAGGAGTTTTGGAGCTGTCAGCAAACACACAGTTCACACTGTTAAAACAACCTCGGGTCTGATGGTCCTCCGGGGCCACAGAGAGCCCCGAATATCATCCCGCCTGAAGAGTCGCTCCTCGACAAGCTGCTCTGGAAACGCAAATGCAAACGCAAAACCCCTCCACAGAAAGCAACGGGGACTCTTCAAGACCATGGCAGCCCACCCCATGGAAATCACTCTAGATCCATACTCTGTTCTGCTGAAATCCAGTTGGATTACGCTATGCAGTGTTCAGATTTTTTTTCTTTTTTTTTTTTTTTTTAACTTGGCATTCAGCAAATCAAGCCCATGCTAAACATCAGTCTTAAAAATACAAACTTAAAAAACATCTTGCGAAACTGTACAACCGCTACAAAAAGGTACGTATAGCAAATATATTCAGTTACATATAAAAAGTCTGATATATAAAGCTTTTTTCTCCCTTTTTCAGTTGTTTAAAATCTCCCCTTCGCTATTGGATAAGTACACTGAGTCAGCTGGAAGTCTCCAATGAGATCAGAGTCCATTCTGGCTGGTGGGTGGGGCCTCCTCTGTGAGGCTGCGGTCAGAGTTTTTGTTGTTCTTTTTTTCCCCCCGTCTTTTGGCTGGATGAGAGTGGACCTCGACAGGCCCCCGGTCCACCTCAGTCCAGCTCGCGGTCCATCCGGCCAGCCTGATTCAGTGCGAGAGCTTGGTTCTGGAGGTCCTGTGGGTTTTGGGTCACACGGAAAAAACGCTGAGCGTGCTGGTCTGGTCTTTCAGGCCCAGGATGCTGTAGGCGATTCTCTTCATGTGGCCTGGTAGCCGCACCCCAATGTTCCGGATGTCCCTGCGAGGAACACAAAATGGACATTAGGTCTCTGCTGTGTATCATTCACAAGTCCTCTGACAAATATGTGGATGCTAAGGGAGAGAAAAATGAGGTGGAGAGAGCATGTGGGAGAAGGAAAGCACGAGAGAGGGAGGTCAAGGTCAGAATTATTATTACTGTTTTTTTTGATGTTTTTGTTTGCATGTTGGCTATATATATTATTGATCTGTTTATACTTGTTACATGCCTGATTGTATAATGATTGCTTTGCCAATACTATAATAGTCATTGCGTAGAACATTTGAATTCAAGGGGGGGTGAGGGAGAGAGGGAAAAGCAGTCAGATGAAAGGATAGAGAGGCAATGTAAATAAAGGGCAAGCACAGAGGGGGAAGGGGGAAAGAACCTTCACTGTAAAGGGAGTCGAATGTGAAAATGAGTAACAGAGAAGACTGCTGCTATTAAAGAGAACACTCTCTCTCTCTCACACACACACACACACACACACACACACACACACACACACACACACACACACACACACACACACACAAAATGTGCAGAAGATACCCCAACATATGCCGGCCAGACCGCGCTGCATCTTTAATTAGGGTCTTAATTGCTTAACGAGTATTCCCCAGCCCAGCCATGAATCTCAGCTGTCTGGCACGCGGCTCACAGTGGAGCCTCGTAAATACTTTCTGGGTTTTGAGGAGCGCCGCCGCATGACAGTGGATGCAGGACGGAAACTATTAAAAAAAGCACTATAAAAATGACAAGCGCTTCAAAGGCACCTCGTTTTTGGGCCCACTTTCTGTTCTTATGTCTCCCCTTCCCCCCTCCCCTCTCCTCTCCTCGCCAGCTTACGGTCAGCGACAGGCAGAAATTACGGCGTTCTACCAGAGGCAGCTGAGATCTGTAAGAGACACTTCCCTGTTGCCCTTTCACCTTTCACCTTTCACCTCCTCCCCCATATTTTCACCCTCCCTTCAGGGGCTGTAGCGCTATCCTTGGCCTCTGTTGCAAACGCTACATGGTGAGGTCACTTCCTGCTCTCTCCGTCAGCCTTTGTCCTCGGTTCTGTTCCCCTCCTACATTCTGCCTCTCTCCCAACACTCTTTCCCTCCGCCCCCACCCCTGTCTCACTGTACATGCCCCCTTACCAGGACCTTGCAGTGGTCTTGGAGCACAGCCCTGGGTCGTGGGTTCGAGGAAAGAATTGGGGGGCAGGAGCAGAGGAATGGAGAGATGACTCATGTGAAGGAGAGAGACAAAGACAGGAAGAGGGAAGAAAAAAAAAAGAGAAGGACACGAGGAAGGAAAAAGATGGCAGAAAGAGAGGGAGAGAGAAGGCAGGAGGGAGGAAGAGAGGTCAGAAGCAGCCATAGCTGGAACACCCCCAACTCCCCCACATCAGTGTGCTGCTCATCTCACATCTGTTTACAACTGTTCACAATGCTCCTTTAAAATACAGCTCTTCATTTTGGACTGCCGTTCTTCCCCTGAACAGATAAATAAATTTGCTAGCTTAACCACGTAGTTGATTTGTTTTCCCATTTGTACCCCTCAGGGGAATCTGATCTTATCTTGTCTAATCAATTTAGGCAGAGCTGTCACGGCTCTGCCAATCTTTGCTAACATAAACTGACGTGTTAACAGGAGTCACCGCACACCCACACAAACACACACAACACACAGAAATAAGAAAACCCAAAGAAAACTTAGTGGAAAGAATGGACAGAGGATAGTGTTGGCCATGAGTAAGCCTCTCCAAACATTAGTCACTTCCTCCTATAGAAGCGCTGCAGTCAATCTGCTTTTGCTCAAAATTAACCCTTACCTGAAAGCCTTTTCATAAATAAATGTCCATAGTTTTACCTTGCCCTACAGAGGAGGCCTCACATACAAGTAAAACAAGCCAAAAATCTAAGGCCAGGGATATCTCCTGCCTGAGCCAAAGGCTTGCACATAATAACTCTTTGCAATCACAAAATAACAATAGGTTTTGGCTGGCCATAGCTTGGCCATAAGTTCCTTGTAAAAAATTAAACCTGTGCTTTAACGCACAAATACAATGGCAACTGGAGTGCGTTTTAAGAGTTCTGGTCGCTCTCTTTTGGTTCCTGATTGGATGTCACTGGAACGGTCCTATTGACCTCCCCTGTTGGTCAACTCCACACAAACTCAGCCTGGACAGGGCGTGTGCGTGCTCTACAGCGGCGCTCATGGCTGTACTCACTCGTTCTTCATCTGCAGCACCTGCTCCATGCTGGTGATGCCGGCGAGGGCGAAGTGCTCGCTGTACTGGCTCATCTTGATGGACTCCAGCCACTCCGACACCGACCTGAAGGGGGAGCCGTCGCACCCGCTGGTGCTGGGCAGGCGGATGGACACGCTGGGGGGACAGAGCGAGAAAAATCATGAGCTCCACATTCTCAACGGCACTCTCACACGCCCACGAAGACGGCGATCTGACACATACACTCACACACTCAACTGCACATACACACACACGCCCACACGCAGTCGGATGACGAACCTTGCTGTACCCCTGAGGCATTGGCTACAGCTCTGGCTGGCATCACACACAATCACATTTACGCAGAATTAAAAAGGGCTTTGGAAACATAAACAAACCTCACACGGGTGAGATTATTTTTCCTGGGCTTTTTTGCTCCTTCGTCTGCAGTAATTACTGAAGGCAGGAAAATCACATTTCCAGTAAACTTGTCAGTGCAGTTATAGAACCAAAGGCTCAACAGGGGCAGTTCCCATACATGTATGCACACACTTTCCATGTGTTATGCATGTTTCCACTTTAACCCGTTCATGGCCTAATCTGCTGCAGAACTCCAGGTGCTCTAAGGCGTGTCCAATTCTAAAGTGCTGGAAGAGTGCTGAGAAAGTGCTGAGAAAGTAACTGGTCCGATCAAGCGGATAAGCAATTAGCCGTGGGAAAATAACCCCGTGGATGACTGCCCTCTAGAAACAGGAGCACGCCCCGATCTGGAGTCCCTCGCCTTGCTGTGTAAACCTGGCTCTGCTAACCCCTCCCCGCCGCATCGCCGGGGGCCGGCCTTACCGGGGGTCAAAGTCGGCGATGGTCTTGAGGGACTCGGGGCTCCGGAGCAGCTTGTCCAGCAGGCTGACGATGTCGGCGAAGCGCGGCCGTTTGGAGCGGTCCTGCAGCCAGCACTGCAGCATCAGCTGGTACACGGCCGAAGGGCAGTCCATGGGGGCCGGCAGCCGGAACGCCTCGTTGATGGCCTTCATCACCTGAGGGAGGAGGGAGGGGGGGACATGACACATGAGTTCACCTTTTCTTTGTCTAATCATTAGCTGGCAGGCTAATGAATTCATCTGACCATTCATTACGAATCTCATAACTGATTTGAAACTAAATGGTCAAATCATAACTGATTTGAAACTAAACTGGGCAATGCACTGGACTAAGTTCATTCATGTGTTATTTAGTGATTAATTCTGGTGGGCTGCTGGGTGGCCGATCATGTGACACGTGAGGCCGCCCTGTGTGTGCACTGCTGCCGCCGCGCTGTCCGAGCCGCCGACGCACCCCCGGGCGATAACGCCCCAGGGTCCCGCGTCTCCGGGACTCAGAGACAGCCTGTCTGGCGGTGCGCTACACGGGAACCGAGCGTTTTAATGTGTTTACACACCAGGTGGGCACAGAGAGGGCTGCTGGGAGCGCGCCAGCCAGGAGCCAAGAGCCCAGGAATGTGGCGCAGATAACGCCCTCCGGTCAGGTCTGTTTGCCTGGCAAAGTAATCCTGAGGGTCATTCAGTTACACTGCACTTCAATCTTAATGCTGCTTTTCTGAGGGGAATTACTACTACTACTGAACTTTGGCGCTAGCTGTTGTGGAATTTTTGATTGTTGTAGCACCGACTATTCAGTACGGCGCCGATTACTGTAGAGTTGTGTGGCGGTTCTGCGTGTGCTGTGGTTTGTGTGGCCTTACAGTATGTACAGTATGCAGTTTGTGCATCTTTGGCAGAGTGTTTGCCAAATGCATATGCAGATGTTTCCCACAAGATGAGAGGAATGAGGTCTCGATTTGGGCCCCAGTGCTCCATACCTCGTGGTTGCTCATGTCCCAGTAGGGCCGCTCCCCGAAGGCCATGACCTCCCACATGACGATGCCGAAGCTCCAGACGTCGCTGGCCGAGGTGAACTTCCTGTAGGCGATGGCCTCGGGGGCCGTCCAGCGGATGGGGATTTTGCCTCCCTGAGGGGAACAGCAGGGGCAGGTTGAGGGCGAGATGCAAACGATAAGCTAAGCATTTTCAACCAACGCGTGACAGCCCAGCCAAAAAAAACGCTGACGGCGAGGCCTGGGTCCGGTCCTGTCCAGTTCTGTGCACGAATTTGACTAACAAATTGGAATAGCTTCCTTTTTTCCCGTAAAACGGATAAGGTTACGAAACAAAAACAGAAGCACAGCTCATGTGAATTTCCCGTTTAAATTTACAGACATCTAGCTATGCAGCGGGACCGAATCCAGGGCTGAGTCAGACCTTGAGGTTGCAATGACCGATCCCTGACAGCACCCCAGAGTGGGACACATCCCCACCAGCCCCACCCCACCCCACCCCCCCAATTCGGTGAGACTGCCCCCCCCCGCGGACTCACGCTGGTGGTGTAGGTTCCCTCAGGGTCGTCCTCCAGCACACGGGACAGGCCGAAGTCGGACACCTTGCACTCCAGGTTGCTGTTGACCAGGATGTTGCGGGCGGCCAGGTCGCGGTGGACATAGTTCATGTCTGAGAGGTACTTCATGCCCGCCGCGATGCCCCTCAGCATGCCCACCAGCTGGTAGGAGCTCATCTCCCCATCGCGATCCTAAAAGGAGCCAAACGAGACCCCGTCAAGGCCGTCTATTTCCATCGGAATTCACTCCCGCTCACGGCCTCACAGGGTTTTAGGGAACGCCATGTTCTGGCTGAGGATTTCGGAGACGCCAAGCAACACTGACAGATACTTGGAAAGAGCAAGCGAGCCAGACTGTTATCAATGGCTGCCGACAGAGCAATTAAGCCCCGAGCTGGAGAGAGGAACCCCGTGGATCTCCAGCGGCCGCTAATCCGACCCATGTAATCCATTACGTGTAATCCCCGCAGTGATGCAACCCGTAAAGCGTAATCCATGTTATCCATTACCTGTAATCCAGATAATCCCCCCCCATGCATCACATTCTGACCCTTACCCACCAACCCGTGCTGTAAATCTCCCTCCTCCTTTACACTATGCATTACCTGCATAACAGAACACCTTGATGCACCTACCCGTAAGTAGCTGTCTAGGGCCCCATTCTCCATGTACTCTGTGATGATCATGGCGTTTTTAACTGTGAAAGGAAGAAAGCACCTCTTTAGCGCACAAATCGCTAACACACAGACACAGGGTTTCCACATGGAACACTGAACACCAACAGGTATAAAGAATGACAGCAAAGGCCGAACTCAATAGTGAAAGTTGGTGGCACTGAGGAAGAGGCAAGGCCAGGGAAAGGAAGACCAATGAGAGAGCGGAAGATGACAGCAGGGCCGGAGAGGGACAGAGGGGACACTTACACTTGGTGATGACTCCCTCCAGGCGGATGATGTTCTGGTGGGAAAACTGGCCCATGATGCTGGCCTCACTCAGGAAGTCCTGCCTCTGCTTCTCCGTGTAGCCGGGCTTCAGGGTCTTGATGGCCACCGCCACCTCCTTACGGCCCGGCACCTTCAGCACGCCACGGTACACCTCCCCAAACTCGCCTGCAGGGCGGCGACATGACACGGACACACAGAGGTCAGAAGCTGAAGGGCTACTTCCCCTCATAGCTAAACTCTGAAATCTCATCTACGGATAACCTGGGTGCAAGGGCAGAGATGTTTACTGGCAACACATTCAGTATAAACTATATTAATTGCCAATGCGGTAACGTGCCAAGCAGTTTTTAAAGACAGATGGAGTAATAAAGAAAGTTATGCAGTTATGAATGGGTCTGCTTATACAGCAGAGTTGGGGCAATGATCATAGAACATCATAGAGAAGGTCTGGGATACAGTGTTTTGACATTTAAAAGGGAAATAAAAACACAAAACTGGTATTGGACTGACTCATTTTCAGGATTTTGGGAGTGAGGAGGGGACATGGGAATGCAAAATGTTCATTTCGTAATGATGTTTACTGCGCTTAGGAAAACTATGGTTCCTATGGAGTGAGAGACATCATATGACATTTTGATGCCATAAATACCTCTTTAGTACAAGGCAAATAGCCCCATGAGGCAGGACCAGACAGGACAGTACACTGCTTTGGGCACATAAAACTCAGGGATCCATCTATCACTCTCTGCCCCAGGATGAAATAGCACTGCCACACTAATAGGTGTCTAAGTATGTTGTGCAACAACCTTCAACAAACTGATGTGAGCAGTGTGTTCCACTGCTATGCTAACCTGTGCCTGCCTGATAGTAAACACTGACTTGAAGCCAAAAAAGAAATGGAGAAAAAAATCCCGCCTCCACCCTCATATTGTCCAATCAGAAAGTCCCATTTTTAATGCTCGTCACAGCACCACTCACCAGCCCCGATGACCTTTTGCTTGGTGATGTGGCTGGGGTGGATCTCGCTGGCAAATTTGAGGATGGCCATGTTGGGGTCCTCATACGTGTGCGGGTCAACGTAGGTCTTCAGGGGCTTCAGTTGCTCTGAAAGAGTTAAAGTGAGGAGATTATTACTGACCATTCAGAGGCCTTTGGGGGTGGGGTCTTTGTCACTGTGGGAGTGGCAGCAGTGACATACCTGCACTGGAGAAATATGTGTCCTCTGGGCCTTGCCTTGCATGAGGGTTCCTTCTCCTGTTGGGGGGAGAATAACATTCTCAGTCACTCTCATACTTTCACATTTAAACTTTTAATAGCCTTGCATTCATACACATCATGCCTGACACCATCCCTATCTCCGTTATTACAGTCCTTTTCATGTGCAAAACTGCATTGTGGGCAACCTCGAGATCGCAGCACCGTTCCTTGTTCGGCCGTAATTGGACATGGCGTTAAACAAATACGGCGGGGTTCACAGAAACCGAAAGGCTTTTGTTCTCCCCCTCGCGCCAGGCGAGATGAGCCCAGGCTGTTAGCGGTTAGCGACACCATTCATTCCTGGGGCGAGCTGATAAAAGGCTGCCTGCAATTGCCTGACCGTGACAGCGGCCGCGGCTATCGTGGAGAGACGGGCGATAGCAGAGGGCAGGGTCACCTTTCGCACCCCCCCCCAAACACCCAAACAGACCTGGGGGCTGAGAGAGCCTCACTGTCTGCCTTTCATCTGGAAACAATGCGTCTTGCTGATTAATTTCCTTTCAGACGCGCCGCTTGTTAAAGTATACTTATTGGGCAACGACAGGTTGCGTTAAACGCCCCCCCTCCCCTTTCCCGGGCGAGGAAGCATGGGACTGATAAGGAGGGGGCCGGAGAGACAAGGAGGGAAAGTCTAGATTAGGCCAGAGGACACCGCTTAATTGGCAAAGAAGAAGAAAAAAAACTTTGAAGAAAGGAAAGGGGTCGGTAAGGAATGAGAAGAAAGGGCAATGGAGAAATTTAAATCAGAGGGAAAAAAAAGGCTACATAAAGTCTGAAAAGAGAGGATCTCAGAGTACACCTAACAGATTTTCGACTGGTATTATTCAATGTGAAGGTGGACAATGCGGATTTATGCACTCTCTTTGAGGGGAGAGGTCAATTATTTATCAAGTTTAGTCACTGTTTTAACAGCATCATTTGGTGTGTCTACTGAAGTTGTGGATTTTCCATGCATTCATAAAGAAAGAAAAACCATTTATGCATTATAATAAGCCTACTGTAACTGTAAGTAGTTTCTTGTTTGCTGCATGTTTGTGTGTTTACTGCTTGTGGTGACCTCAGTTCCCCTCTGCGGATTAAGTCCTTATTTCGTTGCAACCAAAGGGGAGGGACGGGACAGAGAGAAAGGGGAGGAGGTGGAGCTGTTTCTGACCGTCTGTGGAGCAGCAGGATCACGGCGACGATGATCAGCATGACTCCTCCCCCCACCACGGCTCCCATGATGACGGGCATGTTGGTCTGGACATGGGCCTCCACTGGAACACAGCAACAAAAACAGCGGTTAAAACCCGTGGCGCAACATCACAGAATCACACACACAACCACGCGCGCACACACACGCACACACAAACACGCGCGCACACACACTCACACAACCACCCCCCCGCCCTGGCCACACCCTCCCACACTCACACTCGGGCAGGGTCTCGAACTCGTGCTCCATGCTGTAGCTGCCCGGGTTCCCCTCCGGACTGAGCGCCTGCACCCGGAACACGTAGACGGTGCCCGGCGAGAGGTCGCTGATGTGGACCGAGCTCTTTTCCAGGACCAGGACCGTGTACGTGGTGACGTCCTTGTCACTGTCGTTCTCCTGAGGGTGAGGGGTGTTGAGAGTTATGGAACGCCACACACACCACTGCTGATAACTATGCCTCACACATGAGTTCTGTACAGGCCTGTTTTCAAAATATTCTCATCCTTGAATTTAACCAACTTCCCTTTCTTCTAAGATCACCCTAAGAAGGTAGCACTGTTGACACTTCAGTCAATAAAACACAACAGAAAACTGACAAACATGACTCAGGTCAAATGCTGACTGGATCAAGGCTCTAGTGTTTCTCTGTCTCTGTGCAGTCCTGTCTCTCTCTCTCACCTTCTTGCGGTACATGAGCTCGTAGCGGTGGTTGTGGTGTGGCAGGGCCCTCCGGGACACCGCCCAGGACAGCGTCAGGCTGTTGACGCCCCTCTCATCCAGCCGCATCGATGTCACCTTGGGGGGATCTGGTGGACAAAGGGCGGACAAACCGAAACGTCAACCCACAGATTCTCACACAACACGAACAGAGACAGGAAATGAAGTCAAAAAGGCCGGGGGCGGGGACAAAGGCAGGGTGGAGGCGGAGCCTCCCTCTCACCTGTGTACTGCAGGGCGGTGGTGAGGGTGGCGCTGGCCGCCTGCTGGCCGCTTAGCCCGGACACCCCGTTGCGCGCCTCCACCGTGAAGGTGTAGTTGAGGTGGGGCTCCAGCTCGCTGACGGCGACCCAGGTGTCGCGCAGGCCGGTGGGGGCCGGCTCGAAGCGCACTCTCTCCCCGCAGGGCAGGCAGGCCCCCGACTCGCAGCGCTCGCACAGCACGGCGTACTCCACATCGTCCCGGCCCCCCGTGTCCGCCGGCGGGCTCCACGACAGCTCCAGCTTGCCCGCCCCCGACATCGTGGCAGCGGTCAGGTCAAGCGGGGCGGAGGGCGGGGCTGTGAGGAAAGCAGGGCGGGCATTAGACACGTTTGTGAAACAAATACCCCCGCATATTTGACTTGGTACAGTCTGATTATTCACAAACTAAAGAGGGCCTCACCAGAGCACGCCACTGTGTGTTCGTCCGTGGGGGCGCGGTAGAACCCCTCCCGGCAGGGGCAGGAGAGCGCACCGGAAGATGACGCCTTGGTGTTTTTCGGGCACGGTTCACACATCTTACTGGACACAGACGCCTTGAAGTACCCAGGCGGACACGCTGAAAGAGAGGGATAAGGCACCCATAAGGCCTTGCAACGGGTACACAGTGGACACACACAGGCCTAACACAGAAATGTGAAGACACATAAGGACAAGACACAAACTGCACCCCACTCAGAGTTACACGCAACATAAATTTTGCTGTATAATTGCAACTTGAAGAACATTTTTATTCTCCGCTGGTGAACTCCAATAAACAGCTAGCACATGTGAGGAGATATTTCTGCGCGCATCTGCGCACGCCATCATTAGTGGCGTCAGCCCCCTCTCTCGAAAGTGATCGAGCGTGCGCAGAGTGTCATTATGGTAATCTCAGGGCTTTTGAGCCCCAAAACCACACGAGCGCGCATGCAGCCAGACGCACTCCTCCTCCTCCCTGCCCTTGCACAATCCTCCTTTTTCCTAAAACAAGACCAGTCACTCCGCATTCCATGAAACCCAACATACAGAAAGAGAAGCTACCGCACCTCTCCAATGAAGAGACAGACCAGATAAAACCAGACACTGCCATTATCTCATGGTACATGGCTGACATTGCCTTATACTGCTTTTATGAACTCATGCCCATTTCGTCAGGTTTTTTGGATAAATGAGTCTTAAACTTTTTAATGTCAGCCCGCAGAGAACAGAACTGGAAATGAAGTGACCCCAGTCCTCAGTTTAGAAAATGTTCATTTTCCGGAAAATGAGCTTTGAGAGGGTAATCGTGCATCATCATGCCAACATGCACCCACAAACTTGTTGTCTGCAAATGGACTTAAAAGCGTTTTTAAGAGCTTCCACGGCTTAGGTGAGACAATGCAAAAACGCGGCCCTGGAATAGTTTGCTTGTGGATTATTTCCCTTAACTGCATCCCGCTAGCGTGGAACTAATTACCCACGGCCCTCCGTGCAGCAGGGGTTTGTGGGAAAGCGAAATCCCCTTGCCCTTGTCAAGAAAGGGATTAGGCGCTCGGTAAACAAAGGGCCGCACAATGGTGAGGGAATGAAAAGGGAGAGGAGGGGAAGACGCCCCCCTCCGGTGTCCCAAAGCCTCCCTGCGGCGTGTGGCAGCGTGACCTGCGGGCGCTCTGCTGCTCGCTACCGCCGCGGCCTCCCTTTCAGCTCCCCTCTCTCCCCTTCCCGCTCTCCCTCTGCCCCCCCAGGGCTCCTCACCCTCCGGCTCATCCATCCCGGCCCTCGTCGTGTCCTCCCCCCCAACACCCACCCACCCCCATTCAAATGCTTATACCCTCCCAGGCCCGGGAGAATGGAACACCCCAGCTCGGCGCTTCACAATGCCGCCCCAATTAGCATAGCGGAGCGGCCCATTTCAAAAGCTCCGGAGGGGGGCGAAAGTGTTTGCCCGGGATTCAGAGTGGGTCCGAGGCGGAGGGATTCATTGTTTTGTAATATGAGGAGATGAAAAGCTTTGTGTGAGGCCGCAACATTTTTTTTTTCTTCCTCGGGGCTGCATTACGACATACTTTGAGTTGCAGCATTTTTTTTTTGTTTTGGGTGGGTGCAGATTGTATGATACATTCTGTGCGTGTGACCCACAGTAGCGCGTCAGTTGAAATTTATATGTCACTGTAACGTAACACAGTTTCAGTGGCATTACTCATTGCTTATTCACAAGTCATGGGTTTGACCTGCTTGGCAATGACTGGTCAAATTACAGGGAGGAAGAGGAAAATGGAATAAAACAATAAAGCAATGGGAAAACTATGGGGGGAGAAAACGGCTATTGACACGGGGACAGAGAGAGACATTAGGAAAGGACAGGCAATAAGAAGAGGATGCAGAGAGAGAGAGAGAGCAAGAAAAGCAAAATATGCAAAGAATGAATGGTGGTTTTTGGACAAGGCAAGTTGACACTGGCGAGCCATGAACGTTCTGCTTGTGCTCGGCGTGGACCTGCCATCCGGCGTTCGGAGCAGCACGCGCCAAACTGCAGCACATGCCCAAGCCATTCGGAGAAATACGCCACACTTTTTCGGCCGAATCAAAGAGAAGGCTTGACAGCCATCCAAGAAAAAACACAATGGAAGGAACAAGGAGAGATCTGCAATTCCATTGGCTGCAGATACAATCCTCAGCAGGACTCGCACTTTTTTCCCCTTCATGTGGGCCACTTTCACCAGCTACTTTCCACTCGTTTATCACGCTGCCCTGCCCGGGATATCTGACAGCGGGGTGGGGGGTGGTAGCGTGGGGAAGTGTTGTCCCTGAGAGGATTTGGATACACTCCTGTTCTCAGATTCACAGAAATCCTCACCAAGAACAGACATGTCAACTCAGGTGTACTGGGAGCAGTGAGCTCAAATCATACTCTTCTCTTTCTCTCTCTCTCTCTCTCTCTCTCTCTCTTTTTCTCATCCCTGGCTCCCCACCAGCTGTTCCGGCAGCATTTACAACACCTCATTAACAGTCTTGGTGACACAAAGGGCGAGTGAGACGGAGAGAGGGGGAAAAGGTCCCTGCTGGGGAAGAGAAAGAAGACAGGAGGAAGAAGAAAGAGAGAACTGCCCCATTCACTAGAAGAGGGGGTGGGGGTGGCGGCAGCTGTACTGTACTCCGGTTCTCATTCCTGCTGCTGCCCCCCTCTCTGGATGTCACCCCCCTTCGAATCCTCTCCCCTGTGCGCCACCTGTGGGGCCGGCCACTCGTCTCAGACCCGACGGCAGGACCTGGAGGGCGACTCCTTTCAGCTCCGGGCGCAGACCCAGGAGGGACACCGCACTGAATAGGCACTCGAGCCTCAGGGCTCTGATCTCTGGAGCAACAGCAGGGCTCGAGGGGTCAGCCCAGCCCAAACGCCCTCCAATCAGAACGCATGAATACACTCCTTAGAAAAAAGGTAAAAAGGTGCGCGTGGGAACTGGGAGAGCCGACGTTTCTCCGTTTGCTTTGGCCCACTGCTTTTATTCGCAGCAAATCTGTATGCTAATTGTATGCAAATTGGCCAGTAATAAGAATAAGAATAAGGGCAAAGAAATCAATTGCCTTCCCCTTCCGCTACGGATGTGTACTGCTCCCATTTTAAACCCGATGATTTAGCTGTGTTGATACAGATTTGCCCAATCATGAGGGGGGTTTCGTTTGAATGATTCAACAGGAAACAGGAAACGAGAGGCCGGAGCTTCGCTTCCTTTCCTCCCTCGAACGGCCAATCAGAAAACAGACAGAGGAGTGGAGGAGATTAGGAGAAGAAGAGAATAAGAGGGGAAAATCTGACGGCAGGGAGGGCAGAGGGAGACGCCGCAAACTGGAGAGAAGGCGTGATAGAGAGAACGACGAAGGATCTTTGGCAAATGGTGATGTGGCGTGTGAAAACAGAGCATGAGCCCGAGTTTAGGAGAGGACGTGAAGCAGAGATGTTTACACGCACCGCATGTGGATAATGGATCCCTTCAAACGCCTTCCCCTCTTCCCCTTTCCCATGTCTCTCAAGGGGGTCTGCCTTCTATTTGGGACTGGCTGTTTACCATGTTAGCTGTGGGACTTCTGTGCTACTGTGACCCATCGGTGGGTGTGGGGGGGAGAGGGGGGTGAGTTTGGGAGAGTGAGGCAAGGGTAGGAATGGATGGAAGGATGGAGACTGTGGTGGGGGTGGCGCAGAACAAGAATTCATCCTGGGGGGGGGGGTTAAAAAAGGGGAGAACTAAACTAAATCATGTCAATCTGAGCTGAAACAGGCAAGACCCCCCGCCAAAGCACACATACACACAGCCCCTCCACCCCAGGGCAGAGCAGGGGCTACACCGACGCCATCGGCAAGGAAACTGGGAGCTGACGGACAGGGAAAATAAACAGAACGACAGAGCTGGAGAAGGAGAGAGCGAGGAGGGGTGGGGGGTTGGCGGGTCAGAGGCTCATTTCACCAGACAAGGAGGTTAAAGTTAACGCTCAGCCGTAAAAGAAAAGAAAAAAAAAAGACATCAGAGAAAATAAACAGCGAAAAATAGAAAGTTCCTTATCAGCATAAAATGCAGCATAGGGGATTAGAGGGAGGACAGCCAGCCAGCTCTCTCTCTCTCCCTCTCTTTCTTTTCTCACTCTTGTTTTTTCAGCTCCTTCCCCTGGCTCCCTCTTGGCCTGGCTTTCGGGCTGTCCTTCCCTCACCCTGCACCTTTCTGGGTGCTGCAAACCCTCAGAGGGGCGCGTGATTTGGTTGCATGGGGGGACTCATGGGAGTCAATTGCTTTGGCTCGTGGCTACACGCAGGTGTTGCTCTCTTCTCCGAGTTCAGCGATCAGCAGGATGAGAGGGATAAACTGTGGGCCAAACCTGGACTGAACCCCGGCCTATGTGTTACTAACCTGTTAATGATAATGGAGGTGGGGGGTGGGGGGGTTGTGTAGTTGGAGCAGGAAGCCAGAAGGTCACAGGAGGAGGGGACGTGGATGGACGAGGGGTGCGGGGGTGGGTTTGGGGGTGTGTGTGTGTGTGTGTGTGAGGGACATTAGTCAAAAGGATTACCAGACCAATAGAACAGCTGTTGGGGAATTACATCCCTGCTTTACACTTCCGCTCAGTCTTTCATCTGGTCGTTAATGCACACAATAACCCCTGTAATCCCCCCCACCATCCCCCCCGGCCCAACATGAGACGGGGAGAGGGAGAGACACAGATGCAGAGATTAGCTCAATTGCTTTCGTCCCTATTTTCTATGAGCTACGTGAAATGCGCCCGTCCAGAATGCTGCCGGTGTCGAACGTCAGACCCGTCACGCCACTAAAAGCTTTCCAGACTGAAAAATGAACTGAGGGAGAAAAGGCGGAAAAGACGTAGAAGAGGAGAGGCAGACTGACGAAGCGGTGTGGGGGTCCAGACTTCAGCGGCGGCTCAGTTTCAAGGTGACTGCAAACTCCGAATCGAGACGGCAAACCCTGAGGGACCCCTTCCAGGGGCTTTTTCCACAAAGAGGCCCAGTGAATCAGATTCGCCCTGGCAGGGCCTTCCTGTGTTTACACTCCTCCCCCCCCTCGAGCCCCCACGGGCGGCAGTGCAGTTACAACGCGACGGCCTAATGCGGTCGCCCATTTCGGACCGCCGCGCCCATCACCCAAACAAACCGAATCGGCCCCGTAACTCCAGCACTCTGCCAATCATCCACAGTGCTATGTTTTTCATGGCCGGCACTTAAAACCACCCCCCAGGAACCACGCTTACTGGAATCCAGGTCGCAGATGGAACCGACAGGCGAATCGATAAAAAAACGTTAAAGGAACGAGTGTGTAAATAACTGAATGAATGAGGTGGGCGAGACAATGGAAAGCCCTGACCAGGCAGGATCGGGGGTGGGGGGAGGATGGGGGAGCGTGTGTATGTGCGTGTGTGCGTGCCTGCGTGTGTGTGTGCGGGGGTGGTGGGGGGGTGTTCGCTGAGGATTAACCGGCATCCTGCATCTGTCGGAGTTCTTCCCGCCGGGGGTAAAGAGCAGTGACCCGGGAACAGGAGAGCGCTGAAGTCCCCACACGGCCCGCGCGTGACACGCACACTGCCTCCGAGCCTGCCTCGGCCCCTCACGGGCCTGCGCAGGCGTTAACCCTGATTCTTACCGCAGACATTCTACGCTTCACGGTGCATTCACTGAGCAGACACTCATCCCCAGTGACCTACATCCGGTACAGTTTCAGATGGTATAGCTACGCGCATATTCACACAGGCAATTCGGGTTAAGTACCTCACCCAAGGGCAAAACAGCAGAGGACCAGCTGGACTGTACCAGTAATCTCTGGGTAACGAGCCCTGCTCCTTAACACTATATCACACTGCCGCCCAATGCTGTATTGTCATTTAAAAAAAGAAAGAAGCAGGACTCATCTTAAAAGGATAGCAAAAGGAAACCTCCAGCTGTGAGAACAAATTGAAAAAGAGAAATAAGTGAAATATAAAACTACTTTAAAAAAAAAAAAAGTAGAAACTGACAACACAGCCCGCACGTCTTTGTCTTCCAGAATGAAGTTTTCATATAGATAAGCAGCCAAAAAAACATTTCTTTCCTCTTCTGGAGACAATGGAGTCTCAGGAGGTTGCGGATTCCGGCATTTTTCTGCCATGACGACAGCGGAACCCTCCGCAGGCTTCCAGAATCCCCCTCCAGCGTCCGCTTCAGGTGCGGGGGCTCCCCGCCCTGCCAAGTCACAGAAACGGCGCTCGCGTTCCTTCCCATCCCCGGGTCCCGGACACTGCGGCTCTTCCTGGGGTCAGGTCATGGCGAGGAAGCCAGCACCAGACAGGCCCGGTTTACAGCAAGGGTGTCAAAATCAAGTCCAGGGGCGTCCACGCGAGTGTTGGTTTTCGCATCAATCCCTGCTCTTGTTTACCTAATTAGCTTAATCATTTCCCCGGTTTGAGTTTTTTCTTCTTTACATCTTCGCTAATGAAAAGAACAGCTGTATTTCTTCCTTGTTCCCTGTGTTCACGACATTCTATCGCAGTGCATGTTGGGAAAGAAGCACAGACTTTGTTTTGATTTCTGTAGCATGAATCATCTGACGCATGCCCCCTCGGAAAAGATGCTTGTCTATCGCAGGGCCGTTACCCACAATCCACCTCTGTCCAGACAGAGTGCCAAGCAGCAAGATCCGTTCCTGAAATCTTTGATACGACTGAACCCCAAGCCTTCCGGGGTCAGAGCAGACACTAACCGCGGGGCCACCTAACCGGTAATTTTGGGAAATGCATAAGTAAACATGTTCATGGCTAATTAACTGTTTGGCAAAATTAAACCAAGGGAGGTGGCTGGAACAAAATAGGGAACAAAAACTGAGCAGCCCTCCTGGAACTAAGTATGACACCAATGGCTTATCCTAGTGACCAGCGTCTGACCAGATACAGTGACCTTGACCTACAGGAATGTCGCACCACCTAACTTCACTGGCTTCCACAAAGTGACCCGCTGCCGTTCACAGCCGGACTGAGTCGATTTACTGGGAGGTGTATGACTTCCCTTCCCAGTGGTCTGTGGTTAGCCTTTACTTACCACATGATGTGCACAGTCACCGTTCCAACACCCCCAAGAATCCCGATTGGCTGACGGCCCTCAGGTGATGTCACGGCCGTAGCCGCAATCGCGAGCGCATCACTGATACTCGCCTTGCTCGGCTGCATGAATCAGCCGCGCCGCGAGGCGTTCCCACAGCCGCGACCTCGTCAAACATGAAGTCACCCCTCTGCATTCTTCTCTCTCTCTCTCCCTCCTGTCTCTCCTTCCTTTTCCCTCACCCCCCACTTCCTCCTGGTGAATTCCAAAGTGCCACGCCCCGGGGTTACCAACCGGAGCTGGCGCATGGCAACAGGACAACACAGGCCGCAAACAAGGCGGCCACCTCATCCCCTGCTTCACTGCTCTTCCTTTCATTTCCACCACTTCACTCTTTCAGTCAATTGAGCGACTGAGCCCAACCACATACAACCGCATATGTCCATTTTAGTATCTTGTGTTTATTCTAATCTCTCGTCTCTCTATAATTTTATTGTCAGTATTTTAATATATCTTGTTTTTTATGTTATTTTGTTAAGTACTTTGTGCTGAACTGCTAGAATGGTGCACTAGAAATGTAAATTGCTGTATGCTTTTTTGCCTCCTGTAAATTTTAAGCAGATTTTTTTCCACTTTTCCTTTATGAGGTAAAGAGGTTCTACACCATTAAAAGTTGTAAAGCTTTTCCGATCCCCCCCCCCCCCCACCCCGCCCCATTTCTGTTTTGCCCCTGCTCACAGCACTTCTTTTTACTCTTTTGGGTCTTTCTCCGTTTGCTGTCTCCTCTGTTTTCCATGCCGCCACATTTCCCACACCCACCCCCCACCCCACCCCACCCCCAAAAAAAATCCCTCTGAGCTCACCTGCTGCATTCCTGAGCTCTGAGAGAGCCAGTTTGTGGAAAGAGCATGTCGGCAGGTACAGAGAGCGCAGGCGACGTGTTAACCTGGCCGCTCGGCCCGTCACGCCCGGCAAGTCGGCTCTCGCCCGCGCGCACGCACAACCACAATCGCACGCACAGCCATTGCCACAGAGAATCAAATTATGTGCTTAAAGTACTAAGCTCCCACTTAATCACTCACGAGCACCTCTCCCTCCCACTCCACCCCGTTCTGCCTGCACCTTACCGCCTCCCCCAGCCCCTGTCCCGGCCCTCTCCCTTTCCATCTCCCTCTCCCTCTCTCACACCCTCTCCCTACCTACCGACGATAACAGACTCCGTGGGCCTCCAAATCCCTCCTAATTACAAAGTGAGCGGAGTCTTGTAATTACCCCTGGGGAGTGGGGTAATTTACCAATCTGTCAAGCCTTCCCCTTCATCCCTGCGCTGGAGCCTGGCCAAGAGCCCCGCTCTCCGATTACGGAGCGTCCGCCCTCGTCGGGGGGACGAATCCCACTATTAATTACGCAATCAAATTACACCGATCGGCGCGGGGCGTACGGGCAGGCGTTTGGGAGCGAGTCAGAAGGGGAGTGGGGGGACACCGCCGAGGACACCAAGACGCCGGCGCGCTCGCCGTCGCCTGCTCCCCGGACATCACCCCCCTCTCGGGGGTGCTTGTGCAGCGTGCGTTTCGGACAGTATCGGTTCACACAGCCAGGCTTATCACCTGGCTCCAGGGGGTGGAAAAGCCACCCAGCTACAGTCGCAGCCACGCAAGCTGCGGGCTCACACGTTACTCCGGGTTGCAGGGGACTCCTGGACCAGCTGGACACGGCATCT
The DNA here is from genome assembly GCA_019176425.1 of Megalops atlanticus. Taxonomy (NCBI): domain Eukaryota; kingdom Metazoa; phylum Chordata; class Actinopteri; order Elopiformes; family Megalopidae; genus Megalops; species Megalops atlanticus. The sequence goes on from CM032879.1 coordinate 9,933,301, forward strand.
CACACGCAGCTGAAAAACGCAGCCTGCAGCGGTATCGCAAAGCAGCAGGATGATCTCAGAAACCCCGTCCATTAGACAGGAGCACACTTTTCAACTGCTGCATCAGGGCAAGGTGTATTTGGCGGAAAACCCCTGCTCTAACGGGCCCTCAGTGTACTGTGCACACAGAGGTAGCTATCACCCCGCTAGCTCCCAGATCCGCCCCCCCCAAGTAATCTGTGTGCACAACACCCCCGTCCCGCGAGAGTCACGGTCTTCAGGCCTAATCCCAACACATTACACCAATTACACGGTGATCGTCAACAGACAGCGCGAGTCTCATTTTCTGCTCTCTTCACTTCCTGTCTCCCTTTTCCCCCCTCTCTCATTTTTTTCCCCATTAAATTGCTCCCTCACTCCTGGCCTAATAAAAACGCTTTCTCTAACCAGAGCTCAGGGCTTCCTTCTTTTTACAAAAAAAAAACATTTTTTCATGGCTGTTGTTTCGTTCCGGTATTTATTTTGTATTGACCCACTGTGACTCTGCAAAATCTATTTATTTACCCAGAGTAAACAACATTTTTCAAGCGGAGCCAGCAAGGACTCAGCGAAACGGGATGTTTAAATTTCCGACGAATGTCACCTTGAGAGGTCTGCGTGCAGAGCCAGACAACGACGCGCATTTCTCGACGGTCACAGACGACCACACAGAGACACACAAGTATGCTCCGCGTTCAATCAACCGCCTCAAAAAAAAAAAATAATAAAAAAAATAAATAAAACAAGCCCCTCAGGGGTCACATCTTTCTCATAAGGAGAGGAGGGCAAAATACAGAGAGAGAATCAGAGAGGGAGGCGAAGAGAGAATGAGATGTACAATGGTGAACCTACGGCTTTAAACTGCTCATACTAACACTCTCACTTACACACTCACACTCACACGTCCACACATTGTCACACTCACACATACCAAAATGATACCAGTGATGACCAAGCCTCGCCCACACACCACATGCACACATCCCTGACTGAGCCTCCTGCAGTTTCTGTCCTGGCCTCCCAGGAAATGACACAAAAGCCTCTCCCTCTTAGCAAACACAGAGACTATCCAGGAAAGGCTGTGTAATGAAACATTCTCCTATCTCTCCCCCTCTCTCTCTCCCCCCTCGGTTTCTCACTCTCCTGCCTTTCCTCTGTCCTCTGCAGAACTTGTTTAATTGTTGCCTTGGTGTAGACAGTTCCCTCAGAGAGGACTGCGTGCAGAGGTCAGTTGTGCAATGCGGGACGCGACTGTGTCACGGGTGTCAGCGGTGAGTCACCTGCCCCGCGGGCCACACCTGAGTGTGAGACGTTTTATTGCCATTTCCCTCTTTCGTTATCACTCTACACCTCCCTAAACCCCATCGCCTTACTCACGCCCTGTCCCACGCTGACGGCGGCGGAGGTGCTGACCCAGACCTCTCAGGATAGAATTCCTCGTTCCTGTGGTAATCTGGGGAGGCTCCTCCGTAAATCTGGCAGGAATGCACTGGGAGTTTTTCGGGGGTTGGGGGATACGATGGCCTCAAACACAGTGCCTCATTGTTCCGTCCACTTCACACTCCCCTCCCCACCTTTCTCCCACTGTCTCTCTCTCCCCCTCTCTCTCTCTCCCTCTCTCAGACACTCAGAGGAAAGAACCTGTGGCTGCGTGCATCTATATGTGTGTGTCTGTGTGTGTGTGCTCCCTGCCTCAGAAGTGGCGACAGCCTTCCCTGGCAGGTGAGTGCTTATCTCAGGTGACGGGCTGCATGGAGATCCTTAAGTGAACAGAACAATTCCCCACAGGCCCTAACACGCCAGTACTTGACTCTCTCTCTCACACACACACTCACACACACACACACACACACACACACACACACACACACACACACACACACACACACACACACGCACCACTGGACGATCACTCACTGCTGGAAAGTCACATACACACATCCAACTTGAATGTCAAAAACCCACACTGTTAAAATATCACATTTATACACAGGCCCTGTGTGTCTGTGTGTGTGGGCAGGCACTGAAGGACATGGTAAAGGACATGTCCTTTGCTAAGAGGTTGGACAGACCCGAGGAGAGCATTACAAGGGAACACAGAACAATATTAAACTGAGAGACACATCCAAATGTCTGCAGACCAGTCAAAGCCATTTCAGTGCAGTGGGAAATGAGCTGTACTCACAACCACCTATCGGGATGTAACACAGAACTCAACTGTGCCCTTTGACAGATAAACACAGCCTGAACAGAGAGCGCACGCATTTATTCACACACGGCCATTAAAGGCAGACTCGGATCAACCAATCTCCATGTTTATTATTATTGCTGAAGCCCACCAAGTCCAAACTTCTCATTTCATGTCAAATCAATAACTATAGAACTGTATTAAAACCAAAGCAAACACAGGCAAATCCAGGCAAAATCCTATCTTATTATTTTATCAATTAACCCGCAACCTAAAGCCATCTGCAAAAAGCCACTTCCCATTTCATAATTCGCCAAGAAAAAGAGACTAATTTTTTGCTCTTCCGGCGATGGCGATAAAGAAGGAATTCTTTTGAACTGATATCAAGGTAACCTTCCCCTCCGCTAAGGGCCAGCTTTACTTTATGCGCACATAAACATGTTTAATACGAGCCACAAAGTACCACAGATACATTTCCTCCCATATCATGGAACTCCAGCGGAACTGCCAAAAATAGTAAGAGTATTGTTCACAGCATAACATAGCCATGCAAATATTTTGAGAACGCTTTCCTTGGATTGGGGTCGTGACCTCTGCAGCTGTGGCTGGGGTTCCTCGGGGGACAGGAGGGACAGAGACGGGGACGGACAGAGACAGGGACGGCAGACAGACACCGCAGCGGAGACACTTACCTTGGCAGGAGTCGCCGACGGCCTCATACCCTGGGCGGCACTGGCACTCGCCCACCTGCACCGCCCACTCCCCCTCGGCGGAGCAGTAGATGCGCGGCGGTTCCTGGCTGACGGCGTTCTGCACGCAGGCCCCGCCCACCTCCTGCAGCGGCTGGCTGTCGCCGCCGCCGGCGACCGTCTCTGGGAAGGAGGCCAGTCCGCGCACGGTCGCCGGGCAGGTCTTGTAGTAGACCCTGACGGAGAGGAGCGCCATGCAGGCACCGATGTCCTGGAAGGCCAGGTAGAAGCCCTTGCGCGAGAGCGGCCCCACCGCCCGCGTCTCCACGTTGACGTTGAGCTCGCCGCGGCCCGTGATCTCGTCGGGCGCGATGGTGGCCACCTTGCGGAACTGGCCCTTGCGGAAGCTGGTGCCCACGTCGGCGTCCGCCTCAGCGTAGTACAGGTTGAAGGTCTCCTTGCAGGAGAGGGAGGCGCCGTCGAAGGAGTTGCAGTCGCGCGCCACGAAGTGGAGCTCCACGAAGACGCGGGTGGCAGCCGGCCGCCGCTGGATGAAGGTGGTGCGCAGCCAGTTGTCCTGCTCGCCCTCCGCCACGTTGCACACGGAGTAGGTGTACAGCAGCGAGCCGTTCACCACCGTCTGGACAATCTCCCACTGCCAGGCAGAGAGACAGGAGTCAGCACTCTCACTGTACGGATAACACCACACAATGCAAGACAGCAGCAGATATTTATGAATGGGGAGAGGGGGGGTTGACTGACAGCGGTGGTTGCCGAAGGAGACCAACAGGTTCCAGCCTTTCATTCCGACTTGGGCCTTAATTACACAGGCAAAGCTGCCGACCGGACGGGAACTCGAAACACCTGTTGTTCTGCTGTTCCATCAGCTGCAGCCCGAGGGGTATCTCTGAACACCCCCTTGGGGGGTTTTAAATACTCCAAACTGATGCTGAACCGACCACTGACTGACTGCATTCTGGGCTCCTCTCCCTGGCTGAGTGACTCCCTGAGCTGAAAGGCGTCCCGCGCGCTCGTTCAGAGTTCGAGCGGCTCACAGGAAGAAAAGGCGCACGCGGGGGTTTCGGAGCGCACGGCAGGGCCCGTCGCCAGGGAGGGGGAAGTGCTGCGGGCTCGACGTGTGAGGTTTCCCTGCCCGGTGGCACGCTCGGTAACACGGCCGGGCGGTGTGCCGCGCACAGTGCGGGAGAACAAACGCAACTGTAAAACACGCAGGACAGCTCGCCTCTTAAACTGCCTTTATAAGCAAATTAAAGAGACGGCAGTAAAACTGGATGCAATTAAGCCAGCATGAAAGAGACAAAAAAAAAAAATCACGCACACACGCTGACAGGCAGAATTTTTACCAAGTCTTAAAAGCGTCCATTAAACAGGAGCCCGTCCGTGAGTCACAATTATTTATTCCAGCCCTCATCAGTTTTATTTGACGCAGACGTAATGTCACTGTTAGCACTGCGCTACTGCGGCGGCCTACACATACGCCTTTGAAGAACAAAAGGCTACAGCAAAGTCAGATTAACTTTGCTAAACTCTGATTTTTCTGACTCGCAACACACAAAACAAAGATATATGCCTGCCACAACCTGTTGGTAATCAATTTGGGAGATCAAAGAGATGACAATAAGGTGTAATATTACAACGTTTTTTGACAGTGAAGCAGAAATCAATAGGCTTTTTTATGCTGGTATAATCATAGGCACACATCCGTCACAATAACAGAAAAATCTTCCGTTCGATGCTGCCGTTTTATATGCCGTGTGTTCCATGAATACTTTCGCAACACTTGTTTTTCCACTGCCTTGATAACACAGTTTCATTTGATTTGATCTGAAAGGAGAGGCAGCTTTTGCTCTCACTTCATCAACAGCCATACTCCGAACCTTATCTCATCAGAAAAGCATAACTGGCTTGCATCCAATTACCGTTCATATATCAGTGACATGCAAAACTTATGCAATGTATCACAAAATGCAAGGCATGCCAATAGAATTCTGGAGAGAGAAGCAGGAACTGGGGGAATACATTGTTTTTTTAAAGAGAGACAGAGCAGTCATGAGCGACTGCACACAGGCTTTATTATACAGGCCCGTGTGTTTAAAATATACCCGGCGCATTTATGTGAGCAGATAGAACAGGGCGAGCCTCCACATTAGAGCTTCTATTAAAACTGCCTCCGAGGGGCCGGCCACTTGTCGCATGCTTGGAAGGCTCAGCTCTGCCCTTTCCCTGGTGTCCATTTTCAAATACCTGCTGACCTTCTCCAGAAACACCTCAGATCCATTTCACCACCCCACAACTTGTCAAAACACCACAAACCTGCGCGGGCCTTAAGAAGAAGGACAGAAGACCTCAAAAGAGGTTGGGGATACAAAACGGGTGGGGAAAAAAAAACAGCCTTTTCGCTTTCAGAGACACGAACACACAGCCTGCGTTCTGCTCACACTGAGCACTTGAGTACACACTCCAGGATCAAGCCCGGCAGCGATAGCGCGGAGGAGTTCTTGTCTCAAGTGGTAGCAATCGGCACCTCTGATTAGGCCACAATGACGCGGAGCGATGAGTGGACGGACAGGATTATTTTGGGATTACACTGTAAAATGACCCCCGTTAGGGGGTCCGTAAGAGTAACCCCAGCTCCCTACTGTTCAGAGGCTGCTGATCGGACCTAAATCAGCAGCGCTCCACAAACGATTACTAACACCAACAGCGCAAATGGGAAAAAAAGCGTGACTGCACAAACATGGCCGAAAACCTAGAGAAAACAAAGATCTTTCCATTTCTGTTAACTACACCCTCCCCTCTCCTGCATTCCAACACAGAGATATAGCCGGTTAAGTGCATTCTAAGGACTTTTAAAGGAATCCTTTTAAAAGAATGGAAACCAGATAACTACAGAGCAAAAGGCGGCATTGTCCCACCTCCCCTCCGCCACCCACCTTCAGGTGGGAAGGCTGCTGTTCCGACAAGCCCTGACTTGCGCCCACAGATTCTGACCCCTCTGATGTCACATGAGACTCTGCACCAATTAACATTCTCCTCACACTCTCAGACCCGCCCACTAGACTGAAATGGAAATCATCCAGTACTTAAGCACAAACAACAAAAAAACTACTTTAAATGCACAGTATGCAAACACACGAGTGCATTACTACCCGCAGAAAAAAAGAAATGACGTCAAAGAAAGTAATGAGAGGCCTTTATCACCTTCTCTGAATCCTTTAAGCCCTTTGAGATAAAGCTAAATTAAGCGAATCTTTGAAAATAGCCCATTTCACAAGAGGTGTACACAGCTCTTAGCCTGAAATGTTAATTGCAGCTTGGGCCGTACCGTTGGAAAGGCAGGGCTTTAAACCCACACCAAGCCACCCACTAAAATTCCCCAACTGGCTTGCTGCTGTTACTCTCGAGTTTCCCATAAGGCAGTGCGGATAAATAGCAGCAAGGCCTACCACTTGAATGGGCATTGTCCTCTGTCATCATCACTACACCCTACTGCCAACTCCACCGAAGGCAGGACATCCAGTACAATCTGCTTTGCTCCCAGTGAATGAGATGCAGGGACAGATGGAGAATTGCAGTCACTAACTGAACATTTACATGAAAAGCTACAAGCTTATTGAGTCCTGCGCCATAAAAGGGAAGAGTGTGGCGGAAGCCCCCTGGGGGGCTAAGACTTGTAGCCGTTCCTCAATACTCACCCCTTCCTCGTAAGGCCAGGTCAACCACCCCAGCTCACTCCCAGAGGCCTTCATGTCCAGTAACACTTCTGCAGAGAGAAATTAATATTAGAATTTTTTTCAAGACAATAATAACCATTGTTGCTGTGGAAACCTTGACCAACCTGTCAAATAAAAAAAAGTTTTGATCCCACCTTTGCGTCCTGGATATTTGGTTGTAATTAAGCAATTGAATTGAAGCTAAAAATGTAATATTACAGACACCAAAAGTTAAACAACGGCTTTCATTTCAACTATACGCAAACAACTGCAGGCCCCAACCGGCAGAAAGCCATACTGCCTCGCCAATGCGCGAGTGATGGTGTACCAAATGGTTATGCCGAATGCCTTTACTTCGAGTTTAAAGTTTAAATTTTAAAGTTTCGTTACTTACTAATATACACCTACATACATGTACTTATAAATTATAAATAAATTAGACTAGGGTAAACACTGTTTTTACAGGCCTGTAGACTTATACAATTGAGGCTTTGTCTTGTATTACATTTTGTATCGAGCACAAATAATGTTTGCGCTCTAAAAATAGGAGTAATCTTTATTAACTGTATTTAGAAATGTAAATAAAAATTAACTGCGTTTAAACTAAATATAGCCCTAATGAACAGTCACGTATTATTTATTTATTTTTAATCATATTGGCTATGTTTAGACTATTTAACATTAACCACTTTTAACTCCATCGATGAGATTCATTGTCAACATTTATGTAAAAGAGAATGAAGATGTCGTGGATTATGCCCTGGTTCATAAATTAAGATGTTCGTTACATAGTAACGTTTATATCTGTCTCTTGTCGGGGGTTTTCTTCCCATTGCGTTTCAACTGCGGGGAGGCACGCTTCGTCTCTTCTGCGACTGAATGGAACTGACGGAACTAAATCAGGCGTGTATGTTTAAAACGCTTATTGTCAGTTCACGCGTCGCGAAACGACAAAACATTCATAGGTGCGAGTTATCAATCAACGCGGGCGGCGTGGAGTATGTGATTACAAGCAAAATACAGTATTAGATCTAATGGGGTTTTGCGAATGAGCGGCGCGGAACGGTTTCTTGAATTGAATGGTCATTATTGCTGGGACAACTGAATTGAAACCGGACAAGCGAACGATCATCACACCTCGTTAAAACTGTAATCTCTCAGGGTTCTGTAGTCAATACCCTTAAGAACAATGAGCGGCTCTTGCAATTAACATAACTATTGCCCCCTCTGAGAATAAAAAAAATAGTAACCAACATTACTGTACATTAACATAAAATGAGCATACCTGGAAACCGAGGTGGCCTATAACCGAGCAACACCACATGAAAAGAGCTAGAACAAACCTAAAGTACGTCAATTTGGGGGACTCAAAAACAAGAGGTCCATTTTTACCAACCCACGTGAGGTAGCCTACTCTTTTTCCTTTTTTGTTTCCTCCTGTTAAGAATGTTAAACCCCATCATTTCGCTAAACGCCCGGGTGTGGAGCATGACAGAAAATTGACAAAAACTGTTTCTACGTACGGCATGCCTTCAAAGTAAACATAATAAAGCTACTGATCTATTTTATTAAAATCTTCGATGGACCATTATGGTTACGTCTCTAATAAAACTAGGGCGTAATACATTTAACGTGTTGTATGCTCAGTGCAATTATGTTGCAATTATTTTATGACACAAATAGACAGCAGCGTGGACTTAAATTCAATAGGCTAAGTTATTTTTTCGATAATACTTCGGTACATCTCAACAGCTTCGGCTGTACGAATAGACAACACGTCAAAGTGAAATTGCCCTGGATCAAGTTTCGGTTACTTAAGTATCGATTAATTATAGAAAAAAAAAGTCCGAATGTGAAATATTATGTGCGACATTTTGTGCAAGACCAAGAGAAGCCAAGACTAACAGATGTAGCCTATAGCCCGACACCGGCAGTCTATTGGAAACGGGACAAAAGTTGAACATTACCGTTGAACATTAACTAGGCTTGAACTGCTCAGCTGTTGGGCATTGGCATTCAGAGGTTACCCACAATCGTATTCATTACCGCCGTAGTCTCAACCATAATTCGTATTGATTAAGTTATTGATCATCCCTAAAGAGTTGCACTTCCACACAATGGCGAGGAATTGAACTTGCTTAATAAGGACGTTTACTTTAAGGTGGATACTAATGTGTGTCACAATTATCTTATCAAACCTCCTACAGGGGAACAATTATTAAAATCGCAGGTTAATCTACTGATCTTGACATTGATGTCGCACCAATGTTAGCAAAACACTGGGGACAAAATACTGTCATCTGACGCGCAGGTTTTCTTCGATATGCCCCAAATTCTTATCAACAAGACACAGATATTACAAAAACAGCATTTTTGTGCCAACACATTCGTTTATGATGGAAAAGACGCGGTATTCTGTTGGTTTCCAGATTAAATTCTTAGTCATGCAACTAGGAGAAGTAAAAATGCGATAAGGACAAATCAGCTTTAAATTTGATCTGGAAAAAATATCAGACACTGAAACTTATTTCATTGATCAAAACCGGGTCTGAAACCCATTCCTCAACATGCCATGCGGCAGCTAGCTAACGTAGCCTAATTAGTTGCCTAGCTGTCTATTTCAAACTTTTTGAGTTTTAAAAGTTGTACTTACCTTCTTTAGTTTGGAGACTAATAAATACATGATTAATAAATACAAACAAAAACAAATAGCGTTTAATCCCACGGGAATCCATTTTCTTTTTTCGAAATAATTATTAGCTTTATTTCAATCTTGAGTAGCCTGGTCCTACTCCACCGTGGATACAGCGCTCTATTGAAGACTTCTAAACGAGTTCTTCTCTAGACTCGAGTCTCATTCAGGAATAAGTGGCGTCATGAACTCCGCCCTCTGGAATGTGGTCACATTCCATATATGGTGTGGAGGTGGGGATGCACTAATTGCGAAAAATCCACTACCTGTATGATAGACTACAACTCCACACGGCCGTCAAAAGTTTGTATTTGTCGGTAACATGTCACCTTGGCAACGCCTATCTTTGGAACCGGTCTTTTTTCTGTGGGTATGAGTAACTTTCCTTTGACATGATTTAGATCCGTGTTGCTACATCGTTAAACGGAGAGAGATCTGTTTTTGTTGCTGTTTCTTTTTAACCAAGGGTTGCTCATACAAGCTATCTAAGAACCTGTCAAAAATGCAATTTATATTCTGAACCTTTTAATCGTATAGGAATTTGCAGACACACAGAAAGATACAAGAGAAAAAAGACTCCTTGCACAGGGGCCTTCAAAGATCCTGTGCTGAATATGTAACTTATTTCACTTTTTAACTTTTTCATTTAAGGTGTCCAACAAAACAAACTAAAATATCAAACTTAGATACAAAAACAACAAAGAGGTAAATGGCAAAACAATGATAAAATCTGTATCTATGGGCAAACGGTTTTAAAATATCTCCAGTTCTCATTATCTGATATTATTCCGTAAAGTAAACAATCATTTTCCTTGAATAGGACAGATGAATCGCATGTCCTTGTTAACAAAGTCAGTTAGAACATGCCACCATATAACTAACCACTACCTATTCCCACGGGGGGGTGGGAGGGTCAAGAGGGAGGGCGTGCTGGTATGAATGTATGACTACTAATGAGAGGGGTTTAAAAGGGGTCCCCGGCCTCTGGGTATAAATATATGGATAAAAAAAAGAAATAAACAATAGCATCGCCTAGCAACTCCCGATCGAAGGAATTCCAGAGTCAAGTTGCTTTTGTCCCGTGGTCTCCACTTCACTTGCTGAGCCTCTTGAGCTGAGAACCAAACACACCAAGTCATCTCCACAAAGCCGCAGAGAGAAATTTAAAAAGGGATTTATTTTCTGTTCAGAAATGCCCCATGTGGAGACACACACACACGGATACACAAAGACACACACACACACACGCATACACAAAGACACACACACACTGAAACACACACACACACAGATCTACATGGACCGTTGTTGACAGAGCTCAGACAGAAAAGATCAGAGTCCAGTTTCGGCTGTGTCATTCCCTTTTCATTTCCTCTCTCTTGACTGCCTTTCTGGACTGTGGAGATATCAGGACAAAAAAATCCCCTTCCAGCTCATTCTGTATGTTCACAGTTTTTCTGCTCTCTCTCATCGTCAAATGAGCGATCAGACAAAAATGCATTACTTGTTTGTTCTGTTTAAACTAATCTACTTTGCCCAGTCTCTTTTTTCTATGTGTTTCTGTGTGTTATACTTTCATCTACCCTCCTCTTTCAATCAATTTCATAATATTCAATTCAAACTGCTTTACTGGCAGGAGTGACATATCTTTACACACTGCTGTAGCTTCCAATGTTTTTCAAAGCTTTCAAAAAATCTGTGACTACATATAGAAGAGCAGGAGTAGGAATACACCTTTTTCTTTCCCTCTTCATCCCATGCGCCCCAAAACGGAGCCCCTGGTGCTTTGAAATGACATTTAGGCCGGCGTCGTCGTGCCATATGGAAAGCGGCCGTCCTGTTTAAGTCCCTAGAAAGCGGCACACGCAACTTTTAAGGGAGTCTCTGAACTGACACCCATGGCCGGCTCTCAGCTCGGAGGCCCCTTCTGTTCTTTCTGTGTGGGCACAACAACACTGACACTCAGAACCCCCTAAATCTTCTCTCGAAATGTGTTTGACCCAAAGACCCCAATCATTGATTTTTTTTTACATATTCCCAAAGCTCAATTATAAGGCCAATTTAAATGCTAAGCTCCAGGCACAGGCATGTTGTGCTATAAGCTTGGTAATAGAAGTTAAAACTGCTGCTGTGGATCATTGTTCAGTACCAAGTAAACACTGTGGTTATATTAAATGTTCTATGTGCTGTTGCTTTTATTTTAAGGCTCTATTTTCACTTTCTTATTATATAAGTAAGCCCATGATGTTAGGGACTATGTTTTCACTTCTATATTTCTGATTTTTTACATTTCAGTTTGTTATGTTGATGCACAAGCTGTCCCCCGTGTATTATTGTTGTTCTTGATACTCTTTTGAAATATATATTTTGAGCATCAGACAATGTTATCTTTGCAAGCTGTTCCGGATGTGAGTCAAATAAATAATTAAACACATAAATAAAACAAATAACATAAATGCAGTTTTAATTGCACGCAAACCCAAGGAGATTAACAACGACATCTGGATATGTGGTGTCTTCTTTGGCTAGACAGAAGCACGCATTGTACATAAATACAATGAAATACATGTCACGGGGCTTTAGTGGTGCTGGTCTTAGTGAAATCGTGCCGATGCCACGTAATTAGAATCTGAATATATTCTATCCCTGGGTTGCCGGGGAGGGGGGTGTTCTCACAAGCCAGTGCATTATAATACAGTGCTGCATTGGTTTCAGTCGCGGGTCATCACACCAAAGTGAGAGACCCTCTGGGCCGAAGCGCGACGTCCCTTTCCCCGTCCGCACGCTCCCGAGCCGGGACAACACCTTCGCTTTTTCAGGCTCTCTGCACTCCAGGGGTTTTCGCTTCCACAAAGACCCCCTCGCTCCAGGGGTCGGCCTCAGAGTTTCGGGGCTCAGTGAGTGCTGAGCGCTACTACACCAAATCCTGTCTCTTAGAGCGCCCTTCCCCCCTATTCTCTCACCTCCCCACAACGAGTTCCGTTGCATGGAGAGGACCGTTTTCGTTCCAGTTTTTTTTTTTTTCAAACCGCATGTTTGTCGCCTTCTGAACTGAACCTAATCTTCGCTGACCACTGCTGAGCTGGCTGTCTCTCTACGTGCATGGCGTTGCCTGACAGATGGAGCATCGGAAACTGGTCCACTCGCGTTTCAGATTAAAGCTTTATTTGCATGGGTGAGAGGCGTTAGTGGCTTTGCGCGTGTGAGAACAGCCCAGTAGCAGCTCTCATGAACGGTTCCGCCGACTCACGCCATAGCCTGCGATCCCCAGCTGTTTCTGACAAGCCTAGGGCAATGCCTCTCAGCCGCGTTCCCGGGACCTGCGGTGCATCCTGGTTTTCGTTCCAACTTAATTAGTTTTGATTGAGCTTTAAATCGAACACGGGTCTGGATTTGACGTCACTTAGCAGTTAGCGACAAGTCCCCTGTGTGACAGAAGCACATTGTTGGTAGCGTGTCTGTTCTGTCAGAAAGACACACATAAAGATATTTCATTTTCCTATAATACGTTATTTCTTTTTGTCTGCGCCCCTTAAGTATATTGGTGATTCAGCTGGGTGTTCTTCTCAATTGATTAAAAGTAATCAGTCGCTAAATAAGGCCAAGAAACTGAAATTGAAAAAAAAATGAGTTGGGGTTGACTGAGACAGCTGCCCTCAATTTGCCTGTGGAAATTATTTCGCAAAGAATTAAATGCAAATTATGATTATTCTGACTGGAAAGTCAGTGTTCAACTAAGTGCTCAATCAGACTGAAGCGAGAGCTCGGTGGAAAAGAAGCAAAGTTCAGAAACACAGGCTCATAGGTGGAAATTATTGCTATATTGAGTCGGTCCAAACCCTGCTGAACAAGAGCAGGCTTTGGTAAAGTTATGCAAGGTTTGGAAGTCAGACAGCCCATCAGTAAACAACTAAGGAAGGTTTTTGCAAGTGTTAATGCTGTCCTGAAAACTTTAAATAAAATTTTAAATTACTTTTTTGACACCATGGAGAAAATAAAGAGCCACTTTGGACTGTTTTTGCATGTTCAGGGTTGTAGAATACCAGTTAGTTGTGTCATCTGGCTGCAAAAAAGTGTCAATGGTGACCACAAGTGGCACAAATCCTGCCTCCAATTCTATTCAGATCATACTGTAATTGTTTGAATTCAATAAATTCTCTCTCTCTACTTGCACAAGCAAGTAGCTAAATATGATAGCCATCTAGCTAATCCACTAATTGATTTATTAGCCAGCAAGCTAGCAGGGGATCATTAGTCAGCTAACGTTTGTCAATATTTAAAGCTGTGAGTCTCTATTTCAACAAGCTACTGACTGCACATATTTAGAGCAGACTACATGACAGATTTTGTATTTTGAACATTGTAAGAAAAATGAACATTGTAAGAGTGATGTTTAATTACATGCAATTGAAATAAATGATAGTTTCCTTGGTCTACATTGGCCACTTTGTTTTAAGTAAGTATAGTTATATTTCAGGTTGTCAGTTGGCAAAATGGTTCATGAGATGCTGACAGTGTGTATCATACAAAATCCGATGTGCTCACCACGTGACGCTTGTTATGAAACTGCACCTGAAGGGGGACATTTTATTTTCACAGTGTTTCAAGTCTGTGCAGTCTGTGCCAGCTAAAGTTTTGGAACAGAAATACTCCAGAATTATCAGAAATGTAACTTGACTCATGGACGCCAATTTTAACATATAGTCCTCTACCATAATACAGGCTAGCTTATTGCAAGTTAACACAGCTGTTTGCTTCTTTTGCCACCCCACAAAAAAAAGAAAAATAACCAAAGACAGAAAACAATAGGGACCGGGAGCATCTGTGGAGCTTGGCTGCCCGATTATCAAGTGAAAGATCAGCAGGCCAGTGCTGTGCATTTCAGTTCAGCGCAGCACTCTGCATTTTACAATGCAGACCAATAAACAAATAAAGCAGAATGGGCATGAATAGGAGAGGGAGGCAGGGAGGGGGGAGAGATGAGGGAGGGAGGGAAGGGGGGGATTGGGCAGAGTCAGCAGGCGCAGGTGTGAGGTGTGAGTCTGTGCTACAGCAGGATGGGGAAACACTGGCTCTTTGTTATCAGCGCAGACACAGCAACAAGTGTGTGTGTGTGCATGAGTTTTTGTGCACGCATTTGCTCACGCCTAAGGTGGTGTCTCGTTTTTATCCGAAATCCTAAAGAGGGGGGAGCAATCCGATCAAATTTTCATAATTTGATATGCCACATGTGAAATGTATGAATGTATGAAACATTACCCTGATAACTGAAAGCGATGTCGTCGTTCCGCAGTTGAGCTCAGTGCCAGAAAGCTACCTGTGACGCCACCGGAGCTGCGGGAGACCTGTCTAGGCCGGGGGTTCGTCTCTGGGCCAGCTGCACCTCGGAGGCATCATTAGCATCCGCCCAGGTAATGTTTCACGCGTGTTATACAACACATCAAACGATATGTTTTCACAAGGAAGCCCCTTTTAACAGGTTTGTTTCAGGGGGGTTAGGGAATAATAAAGAGAGAGAGAGAAAAAAGAAAGATTTTCTGCCTTCCTCTGACTAACCCTGCAGACTGACCAATCTTCCAGAATCTCTGAGACAATTCAGTCATTTTGTTGCTGTTGTTTTTTTGTTTTTTTTGTTGTTTTTTTTGGGGGTTGGCGAGATTCTCAACCTGTGCTGCACTTCCTGCCACTGACCGCAGACGTCCGCAGCGGCTTCCACCTCCCATGATACTCTTCCTCTTTCCTCTGCCATTCTTCTGCAATCTCCTTTATTTATTCATTCATTTATTTATGTCTCCTGGTGGGAGGAATCACAAACGCCTATGGCTGAAAATGAATTAGTGTGAGCCGAATGAGGGACCGCTTTTTGTTGTCTTACACCGGCACACACAAGGGCACTCAACCCCCGGACAGTCCCCCACACACGCACACACACACACACACACACACACACACACACACACACACACACACACACACACACACACACACTCTGACCGTGGAAGGACCCTGCTCTCTCCCCTCAGTGAGATTTACGACAGAAGCACCAGTATCGGTCCTGTTAACACCCAAGCCATAAATTACTGGCCTCTGCGAGTTATGGAAAGAATGTGTGTTTACTTTAACTTTCATAATGACTCCTTCTCACTGGACAGTGTAACGTGAGCTATTTAAGTGCTCGTTTCTGAAACAGTGACATCATTGTCATAATCACTAATCATTAAAGGACATAATCTGTATAGAAACATTATGTAAAAGACATTTCCCCAGATCTGAAGCAAGTACAGACGTATGAGAAACAATACGGTTTTGTTTCATTTCAAACCCTGGGGTTGTCTTGGTTGGCCGAAAGACAACGCCAAACAAGCGTCAGTTTCATGCTTTCATTTGAAGATCTGTCTGTTCACAGACTGGATTCCTGAAGTGGTCTGATGTGAGATGCTACCGTGGGTGGGGCCTCGATCTCAACAATTTGCATACAAGGGTGTCCTGGATTTCTCTCATCCACCAACACCACCCCCATCCAAATATCTCCAAGGCGGCGTCAAGAAAGTTCCACTCTGGTCTACATTTATCGACATGGGTAAAAACATCTTTATACCCTAAGAGTGCCCTTGGAAAACTAGCGCAGAACTGGCGATATTAAGCACCCAAAGCAGCCCCTCTCCACTGGAATCGCACATGTTAAATGGCACCAGTAAGATTGGAGCATTCACTCACGAAAATAAAAACATGTGTGAGCTCGTCCAGGAGCCGTTCGTACCAGGAACCCACAAACCTAGAATGATGTAAAAGAAAAAATTGCCACCATAAAGCGAAGGCCACTCCCCTGCCCTCATCAGCGCGATCATTATCCTCATTTGGCTACAGTTAGTCATACCTGAATGGAGAGCGGAATGAGGAGACTGGAAACGACAGATGGCAATGATAGGTAATGCATACGTGATAAACACTGAGTCTGACGGTACAATTGCGACAGGAGCACTTCTGAGAGATCCTGCGCCAGTTCGTCTTGGAGGGCAGAGATAAGTGAAGCCGTTCTATAAATGGAAGGGGGGGAAGCCGTTCGTGGGAGTAATGTGGCGACATGTTGAGTTTCGTTTGATGGTTCAAAGGTTTGTTTGGATTCATATATCACTTGATGACTTTGTCTGCATCTGGAAAAAAAAACGTTCAAGGTTAAATGTCATTAGAGTGCTTTGGAGTTAAGCTGAGAAAAAGATTCCCTGGAGCCTTTAGGTAATAATTATGTAGATGTTATTCCATCTGAATTCATTTAAGAATGAAAGCCTTGTTGGGAAAACTTTTTTAGGTTTGCCATATGATAAGCGCGTAGCCAGACAGGTCCAAAAGCATCAAACAAGAGCGAAAATGGTGATGAATTCAAGAAAGTAAGAAATCTGAGTACAGTTGCTTTCTTTTTGGGGTGGTACTTCCAGAATGTGTCAATTTGTTCGCCTTCCAGATCTGACTGCTCTCATTGGCCACCCCTGGGCCCCAGGAACATCTAGGTGCTCATTCCCCCCTAGCATCAGAGAAGCTGAAATAATGCCAACCCGCATCAATGTGGGCAGGGTCCAATTAAGAGGACAGCCCTGGCTCATATGCATGTGTGTGAGAGCGCGTGTTTGTATACACAGCCTGTGGAAGTCTCTCCCAAGGAGCTAAAGAAAGGGGAGGAAGGAAGCGAATGGCCCTCCCGGGGGGTGGCGAGGACGGGGGTGTGTGACAGGGTGGGTGGGGTGGGTTGGGGGATCGGGGGTTGGTCCTAGGTAGCAGACACAATGGTTGTCAGTGAGTCCGGCGCAGGTCTCCCCCCCAACCCCCGCCACCACCGCCTCCAGTCTTGGGTTACGGCAGCCGCAGCTGGGCTCACAGAGGACCTATTCTCACACACAGGAAGCGCCGCCTTGTTTACTGTTTACCTTTCACAATGAGCGGCCTCACCGGGAGCCGGGCTGTCGTGTGTGTGTGTGTGTGTGCGTGTGTGTGTGCGTGTGTGTGCATGTCTGGAGGGGTAATACCGTCAATCCGGCCGCACAAGCCGGGTGAGCGGCAGAAGAGTGAGAAAATTACACAGAGCAATACAGAGCTGTTTGTGTAGCTGTTAGCATGGTAGCACTGCTCTGTTTAATTTCACCAGATCCCACCCACACGTTCATACTGTTTCACAGGACCTTCACAATAACTACAATTATTATATGTGCAATACATAAATATATAGTATACATGCTTGCTTGTGTGTGTGTATCCTGAATTTGAGCTGCTAACCTGAAGGAAGTGTCACTTTGTCAATGTCTTTTGATACTTAGCTTTGTTTTGCAGTCACTGCACTTTGAGAAAAACAGCAATATGTAGAGCAAAGGCAGGAAACCAAGGGCGGACAGAGCAAGGTGGAGGAGAGAGAAAAGGACAAAATGGTGAAAAAGACTGAAAAGAGTACATGCGTGCACTGAGCGGGTGCAGCGGATGCTGTGACTTCATGTGAGAGCATGTGAGAGGTATATGTGTGTGTGCACAGCAGAAGCTATATCCATGCACCCTGCTGAAATATTCATGGAAGAATGACAGCATGCCATTACTGCGCATTAAACGCCTCCGCTCCGGCCAGCGAAGGTACCACAACCGCTCAGCGCACATCAAGACATTCCATTACCCCCGAGAAGGGGGGGGAGGCAGAGATGCCTGCTGCTCAAAAGCAAACGAGGGAGGGTCACGCGATGACAAGCCGGCGACACGGGATGTTCCATGTGTTCGCCCAAACGGAATAACCTCTCGCTCCCCCCCCTCCCCTGCCCCCCCAAGGGCACGCCTCGGCATAGTTCGATCTGACATGACACGGAAGCCGCCACCGTTTCCCGGGCCGTGATGCGTGCACGCAGGCCGGGATCCTCCGAGACGCGTACGCAGCGGTAAAGGTCGCCCGCGGCTGGAGACTCATGGGATCCATCCACGTGGGGTTTTTTTTGGGGGGTGGGTGGGGACACCGTTGAAGAGATGAGTCGCTCCAGAGGGACTTCAGATGCTGTGCTTGTGGGAGACCTGACGGACGGCTGGCTGACTGTTGGTTCTGTTCCCATGACCCTCCCTGCATTCACTGTGCCCAGTCACGCGTTTTATCAGATGAGCACTGCACGAGAGGGAGTGTGCGAGCACGTCTGTGTGTCTGGGTGTGTGTGCGTGCATGTGCATGAGACTGTGTGTGTCTGGGAATATGTCTGTGTGTGTGTGTGTGTGTGTGTGTGCGGCTGTGTGTGTCTGAGAATATGCATGTATGTGTGTGTGTGTGTGTGTGGTCTTATGTGTGTGTGTCTGTGTGTGTCTGCTTGTCTATGTGCTAATTTGTGTTGTGTTTGCATGTAACTGTGGGCACCACCCCCACTGAACAGTCCTGGCATTTAGCTCTGCTAGTACTGAATGGTGCTATTCTAAAGATCCTTGACGTACCCCACATTTCAAAATCACATCAGCTGGTTCAGTAATACCACCGTTTCACTTCATCACGTTCCTGCATGCTTTTGTCACTGATGAGTAAGGGACAACAGGGATGATTATTATCATGTGACCAAGGCGGTGACGATACAGACCACACTGACGGCACTGATAGCCCATTCTGCCGACTGCTCGTACCAGGTAGCCCGTGTTACAGGAAGTCCCTGGCTGCGGTGAGGCGGGCATGTCAGGCACGCAGAACTCATGCCCGTGCACTGCTGTGGCTAAGTGTGGTATGCCCCCCCCCTCCACTTCTCAAATGGTATTCCCCTATTCCTCCCATCCTGCCTCCTACATAGGGGACAGGGGGAGGAGGGGTGCGAGTGGGAGCACAGCTGTTTGTAACAGGGGGGCCAGGGATCAAGGGACAGGGGACGAGGACAGGTGTCGGCTGAGTCGGGGGAACGGGCACTTTCTCACACATACCATGCAAGGCAAGAGGAAGCCGGGGGCGTGGGGGGTTGGGAGTGTTGTTTGACGTGGGAGAAAGCTGGATTTAAGCACACTCACAGACATGCGGAAATCTGGGGAAAGAGCGTCAGTACATCTCCGGAGGTGAAATTCGCCTACTTCATTAACAACGGGCTGGGGAGTGTCCATGTGTCCTCATACCAGCTCACGTGTGGGTTTCAGGCAGGAGTGTGGTTTTGGTCTGCAGGGGCCCTGAATCGTTCCCCACCTGGGTAAGGTAGAACTCACCGAACACCAAGATGGACACTTGACGAAGCTGGACGATCACGCGAAAGATCAGAACAAGCATGGCAACAGCAGGAGTGGTGTAGAAGCTACCGCTGACTAATGGAGATTGTTCAATGCAACTCTGTTTTTTTAAACCCTGCAAAAGTCACCAGCTGGTGTGGAAGGCAGGTTGGCCCGCCACTGGAGGTCTCTTAAAGAAACACTGTCAGCAACTCTGGAGAGTGAGACGACCGTGTAACTCAGGAAGGACAGAGGAGAAGAGGAAACGAAGAAGAAACGAAGGGAACAAGAGTAAAGAAGAAAAGTGTACCTGTAACCTGCGTGAAGATGTAACCTGTCTCTCTCACAAAGTAGGCACATGTGTTCACACACACACGTATGTGCGCACACTGGCACGCATAGTCAGCCGCATACGCGGGCAGCTTGCGTGAGCAAAGATCATGCCCACTCTTAGCAGCGAGTGTAATATCAGACTGTCCCATTCTGACAAGGACAAAAGTATTAACAAAACAAATGTGCATACGCAGACACACACACGAACACAGAAGACTGCACACATGCATACACACTCACATAAACTCACACACACACTCACGCACACATGTGCACACACAGACAGACTTACACACGTGCACACACACGCACAGACAAACTCACGCACGCACACGCGATCACACACAGACACACACACAGACACACACCCACACACACACACAACCACAGCGCTTGTTCTGTGACAGGTGTGCCCATTCTTCTCGTGAATGAGATTCCTGGGAAGTGATGAGTGGGCCTTTCCCCTCCCGCCCTCTTACCGCACTGCCCAATAACTCCTGCCACTCAAAATCACATCTGAAACGTTGCTTTCAACCGCCGTTAAAGCGCAGTTGTGACCTTGCCAAGGTGCAGGGAGGTGAGTCAGGATCACCAGCTAACGTTTCTTACAGGAAAATAAACACGCCCCCCCCGCCACCGCCACCACCACCACCACCACCACCGACCCCCTCTCTGTGAGTGCCGTCCCGCTCTCTGTCCCGTTCTGTTTACCAGCAAACGAGGCCGCTGTGACACTGCTGTGAATTGTGGGCCCATCAACTTCCCATCAGGGGAAGCCGTTGAGAGAGGTGCTAAAGCTGACACAGCTCGGGAGTAAAACTCCCCCTCTGCCCCCCAGCCCAAAACTATCACTGACTTCCCTTAACACCACCACCCCCTACTCCCAAACACCACCCCCCTGCTGTGGAAGTTCCCTCTGTTTGTCAGCGGCCCCCCTCCTGTGAGGAGAACAAGCATCAAAGAGCCGCCGAGTTGAAAGACAGGAGAGAAAGCATACAGGGAGGCAGGAACAGAGGGAGAGAGTAGCAGTCACACACAAAAAAAAAAACAAATAAAAGCTGCCCACTCCCACCATAAAAGCTTCGGGTCTCAAATATAACCTCACATTGGTGATTTCATGTTTACAATGTGTTTTTGTATGTTATTTTATTTGGCTTTATTTTTGTTTTAACTCTTTTTTTATTCAGCACTTTGTTTAATTGTGTCTTAATTGTGTCTAAATTAACACTTACACTTACTGTTTTCTTGTGGTATTGCATTTTTGTTTTCCTCAGTTTAGCATATACGTGTTTGGTCAACATGAATGTGCTTTTGTCGTGCCAACAGAGTCGAGAAAAGGAGGTTGAGAGCGAGGAAGGATAAAGAGAGAGAGATTCGTGAAAGGAGAGAAAGAAAACCAGGGAAAGTGGAGTCGAGTGAGAGAGAGAGAGAGAGAGAGAGAGAGACGGAGAGAGAGAACGACAGAGCGCGGGAGAGAGGGCTTTACACTGATACTCTCCATTGCGCACTTTGACCCCTGGAGAGCTAGTTAGGCCGTGAGAAATTCAAAGAAACAGGTGACTCTGGAAGGGGGTATGCTTGACACCAGGCTCGGTGCTACTGCACTTAAGGGGGGGGGGGCAGAGGGCTTGGCAGGGCCATCATTCCTGCGATGCATCCGCAGGGCCTGTCCCTGCTTGCTCTGAACGCCTCTCCTCTGACAGGATCTCACCTGACCACAGAGTCACCGCGAGCAGGCGTGTGTGAGAAACCATGAGAGCACAGGGAGCAGAGGATGCGAACGCGTCATCCTGTCCCCTGTTTCATCACGGCCCTCATCGGTTCTCATTTCCATCTGCTCCTTTTGTTTTTGCACAAGAATCATTGGGTGTGACCTTTACCTGTAATTCGCCGTGAGTTACAGCAGCTGCCAGATTCAGAGCTATGCCATGCAATGGTAAACTCCTTTTTTCCTTTGCACGTGGCGTATCCTGTCCCTGCCGCGTTACATTTGCATCCATATAAGAGCGAAGCGGTGCTGGTGTGGGTGCAGGAGCAAACCCACAGCAGGACATTCCCGGTACCACACTGAAGGTGCAAATGCTCTAGAACCGGACCAAACTGGTTTAAGACAGGCACCTAAAAGGAAGGCACCGCATGATTTACCGTATAAGGGAAAAGGCGATGTGCATTTTAACAATAATAATAAAAATAATAATAATAATAATTCCCATTGTAGTGCATTTGGCCATGTTAAAACAGACCGCCTTGTCGAGCCTGAGGCGGTGGGATGCCGAACATGACAGGGCTGTAAGTAACAGGGAATCATTCTGAATAACTATTTTCAGCCGGAGCCAAGTGGAGCGAGGTTTCCAAAGGTTGATAAAGCAAAAGGCATAAATCAACGGCGAGCTGTTTTAGGAGATGCACGTCCGTGCCAACACACCTGTGGGCCTGTTAATTGAGACAGGGTGAGAGCGGAAAGCTGGAAACACTATCAGGGGCGCAAGGCTATGAACGCACAGGCCGACCGACAGACAGACAGACAAAACGAGCAGCACAGATGTCTCTAGATGCAGACACGCGGACAAGAGAGCGGAGATGGGACTTAGATGAAGACACGAGAACCAAAAAAAATCTCATTTATTTTACATGAGTAAAGTTCAAACCGGCTGGTTCAATTTAAAAGGGAAAAAAACTGCCTTAGGTCCTACCATGAGCCTTACCACTGTCACTTTACCCCCAAACATTATCTGTTCCATGTGTGCAACCTAATATCCGCGTGAGGCGGTGGAGGTGCTCTGATGTCACGTCTGAGCGTTTGGTCACAGAAATTTTGCTGGGAACTTGGGGACATATTATTAAAGCATGACCAAATGACATAGGGAATAGGTGAACCGAAAAGCTGAATAGCAATTATGACACAAAGAGCACACACAAAAAAAGGGAGGCATAACGCACCCCAGGGCTAGGCACGAAAAACAAGTTTTCACCACGGGAGCTTCATGGGCCTTCTCCGGGAGATAACCGAGGCCTACAGCGCAGAGGGCGATTTTTAAAATCGTGAGCGGGCGCTCTTCTCACGCTACATGACTTGGCAGGGACCACTCCGTGAGTTTTGAAATTGGGGAGCTGCCGCGTGTGTCACCACCTCCGGACGTGGGTATGATGATTACCGCGGCATTACCAGGCCCGCTGTTTCCCTCCCAGCCTGCTCTGGGCCTGTATCTCCCAATCTTCCGCCCCTGCCTGGTGCGCGTTCCTGCCCCGCCGCTCCCACCTTGCTGCCATTGTGTCCTTTTTGTTCCGCGGCTCTCTCCCCCTCTCCATGACCCTTTGTCGTCGCAGGAAACAGGAAACAGCCCGCCAGACGCAGCTGCTGGCTGCTGGCACAGAACCTTTGCTGAATGGTCGTTTTTTTCATTGGCCGTACCACCGGTCCGCTTCCCTAAGCTTGTGAAGCCCAACGCTGAGCGCGATTGTGGGCTAAAATTTTTTTTTAAACTTGCCAGGATAGTAAGCAAAGGAGCTGGAAAAAAAGTGCTCACAAAAGCGGTTATTGTGGCTCATCACCTGACACAATGCAAGATCTGCATGTTATGGCATGCACTGTATTATGTCAGCATCTGTGCGTTTAAACAATAATCTGGCCAGCTCAGTCAGTTAATACACTTGTTCCAAGGACGGGTGGAGCCCTACAGCCAGGGGCCCAGGTTTGTCTCTGAATGATGACTGGGATTTTGCAAAATCAGAATGCAACTGGCTTCTTTTTGCCAAGGTGGGGGGGTTTCATTGGCCATTTACCCCCTCGCACTGCAGCTATTGCACCCTCTAGTGGCTGTCGGGGGCTTGAGAGTCGCTCAGGTGATGTCAGAGATGGGCCGAACCTCCAGTCACCATTTGCTCTATCCTGGTGCACTGTGGGGCTTGTAGTGTGAAAAATATCCGTCGGCTGCATGCAAGCTTATTGGAGGACAGCACTCGGCATGCTTCAGCAGTCCTGTGTATAGGGGGTGTTGCAGAATGGCGACCTTAATGTAGTGCAGTTGGCAATTCCACAAGGTCAACAAAGGGGGAACAAATTGAGAAAATACCAAACAAAGTAAAGCAAAACCAGAGTCTATACGTCGCGCCTTGACTCTGCTTTGCACAGGGACACCTCATTACAAGTGTTACCTGGTCCCAGAGATGACACCCAAAGCAAAGCTTGTCGTCCCAGCCTTACCATTACAGTGCAACATCTGTTCAGTTGGGTTCATTTAGGTATTTTGAACATATTTGGTTTTGCCAAATCATTTGACAATTTCTGGGAAATGGTCTTCTTGTTCTGCTTTTCACTAGTGTAACAATGCAGTTTTTAAAAATGTCTCAGACAAATGCAGGAGTATTTCATGAATCATATTATTAGGTTGTGACACATAAAAGATTAAATACTATATATGCTATAGTTACACTGTTAGAAACATGAAAGATTGAAACAAATATGTGTTCATCAGCTTGTCCCTGGTCATGAATCATTAGCGATAATCTTATGTGGACTACAAGTGTTTGGTTTTGTCACCACTTGTTCTCAAGGGTTCATTTATGGCAATCTGTTACAAAGCATTTGTCTCAAGTGGGCTGTTTCTCCAGAAAGCCTACGGTTTCCCATCACTGATTGTCAGGGCTGCGGTCGCGCCCAGTGTTCTGAGGGCTGAGCCGTCTGCAGGCGGGGGCGGAGCCAGCACCTGCCCGGGTACTCTGCCAAGAGAAGCAGTGGAGACACGCCCCCCCCTCCCTCTTTCCATTGTTTCATGCCAACCCAAGACATCGATCATACTATCACTCAGTGCTTTGAGTTTCTAGGGAGTGAGTCTCTGTCTGTTTGCAGAGCAGTGCTGGAGGTGTCAGGGGGCCGGACCCCGCCGCCCACACACACACTCACACACACACACACACACACACACACACACACACACACACACACACACACACACACACACACACACACACACACACACACACTGCCACAGCCTCAGCCCCAGGAATCTGGAACCCCCCACTAGGGCGGAGGTGTCAGAGATTTGGAGGTGTCGGCGGTTCAAATACAGCTGGCCACTCTGACCCACAAGCACGCCCTATTCCGCCCCCCCCAAACACCCGCTCTTCTCTTCACTCTTAGCAACCGTGAACAATACTGCCTTCAAGGATTCGGATTACATCCCCAGCACCCCACCCCCACCCCCCCTCACCTCTCCAAACTTCTTTCTATCCTGACAACCATCTTACCTCATCCTGGAAGAATCCCTTTATTAGTTCTTACACCCAACCTTGAGTTTTTTTCTTTTTTTAATCTGTTGCTCACTCACCTCCCAAGTACTTGGGAGTAAACAGATAACAAACAAGAGAAATCCCCTTCAAAGACTGAAAGCTGCTCAAACCGTTGTTTGTCGTCTAGCTTCTGTGTGCATTCCAGATCCACATCCACTTCGCTTTCCTTTCTTTCTCTCTTTCTTGTTTTCTTCCTCTCTCTTTTATCCTTTATTCCTCACTATAACCCATTCACACCATTTTCTGAAGAAGTCACAAATCCCTGATGGTCAGTAACCATTTTTCTCCACAATAGTCACTGTGTTATTATTCTTCCTCATAAGTTAAAAAGAAGTTTTTTTTTTTAACTTCGGACACCCAGGAATCATTTGTCCATAGCTACACCAATAGCCACAACTTTGTGCAAACACCAGCCCTCCCAACTCCACCAATACTGAGCTGCACTTGCACACACACACTTCTACACACTTTACGCAGGAACACTTACACACACACACACACACACACACACACACACACACACACACACACACACACACACACACAGAGTTCGCCTGACTCCCAGAGATATTCAGTTTCATTGGTGCAGCCTTCAGAGCGAGAGGGCCAGAGGCACGCATCGCCCAAAAACCCACCAAACCTAAAAGCCGCCCCATCTCCGCTCTGTGGCGACCAAACCGCGGCCGGCTTCCAGTTCCCGGAGCTACCCGTGCGCCCAACACTCCCTCTGCCGAAACCCTCAACAAAAGAACCACCGAGCAGCTGAAAAAAAAACAAACAGAAGTCTGTTTTTCGAGAAACGATGGTCCGAATGGGAAGGCACTCGTATTTCGTCTCGGGTTGCCGCCCGCAAGCAGAGGAGGTGATGTAATGCAGGGCGGCGCCCCTGCGGAGGGGCCCGGGACCAGAGGTAAACCCCGCGACAGCTGCTCTCTATCTCCACGGCCCGGCCTGGGGACCCCCACCGACAGCCGCCCGGGGTCACGCATCGTCACGAACGCCGCACCACAGCGAAGGCAAAACACCTTTCTGCCTCTCCGGGACCGCAATTTTACGCTTCGTTCTTAACTGACAGCTAAACATTTAAGCACAACTCTCAAAACTCACAAAACATTTAACACCTGGCAAACACTGAAATGAATGGAAAACGTTGTACAATGAAGGCAACACTCTGCTAAATTTGCAACGCAAAGCAAATGACAATGCACATTGTGGGTAGCTGTGAGCTGGCTCCCAGTCTCTGCTCAAAATGCAACCTGAGAGGAAATTCAGATCAGGCCTTTTTGTCAGTCAATGCTGTTTACAGTATACCACTGACGTTCTGTTTTCCTGATTCACCAGGTAACCGTTTGTCAGAGGCATTACACACACTCACGACCACACACACACAAACACCCCACCATCCTGTTATTGTGGCATTAGTGTGCGAAAATAAGTGTCACGTATCAAAGGTTCGTGACAGCCTTGCCTCATTCCCAAAGATCACAGAGGGCTTCTTGAGACGGCCTCTGGACACACCCTGTTCTACCTGGCACAGATGACACATCCCTCCAACCATAAACACACAGGGAGGGTGGGGCACACTGACAGCCAAATGGCTATGAAGAATAGAGGTTGGTGTTACAGTGGGAGGAAGTGATTAAACTGAGACAGGAAAAAGGGATTTTGCCCAGGAAACAAATGTTGTTTGCTCTGAAATGTATATGTATATATAAAAATATGTACAGCACATATACACATAGACAGAAATACATATACACTGGGGAGATAAAGGTTTTGTTTTTGTATTCATGTTTGAACAGAGGACCTTTGATCCTTCAAACTTCCTTTTTATCTGGTTTTCTCTCACACATTTTTGTGGGTGGGGTTGACCATGATGCAGTGGGTCATGTTCAGTCCTCGGGAAGAGAGATGCCTGCATATATACATATCCACAAGCACACTCACACACACACACACACACACACACACACACACACACACACACACACGCACATGCACACACACATGCACACATACACGCGCACACACCCACACTCACATACAAACACAAACACACACACGCAAATACAAACACACACATGCATACACACATGCATACAGATACACGTACAGATAGACAGCCTCTCACACACACACACATTCACAATGACACACTCACACACCCACACATTCGCAAACATACCCACATATATCAATTCACACAAGCAGACACATACACACACTTACATGTTCACCCACACACCCGCCCATGCATATACACACATGTATATAAATGCACATACACACAGACACATGCACACACACTCCCCCTACCAGAACCCCCACTGCAGCTTCCAGCTGTGTGCTGCCTTAGCACAACAACAGGAAAGCCCTGGGATTAGATGCTTTGCAGAACGGCTACAGTCACTGTTTTCTTTTCAGTGCGTCTGTGTCATTCACTGCATTAGAGAGAGTCCCTCCATTCACTTCCATTCAGAGACTGTCTCTGACGTGGATCCTGTCTCCCTCTGTCTATTGGTCTCCAAAGCTTGCGGCCTGCCTTATCCAGCCCCTATCAGTTTCTCATTTCAATGCAAATACTTCTTCATTGGCACCACTACCGGTAGTTCGGCTCCTGCCAAAGCAATCATGACGTCTGTCAAACATTAACAAAGTTCAAAGAGCGGGAGCGGGCTGGAGATAAACCGTGGAGGGGGGGGGGGCAGTGGCAGGAGGCCGGATACGAACCTCCGGCCTTTCAGCAAACAGACAGACCTGATTCGTCACTATCGACCCGAAAAGAGAAAAGCGTGTCCAGGTCTCTGGGTTTACAGTAATGTACCAATCCCAAATGGCAGGGGAGTCACTCAGAGACACAGAGAGAGGAGGGAGGGGAGGTTGGTCTTCCCAGGCGTCCATGGGCCAGGCACTTTCCGAGATGCCGAGGGCAAAATCCAGCCCGTCCCCAAAAACGCAAGAGGCTGCATCCAGCGCCCGCTCCTTCCCAGCATCCTATGGGGCAGGGCCACATCCCTCCTCCGCGGAGCTCTCTCGCGGTCAAGCCCTTCATTGGAACAAGATGCCAGTCAAAGGTTAATCCGGCCCAGTGCACACTCATCAGCACACAATGCTTCCACTGTGGCCCAGAGAGGACGGGACCAGAGGCGGATTCCATCCAGCCCGACCCAAACGGCAAAGCCGATTCCTCAGACCAACCAACCCGCACGGCCGGCAGCCCTCGGATTGAGTCACCCCGCAAACCTCCGTTCGAGTCACACACGTCAGCTAAAGAAGACAAAGAGAAGGGGAAAAAAAGCGCCCACAGAGTTCAAGAGCGGACGGTCACGATGTTGGCGCGCGGCGCGGCAGCAGATGAGGCGGTTGCGCGAGAGGCCTGCTTGTGATTCTGAGGTTAGGTCCCCCGTGCCGCTGCATACCTCCACCGAGGCGCGCTCCCCGGGCAGGCCGCCTTCTCGGCCTTTAATCCAGCGCTCCAAAACCCAGGCCGCTGTCCTCCTCAGCCTGCCACATCTAAACCAATTACAGGCCATTGTCGCTGTCATTCTTTCATCCTGTTTTCGCAAGGCTTCTTTCTTGATCGTTCCCGTATTTTTTTTGGGTGGGGGCAGGGGGGATCTATTTTCGTGTTTGGGCTCTGAGGCCTCCGGCGAGTTGTGAAAGGCCGGCTGGTGCCAGCGAGGCAGCAGCGGGCAGAGCGAGAACTCGGGGGGCAGAAGGCCTCTTGTCGAACAGTTCAGGCGTCAGCGTCATTTTTAATTCCTCCCCGCTTTCAGGGTTTGCGTTCTGTGAGCTGCGCTGTGATCTGTCAGGCTCACAACAGGGAGCTCGAAGGAGCAACTGAGTGACAGATATGGGAGGATGACAGAGAGCCGGTAGAGGGAGAGGACAGAGATGCTAATCTTGTAAAGTAGAGGAAGATTGGGGATGTCTCTCTTATACAGCTCTGACTCTCATTTACTGGGCAGCATGAGATTCTAGCTCTAGGTTGTCACTTTGCTTTTTGCATTGCTTTTGCATGTTTACATGATTGTGTAGTACAGTCAACAGATTGTGTCCGTACCTGCACGCGGGCACAAGTGCGCGTGCACTAGTGAACATGCACGCATGCGCACATTCGAGGGTGTGTGTGTGTGCACATGTGAACGCATGTGTCTCTGCCTGTGTGTGCATGACTGTTGTCCGGCTGCGAGGCTGCAGTCCTTTAATTCTCTCCTCAGCCTCCTCTCCTGTGGACCGGGCCTGTAATTAGAGCGTGAGAGAAAGAGGGAGGGGGCGTGCGAAGATACACTGAGGAAGGAAAGAAAGCTACAGAGTGGGGTGCCATGAGAGACCGCCAACCCCCTAACCCCCCAACACTCCCACCCTCACTCGCCCAATCGCCAATCCCCCCCCACCCCTCTGCATGTTCAGGCTTTTTTATTCCCTTCTTCCTCACATCTCGCCCGTCTCTCTCCCTCTGCTCCCTATCCCTCTCTTTTCGGGGCGTGGAGTGTCAATTAACATTCCTGGCCCTGCCCTGTCATGGCACTATAAATCTCTCATCCCTCCGCTGTTTTCCCTCCGTCATACCGCTCTCTCCCCGCTGTGACCAAAGGGACGGAGGAGAGGAGCGCAGCGTCTTTGAGGGTTCTGAGGTTCCTCCTTTTTGAACTCGCTCCCGGACAGACTCCCTTTTCACAGGCCGGCGGGCCTCCCTGCTCAATCTGCCCGAATCGCGTTTTCCCCCCTCTCACATTTCCATCTGCCCCCTCTCCGGCGTTCCCGCAACCCTATCCCCGTGGCCCCGGACTCCGTCGGCTAGCTTAAAAGGCGCCGGTTTTTCAACACGGAGCGCACGCGGCTCTCGGGCTGACACCGGAGTGCGGGTCACCGGGCAAGAAAGGATTTAGAAAAATGCATTTCTCTTTTTTCCAGGCACAGAGGGAGGGAAGAGGAAACAGCTGCCGGTCATAACCTGTTGCAGTTTTATCTTTCCCTAAACCGCCGAGCTTAAGTACATCGGTGAAAACACATTTAAACTAATTTTAAAAAGTGGAAAAAAAGTTGTAATTGGGAATAGCTGAGGCAGCGGCAGGACTTGTAAGCTCCTGTGCTTGTCAGAGCATGTGACAAGTTTTAGAGGGGATTACCAAATGAAGAGCTAAGCGCTTTTTGGGCAACTTTAAGGGGGGAGCAGGATTTTTGGAGTGGCGGTGAGGTCCCGCGTTTTGACGGATGCTCTCTGCGACTGAGGGCTCTTCCCAGAAGGCACAGCTGCCATTTGCGCCCAAAATGATAGGTTGGAGGACAAACATGACATTGCTGACCCTTCTCGGTACCGCTCAGTATCCAAAACCAGTACCGACCTCCGAAATTTCCCAGCACGCCTACAGCACTCTGTGGATGGGTCCTCGGCCCCCAAGCCCTCCCGCTGGAATTCCTCAGATTTTTTTTCGGCGGGATCCCTGGTGCATTCCCAGATTTGCGGTATCGCTTCTCAAGAGCAGCTTTGCTCTAATAGGCATAAAACAAATGTGGTCTGCCCCAGCATTCCACCATTCCATCGAGCATCTGTTTAAACTTGACCAGTGGCAGTGCTTCAGATGAGGCAGCCTCAGCGTTCTGCTGTAGCATGACTTGGAAACAACAGTCTTCGGGGTGCTCTGAGCTCGATAGGCACTGCTAAATGGGTGGCTGTTCGTGTCGATGAACCAATGTCACAGTTTATATTTTTAATTCTATGATGAAACCTGGCAGTGGGAGCAAAGGCAGCGCCCCCTACAGGCCTGGAGGTCCTGTGACAATTGCCACTGATATTTTTGAGATGGGCTCGTCTACGGCAGGCTGAGAACACCACTGCGCAAACATAGGGGATCATTCAATCCTCCCTTGATCCTTTGCACTTTGACTGACAAATTTTAAGCCGAGCAGATTAGATCAAATGCAGCGGGGGACTGAACTCCAGCCACAGGCTCACAAACATGCACCCACAGGCCAAGTGTACAAAGACACATGCCTGCATTCACACACAAATATGCCACACACACCCTCACGCACAGACAAACATAAGCCACCTCTGAGTCAGAAGAACACCCGTGTACCACCCCCCTCCCTCCCTTCTGACATGAGGAAGTCTGTGGACCCAGCTGCCGAGGCCCCGGCTGGCCGGTCCCGCTCCTCACAGCTGCACAGAGGGGTCGTCACGAGTCACTCCGCACAGCGACACATGCCGTTATCTTAAGCAATAAGGGAAAGAACGGCCGCCGGGGGAACGGCCTCGCCGCCCCGCTGACGCGACCACTCCGAGCACGTACGCAGCGCTCGCCCCGGCCTTCACAGAGCGGGTGAGTGGGCGTATGTTTGTGAGATGGGACAGAGGGGAAACGTGTTTTGTAGCGGTGGCTCGAACAACACGCCAGTGATGTCAAAGTTTTCCACATTTCTCCGGAGTGTCCTCCCCTGCAGTAGCCACGCTGTGTGGCCGTCAATGGGGATGATGGCTTCCTACTGTTTGGAAAGGCTTCGTCCCACCCAGCAAATGGTCATACTGAAAGAGATGGAACCTAATGGGAAATAAATGACCTCTCCCATGCCGAGAGCCACACAGAGTCACATTGTTAGAGTTTTAATAAATGGGGAAAGATAACGTACGTGGGGTAGAAATAAAGAGCTTGGACGGTGCTTGCTGAAACCAGGGCACAGGCTGATTTACCCATTTGTACTCACATTTGCTTTCTAGACAGGCAAATAAAAACAAATAAAAACAACTCAATAAAAAACCAACAAGGAAAGAGAATGAGATTTTTTGCCTTTTTGTTAACCAGGGGCAATGAAATGTTTAATTAAGTCTGTGTTTTTATTGTAATGACTTCAATTCCCACTTTAAAAACCCAGTGACCTGATCTGTGTAACTCAAGTCTACTTTTTGAATCACTTTTTGGACCTGTGTCTTATTATATATATATATACATATATAGCTGCTACTTGTACATATACAAGTCTTCTTCCACCAACACACCCTGAACCAGAAAAGAATCTGTGTAAAGTGGGTGGCAAATAGTTCTAATGTCTGTGAAAGTGCTGACATCAAGTGGTTTGAAGGAGTATTGCAGCCTCGGTTTAATATTCCTATCTCCTGTCTGAAGCATTAACTGCTTCAGTACTCATTCCACTTTCACCGTAGACACTACTATATTCTTACTGTGAACTCACATTGGATACATGCTAACTGTCCCACCACATCCTCAAGACAATTTATTTATGCATTTACATGATTTTCACAAACGCACTCTATGTAAGGAAATTCTGCAAGAAGACCTCCACAGGTCAAGAGGGTTTTCAAGCCTTGAAAGGGGAGTGCTGGACTTCATTTGAGCTTACATCACCATAACCTCATAACCTATCCATTTACTTACACTCTACGTCAACACTAGCTAGTTATTGCAGCTATTTGTTTACACATGCATGTTCAGTGTGTTTGTACTGATTGGTCTCCCAGGGCCTGTCAATGTTTCATTGAATGGACTGACCAATGGGCTCGAGTTAAAACTTCACATCCAGCTCAACTGATTCTGGAGTTCATCAATACGATAATCGAACTGTATCCAGCGTGTAACCTTCCACTCTCACTGTTAGCTTATCCGGTCTATGGACCTGCACAATAGAAGGCAAGCATTCTCTAACTGCAATTTCCAAAAAATACAACAGATCACACTCATGCGAAATAACAAAGGATCTCATTTTAGTTCTTTAACTGTTGTTGCGCTGTGTATGTTGTCCTGGGGAGCATTTTTACAGCTCCCACCAGAACTACTTTTGTCAGCCACAGAAAAGACGCTCCTGGGACCTTGAAACCTGAGGCTTGACAGATATGGTTTAAGTCATGCACCAGGGGTCAGCTGGTTATCCACTGGCATGTATAAATATCCCAGAGTCTGGGAAAACCAGGTTGCTGCTGGAAGTGGCATTGCTGGGTCAGCTGCAGTTCCCATTCAGGACCAAGAAGGTCATCAACTGCCCCAATGGAGTGCCTTTGGGATGAGATATTAATCTAAGGTCCTGATTCTGTCTTCATTGACGATCCCACAATACTTGACATAGAGGATAATGGTATTCTTTAGTGTTCTGGCATCTAATCACTATCCTTGTTTAATTAGCTATGAATCCTAAAAATGGCCACTCTGCTTCACTCAGGTGGGTGCTACACCAGTTGCAGGGCTTGGCCCCCTTTCCAGGAACATGTGATAATACAGGATTGCAGTGAAGGGCTGGGTTATTCATATTCAGAACTGTTCTGCTGTGACAGGAGAGACACGGACATTATAGTCCTGACAGCATGGTGTACCTGGTGTGCACATGCCCCGTTTCCTGTGAGGAAGGGGTCACACCTGGGTTTGGCTGTCCTAACCCTGACTCTCCCTTTTCCAGACACAATGCTGTAAACCATTTCTTTATGTTTCACTTTCCTGTAGGGTATTAGAAACATACTGGGCAGAGTAGCATTGTTCTGCACTTTGGCTCTTAGGTTTTTTGTTCTGACATGTTGTAAAACTTACATAGACTACAAGACTAAGTCTCTTCAGTATAGAACTGTGGTTATTATGGCACTTTGTTAAATATTGTGTCTTATGTTCAGATGTCACCTAGGTTTTCTTTATCCATGCTGTTGTCAATGTGGCATTTTTATACGCACTATTATTCCTGTTTTTGAGTTACTGGACAAGTGCTGCTGCCAAATGTACATAGATGCTGGATGAGCCCCCAGGGGTGTACGTGAAGGCGCTACCCTTGGAAAGGTCTGCTGGCTTGATTGCTGAGGGATGGCTGAACTCAGCTGGCTCATTTAAGGGATGCTGAGAGGTGCAGAGCTTGGCCTGATTGGCTCTAGGAACGTGCACACTGCTGAAGTGCCTCCAGGTAGAAGCTGCCCACAAGTCCTGATCTAGGACTAGTTGTGTAATTTAGGTTGCAATGGTGAAAGAGAATTGTGACTAGGGAATCTGGTCCTAGATCAGCCCTTTCAGGCAACTCCTGCCTCAAG
Organism: Megalops atlanticus; assembly: GCA_019176425.1. Lineage (NCBI taxonomy): Eukaryota > Metazoa > Chordata > Actinopteri > Elopiformes > Megalopidae > Megalops > Megalops atlanticus. Next base: position 9,967,454 of record CM032879.1, read on the forward strand.
GCTGACAGTGCTAGAAGGAGCATGTGCTGCTTCCGTTGCCACCTTCGGGGAGCACCTGGGAAGTCGACCATCACGATACTGAAGAAGCCTGACCAAGGTCTTTCAATGCCGTTCAGAGCTGACTGCTCGCAAAAAGACTCAAAATTGTCCTGTTAAAATTGTCTGTGGTATATGGTTAAGGTGTGGTCAGGTATTGCCTCAAAACAAGCCCCCCCGAAAGATACTCGACATTTCAACTTCCTAATCATCAACCTTCTGGTGGTCCATGACATCTATTTAAATGAATATTTATTGTAATCACAGCTACCATTCCTTCTGTTGTCATTTCCTAATTAGACATAAAAGATACACTGAACAGTTGCTAACATCTTAGCAACTGAACAACACTATGCACTGCAGTAAAACCATAGTGTGAATGGATCATAAAACAGGAGGACATTATGTGCATGTGGAAGATTCAGGCAAGCTTAGCACATTTGTCTCATAAAGTGTCACTGACAATAGCGAGGTTATACTGAAGCTAGCTAGCAACCAAGCCCATATTGCTCACCTTATATTCACATTTAAAAATGATACATTTCATACTTTTATCACCATGTAACTTACATATGATTTCATAGTTGCTTCTTGCTAAAACGTAACCAAAGAAACACTCCACTGACTCCCTCTCTAAGAATGTTGGTAGATAAGAGGTTGCATAAAATGACATCACCTCAGACTGTGGATTAAACACAGAGAGTAACATTTCACCCACAGGGTGTGGAAGTATGTGCTAACAGGAGTCAACCCTCCTCAGTCATCTGTGGGTTATATTACATTGTTTGCTCAGTAGACGTCCTAATCCAGTGCAATTTACAGATCTTATACATATTTTTTTATTAGTTAAACACCTTGCTTATGGGCTTAACTGCAGTGCTCCACCTAAGAGTTGACCCTGCAATCTTTCAAGTGCAACTCCTCCTCCTTGCTCACGACATCACACTGCTGTTACAATCTTAACCCCAAAACCACTTCCGTTATGACATCACCAGAACCAGTGACATCACCTCAGCCAGGAATCTGGATGGGGTGTCAGATGTTCATGGGGACAGTGAAATGGACTGATGGGGTTTTATGGTGGACCAACCCCGGGTCAGGATTCTTTGCAGATTACAGGGACCTCTTAAACCATTTTACCTGTTGATCTAGTACCCACAGAAGTATTCACTGTCACTGATCATTCAAAGGTCTGTGGAGATCAATGTAAATCAACATGAATTTATTTTACACACATCTTAAAGTTGCCTCATAGAGGAACAGTAACAAACACAGATAAAAATTATACATCGAGATGAAGGACAGCTCAAAAAGAAAAGGTGGTTATGATTCTTTTTTTTTGTTACTTGTTTTTATTTGTGTATCAAAACTGTAAGTGCCTTCAACATTACCATGAGAGAGCTGTCAACCTGCAGTCGTACAAATATTTACACCACAAAAACAGAGACAAGGTTTGCTTCCTGTTTCAGATTATACCTGGTTGTCCTTTTTTCTGGCTTGGGTTCTCTTTTTGTTACAAGATGACGGCTATGGAAGGAACATAAAGCAAAGTAGAATCCAAATGAACACAGACGTCAAAAAAAAAAAAAAAAAAAGACTGTACAGTGTGGTTCATGGAGACATCAGGAGCTGGAGAGAGAGAGCACGAGCCTGCAAGAACATATATTTGCCCATGTTTCAACTTTAAAGATACAAGTTTTTTCCTCTTCACATTTAAAACCTGCCAGCCTCTCACACTTCAGCAAGGTACAGCCGGCACTGTATCGGCATTCCTTTCAATTTCGACTTCAACAGAAAAAAAAATGGAACCAGAAAAATTGGAGGGGCTAGCCAATGTAGGGAAAAAACAGCTTTCATAAATTAACTTGCAGAATGTCTTCACAAAGCCTGAAAACCCCAAAAAAATGAAAGGAAAATGACAAGGGGGAACACAGAATGTGAAGAGGGGCGAAATGGAACAAAATCGCAAAATATGGGGCAAAACAGAAGCACTTATGAATTAATGATGCAGGTCATGTATGAAAATATTTTACATACCATTTAGTTTTCGTTTGTGTTTTTTTTTCCTCTCTCAAAGATGTTTTGGCACAAATTTTTAAAAACGTTTTTTGTGAACATCTCAGTCAACAACGCGCCAGTTTCCTTGAAATTGTGTATGTTCATAGCCGGTTAGTCTGTTGCCGTTTTGTAAGGTTATCCACTTGGGAGTCCAGGTTTCTTGTCTACATCTTTTAAATATATATAATATTTACAGAGTTCCACATACTCCCCCTCATACCTTAATTCTTAAAGAAAAAAAAAAAAACCTATATATATAGTCCGCTGTTGAGGCATCAAGTGTAAACTGTACAAATCCAAAAGCCCCCTGCAGAGTCCCTGGGGCAGGAAGCAGGGAGAGAGGAATTTCTAGCTGAGTGGTAGAAGAAAAGCAGAACAGAACCAGTAGAAGCAAGGATGATTACTCAGGCTGACATGATTTGCTTTCCTAAATCCCAACAGTATTTCACAGGCAATGTCTTCGATGTACAGCTGAGGCTGGTGAGTGAAAGCCCAACGTTCACTCAACTACATGTAGAATTTGACTTTAAAATCTGAAATAGTTTTTTTTTGTCTTTTTTTTTCTTTTCGCCTTTTCCTTGCCTTCCCCAATATAGTGCAATGATTTTTTTTTCGTTTTCGGTTCCACTTTGCTAGAAAATTAAAAGATGAAATCACAATCGTTTCGATCAAAATGAAAGTAAAAACAAAAGGCCACCGAAGTTGCGACTGTCCTCCTCAGTTCTGTTGTTGTTCATCAAGCGTCCCCCCATCCCCAGTCGGATTTTTGATTATTTCTAAACACCTCCCCTAAATAAAAAATGCAACTCCCTAAAAAAGTAAAAATACAGCAGAGAAACAATCATAAAACAGACCGTTGTAGATCTAGCTTGACCCTTCCCTGTCTTCTCCAAGGGGAGAGGCAGAGAACAGCATATGGAGGGCGAGAGAGAGGACCTATTGAACGGTGTGAGCAGGGAAACTGACTGATCCAAAAATCCAGCCGAGCGCCCCCCCAGAGTCTTCCCCACCCCTGCTGGGTGTCGAAGGCTGGAGATAGGGGTGCTTCCACCGGGAGTTATGGGGGAAAAGGGGGTGTTTCAGACGGAGGCGATGACAATCATGAGGTGTGGAGAGATGCTGGAGATGCTGTTGAGGAGGTCGGGGGCGAGCCGGGACAGGTGGCTCTCTGAGAACTCGCAAGGCGGGAAAATCTGCAACACGTAGGCCGGCTAGAGGGGAGAAAAAGACAGACAACAAATACAGTGACTGAAATGAAACTGAGAGAAGGATGATTTGCATGATCATCAGAAACACAAACACAAACACAAACACAAACACACACACACACACACACACACACACACACACACACACACACACACACACACACACACACACACACACACACACAAACGGGTGCATACCTGGTTTGAACCGGGGTTGGGGACGTTGATTATGCCAGCAGCCAGCTTGGCCTGCAGATAGGTGATGAAGCCACTCTTCAGGGCATGGGTCTGGTTCAGGACATCCTCCTGGTCACGCCCACAAGGCAAAGCCAGCAGGAGGCAGTAGTCGCTCTCCACCTAAGCAACAAAAATCACACAGTGAGTCATTCTGGGCTTTTGGTCATTTTATTCTCTGTGAATGATTTTTTTTTTATCATCATCAACTGAGAGAAAAAGCCATGGTGGGAGAAGGTTACCAAAGCCACAGAGATTCAGTTTACTGACCAGATATTAGCTTCACATACTAAACAATGAGAATTAAACCTCTGATCAATGAAGCTAAAACTGTTCTCCTTTACAGATTTTATGAACATTTAAGAACCTCCTTTCACCAATCATGACTTCCTAGACACTAAATATAAAAGGAGAGGGGAACTGAACAAACTGTAAAAGTAACATGTGTGCATCCTAAGTGATTTAACACAGTAACATTTTGTACGTCTTCTCCATTTACTCAACAGAGAATGCCATTTGCTTTGATGTGAAAAAGGGGGAGGGGCTGGCTACTCACGGTCATCCTGCGAGCCACGCCCTCCAGCTGCGACGCCTCCAGCCTCATCCTCTGCGCGATGCGGAGCAGGGGGCCTCCCTCGGGCGGCGGCAGCGACCGGTGCGCCAGCACGTTGTTCCCGGAGACGAAGTGGAGCTGGACGGCCGCCGTGTCGCTCTTGAGCGCCAGCAGGCCTTGCCACACGATGGGGTACTTCTGCTCGAGGGGAAACAGGAGACAAAATTCAGATTCAGATTCATTCTTTATTGTCCCGTAGGGAAATTTGTTTTCACAGTCTGTACCACTCTTTAACAAGAAACATTCAACATAAGAAACATTCATCATAACTGTTAGGGTTGTTATGTTGAATGTTAACACAGAGACAGTACAGCAACTACAACACTGTTAGACAAAACCTGTGAAATCCTGGGGTTTTCTCCGCATCCACCCCCTTGTGAATGTCTGCACTACGTGTCCTATGAGCTGCTGGTGCGCTTTTCCCCCCTCCCCGCTCACCGTCAGCAGTTGCACCATGTCGACGGGCCGGTGCCCCGGGTGCTCCGGCTTGCCGTCGAGCCGCGCCGGGGGAGGGCCGGAGGAGGACGGGGGCAGCTGAGCCGACAAGAACGGCTGCGAGCCCTTCTGCCCCGCCGCTGGGGGCGCCAGCTCCATCTTGTGGGGCACGGGCACGGGGGAGGTGTAGGAGGGCGAGCACGTCTCGGCCTGGCCGCGGGTCAGGTGGGGCAGGTCCATGGGGACGGCGTGGCGGAGGTGCGAGCCCTCCGGGGGTTTGGGCTCCCCTCGCTCTGCCGCGGCGCCTGAGGAAGACAGCTGGGGCGTTTTGCTCCGGTGGGCGTGGTCCCCGTCCTGAAGACCCTGAGAGGGCAAGGCAAAATCCAAGGGAAGGGGAGAGAGAATAAGACATTAATAGACCTCATAAAACAAAGCAGCAACAGAAAAGACAGGAAGCAAGTGGAAAACCATGACATGTGCAGCTAAACTGAGGTGCACCTGAACATCACATGACAGAAAAAAGTTGCATTAGCAACTGGTAGTTGCATTAGCAGTGGCAGCAGAAATGCTAAAACTAAAGCATGTCCTTACATCCTTATCACAGGCTCAAATTAAGTTATCTACCTTGAAATTGCTTCTGTAGCACTTCTATATTTGGCTCATTTCATGTCCCCTTCACTATGGTAATATGCACTACAGTGCATGTACGTACAAAGACTGCAACAGTGTTATAAAATGCCACTTTCAACCATGATACCAATGTTATAAAAACATGGGTATCTAAACTAATGTTCATTTGCCCTAGTATATGCACTATTTAAGTCATCCTTGTATAAGAGCTTTTGCTAAATGACAAAAGGCCAACAACCCCCATTTCGGTCCAGACGCATTGCATGAGCCTAACCTGTGTCAATCTGTACCAGAGAGGCTTTTCTTTATCCAAATCAGGGATGCACAAGAGTACTCAGAAAATTTTGTGTACGCCAATTCACAAGTCATATTTTGTATCTGAGGAATTGTAATCAATTTGATTGCAGTTGTAGGAGATATCACAGACAGAGTGAACTTATGCCGTCTATCCCCCTGGGAGAGAAAACAGGGAACAGAACAGTAGGAGGAAGGGCTTATCTCAGCTCTCACTCTCCATCACCGCAAATTAGTAAACTGTAAATAGTAACTGTAGTAACTAAATCTGTCTTGGTTTCCTCAGTAGGAAGGCTGTGCATGTAATCATGCAAGACACACAGAGCCAATTAAATATATGATATTAAAACTAATGGATACATGCGTACATACGCAGGAGGAGCATGCGGCTTTGACGGCTGTTGTGAAATGGGGGTAACTACAATGAAATCAGATAAATACTGACCACTGTTACTACACACAGTCGCTGTGAAGGGGCAGAACTGGACTTACCTGGGAGGGTGTGAGGCTGCGTGAGGGCAGGTTGATCCCCAGAGGGGAGTGAGCAGTGAACTGGGGGTGGAAGCCTCGCATGTCACGGGTGTACACAGACTGGTATTCCGAGAAGGAACCTGGCGCTCCCGTGTGCATCAGCGGGACCCCTTGAGAGGGCACCATGACAGGCACGGAGGGGTGGACTCCCATGATCCTCTCTCCGTGAGGAGAGGGCGGCATCTTCGCCTCGAGCGCTTTCGGGGCATCCTTTCCCAGCACCCCCTTTCCCACCGGAGGGGTTTTGGAGGCGGAGGACGATGGGGTGCTGCTGGTAGAGGAGGAGGATGGGAGGGCCTCGGGGGTTCGGGCCTGGCGGGGCTCGGCGGCCGAGTGATCCCCCAGCTGGTGGTGCATGAGGATACGCACGTCCCGCGACGGCAGGCCGTACTGGTCCATCCGCAAGCCGCCGTGGTGCAACCGGTAATCTGGCTGCATTACCATCACCTCCGGCTGCAGCTGCGGCACAGACGGCCGGCGCAGGGCCTGGTGGAAGTGTCTGCTTTCCTCCTCTCCCGCCATGGAGCCTCCGCTGCCCCCGCCCGCCGCGGCAGAGCCAGGGTGACCCTGCAGGACGATGTCCCTCATGCCGGCGGGCTGGGGCGTGCTGGAGCGCTGCTGAGGGCCGGAGCGAGGGGAGGCCAGCGGCTCGGGGCGTAGCCCGTAACCCATCGCGGACAGCGGCGGGGTGTTCAACCTGACCTCGCCCTGAGAGAGGTGCCCCATGGGAACTGTCTGCGTGACGCTGTGGGGGGGCATGATGACAGACTGCTCCGGGTGGTGCACATACTGGGATATGGCGGGCATGCCCGGGCCCAGAACCACAGGGGTGCCGATGGGGGAGGCGGAGGTGCTGGGTGGGCATGCTTTGGGGAACGGGGAGGGCGAGTGGCCTGACATCCGAGGGGAATGGGGCTCCTGCTTTATCCCGCTCAGATGTGGGAGAGCTCTGTCAGTAGGGGTGCTAGGGCTGGAGCCCACATGGTTACTAGCCAGGGAGGGATGGTGAGGGCTCATGCCAGGACTTAGGTTAGAAGGCTGGGATGACTTGCCTGTCTCACTTTTCAGTGGCAAGGGTTCAGCTCCTACCCCTTTCTTTGCATGCTGCGATATCATGGCCTGGTTGTAGACCAGGACCTGGGGATTTCCTGCTGGCTGCTGGATCATCTTCACAGCTCCCCCTTGCGGAACGGAGTGGTACGCCATTTCAGATTTTTCTGAACCTGGACTCTCTTGCTTGATGGAGGAAATGACTGGTTGTGTGTTATAGGGCTGGCCAGCCAAGACTCCACCACTGTGACCATAGTTTGTGGGCGTCTGGGAACCCTTCGGAGTTGGCGGCTGGGAAGGGGTAAGCGGCTCCTGTTTGATCTGGGACTTGGACACCGACTGCTGGAACTCAATGTCAACTGCGCTGGCTGGCGGGATCTGGCTTATTTTAGCACTGATCCTTTGAGGCCCCTCAGTCTTCTGTCCCGAGTAACTCAGCACCACGACACCTTCTGAGGTGTTGACTCTTAGGCCTGGGCTGGATCCGGTGCCGTAAGCTGCGCTTTCCACTCCGGGACGCCCAACGCCACTCCCTTCCTCCCCCATGACCAGTCCGTGGTACCTGTTGGTCTCATTGACGCTGGGTCGGTACTTCTGCTTGGGCAGCTGCATGCCCGCACTGCGATTGCTCAGTGAGATACGTGGGGCCTCCTCTGAGTCAAAGGGCACAGGGATGCGGCTGATAACAGAAGTGGCGGTGGAGGCAATGACAGAATTCATCTTCTCGCTGAAGGGCTGTTGTGTCTCAGGTGGAGGAAGCGGGGGTTGCTGCTGATGAGCAGGCTGGGGAGTCGCAGGTGACGGCTTGTCTTCAGGTGGAGAGGGCCTCGAAGCTGCCACGTCAGGCTGCGCCTCGTTCTCTGACATGCGAGGGTCACCGAGGGAGGTGGTCAGCAGCGTGCTGGACACAGAGCTGCTGCTCGAGGCCGACACATACTTGGGCTCCATGAGGATCTTGCGCAGGGTGCTGGAGCTGGGGTCGACATCAGATGCTTTGGTGTCAGGGGGGTTCCCTGAGGGAGCCACCACAGTGGTCGCTGCAGGTGCAGATGCAGTAGCTGCCCCCCAAGGGGAGGACGCTACGCTGACTTGAGGCACTGGAGCAGAAAGAACCCCAGTGTCCTTTGATCTGTTTAACCAATCTGGCGGGGAGGGAGGCAGTTTGCGCGATGGTGTGGAGTTCAGGTGGGTTGGGGACAATGTGAGGGAAGGGGCTGCTAGTTCAGAGGGTGGCTGTTCAGAGTTTAGAGGGTGGCTAATGCGTTTGTTGAGGTGAGAAGGACTCTTGTTGCCTGAGTGAAAGGCAGACTCTTGGGGTTCAGGCTGCTCAACTGGGGGCTGCTCTGCTTCCTTGGGGGTGTCCATGGCCCCTGCTATCACACGCCCCATTTCCTGCTTGCATGAAGCAGTGGATGTAGCAACAGCAGCAGCTGCTGCCGCTATGGCGCCACCTGCTTTGGGTTTGACAGTCTGTGCCTCTTCAGGAATGGATTCTGGCAGCTTGACTGCAGGAGGCTCAGGTTCAGACACATTCTCCTCTGGGGCCTCTCCCTTCCTACTGGCGCTAGCCTTCCGGCTTCTGGACTTCTTTTGAGGTTTTGGTCGGACTTTACCTCCTTTCTTGGGTGTCTCTGGTGGAGGGGACTCCTCCTGAGTCAAAGATGTGCCACTGGTAGCTGGTTCTGCGGCCTTGGAGTCTGGACTCAGAGGCTGAATCTCTGTGTCCACATCCATGATATTACTGATAGCCAGGTGTGTCTCTGGCTCCATGGCTTCACTAGCAGAAGGCAGCACCAATGGCTCTGGGGTGGGGATGAGCGCAGTATAGGTTGAGGGCGCTGCAAATGCATCCGCATCTGCAGAAATGTCTTCGGCTGTGATAGAGTCGATGGCAGCGGCTAGTTCAGTCTCGCTGGCAGGGTTTGCTGGCTTTTCTTCCTCCATTTCACTCTCTGGCTCCTCAACAACAGGAGGAATCAGTGCAGGGGGCTCAACGGGAGGCTCTTTGTAAGGTGGCAGGGTGGGATCTTCTGTCATTTTGGCAATGTTCTTGACAGCCTGCTCCAGCTCCATCTGCTGGGCCAGCAGGGCAGCAGCTGGGTCTGCAGGGGGCTCTGCATCAGACAGTTCCTCCTTGTCCTTGGGACTGAGCTCTACCGCCTCTTTTTCAAAACTGGGAGCCAGTATCTCATCTTTGCTGGATGCACCTGGCTTTGTCTTCTTTGGGGAAGCCTCGTAAGGCTCAGATTCATCTTCACCAGAGCGCAGAGCACCCTTCACTTCATCAACGCTAAGCCAGATCTCCAAGTTTTTAAGGCTAAGCTTGTCATCAGCTACCTGCTTGGTGTTGCGTGTCAACCTTGCAGCTTTCCCTTTACCGCCCTTCTCCACTGGCAGCCGTTTCTCAACTGCTGTGAGCTCTGCATCTTTTTCACCGGTTTTATCCTCATTTTCTTTCCTGTCTGCAGAATCGGTTGTTTCTTTGTCCTTCTCAGGCTCTCGCTGGGTTGCATATTGTTTGGCCTCCTCCTCTTTTTGTTTCCCATCTTCCTCTAAGGTATCTTCTTTAGACTTGTCAGCAGAGTCCTCGGCAGCTGTAGCATCCCCCTCTATGTGATCTACCCCCTGAGCTGCACTGTCAAACAGTTTGTCAGCTTTGCCGCCTTTCTTGCCCCCCTGACCAGCAGGTGGGGACCCCTGACTTGACTGTACTTTCTGTGTGCGGGGTGAACGCCACCCTTCTGCTACCTTGCTGACTTCTCCACCATTTCCAGCCTCTTTGCTATCCATCTCCTCCTCTGCTGTTTTAGCTGGTTCCCCTTTCACAGGTGATACATCCTCCCTTGGCCGGCGGGTTTTAGGGGGACGTCCTCGTCTTGTGGTGGTAGTGGGTGCGGCTAGGGTGTCCTGCTGTGACTGTTGCTGCTGGGTAACCTCTTTGTCCCCTCCACGCTTTCGTGTAGAGCGGGGCGACTCCGGCACATCCTTAGCAGGCTGCTGCGGGGTCTCATCCTCGACTGGAGTGGCATAGACCGATCGCACATTTCGACGACGTGTCCTGCTCAGGGGTAAGCTCTGTTCGGAGCCCTGCTCAGAGTCAACAGCATGGATGGGTGATTTAGAGGCCGTCTTAGCATCTGAGGCAACCTTGGAAGCATCTCCTCGTGGAGAAGATGCACGTTTTGATTTCTCCCTGTCGATGCGCTCACTCTTGCGGGTGGCCTGTTTCTCTGAATTTGGTGCTTGGGCCACAGGTTGTTGTGGTGCTGGCGGGGGAGGTTTAGCCCTTTTGCTCTTGGACTTCCGAGTTGCTGCTACCGGCTCCACCTCTGTATCATCAGACACCAGCGTCTGAGGCTCAGGGGGTTCATCAGGTTTCTGCTCCATCTCAACATCTTCAGGTTTTGCCTTAGCTGGTGGGGCCTCCTCTTTCTTTACAACTAAGGCCTCCTCTCCTCTAACAGACTCCACAGCCTCCTCCTGCTTGGGGGAAACAGCACCATGGAGCTCGGGGGGCTCAGACTCAGGCTCAGGCTCAGGCTCAAGTTCTGGCTCCAAACTGCTCAGTGAAGCCCCAGGAGTAGGAGGCTTAACATCCAGGAAGGAAGAGTGATCCCCAATTAATGAGTTTTCAGTTGTGATCCTGGTTTCAGGAGCTTCCTCCTTTGGCTCCATTTTAATGTCTGTCTCGGAGGGGACAGGTTCAGGCAGCATGATGCTGACAGGGAGAGGGGGCTTAACATCTACCTGAGGCAGGGACGAGGGTGATGAGACCTTCTCAGCCTCCAAATTTTCTTCTTTTGTCTGCAAGACTGGATGATCTGGAGACACTGTTTGGACAGTGGGCTTGTCCTGTGGCAGAGGCACTGGCAGAGAAGCTGAAGCTGGGGTAACTGGAGCAGGGCTGCCCGGTTTCAATTCCGGCTCCAGTGCTGGCTCAGATACTTTGGTTGACTGCTGCTGAGGCTGCTGTTCTCCATCCTGTGGCTTCTCCGCCACATTCCCATCCACGCTGCTGCCTCTCTCAGGTTCCCTTGGCCTTTGATCCCTCTCTTTCTGCTGCTGCAGTTCCAAGAAGCGGCTATGAAAAAGCACCATTGGTTCCTGCTGCAGGTCCACTCCACATGTTCCAGGCTGCCCATCTATTGCTCCTTGTTTACTGGGCTGCCGGCCCAAGCCTAGCTCTGGGTCTTCCTCTTTTCGCTCCAGGTGCTGCAGGCGCCGGGAGTCCTGCTCAAATATGGAGCTGTGAAGGAAACGGGAGGCAAACAGCTCCTGCCGCTCCTGCTCTTCCGGCTTAGGCTCCTCTTTCTTGTCATCAAGCTTGCCCTCTGAGTCGGTGCGGATCTTCTTTTTCTTCATGTACCAAGAGGGGATTGGCCGTGGCGTGGACTCCACCTTTTCCTTATCCTTGCTGCTGCGGAAGCTGGCAAAGCGCGAGTCTCGGTCCAGGAAGGACCAGTTGTCTTCTCTGGAGGAGGAGAGTGACTTGGCTCTTTCCAGCAGAGCCTTGGTGTCCGGTGTGATGGTCTGATCCAGAGCAAAAGAGTAAAACTTATTTCTTTCCAAGGAGGAAGACAGCTTAAGGTCTGACAGCCTCTCTTCGCGGTCTCTGAAGAAGTAAGAGAGGGAGGTGGAAGGCTTGGGGGAGTGGTGTTTACTCTCTCCGTCCTCTTCAGAGTCAGACTGCACCTCGCCAGGTTCCAAATCATGGAGGCGCTTGCGGATGCCCTCGCGTTTCACAATGCTGGGGAAGCTCATGTCCAGCCGCAGGTCCTGCTTCACTCGGCTCTCCCAGCGCTGCTGCACTTCCTCCTCACTTCCCAGTGATGCAGTTTTCAGCTTAGGGAGCTCTGATTGGGTAGGCCGGGCCCTGCCAACTGTTGGATCCAAGCTGTACTTCAGCAGGTCCAGGTGTGAGTAGACTTTATCATCTACCTTAGGTGACTCTTTGGCTTCTTTGACAGCCACCAGGTGGGGTGAGTTAGAAGCACTCTCTTCTTCATGGTAGATGAAAGGCCGCAGCCCTGGAGGAGAGGATATGTTACGCTCTAAATCGTCACTTGCTTGCCGGGAGCTCCGGTAGTTACGTTCCCGCTTAATGCTTATATCACTTTCGAAAGCCTCCTGCTTCTTGCGTTTGCTGGGCGGGGAATCGTCTGTAACATCCTGAGGAGGCTTGCCCACTTCATGCACTAGGCTGCGATGCTCAAAGTCCTCAGTGTCAGCACCTCGGGGGCTCCCAGGCTTATCTTGCTTGTCAGACTCCTGCAGTTGCTGCCGGAGCCTCCTGTTCTGCTCCATCTGTTTGCGGTAGCTCTGAGAGTGGTCGATGTCCATGGACAGACGCTCTTCTCCCACCCCTGCACCTTTCTCTTCTACCATGGCCTGCTCAGAGATATCTGCATAGTTCTGTCGTTCCGGCTCTTTTAAATCATCCTGGTCTTGACTTGACTTGGCATCATCAGAGAACATTCGTGCAATACTGGGGCGGCCCTGGGGTTTTACCCTACCAGTAAAGTCTGAGGGGTCTGCAGCCTCCTCGGTGGGTTCCCCAAGTCGTGCCTGTAGGTCCAGACTGAGCCCCACAGAGATGCCCCCAGACTCTTGGCCTTCTTTTGGGCTGGAGACAGTAACCAGTCTCTCTGGTTTTGGCTTCTGGTGTCCTCTTTTGTGTGCCTCTTTTCGCACTACTTTTCTCTCGCCCTCCGTCTCTTTTGCCACGGCATTAGGGGCTCCAACATCCGCTAGCTTCTTAAGCCCAAGTCTCCCCTCCTCTTCTTCTTGATTGACCCTCTTAAGCCGATCGATCTTCCCACCCGCATCTCCAAAACGTCTCTTTCGTGCAGCTGGCTTATCAATATCCATGGAAGAATTATTTCCATCAGTTCCAGGTTCTGATTTTGGGTGCTTCTTGGGTTTAACCTTGCCATCCTTGTCCACAACCTCCACCTGGCTTGCTAAGCCTTTTTCCTTAGCTGCTTTCCCCTGCTTAACTGAATCTCCTTTCTGAAGATCTAGCCGGGAGAGCACTCCTTTCTGATCAGCTGGTGGAGGTGGGGGCAGTGACGGGGAACGGACACTGTCATTTTCACCTTTCAGTCTCTGCTTCTCAGAGCCAGCTTGGTCCAGCACCTTTCCTTCTTTTTCCTTGACACGTGTAAGCTGCACCACACAAGGAGGCAGATCAAGACGCCCCTTGCCGGATCCATCCTTCTCCTTAGCTGGCAGCTTGCCTCCTTTGGTTCGTGGACCTGCCTCCGGGCTAGCTTCCCGATCTGGTTCAGGGTCCGTCTCGGAGGAGGGGATGCTGGGGGATGGCACCTTCACCTTCCTCGTCTTCAGCTTCTCCCCTTTGTCCTTGTCAGCCTTCTCCTTACGCCCAGCTCGCTTGTCCTTCTCGCCGCTCCGCTCCATGTCGAACAGCTGCCGCTCTTTCTCCGGCTTCTCGCTCTTGCCGTAGCGCTCAGGCCTCACCTTGTCAAGCTTCTCGTAGCGCGGGGGCGAGATCGAGCTGCAGCTGCCGCTCCGCTCAGAGGAGCGGCTGTAGATGCGCCGCTCTGTGTCGCTGGGCATGCGCTCGGACGGGGACGGTGAGGCCGTGGGCGTCGCCGGGCGCCGGGGGTGGGAAGGGCTCTGACTCCTCTCGATGGTGCGCCGGCCGTGGTCACGTTCGCGGTCCGTCTCGAAGCGCTCCCTTTCTCTTTCCCGCTCCCGCTGCAGGTAGCTGTACTTGCGAATGTCCTGCTCGTATGGGTCACGGTAATCCCTGTACTCGCGGGGATCGTCAAAGTAGCGTGGATCATAGTAGTCGCCTTGGTAGGGGTCCCATTCTGGGTAAAACTCGCGGCTGCGGGCAGCGTACTCGCGGCGAGGGTCGTCTGCGTAAGCGCCCTGTGCTCGAACATTCTCATAGTATGCCCGTTCCGCTGAGTAGTCATGGTACGGTGGCCTGCGTTCATCTCTGTCAAGAAACAAGAAGGTTGGGAAGCAAACATTAGTAAATCCCATCAAATCTTCATTCATAACTACCTTACTACAGTTACCATAGTTATATTCTCATTTCACAATAGTCCATTATCATGCCAACATATCCAAATTAGAATACATATTCATTAATTATGGCATACATTTAAACATTGGTAAGCAAATGTAGAATTGCTCAAATATGGACCCCGTTGGAATACACACTGTACCTGTGTCTATATGATATCATTTCACCAACAATATGGGCTGATAAAAACCTTTTCAAGACTTGGGAAAAGTAATGCCCTCTAATTGCTTCTTACGTTTCCATCAGAATTTACTAATCAAATTAAATTTATTTTGTGAAACAGATCTATTTGTAACTGCGGAGTATAGGTATTCAAGTTAAATCGAATTTATGCAAGAATCAAGAATTCTGCATCAAAAATCGATCAAAATCGATCACGGGATGATTACCAGTTTGCTTGGTCTCACAAAAATATGTTACACCCATATGAGCCTGGCATTGTAATAGTCCAGCAGTCATGCTGCGCTGCACTGTCCTGGCAATACTCTCATCCCAGCCCAACGTAAAGAGCAAACCGGTGTGACATTAGTGTTTACAAACACAGTTTCTGCTGGGTTGAGCTGTTACAGTCCCTGAGGAGGCCGACTCAGCTCTCCGTGTTTCACTGTCTATTTCTGTCACATCAAGAGCTCAGGGTTCACTGTGAGGTAACAGGCGCACTCTAACACTCACACACTCTGAAACAGCCATTTCCCTCAGAAGTACCTCCTCACAGAGTAGTCTTGCCTTCTTACGCCTTCACTAGCCTTCTCAAAATCATGTTAAAAGTACATTCCAAGACACAGAAATGAAAAGTACTTTCTTTTTGACTCAATTTACTACACATGGCTAAGACAGCTATTCACAACTGTTCACTGCACTCCGTATCCCCTCCTCTACAACAGAATGAAAAGGGAAATATGAACCTTCGTTCAGACAGGATTTCATAGAAGTCTCTGATGTCCTGCCCCGATGCCTGCATTGAGCGGTAGAATGCCATCTGACTCTCTTGGTTGGCAAAGTCCACCTGCGGAAAGCAAACGGATGTTATTTCAACACAGTTCCTGCTGTCAGGAGATCTATCACCTGAAGAGACCCTACACAATTAAAATGGCAGCCGTTCCAGAGTATGTACGATTGCCCAAACAGACCATGCTGTTGAGAAGCAAACAGTTCAAATAACTCAGAGGCATATTACATCAGAACTGTTACATAACACCATTAATGAAGACTAATGTAACCACCCTGGACGTGGTAAAACAAGATCAGCTGGGTCCCACTTCTAAAATTTCTTACTGGCTCAAACAATCTCTACCAGAGGGCAACAAACTAAACTTTCTATATTCAGGAATCCCACATTCTCTTCAGGTAAATACTGTTAAAGACAACTTGAAAATGTTACATTTATACCTTAATGAACCTGTGTTCTATACCGAAATGGTGCCAATGAGCCAAAGAAGGCCGACACAAAATATACTACAAATTGTAAATGGTTATTTAACGGTGTGTAATTGTCCTCTCCCACCTTGATTTTGTTGCCCCCGATCTTCCAGCCCTTGGTCTCCTTGACAGCAGCCTGTGCGTATTCGATGTTGTTGTACAGGATGAGGGCCATCCCTTTCAATCTGTCGAACACGACCTGAGCAAGGGACAGAGCGAAAGAGGAGCAAGGCAATTTTATCCGAGTTTCTCCCGTTTCAGGAAGCGGCGAAACGAGGCGGAGGAAACAGAGAGAGAGGATGAATGAGCCCGTTTTACCTTCACCACGTGCCCGTAGCGGCAGAAGTGTCGCGTGAGGTACTGCTCCGTGATGTTGGAGGCCAGGCCGTCCAGCCACACGCACGTCGTGGGCATGCTCTTTCCAAATCCCAGCTGCGCAGAGGAAGAGAGCCAGAGCCGTGTTATAAACATTTCCACAACTATCAACAAAATGCAGCTTCTTCTTTTAGCGCTGTGGATAATTCACTTCAGATAAAATACAACAAGCATTTAACAAATTCCCCCAGAATAAGATCAATCCACAATCAAGTTCTCATGCAGAACTTGCTATCCTTACACAGAATCATGCAAGACATGCTACATCAATACTTTTAAATACACTGTTCATCACCTTTACCCTTGCATTGCAGATGCAACACCAGTAACACACATCGCCACAGCACAAATGCCGCAAGAAGCAATTTTCTGCTCCCTCTCCACTGTACACAGCTCTTCTGGCTGAGGAGCTCAGATTTTCAATTTTTCAAACGCGTCTCCACCAGCAGCAGATGAGAGCGTACATAGCCAACTGGCTAAGAGAGAACGCCTTGTAAACACCGCAAATGCTTTATGTGTTCGCCAACACAGCTAGTCAAAATCCAGTAAACCGATTTTCTGTTTCCGCTCTGCAGTATTTTTCTGGTTGGTGGCGGTAGACAAATAATGACATAATGATGAATATAAGGAAACGGCTATGTGAGAACAATGGCAAGCGCCACACCTTTAGCCTGTTGTTGCCCAGGTACTCCCCATCCATCTTCTTGATGGCCTTGCAGACGCTGGCAATGTCACAGTACTGCAGGAAGGCATACTGGGGGGCACCGTTCACCTTTTTAATGTCAATGTCCTGGAGGGGAAGCAGGGGAGGAGGTGAGTACACAACATGTAAGATCAGACCCCACATGTCCCATGCATTAACTCACCAACATCTATATGCAGAAAATGCTGTTTGCATGGGCACAAGAGTAATTATGCACCTATATCTTACTTCACACTGAGCAAAGTGTAAAACATTTTTGTACATAAACACAGTACTACTCAAACACTACATTATTTGCTTAGCAGACACCCAGATTCAGAATAATACACGTAGATTACTCTTATCGATACAGTTTAATATTTTCTGAAGACGTTGTGGCCAAGTGCCTTGCTCAAGGGCACAGCAGCAGTGCCCCACCTGGGAATTTGACTCAGCTTCCAGGTTACCAGTCTGATCCTTTACCATTATGCCACACAGTTAAGCTGCATTAACGTCCTGTGCACTCTTCCTAATGTGAACAAATGTGAACGTACCACTATCTCCCCAAAGCGCTGGAAGATGTTTAGCAGGTCGTGATAGCTGGTGGTCTTCTCCAGGTTCCCAATGAACAGGGTCCGTGTGGCTTTCGGGTGGAACTCGTCTATCCGCTCATCAAGGGGGCGGAACTCATTCTCGCTCTCCGTCTCTGAAAGGGAAAGGATGAAGGGGAGGAGAGGAAGGGAGAGGAGAGAGAGGGTGTGAGGCTCTTCAGTGTACCCCGGTGAAAGGCTGAAAAATAGATATGCTACATCCTGAACCTACCACCCTTTTACATTATATTACATTTACATTTCCGCATGGACAAAATGAATCCATGCAGAAAAGATACAGGGAGGCACTGTGGAGTCGGCGGGAGCTCACCAGGGCCGTTCCAGGCGGTGACGTCAATCTGCATGCCGAAAAAGAGCTTCCCCTTCGAGGCACTGAGCGCCTTCTCCTGGTCCTCCTGCTGGCGGAAGAACACCAGACCGTAGCGCTCCTCGGAGGCCCCGTGGATTTGCACCGACGTCACCTTCCCATACTTCTTGAATTCGTGGAAGAGGCCGTCCTTGAGGCTTGTATCTGAGCAGGGGAAAAGGGAGAAGCTTCATGTAGCCAAGCTCTGTAAAGTGAGTTTACATGGGTACCTGCCAGACAGATGGTGGCATTACGCACAAGAGGCAGAATAAGAGGTCACATTTTCAACATATGGGCAATCAACACACAAAATCATGCACACCACTGTGCAGTACAGTTCCTAATGTATATTTCCAGGAGTGAATCTCATAACACATATGCTGTAAATAAGTTCTATAGGTCTGACAGACCATACAGGTGTCCACGTGCAATCGGGGCCTCACCTGTGGAGCGCACAGGCAGGTTCTGGACCTTGATGCCGAAGCTTTTGCGAGGCTCGTCCTTGTCGAGGGCGGGCGGTGGCTGGGTGGGAGGGGCCGGCACGGCGGCAGACTGCACGGAGCGCGCCGGGGACTCGTCACTCGAGCTGCTGCTGGAATCACTGCTGCCGGAGAACAACACCCGCTCAGAGGCCCGAGTCACAACACACACACACACACACACGCACACATATACACAGACCCCTCTTTTTACCCCCCTCTTTTTTTCTCTGTGCCTGCATATTACTTAGGTGCTCACATGAAAGCTGGTTTGAAAACAAACAAAACCACAGAAACTGAAAGGGGATATAATAATTGTAGTGCTACTTTTGTTGGGGGTGACAGTCAAATTCAAAGAAAGTCTAGTGAAGCTGGTAACTGTGCCAAAAAAAGATATTCAAGTATG
Organism: Megalops atlanticus; assembly: GCA_019176425.1. Lineage (NCBI taxonomy): Eukaryota > Metazoa > Chordata > Actinopteri > Elopiformes > Megalopidae > Megalops > Megalops atlanticus. The sequence continues at coordinate 9,985,915 of CM032879.1, forward strand.
GCTGGACAGTAAGTTTGCTTGAAATATGTTTGTGTGTGCTCATTTGAGGAAATCAAAGATGTACCATTTAGTGAGTCAGTAACTACATCAGTATTTGAAGGTATGACCTTTCCCCAACCCTATGGGGACGCACATCACCCTCACTAAACCTTAACACACACTTCCCTCTCTTTATTAAAAAAAAAAAAAAAAAAACAGCACACAGTAAAATAAATTACTTAAAACTGCTCACCCACTGAATGCAGTTACAAAGGGGCTCTTTGCAGCCCAAGGAAACTTCATTCATTGCAATACAACTACACCCACTGAGTTTTCTATATCTGTCCCTTCATTTCGTTGGTATAACACATTTACTTGAAATATGTAGTTCATTTATGGGACGAACCAGCAAATGAAAACCTCTGAATTTCCTCAGCCAATAAAGTAAAGGTATTAAATTATCAAAGAAATAAAAATGTCTATTTCCATTTTGCCTCAGAGTATCAGGTCAGAGAGTCAGGTGAAGGCCAAGGCTATACCTGGCAAGTCACAGTAAGTAAATGCTGTAAAGCCCACTGCCACCCTGAGGTGCAGATGAGGCTAGGCTAGCTCAAGCCTGACCCTAGGTCAAGCAGAGTCAAACAAGACCAAAGCGTGTTGGCTCAGCAAAGATGAAAAGCAAATTGCAGAGGTCTGCCTTTTTGACCGCCGTGGCTTCCCAGATGCGTGCAGTATCACATTCTGCGGCTCTGGCTGCAGGTGAAGTAATGGAAAAGCAAAGGTCCTGTGCCAATAAGGTCATCCTGCTTTCAGCTCTGCAGCGGGAGACGAGCAATACCCTCTTTACACAAGCACAAAAGAGACATGAGATTTGGTGGCGTTTTACACTTTCTGAAGGGGAGGGATCTAGTTGGGGGAGATGTGCTTAGACCATAATGCAATATCCTTCAGCAGTATAGCAGAATCAGTGAGCACCTTTCACTACAAAAAACAGGTGGTGAAAATGTTTGGAGGTAAAAAGATTGGGAACACCACACCACAGAATGAAGGCTTGGGTGTAATTACATCTTTCACCACACGGTGGCAACCTAATCTCAGTTGGCAATGCAATGCAGTCTTCTGAAGCACAGCCCCAGTAAGATGGAAACAAACAAATCTGACACTGAAGAGGGGAGGGTCAACCTCACCCTGCCCTGAAATAGCAGCTTATAATACTGTTAATATACATCAAATTGCACCCTTTGCATTCAGAATAGGACAACCACAAAACATCTCAATGTAATCATAATCCAGGGCAATATTATTTGCCCACTTACAGAACACCAAGGTAACAGGGAGGAGATAAACAGTAACGAGAGGAGGGACAAGCACAGGAGAAAGGACAAAGGGTGAGGCGACAGTACCAGGGCTTGGGAAGGCACTGCTGCTCTCAGAGGACAAAGGCAGGCATGTCTGCAGGGCTGCAGGGGTGTGGGATTCTTACTGCTCCTACGTGTATGTACGCATCCGTGTACAATTTGTATTATGCATGTATATGTATTTTGTATTATACATACGCATACATGCATACTATGTATAAAATAATTTATTGTATTATCTGAATTGTTTTAGAATATTAAGGAACATTCTACACTGTTGAAGAAAAAACTTTATGATGACTGAGAAATTGAGGTATTACCGTGAGAATCATCAAAAGAGTGAAAGGTGGGTCTCTATAACTGTAAAGAAGCCTTCCCTTAATATACATGTGTGTGAGCGCGCGCGCACACACACAAACATGCAAGCACGTGCACAGTCTCCCTTTCCCCATCACATACCTCAATGGGTCTCATACTCTCCCACACACAGACACACAGGCACACACAGTAAGAAGCTTAAGATCTGAGAGAGAGAGAATCCTCCTCTGTTCAGACACCCCTCCCCCTCCCCCTCCCCCCTCCCCCGCCACCCAGACACCTGCTGACACGCGGCACAGATTAACCCCCGCAGCGGAGCCCTCAAACACAGCTGCTCCCCGACACAGCGCACCCCTCCTCTCCGCACACTGTATGGAGGGGAGGGGCGCCAAGCCGCCTTGCTCAGAATGGAGCGCACGCACATCCAGACGGCCTGTGAGCCATCCATATTTCATCCCCTCCCGACAGTCGCCCTCTGCATCTCCGTCTTACACGGGCCTACCTCCTGCTGGTGATGTCACTGTAAAGGCTTTCATTCTCAAGAGGAATACCCTTGGTGCATGCAAAAAACCTACATGTAAATCCTTTTACGGATTTTGAATTTTTTTTGTGCTGTGAACTCAAATGCCCTCCTTTTTTTTAGACCGGTTATGAAGAGTGAAAGACAGGGTTGTACAGGTGTGGTGTGACGCTGGCGGCCCGTTGCCTGAGGTCAGAAGGTTAAAGGCCTAACCTCCACTCGATGTGTCTTTACCACACTGCTCCAGCCCGGTGTTAAAAGGTCTGCAGCGCAAGGGAGAAAACCCATGACTCATCCCGGCCTCCATCATGGTGAGGACAAACACACACACGCACGCACACACACGCACGCACGCACACAAACGCACGCACACAAACGCACGCACACAAACGCACGCACACAAACGCACGCACACAAACGCACACACACAAACGCACACACGCACGCACGCACGCACACAAACGCACGCACGCACACACAAACACACACACGCGCGCACACACACACACATGCGCACACAAAACGCACGCACACACGCACGCATGCACAAAACGCACGCACGCACGCACACAAACACGCGCGCACACACACACACACACGCGCACACACAAACGCGCACACACACACGCGCACACACAAACGCGCACACACACACGCACGCACGCACGCACACGCACGCACACGCACACAAACGCACACACACAAACACATCACAGAACCCAGGCCAGCACGGTTGACATGTTAAACGGTGAGAGCCTGGTTACACCCGTGAGGGTGGGGTCTGGGAGACGTTAGCTATCCATCCCTATTCTCCAAGCTCACACCCCTTACTATTCCTTGCATATGCTGATAAGTTTAACACAGTGGGGAGGAGGCTTTGGGAGCATCTGCAGTGTGTGGATACCACTTATCTTCCCTCTGACTTCATGTTGACGGTGCACCTGCAACTGCTGTTTGTGTGTTTTGCTTTGTTCTGAGAAAACCACAACTCTCCCACACCGACGCACTCAGACACAGCTCGGCGGAGTCTGCTACTGCTGCACTGGTACTTGCTCTGTGCCCTTTTTTTGGTACCTTGCTTTTTTAATTGAACTAGTAACACCTGTGCCAAACGCAAAAGCCCCTCAGTTACTGCAGTCTTATCTCCCTCGCCATCTTCACTTTTCAAGAAAGACAGTATCACTTCTCTCATTTCTGTCTGCCGTCCACACTTGCCATCTCCTCCACTGTCTGCTTCTGACTGACTGCTTCTATGTGGGTAACACACTTGTTCATCTACTTCTCTTCCTACAGTTCACTCAGTCCAATACCGAGTATATCAGACAAGTCGCTTCATAGAAAGTACCATGGCTACAACTTGAAATGAACAGCTTAAAACTGCAATCATTACAGCATCAACCAATACAACGCACCTAAACGTTTGGCTGGCAGTTTTGCCAGGCTTGCAATTGTCTGCTCTGAAATTATTTCTTAAAATCCATCTCCATTTTCATTTTACTCAAGTATAAATTTCAGACCTTTCCCCAATAAGTCCTTATAAAATACCCCATCCCCCACTATCATATACATTGTAAATGATACTTCTGTCTTGGCTTATTCAAACCCACTAAAATTGAGGAAATATCTGACATCTGGCAACCCTGGGCTGCAAACCATGGCTTTTGCCTTTCCTGTCATCTCCCTCTCTTGTCCGTTTCACTCTCAGCTCCGCCTCCCTCCCTCCCTCCCTCCCTGGAACCGGAAGTTCCGCTAACAGAGGCCAGGCCTGTGGGAGTGGGCAGGGAGCCAGCGGTGACCAGAAAATTCCAGTTCAAACCGGATCTCACAGGGAAAGGGAGGGGGGGGACCTATACGCACACAAACAGAGGCAGGCAGTGAGAAAATACGCCAGCCGTCTCCCTCTCTCTCTGTCCAATATCCCGGCAGCATTTCTCATGAAACAAAACAGACAACAGAGAGGCACACAGCGTAAACAAGCCACCTTGTACAGGCCCTGCAGCAGTGCTAGCTCTGTGCACTGTGTCCTACACGAGCCCTCACGGTCATGCAAACCATTTGCTGCATTTACAAACACAAACATGAACGCACATTTAAACCTACTTCATATTCTCACCCTGATAGAGAGGATGTCATTGAAGACCAGATTTTGAAAAGAAACAGCTTTTTCTTCGTATCAGTTACTGGACACAAAATTTATGACAGTAGAAATATCATTTGCATGGTACAGACCAACATCATAAATAACCAATACATTAAACAATTCCCTTACCGGGGTGTACTTATAATTTTCTATAATTCTGCTGTGATAAATGTAAAACTGCTGCAGAACCCTGGCTGCCACAACATCAGCCACATTCTATAAACATCCCTTCCCAGTAGTACTGTGAATGTCACCTTAATTGTGGGCAGCTAAAAGTTAAAAAAAAAAAAGAAGCATTTTGCTGCAGCATTTACTGTGTCAGCATAAAGTGTGTGCGCACCACAAAGCTTCTAATATAATTACCAATGTGAACGGTTGCCCTGCAGCGCTCGGCTTGTGAACCAAACGGCCGATGCTGACGCGCGGGTAACGTGACTTCCTTGACCTCCTAATTGCTTTCAGGCTTAAGGGGTAGAATGAACACCAGTAACCCCCCGAGGTCATTAAGGACAGCCCAGCCCGGAACGCCTCATCAGTATTACCGGCACCATAATACACATGCAGGCTCCTTTTCCCGGTCACATGCCTGAGGAAGCAGGCAACCAGTATATTTCTACATTCATCTCCTAGCTTTGCAGTCTCTCCCACTCGGCATCTGTGCAGCTAGGCCTGATGTATCACACTCAGACTGCAAACAGAAATGCTGTTCATGAGTTATCAAACCATGTACGGGACAGCATCTAAACAAAGGGAGATTCATCACAGGCACTGCTGATCTAGACAGAAAAGGCTGATTATTTTAGCAGGAACACAAGTGCCTTTGTGTTTGCAATAATGCTCTCCTGCAGCTTTTTTTTCCTCTTTTTTTTATAAAGTGTGAGTGTAAGAGGCGTGTGGATGCCTGTGTGTGCGACTGTGTGTGTCTGTCTGTCTGCGAGTCTGTGCGTGCGTCTGTTTCTCCCTCTCTTTGCACAGTTTATTTAAGGCCACATAAGTCAGCGGAGAGGCAGGAAGAGGAGCCGTGTGTGTGCGCTGAGCAGATTAACTGCCGCCATCCGAGGGAGAGCAAGCGTGAGGGGCTGCGTGCCTGCCGTCTCCTGCCCCCCGTGCCGGCCGAATCTTACAGCACGGACCCCGTCTCTCCTGCACCGAGACCGGGTCCAGGTGGGGGACAGCGACAGCTCCTGCAGCACAGGGGGGAGGAAGGGGGGTTTAGGGTCTCCCCGCCGTCCCCTTTTCTAATCAAAGTCATAAAGGGATTCCCAGCAGTCCACAGATTCCCATGGGAAAATTTCCCCAATTTTCTGCAATTGAGAAACAGATGTTCTGCAGTAACGAATTTCGTTTTCAACAAAAATGGCTTAAGTCGTCTTAGGGAACAATCCCTCCCCTGTTCCAAAACTGGCCACAACTACCAGATGAAAAACTGTAATTTCTTCTGCTGTATGTTTCTAAACGACCAAACAATTATTCCGGCAACACGTGCCAAATGAGAGCAGTTCATTAAAAATAACATCGAACTCCCACTCAAACACTCGTTTTTGTGCACGGCTCAATCTCAAATCTGAAAACTGCAGATGTGAACACATGTGAAGATGAACCTAAGAGTTAGCGTCTGGGTGTGACATTTAACCGTCAACTCATTCTCGTACATAAAATGTGACCGAGGTTGAGCTTGACTGGAGGCCTGTGCCCGTGACGTACCCTCCCTGTATCTCTGTGTCACGCGTGTGGTGCGCGATGTTGGTGGAGTCGGCTGTCCGTGACACCGAGCGAAACGGAACCGGCGCGACTCCCTCTTCTCGGCACAGATGCAGAGCTCGTGCTCCTGCTCGATTTATCACAAGAACACGGGCCCTCAGCCCTTTGCTCCCACGACAACGCCAGTTAATGCAGCTCAGATCGATGCAGAGACGGTGGCTTCTCCTCTAGACACCCCATCTGTGACTTCACGTCCTCAACCGTTTGCCTGATAAATCAGACGCACGTTGAACGCACACACACACACCCTTAGGAAAGTCAGAGCATTCCGGAGCAAATACGTTTACACAGTGTCAAATGAGTTTGAGGACACAAGCACATGCACACTGGGGAGAAAAGACTACTTCAGTACAACGTGACGGTGAGCCTTACACAACTTAGCAATGACATTGAATGCTCAATCACATACTAAATATTCGACTACGATCGCTAACGAGTGAACCAGGTCAGTGCTCAAATGTGTCTTGATACAGCTGTTTGTTACTTTTCATCAATATTCATAAGGAGACCCTGGGAGGCCGGCATTGAACCAATAATTCATTGATATTAATTCTTCTTTCCCAGATATTTGAGTGAAAGCACTGAGTCGTGCAGTATTGGTACACAGTACATAAACATTCGCAGTGTATGGGGGGGGAAGTGGGGTTTCACTATTGTAATACTGCCAGGATTTAATGCTCAGACATCAAATTAATCTAAAATAATAGCTCAAGCTCAATGTTTGCAAAGTGAAAATGGATGGACATCAAAAGTTTCATCAAATTCTCAGACAGAAAAACCTTTTGTTTATACACCGTTTAATTCATTTTTAATGGCTCAGCAGATGCTGTTATAAATAAATTACACACATTGTGTGTGTGTGTACCTTCCCCCATCAAAACTTAAATTCAAACCTTACACCGATGCAACAAATTAGCTTTCTATGTAATCTCCTTTGCACAGCCACACCTGGTTGATCTTACTCAGGAGGGAACTTACATCTTATCAAGCTATGCCTACATTTCCAATAACCTACATTCCCATGTCTTACTTTTCTCATGCAAATCCAACATGCATAATAATGCGTAATACTCTGGCTATTAATGCTCTCTGAAAATGCAAAGAAGCCATCTTTACAAAAGGTCTGCAATCAGAGAGGCCGTGCTACCAAAATTACAGTGGAGAAGGAACAGAAAGCAATCCACCCTTTAGTGACTTAGCGAGCGGTTGGGGAACAAACGTTGTGCTGCACTGACCACAGATCACCTGAGCTAACATGCTAACCTCGATACCTCCTTGCACACTCCTAACACTTCAAACGCTAACCACAACTTAGGCCATTCAGCTCAGGTATCAGGGAGGATCAGAGACACCAAGTCTCCAAGCACGTCTCAACAGATCCTGAAGGCAGCCCTGTTTTCTCAACAGCTACGGAAAAACACATGAAAGCTAGGGATTTTAAAACTAGAGGTAAGACAGAGAAAAGCTAAAGTGGGCTAAATTGCCTCATCCGCTGCAGATGTTGAAAGGTGTGAATGATAATAAGGCAGGAGGCTGTCAGGACTGGGGTGGCGGGCGCGCTCAGCGGCGCCACCTACCTGCCGCTGCTGCTGCTGCTGGTGCTGCTGACGGAGTCGGAGCTGGAGGAGCGGCTGCGGGAGCCGGAGCCGCTGGGGGAGCGGGGCGCGCGGGACGGCTGGCCGGCCAGCCGCTGCGGCGAGGGGTTGCGCGACTGCGACGAGTGCGGCGAGCGGCTGCGGCTGTGGCGGTAGGCGCTGCGCTCGGCGCGGCGGCCCCGCTCCTCGCGGTACAGGTCGCGGTGCACCACGCTGGCCAGCGCGAAGGGCTCGCGGCCACGCGGCTCGTAGCGCGGCTCCGGCGTCTCGGAGCGGCTCGGGCTGCGGCTGCGGGAGCCGTAGTAGCCCACGCCCACCGACGAGGAGCCCCCGCCGCCGGCCCCGCCCACGCCCCCTCCCGCCCCGCCCACGCCGGCGCCCGCCTCCGGCGCCCCCGCCGGGGCCCCCCACGCCGCCCCCGCCGCCGGGGCCTGAGCCCACCCCAGCCCCCACCAGCGCCCGGTCGCGGGGGTCGCGGTAATAGTCCGTGTCGTAGTGACGCTGCCGGTCAAAGCTGCCGCCGCGCTCGTGGTGTCCATAGGCACTGTGATCGTAGGCACGCTCCCGCCCATCGGAAGCCCTGAGAGAGGGAGGGGGCCGGGGGGAGAGAGAGGGAGACGGAGAAAAGGGTCAGTTACACTCAGGCTAAATATACCAAACTCACCCCAAAAGCTAAATGTCACACCTACTGTTTACCATTACAAATAACTTTTTCAATCAGTTGTATTCTGCTCAAATGCTTTCTGCATTCTAAGCATTTACTTGCCAAAACTGCATCAAAGAAAATCACTTAAGTACATATCACATAGTATAACATAAGTCAATACAGGCGACAGGGGAGAGGTAGTACAGTACTTAAAGGCTAACGAGCGATAATGGGTGCTCTTTCACAACAAGCCAAACCACAGGTCTTTATTTGGAATCCCAAAAATGGAATATGTCATGAAAATTCAAGATCCAAACCCAACAAGTTTCCTTCCACTTTAAGAAAAAACCTCACTCTTGACTAATTCTTTAAAAAAAATCAAATTCCAAGCAATGGTGAATTTTTTTAATCATTGCTGTGACCAGAGGCATTCTTCTCACTGCTGTCTGAAGCAAACCTCAACAAAGCAACGTTCAAAGCTCTCTGCTTAAATTCACACAACCGCTGGCACATTTCTGACGAACGGTCAGGTATCAAGGCCTTAAATGACAAAAGATAACATTTTCTCATAGGCTGAATTTACATGAACTCGATTTTTCCCCCGACGCACCTTTGGTGAGAAGTATGCCAGTTTGTATCCAGTCTGACGTCAATGGTGAAATATCTCTTATTCAACAGCTTTAGAAGTTTTTATTTCACACTACTTAGAGTCTGCACACAAGAGCCCTGTTTTCTCTCAACGGCATATTTAACCCATCTTTCTGTCATCTCCACAGGCCATTGCAGCTTGTGTTAATTTTGATTTATGTCTTGTTTTGGTTCCCCTGTGTAGGTTCAGAGGGTTTTAACTTCACGTCATGCTGAAAAACTCTGGCGGAGGGCTCGCCGTGGTATGTTATCTAAATTACGTCTTCACGCAAATTTCCCATGACCAATCGCGTTGAAGGGGGTCCCTCCAAATCATTTATTCTGTATTGGGCTTCTGAGTCTTCTGAGGTTTTAAGTAGGGTGTACACGTTGGTTTTCCCTTTTTTGCGCATTATAAAACACAGCTGTGAAAACGCTAGGCTTTGCAGCTGACCATCTAAGGTCAGGCATGTTGCACGCCCATGAACGGAAAAAAAATTTGTAATGAGCGACTCTCTGCGTGACCGACTTTTTTTTTGTCCTTTCAGCTTCACCACTGAACAGCACTATCACAGCTTTAAAGCCAATGCGATGGAAAATACTACAGAGGAAAAGCTCTGGGTATCATCGCTGCCACGGCGTACGGCTGACAGCAGAATGGCTTAACTGCAGAACTGTACGTCAAGATTTGCATGTTACTATTTTTCACAATAATATGAAACCTAATACCACCTCCCAGTGTTACCTTACAGTAACGTTCACAGAAAAAAAGTACTTGGATTTTTCTATTCCCCCTCAGAACTCTGACTCAGCATGTAGGTCTGGCTGCACAAAATAAGAGCACTGCAAGATCTCCAGACTACTGGGAACCTCGCTTTAGAAAGTCGTACTAGTGTTTAATCAACATTAGAGTGGCCTCCTGCGTATTACTGACTTCTTTGTCTTTTTACGGACTGTAGTATTTGGATAACTAGAGCAGCTGCTGGGCTGCACCCATTATTTTGCCTGCCTTTACTCCACATTTAATGCTTTTTATTTGTCCTTAAATAGCGGCGGGTTTTATTTGTTGCTCTGCGGCCACAGTAAAAAGAGGGTTCCAATATTCTGCAAGTTCTCCTTCACGTCACAAATAAAAATAGCTTGCTTGGTCCGGCTTTCCTCAATACCACTTTACTGGCATGGTGCACGGTGCCACGCCTGAATCTCACAGCGCCAGGCTCGCTCAGTGGGGATCGTTAGCTGTACTTGGACTTGGGGGCTCTCATCCTTGTTATGCTGTCTGCAAACACATTGCACAGGCAAGGAACCCAATTTCCCCACCCTGCTAAATCAACAGTGGGGCTATAACTGATATTCAAATGAGCGTCCTGTGGTTTTGCTGCAGAAGTCAGCATTCGGAAACACAATTGCAATTTTCGAGAAGTGGATGAAGGTTTACAAGCCAAGTGCAAGTTTCACTTTACAATAGTTTAATCTCATTAACTGACACCTATCTTGAATGGCAGTATAAGGCATTTCTTGGAGAAGATTACACCCTCATTTTAAGGGGCTTTTCAGTTTTTTTATGATATATCTTTACAATACGTTTCCTAAGCTATTTCAGCTGCAGACCTAAGTTTGGTTCAATTATCTGTATTCTTAATTTAATACTGAAATAATTTGTAGGTAAAGTAAAAGAGGAGTCACTGTGAAGTTATTTCCATCCTTTATATTGCCGTTGTACACAACCTGTACCCCTTTTCCTGTGCATGTGAAGAGGTGAACGCAGACAATTTCAATGTGAGGGCCAACGGGTGAAAAAGCCACCCTGTTTCATGTGATGTGTCCCCACCACAGGACCTGAGACTGGGAGCCTGGGAGCCGGGCAGCAGTTACTACTTTGTGGAAATGATGACACAGAAATGCCAGCACATTGCGCATTACCCGGAAAACCTGCAGCTTACACGCACGGGGAGATGGGAAGCATCCCCCTGCATCTACACTTTTGCTGGTATTGCCATAAAGGTACATTGGAAATGGGGAAAATATTCCACTGTATGCTTGAATTTATCGTGTAACAAATAAGTGTCATGTTACTGTGTTGCATAAAGGAAAGCGAAGACAAAACCTTTTTGGAGGTGGGGACAATGACATTCCCATTTTAAACAACGTACCAGACTGGCCCGAACATAAGGTGGGGGGAATTTCCCTACAAAATAAAAGTTTCAAAAATACAACCTACAGTTTGCAAAAATGCCGTACAATTGCAGGCTTATCAAAACTGCTAACACTCATGTTAAGAGTGGGGAAAGTACACCATTGGCAGGAGCAATGCCAGTGAACAGAGAGCACACTCAGCAGCTGCAGTGTGTGGCTAGCATAGCAGTAGAAAAAGCTGGGAAAGTATCCAAGGGATTGGGAAAGATTTTGAGGCCAATTAATGATAAATCAACGGCAACATGTGTGTTGTACCTCACTTTTACTCATGTAATAAATGCACAGAGCATAGATGTTAATTTTGTTTCCACAATATAATAAAACAAGCTCATCCATAAATCTTTCCTGGTTCCATAAACAAGCCCACAGCAATCAGTTTCATACAAATGCCAGAGTGCATTTTGTTGTCTCTCTCCATCTCTGGATGGAACAGCTGTGCATGCTGGGGACTGAGGCACACAAGGGCAATGTTAAAGATCAGGCCGGTTAATGCAACAGAGGCATCCAACAACTGCCGTGCTGCTACAAAATGCTGGCGCTAAAAATAATGCGAGACAATAGCACAACATGCACGTCAGGGTTGAGATCTTTTTTTCAGCTGTTAAGGAAGATTTTTTTGTTTTAGCAAAACAACGTTTTTGGTGGCATGTTAGAATTTAAAAAGAGTGTTTTGCATTACAAACACAAGCACTATGTCCACTTTTTTTTACCCCAAATGACTGCTTAAGTCCTTTTAAAATAAGGACTGTCTCAAAACCCCGTATATTTGGGCCAAAATGATATTGTTACAAAATGGTACAAATTTACAACTATAGCATATACCTGCCAAGTGTCTGTTCTGGCATTAAATTGTACCCTCTATGGAGTACAGCCTTCGTCAACTCGCCTTACAAGGGAAATGGTTACAGAAATAGTCAAAAATTCAATGTTCACTCCTGCTCAGCAAAACTACCCAATATTGCAGAAACAAGTGAACGGAGACACTGTATGAATTTTTCGGTAGAGCTCACATTGGTAGGTGTATTGGTGAGCCATTATAGCATCCCCATTTGAGGGATCTACAGGGAACGTGACACAGCTCAAGGCTTTAGAACGGGTTAAAGGCTGGGACTTTTACATTACTCCAGGGATGAACCCAGTGTGGAGCCAACTAAAGGAGTTAGCGGAAACTACCGCCGACAGCTCCAGGTCCCAGGGAGTCCTACAGCCAGACTGCTTTCAGTTCTCCTCAAGGTCTTAATGACTTAACTGAATTCATTATCTGGATCAGAGTACAGACCACGTGTTTTGGGGGTTTGTGTTCACCGGGTCTTAATCAGATGCTAACTGAATGAAATCTACAGAGTGTACAGGAACAAGCTGGCTCTCAAGGAGTCAAGCTGCCCATCCCTAGCTTTGATGGCGCCAACTAGCAATGTGGACCATTGGCCTCAGTCCTAAAAAAATACTGGACCGCCATTTATGTTGGATGCAAATATATTTCGAGCGAGGACTGAAAAGTATCAGGGAATAAGAATTTCTGACTTGCAGATGATCTGAAGATACCACAAGAGCTGAGGACACTTCAGATTCTGTGGTGCCACAAGGATTGTGCTAAATAAATCATCATTATCTCTGTAATAATACTGCTGCTTCCAAAAGGGAAAGCAAAACTGTAGCTATAAATTAAGCAGTCAGTTCTTTTATAAAATCTGATAACCCTGGGCCAGGGGAATTATGGGCCTTTTCCCTCCAATTAGGAAGAATAAAAAGGTCTGCTTGTAATTGCTAATAGCTCGATACAAAACGCGAAACCAGCGGCACGGCGGTGCATCCAGCTACAATGTTGAATTGGGGGCCTCAAAGGGGCAGAAATGATTCATGCAAAAACCGTTTTGTTGTTTTGTTCCGGAATTATCTGAAACTCAACCTTGGTGTTGCTCTATAATTGTCAAATCTGAAGAATGATGTCTCCCACTTCAGTCAAAACATCAGATTCGATTAAATGTTATTTGGCATTCTTCTTTGCTTTATATATTCCATTATCCTGCGTCATACAAATCTTATCAGTCTTTGCTGAACATCAATTTAGCCTAACCTTTTCTTTCTGCAGAGACTGCAGATTGTAAATGTATCCTACCCTTTTGTTTAAATAAAGAATATAGATGGTTTCCTGAAAAAAGTCAACTGGAAACACAAAAAACACTACAGGTGGTTCTTAGAGCTTTAACACCATTTCAGATCTATACCCAGATTGTCACTGCTGCCTCCCTCACCCACCCCAGTCTTTTAAACATTCACACAGAAATTGAAGGGAGAAAGAGACAGAGACAAGGTAAGGTCAGAGAAGGAAGGCGCTATATCAACTGCTGTCATTTCACAGCTGACACAGTGAGAGAGCCTAACCTTTCCCCTCAGTACAGAATGCTAAATATTGCTGTGTATATGACTGTTGTGATGTGCATTATAATTTTTCTCCACAGGATTTTCGGTTAAATTAAAATACTGTTGTCGCTTTGAAGTAACTTGATGGATGATGTAACAGAACCTCCTGTAGTCCCAGTGCAGCCAAGATTCATTAGGCCTACTGTTCTACACATTATGACATGATTAAAAAATAAATGAATAATCAATTCATAAAGGCTCTCAAAGCCTTAAATAAGGCCAGATACTGTATTGACCTAAAAATACAGTGGTGCTGAGGAACTGGTCTTGCAAGCAGAAAATTCAATTCCCAGGTAGAGCACTGCCATTCTACAAGGTATTACATTTTTACTGCCTCAGTAGATGTTCAGGTTTAAAATATGGGAAATCTAAGAAACCCTGGTTAAGGGTACCTGCCAAAGGAAACAAATAAAGTAACAAGGTGTAAAAAAAAAAAAAAAAAAAAAAGTTGGAGCACCACCCATGCCACAGATTTGTGAATGAGGCAGTTCCAGAGGCATACCTGGTCGCTCTGTGAATCTTTTTTTAATACTCAGCATTAATTATTTCAGACACAGGTGGCTGCATTTATCCTTTACCACATTACATAATTATTAATGTGGAAAATGGAACAATTTTATTTTTGGCTGCACTCGGTCTTCAACATCACAGCAACAGCAGGGGAGAGAAGAGAGTCCTGTTGAAAACTACAGGTCTGCAGCTTCAGACTGTAAAAAGAGCATGAAACCAAGGTGTGTGGCACTAATTAAAAAGGACACAACATGCAAACGGCTCGAGGTCTGGAGACAGACCGGCTGAGGTGGGGTTGTGCCACAGTGCATTAGAAGCCACTCTGTGGTTTTTTGTGATTTTGCTATGATTTGATTTATTTTGGGATTATGTCACTGTGTTCTTCAATAATTTCAATAAATTCAATAATTGTTCACTTTTTTCTCTACTAGAGGGGGAAAATTTGGCTGCCTCCGAGGTGTACTGACCAAAGAAATAAGGAGCTTGGAAGCAAGGAGCCAGAGACAGAATGTGTGAGACAGAGAGACTACAAAAGAGAGATATGAAAGAGAGAGGACAGCAAAAAAAAAAAGACAAGCCATAGGCACAGTCTGCAGAAACCTACAGGTCAATGCAGTACGTCTTTTTTTCTACAAGCTATTGCCGTTAGTGGGAAACAGGGAGAGAGACAAGGGTTCGACTCGGGGTTAGAGAGAAAAGTGCTAAAATACACAGGGCAGGACATACCAACCTTTTCAGACAGCGGAAACCCGACCTACAATCCCAAATACAATCTAGGGAGACAGAATTTGTGAGCCAAAAAACAAAACTGGTTGAAAAAATTGAATGGATGTAAAAATGGACCAAAAAAAGGGAAAAAAAAACATGGTTCAGCTGTTTTCAGAGTATTAATCCTCAACTGTCAGGCAGAAAGCCCAGCAGGCTGGAGGGGCTGGAGTATAATCCAAACTCAAAATCCACGTGTCTCAAGGGTGCACTTTGGTTTTTTTGACGGAAAGAGAAAAATTGTAAAAAGACAAAAAAAAAAAAAACTTTGCGATAAATGTCCCCATGCTGTTTGGAAATGAGTCTTTAAGACTACAAATTTCATGTTAAATAAGTTTGGAAAAATGCATTTACTTTCCAAAAAAATCTACACATAATCTTAAATCACGCGTATATATGTATATATAGAAAAGAATTAATCCAAATTGGCATCTGCTATCCGAGAGAGTAGTTTTTGTCGTGGCTTCCAGAAGCTGAAAGCAGTTCGAGTCCCCAACAGAATCCAAGTCTCAGTCAATATCCCTCCTGTCTTCATTTCCAAACAGAGTCCACTACATCCCTCTTCACTTCCCCTAGTCCAGGTTTCGCCATCTTCCAGCAGCGGCTGCACGACCTCGCCGGCTCAGTTTATCCACTGCAAAAACTTCTTCCGCCAAAATCACTCCCCTGCAATCCAAAGGCTTTACCAGCAACGCTGAGGAAGCACAGAACTCAGCTTCAGCGTCCAATGCCCTGGATGTTATTCCCAGTCTCCTTTCTCAGAGGTTGGCAGGTTACACTTTCTCAGCACAAATCCCCCAAGGAACAGCCCGTCTTAAGCTTATTCCAACTTTTTTTTTGTAGAGATGCCAAAACATCCACTTTGGCAAGCAGGCCTTGTTTGTGCAGCAGACAGGTGAGAAAGGTCTAGGAGTTCAACGAACGTGCAGGTATGGATGGTGTGAATTTCAGAGGCATCCATGACACCGGTGTAACACAACACTTAGATCCAGGGAGGAGTTGAGTAATCCAGCAGGGAAGGACATAACTCCAGTTACATCCATGGGAAAAGTGTCTCTTCCAGTCTTCAGCCCAACCACAAAAAAAAAAAACGTATTTCCCACGGACTTTGGTTTTTGTGTTGTATGGTCCTCCATCTTCAGTTGGTGTCCATAGCCCACAATCCCCTCCTTCTTACGTCCATTTTGTTCTTTCAGTAATAATGATAAAAACCCCAAAACGGAATAAAAAATAAAACAGGGATTGTAATTTTGCTCACTCGTTCTTTTTTTCTCTGCGCAGTTTTCAAAGGCAGAGGTCTCCCCAGAATTTAACAGTAGAACCCCGATACCAGACACAAGCTATAATCCGAAAGAGAAACTGAAAAAAAAAAACCCCACACCACCACTTGTGAATGAACGAATATCCTTGAGTATGGCCCAATAGAAATCCAGCAGGGGTATATATCCTGGGAATATTATCCACACGAGTCCACACCACGACGGAGGAGTGAGTCATAAGCAATACCACCATTAAGAACAAAATCATAAAGACCCATTTTTTGTTTTTCCAAATTTCTAATTAAGGTGTCTTAAAAATGTATACATGTAATGTTTTACCATTTTGTCTGTATTTGTAATGGGAAAAAAAAATAAAAGAAGACATTAATCCACCACGAGCGGTACTGTACTTCCAGATCGAGTTGGGCAATCCCAGGCAAGGCAGCTGGAACAGAATCTCTCCCGCATTCCAAATTCCCCGGAAACTTACGATATCCAAAACTCGCCATGGACTCTCCGAAAATGTGATATCCAACTCTCAAGCAGGATAAGGCTCACACTGCGAATCCCCAACAATAAATAAACAGACTACATACATACTTGATTTTAGAAGAGTAAATAAATAAGCATAAATAATTTGTTTATAAATCCATGGGCGAGGTGGGAGCATTGGGAGACGTAGAAGGGATCCCTAGATTATGTTCTACGTCTGAAATTTCCTGGAATCTCTTTCTTTCCTTTTTTTCTTTTTAACCACCCAACAATGAAATAATTTCATTTGAAAAAGTAAAAAAAAAAGGTTTTAATAAGAAACGGGTCCCTCTGGCCTTCAGAGAAACCGTGTCCACTTACCCGTCTAGTCTGCGTTCATAGCGTCCATCTCTGCTGTGGAGCGATGCAGGGGGCACATACACTGGCCCCCGCCCCCCTTGTGAACCCCGAAACGTCCCGTCCGCGATTGCCTAAGGACAGGGTATCGTCCAGGCCCCGCGCGGCGCTGGGGATCGTGCCCGGCTCATTGTAATCGGTGCGCAGGTCTCTGTCCCCCATCTTGTTGATGGAGTTGTGAGCCTTCTGGGCACTCTTAATGTCCACGAAATCCACAAAGGCCGCCACCCCGCCCTCCGACCCGCGCTTCGGAAGGATCTTGACGCTCTCCACCCGCCCATACCTGGTAGAGAGAGACCAAGAACGGGGGTGGGGTGGATTCACACAACAAGGGAGGGGAGGGGGAGGGGTGTGAAATGGAGAAAAAGAACATGGAGGGTGATTAATGTTAAAGAAGCGATGGGTGTGTCCAAATCAACAGGCCTACGCTGATATTACACCATGTGATGCTATTCTGTGGAAGCATCCAGAGTCATTTTGTCCAGAGTGTGGGGGTTTTTTTTCCATTTCAGCTCAGATATCAAAAGAGATGAGCTTTAATAAAATCAAACAAGTGCTGGATCTGCATGTAACATCCACTCAAACCCTCACAACAAAACAGAACCTCAATTTTCAGCATTTCAAGAGGGATAACTAGGGCACAAACACTGAACAGCAGCTACTCACTTTAACCCCAGACTGTGACAGTGCAAATCACTGAGACTGAAAATGGAGACAATATACTCAGAGGAGGAAATGGAAGAAAACATGGGAGGGAATGGAACTGAGCAGGTATATCCTCCTCAAAACAATGTTGCCACAACAGGACTGTCTTAGTGGTAGGCGGGAGGAGCAGCAGCTAAACTTGGGGTGAGAAAACAAGTTTGGCGAGAGCAAGTAACACACTCAGCAAGGCGACTGAGCCAGACCTGCTTCACGCGTAACCCGTCCGGATTGCCCTGGACGAGAGAGACACTGGGTGCAGAGACAATGTGAGGGCTACCCTTCTCATTGATTTTGCATCATTGATCCTGCCCAGCGGGAAGAGGGGAAAATGTCTGCTCTTCGCGAAACAATGTCAGCCTCTCTGCTGTGCCGTCTCTGTAACGCCTACCTTCGTCCCTCCCCAAAATCTCTCTCTCCAAACCCCCTTTTGGTTTCAATCTCAGCTTTGCTTTATTCACCCAGTGCTAAAGTGGGAACCTCCAGGTGCTGAGTGATTAATCTCAGCTGCAACGAACAAACGCGAGGCCCAGGGCTGAAGACCAGCTCATCCCTAGAACGATACTGAGACTGACGTTTTGTAAATGTTCAGTCAGCCGAGACAGATAGAGGTTTGCTAGAGCCCCATGATATAACAGAATGTTTGATTAATCAAATATTCAGCCAAGAGCAAGATCTTTGTCAAATAAGAGAACAATGGTACAGGTCCACTTTTTTTCAATTGTGGCACGATATGCTTTTATGCAAATTTGTGTAGTATCAGATCATTTATCTAATATGCAAAGCAGTATGTGGGTAACCAAGACACATGTTACAAGCTGGAATTTCGATGCCACTCCTGTGCAAAATGTATTTCAGCTGCTTTCTATCAGACGTTGAAGGTGAAACTGCTCACTTCAAAGGAGGATAAAGGGGGCTGAACAGCATATAAAATGTAACTGTATATATTACACTTCAGTTTTCGCTGTGTTGTCCACTTTAATTCATAATTCCATTTTTATATAAATATATATAAAAACATTAAAGCAAAATTTGTGTGGCTGGATTCCAACTTTTTTGTGCTTCCCTTGCATTTTAGTAGTCGACAGTTATGAGTTTAAAACTGCCACCATCGCAATGACAACCGCTGAATCCACAAGAGAGCTCAGATCAGGGGGGCCTGCAATCTTTCGATAGTCATGCACGTCTGTTTTTCACACTACATGTCCCACAGTGCACCAGGGGGCAAACATCGTCAGAGGACAGGCACATTCGCCTGATGCATAGGCACCCATGCAAGTCCCAGGGTTCCGAGAGTGAAGCAATGAGGGGGACCCTGGGAGCCCCTGAATTACAACTTTATTCCACACCCATACTCTGTGCAAACACATCCCTCTAGACAATTTTGGTGACAACTGAGCAGACACAGTTCTGCTGTAAAAGCAGTCAACATTCTAAGTTGATAAACATGCTTTGACTTAAGACTACCAGAAAGAAGCCTATACCTTTGTGGACTGATGAAACATTTTACTAGTCATGTTTTAAAGGGAAGTGAAAAACAACTGTGTTATTGAATGATCAATTTAATTCCAATATAATCAAACATTCTTTCCCATTTTTCAATGACTGTGAAGTTACTGTAAATATCCTAAAATACAGATATGCCATCCTTTCACATACTGGAGGCCTACTTAATATAATAAGGTGTATATTCATCTAATCTACATTAGAGTAATTTCAACCAACTAAAGCCTAGAAGCTTCACCCAACATGATGAATGGTTTTTAATGTTTTACATTAGCACATTAAATTCCCTAATAATAAATCGTGGACATGAGTGTATTAATGACGCAAAAAGAACGCTGGGGGTTTTTAAATTCGGATTTGCTTTAGGCTATCTTGTATCAGCAAGACTGTGAGGTGAAATCCACATTAAGGAAGACATATTGCACCGGGAAATGAACTGCGAAAATTGATTCTGATGAGTTTGACTGAAACCGAATATATGGAACTTATCCCAGCTCTGCCTCCCACACGGCCTTGTCGACGCCATTTTACAAACCCATTCACACGGCGTACTCACTGTCCTACCCCCGACCCCCTTCCACAATCTCCTGACACTTAGCGCTTTGACTAGCCCCCCGCCCACAGGACAGCACAGGCTAGCCTTCCTTCGCGAGAGGAAAAAAATGTCGGCTGTGTATTTTCTGAGAAGTGTCAAAGTCCTCTCCTCTCTAAGGAACCACACGGCCACGCGTTCTTTGCACTTCCCAGGCGTATCATCCCGGCATCGGATCAGTTTGTCTGCATTCTTTCTGAAAAGGTCTATAAACTAAAAGCATCTGAAGCGCACCCGGTTAGCGGAGTCGTACAGTTGTCTTTCCTCACAAAATGTAACTTGGCGAATACGCGTATTAAAAAAAACCTTCGTAGTTTCCCATAGGCCTACCCACACACCCAGTTCCCATGGTCACGACCACATAAAGAGCAATTCGCTGGGGTGCAGCACAACAGAGGAGCCCTCACAGACATTAATATTGCATGAACATTTCTTTGACAGAGCACAATTCCAACAAAACCGTTAATGTGACTTCTCTTTCCAGCTGATCACGATGGCACATATTTCACTCCAACAAACTAGCACAATAACTGCATTTACATGCCTTCCAGCATTAAACTAGTCCGGCAGAGAGGGGTATAACCTACGTGCGTCCGATCGTGCACGTTTATTGCTCAATGACCCCCAACGGCAATGCCTTAAACGTGTATCCCAAAAAGGGTTAATCAATGCAATTGTCCAAAAGCTCCAGGGGTTTAACAGGAGCACACGCAATATTGTTGACGTAATCGCAACGTTGTACTCGACATGCTTTCATGTCGGACTCCGCGACACCAAGAAATTAGACTTGCTACATGCTGGCATTTGTTAGAGAGTCCTAGTACTGACGCCGGTTACTGAGTAACTGTTCCAGTCGTCAGGTTAAAGGCTATATTCTTACCATCGTGTAATATATACTATAACGACTGAGGGGCACACAGCCCTAATCTCTTGCACAAACCAACCTGCGGCCAATGCTGACCTGGAAATAATGTAACTGAGAAAAAGAGCCAGCGATGCAAGATCGCTCTGAGCTGTTACATTTAGTGCCAGAGAAAAAGGTAAACTTTGCAATAGCATATGAATACACATATGAAAGTGTTTATATATACATTTTTTGTCGATAAAAACCTAAAACTTTACACCCTGAACACGTGCAAAATGTATGACATTTCATCCTTCCACTGCATATAACGAATGACTTCTGGAGGAAAAACAAAATAATTTTTTTTAATTATATACATCAGACACATGAAAATCATCCCATGTGACATTTTCAAATGTGTAAATCTATCTCAGAAAAGTGTAGTTTGCCAGTCTATTTTTTCTACATTCACTGTAACTGAAATTAAAACAGTTCGCCTCTTTTGGGTGGAAACGATCTTCGAACATTAGAGTATTCGTGCCAGCTGCTGCCGTTCTTAATTTTCGAAAAGACATTTTCCCTTTCGTTGCAATAGACAGCCTTGTCTCTGGTACAGAACTTGCCATGCTTGCCTTTCTAATTGTGTACAGCAACTTTTTTGACAGTTGTTCCGTAAGGCTAGATTAGTTTCCCATATCTGGTTAAGAACAATGTCAGGACCGACTCTGGGTGGTTGCAAGGTAATTCAGATTCAAACGTAAACCGCAGATTTAGCATGCTGCAGTCTGTTTCAGCACGACGCGCGGGATGCATTGGGCATTGTGCTCTTATCTTAGGCGATCAGTAAACGTCTCATCTTGTGCCCTTGTCACGTTTGAGCAGCCATTTATTTCTATGCCCACAGAGCTGATCTTTATTTCGTTTTTCTACGTATAACTTGATACGTGCGGGGACAGGAACAACATATATCCTCTTTCGAGTCTGATCTCGAGTTGCTCCTAACTCCTAATCGGGGTACACTTGCAGTCGAAAAACCAATGATTCTGGTTTCGTTGGAAATTCTCTTCTGCCAAGAGTGATCAATTTACTGGCCGGGTATCTAGCAACATACCTAAGTCAACAACAACACTGACTTAAAGTTAATGACAACAATCGCCGTATGTTAACTTTGAAAATCAGTTGAAGTGGACACCTTGTTAGCCAATTAAACATCTGGCTATTTGGTTTGACACTATTACACGGCCAATCCCCCGGCATCTATTTTAATATTAAATACAATTAAATATTTAGGTTAATCATCTAGCTATAGCCTGAAAATTATATTACAACTGAAACTTTCTTTTAGCATCTAGACTAGCAAGCCAACTTCCAGATACAAACGTGCTAGATAAGTTACTGTAACTTGGCAAGCTTGCAAAAACTCGCCAGCCAGAACATTCAGGATTACCCCGTGTCGGTAACCTCGTTCGCTAGCTAACATAAATCTAGTAACCAAGCTAGCTGGTGTCACTGCATTTGTATGCAAAGAAACACAAAATGCTCACGCTTACAACTCAGCTACTAGCTAGCGCCTGCGTTTGAATCAACAGTAACCGGGTGGACGAGGGACAGGGCTTGCTTTTAAGAGATCTAGTTAGAGAGCGAACTGGCACAAGACACTTGAATTATTCAGGTTCCACATGTAAATATAATTGCTGCGTCGCTACAGTATCAGAGTTTTCCTGCCTCATCCAGACTCAACCCTTATTGGCTTTCAAGGGTACTGTTGAGAGGAGCCAACAACAAATGTATCCCGTAAACATTCACAATAAAACACCGTCAACCAGCTAGCTGAACTCATCAGCTCTCTCCATTTCATTAGCTAGCTAGCGACAGAATATCGCTAACTCTCAAGCAGCCACTGTTAATGAACTTTCGGCATTAAATATTCTCCACGACATATTCTCGCAGACTTAAAACTCCCTCCGTTTTTGTTAACTAGATTGCAGCCAGGCTAGCCAAAATTTTCCCACGACGAGGTTCCCATCTACGCGCCCGAAGAGAGGCAGTGTGGGATTCCATGAACCGTAGCTTGCTAGCTAGCTGCTAAATAACCCCCCAGTTTTTTCTCTTTCCTTTTTGTAACTCACCGTTTGAAATGTTCGACAATTTTTTCCTCTCGTACATTTTCGGGTAAATTCCCCACCCATAGGTGTCTGGTTTCCCGGACCATACTGTGTATTCGTGTCCCCCGTTCATACAGATATGTTTTCTAACGTTGTAGTCTTGACCGGTTGAGTACGTCCGCGTTGCGAATTGAACGCCAAAGGATTCCGCGTACAGACCAGCGACGACTCGCTCCTGCCCGATCCCACCATTAGTTCTCGCGCTGTGTGTGATTCTCTGCTCGGCTGCGAGCGCGCTCTGCCGACGGAGCCGCGCTCTGTATACTTCGCGTGACTTGCGCGTCCCCGAGACCATGCGACCGCCTTGCTCCGCTTGCTCCGCCAGACGTTTTCATTTGGACCCTTCAACTGCGCAAGCGCCGTATCGAATTTTTTTCTTTCTTTCAACACACCGCGGACAGTGCGCAGGCGTGAAAAATGTTTGGAAAGCGAAAATGTGTGTGGGGGGATGGGCGGCGTTGTGAAATAGGCAGTATTATTGCGCAATGAAAACGTATGACACTTTCAAAATTAATCAGTTTCAACAGAATATTTCAACAGAATATTTAACGTTGCTAAAATGATTGTAAACTGCCATAAGAATACATTACCTTCATGAGTAACTTTCACACAATTACAGGGGTAGTTGATAACATGGACAAGATAAATCAGTCAATAGACCAAACAACATACAAGCATTATTAAGAAATTGCGTACTGTTTTTAATAATGTAGTTTTGTTCTTCTGGCATTAAGCAAGTATTCTAGACAGCCGACGTGTGCATTGCGTCTCTGTGGCTGCAGGCGGTGCTCAGCGGTCACTGATATGTGAGTGTCATTTAAAATAAAGGTCAAATTTGGTGCTGACAGTACAGGTCTGCTGATAACCTGGCTCACGTAAATATGCTGAAGAATATAATTTAAAAACTATATCAACATAAGGAACTTATCCAGACAGTTTAAATAAGCAAAATGTGCTGGATATATGAAGAGGCTTCAATCACCAATGAAAAATGTTATTCACGTATCTGAAAAAAAATCTTACTTGCGATGTGATGTGTGTTGTTTCTCTGGCTGTATTCTACATCGTTAAAAGCTTCAGAGAGATACAATGTGAAACAACTGATAAAAAGTAGGCAATACAGAGAGCCTGGAGAGAGTGAGAAAGTGCCTTCAGAGGGTAAAAGTAGGGGCAGAGGATGAACATTTAGACTATGGATTATGTCACATTAGATTATGTCACATAATCTCTCCTATATATTTTCACAAGTTACTAACCTTTGCCAGGGGCCAGGGAATCATTTTCCCTTCTTGTGTTTTTATTCTCTTTGATAGGAATAAAGCACCCTATATGGGAATTTGATTGTAAAGAACACTACACAAAATACAAGATGATTGATAATTCACTGAGAATATTAAGACAACCACATCCATTAAAGAAAACCAAAAATTCTCAGAAAGAAACATTAAATCCAAATTGTCATAGGCTGATATGGCCAACCTGGGAAAAAATGCTTTTCAGGCTGATTTGTTACCACCTTTGCTAACCTCAACGGTTAAGTCGATCAATAGAAAATCAGAAAAGTGGAATATTCTTATTTTTCATAGCTCAGTTCATAATACAACATTCAACATTTCTACACATCCAGTTCTGGTGACCACACAGTAAGTGATAACATACCAAACAAGAAAACAGGCCATTATCACAGTTCCCGTCTTTATTGAATAAGAGAAAGAATGCAGGAAAACCATTGTCAACAATGTCTAAAGCTACATGTATTTGCTACGTATTACTATTTAACATATTTCATTGTTCATTTATTGTGATGCATGCTAATTGAAAGACAATATACAATAATAGCCTTGAAATATGTTGAAGGGGTTGTTTTGTGTTATTATTAATGTCAGTCACCCAAATGTACAAAGGTACCAAAGAAAGACTGCCGTGGTTATAGTTAGAACAGGGCGAGTACTTCAGCTGCTGTGGTCAGTCAGCATTACCGCACAGCCTGAAGCACCACCCACCAACGCGCAAGTATGCGGCAAAACGAGATTTGGACATACAGAGAACGCGCATGTGCAAAGCCACTTTTCAACACGCTCTCGGATCACATCTCGGAGAACGGTAGTCTTCTGGTGGTGCGGTCTTCACAGCAGAAATTTCTGGAACATAGTCGCTGAGAAAAAGGATTAGCCATCGAAATGTTCATTCTCGGAGGAAATTACCTGTACACTGTTACTACCATGGTGATCACGCAAAATCCATACAGGATCCAAACCGAAAGTGCTTGGAATTAAACATGTAATCCCACGCATGTTTATCCATGAATAAACATGCAGCACTGGTTAGGCTACAACCTTCAAAACTTGTTTTTAGCCTGAAACAAGCTAGCATGATAGCTAGCTAATGATCTTGAAGGAACAAATAAACTAGCTACGATAACAATAAACCTTTCTATCTGGGGAATATATGGTGGACACTGTATTCACGTGTTTTTTATTTAAACTTTCGAAACGGAGATACCCTGCCATCACTCTTTTTTACTCACACTACGGCCGTTTGGGATCTATTGGATTTTTATCGAATTAAAAACCACCTAGTTTCATCTGACGCCCTTCTGATCTTGGAACTCTTCATGGAACGACTAGCTATCAAGTGAAACTACCAATGGACAAATATAAAAGCCGTTTCCCACTATGATTCTGCACTTTAAAAATAAGCATACTAAGCGAATAATTGTCTGTATTGTTAGTTAGCTAATGATTTAGCTAAATCGGAAACGGTTTTGCTACCCATTCTGGGGTAGGGATGTACTCTGATTTTATCCTGAGTTTTTATGCGCTAAAAAAGGTAAACATGTAGTCTATTCTGTTTTTAGTTAGAACTGGACTTTTCAAAATCTGCTTCAACAAAAATGATGTAGCTAGCTACATTTTGAATTATTGCCTGATCCCTCTTTAATTCACGGTATCTTACCACATGTTCTTGTAAATTTAGGTCATTAATTAGCTAAATCCCTAGACTTTTAGCCTTCACGTCAGACGCCATTTTGTGCGGGTGGAAACCTTTGTATCCGCCATTTTGGGTTAGCTCGTAAGGCAGCTGAAATAGCCAGAGGGGAATTGACTAATCAGATTGTGTGCAGGCAGTATACACGAAGTATTTGTGGAACAGGTAACAGCAGCTAGCAAGCGACAGAGCCTGCAGACCCACCGCCGTACTGGTCAGAATTTGGTGACTAGTAGCAGTCAAGGGCGGTTCTCATTTTAGTCATCCAGCTACTTAAATGTAGACTTGCAAACAAGAATACTGTTTTGTTGGGGGTTAGATTCAGTCCAACACTCGGAATTCTCAAATAAGACAAAGCATTTTGGAATTTAAAAAGACAACGTAGCTAAGTTAGGGCAATTGGAATCTTACATTGGATAGAGTACGATACAAAGTGACACAGCGTTATAATACATTAGTGTTCATAAATTAGAGGTTCGTCCACATTTAGTAACGGGCTGAGGGCCACGTGTGACTTGTTAGGTCTCTAGTGTTTGTGCAAGGGCTCCAGCCCGGTAGTATACAAGCGGTCTTCGATATTTGGTTATCTAAAAAGAAAACTACCGAAATGTTAACGAGTCCATGTTTTAAGGAATATCAGTCTTCGCTTCCATCATTTTAAAAGGTAAAGAAAGGTTTCTGTCTTACACAAGCAGCAAAGCGGAACGGTTAGGTTTCTCCAGAGCAACCAATACTTTTATTACAAAACAAGGACAGCAAGGTTGTTCCAGCAACATGAGAGATCTAACAGATTTTGAAAGAGGACAGATAGTCGGTGCCCGAATAGCAGGTGCTTCGGTCACAGAAACGGCAAAATTATTTAATGTGTCAAGGGGAACAGTGTCGAAAATTATGACGGCATACGCCAAACATGGAAAAACTGCATCAGGGAAGAGAAACAGTGGTCGTAAGTCGAAGCTCACCGATGCGGACAGACTGACGCTTAACCGAATAATTGCTAAAAACCACAAAACAACGGCCTCAGAAATTACCACGGAATTGAATCTACATCTCCGTGACCCAGTCTCAATAAAAACTGTGCGTCGTGAGCTTCACAAAGCTTACTGTAGTACGCGCCTTACTGTGGGGAAGGGCAAGGGCAAAACAACCACACCCTCTCTGACACAGAATGAGCCAGTGCACCTGGGCAGCGTTAACGTAACGAACACGGGCGTCAACTGCGAAACACCTTTTTTATCCGTAGTGAGGGGACGAGAGCGAAAGAATGAGGGCGAGGAGGAGAACGAGGTGGAGGAGGTGTTCGAGCACGAGGTCGAGAGTGAGAGCGAGCAGCAACCCGTGCAACCGCTGGTACCCTGAAAAGGGACAGTGTTTGTAGTTTTTTGCCTTGATTTTAGTTATTTTTTGTGTTGACTGGAGTGTTTTATTTATCGCCTTTCGGCTGCCACACAATAAACGTCGGACCCGGAAAACATAGATCCAGAACTCCAGTCTGATCATCTCCCGAATCAGACCACGGTTACGGCGTGTGACACTGATGTTTATGGTAGGGCAGCAAGTCGGAAACCGCCGGTGGTGTGACAACGCATAACATGGTGTAATGAGTATAAAACCTGGACTTCTGAGCAGTGGAAGAATGTATTATGGTCTGATGTGTCACCTTACTCTTTTAAATACAATTTGGACAGGATTGTCTTTAGATGAAGCCTTCAACCCACATTGCCTGTTCACAAATGTTAAACGTGGTGGATCTGTTATGGTATAGACAGAAATGTCGAGTAAGACACTGGGTTTAATTATTACTCTGCAGCATAGGAATACAAAACCGTCTTAGGTGACCACATGCAAACAATGATTCCTCTAGATGTTGTATTCCAAAATAATGCTTCCATACACACCACTAAACAGATTCAACAGTGGCTTCATGAACACTAGGATGAAGTCAAGCACCCTCCATGGCCTCCACAGTCAGCAGGTCTGTCATCATGGAACATTTATGGGTGCTGGAATGCAGAATGCAGAGCAGGCTTCCACTACTTCCATCTCTCAGAGCTGATGGCTTTCCTTGTAGAATGGTGCAGTATCCCACTAGAAACAGTTCGAATCTGTATAACAGCATTCAAAGAAGGTTTGAAGCTGGTCTGAAGGCAAAGGGAATTCAATTATTTTGTTTACCCCTGTAGATGAAAGTCAATTCAAAAAAGACTGGCAGAAGAATAACACTGAGTTTTTGCAATAACTACTTGGTAATGTTAGCTAGCAATGATTAGTGTTACAGGCTAAGTCTGTTAAAGCTGATGTGCAAGTTAACAAGATAATTTCATGAGAAATGGGACATTCTTTGCATTACGGTTTGAAATGGATAGTCTACTTTAATCTCCCTTTCTGTCACATGCTACATATAGGATCACTGTCTTACAAGAAACAAGGAATCCTGTCCATTTATTTGTTTCTGTCATAAGCTGTAACGGGAAATGTGCCTTGGTTTTCAGGAAACTAACTTTATCCCTCATTATCCCTTGTAATTTCTCAGGAACTACAAAGGCCATGCCTTTAAATATCATTGAGTAAACAAGCTTCTTTAGCTTGTGCTATTGATGCTTTAAAGCTGGTGACTACAGCCTAAATTCACTAGTGTCGCATATGAAGTGTATTTGAGTGTAGACTGCCCTCTGGTGGTAAAACAAGTGCCATCTCAAGGGTGACTTGCAATATGAAGTGTCAGTCAGAAACGGCAATGGATTGGAACAAATCCGAGCAGAAATGGGGAAAAATAAGACAAAGAGAAGACATCTGTATTCACTGAAAATGACAGATAGTGCAATCATGGCCATGTTGTAGTAATGATATGAATGAAAGCTTGTGAAGAAGGTGTTGGAAATCATTTTCTTCTAAAGTTATCTGAGAGGATATGGCAGAGGAGGGGTCAGGAAGAACAGAATGAGAGGGGAGGTCCTAGAGTGACCCTCAGGTTAGAGAGGAGAAACTGATGGATGCCATTAGAGGTATATGGAAAGACAGGAAGCAAACAGAGGTTAGATTTGAGTAGGATTAAGATGGTGACATCAGATATTGGAGATATCCAAAATCTATTAAAATTCTATTCTTCTCATTGTACTGTCTGGTCTATCACAGTTTCCTGGGCTATCTTGGTTTGGCCTTTGTAATTCCTAAGACAATACTAGGGTTTCCCGATAGGCCAGACAGAACAACAAGAGCAATAGCTGTTCAACATCTGCGAAGTAACAGCTGGAGAAAGTATTCTTTTATTTGCATAAGTACCACATTATCTAGAGCAACTTATATAGCAGACACCATCTGTTTATACAATTGGATATCTGCTGGTGCAATTCACATCAAGGGCCTTTCTCACGGGAATTACAGCAGTGCCCTGCCTCAGTACTGAACCTGCAGTCTTTGGGTTTGGTTCCAGTTCCATAAGCATTAAACCACACTTCTGCCATCAGCAGCAGAGGTTCCAAGAATAAAAAGAGCTGGAATATGAAGCAAACCACCACAAAGCATTAAGCCCATCAAAACAAATTCAATATATTAGTTTATTTTTTCTGTTATGTTTTTTCATTTTTGACATTATATAATAGTATTGTAAGTACATATTATATGATATATAAAAATACATGACATAATAAAATGCTTGGAAATTGTTAATGAATAAATATCTTTGGTGCATTGAAATTCCTGGTGCGTATTTAAAAAGAGTGCACAATACATGAACAATTAAAAATTGGAAAATATCAGAAATCAGAAATGACAAAACTCATACGTTGCTACATATATCATGTACGCAAAGATTACTCTTTAAACAGGTATAATGACCTTTTTTATGAATATCAAAATATCAAGACATTCAGTGGTCCCGTTCTATTTTTCCCTCCCATTAAGTACTTGAAAATAGGCAAGGACCCACAAGCTCAGCACTTTCAATTGTTCTGTTGCCCCACTGTGGATTTCACTGTCCTCAATGTGTCCCCGACCCTTCTCTGGGGGGTGTGTCCTCTTCGATGGGTCTCCTTAGGGATGGCCTTCCTGGAGCAGGGTCACGTGGCAGGGCTTGCAGAGAATCCGTCCGTCCAGAGGGTAGCAGCCCTGCTCGTTCGGCTCGGTAGACAGCGAGATGCTGCAGATCTGAGAGACAAAAGAGGCCGAGTTCAGTGCACGGAACACAAACAATCACACAGGTAAAACTTGGCCACCATTAAACAACACAATTAAGAGCAACTAATTTTCACACTACAGTCCCACAGTGCACTGACAGTGGTGTGAAAAGGGAATGAAGACTGACCTACCTTCCCCTACCTCAACTGCTTTGGGCACCTAGTCACTGTCAGCAGATGGCAGGGCCAGTTTCAAACCACCCCTGACACATTTGTCATGGGACCTTTACGGAGAAGGACTATCCCATATCCACCTTCACAGACATATTTGCTGTTTACTCACAAGAGGAGACACAGTGTACAGGGTCTACAGGTCTACAGTGGCACTTGTGTTCTACAGTCACTGCTATCCCACATAGACACATCGGAGTGTTCACCTCGCAGCGGTAGCAGTCCTCGTGGAAGGAGCGGCCCAGGCACTCCACGGTGAAGCTGTCCTTGCCGTCCTCGCTGGGGATGATCAGCTGCTGGCACGCACTGCACTGGGGCGCGTATTTCCTTCACTCCCAGGGACAGAGAGGCAGCCATGAGTCATCAAACACTGAGAATACTAGCAACAATTAACAACATTCATTCCCAGCTCTGGTTTTCAGCCATGGACCCAGAGTGCCTGCAATACTGACATGGCCCTTTGCTACATAATAATAGCAGAGGTTTATATTTGTGTGTGTCTGTGTGTGTGTGTGTGTGTGTGTATGTGTGTGTGATTCCAGGAAGGGGTTTCAACTTCATGCATATTGAAAGCAGGAGTGAAGGCATGGAAACTGGAATGTGTGCACGCACATGCTTACCTGTAGTAGTCAGGAAGACAGTACACTTCCCCAACCTCCCCCTGAGCAAATCTCTCCTCTCCAATTGGTCGGCTGCACGTTGTGCAGATAAAGCAGGCCGGGTGGTACACTCGTTCCAGTGCCCGAATTACATGGTCCTTGATGACTTCCCCACATGCCCAACATTGCTCCAGGCTGGCCTGAAGGAGGGCACAGAGACAGCAGTATAGGAAAAGAGTACTAAGGAGTACGACGCTATGCTATGCTGTGCTATACGGTACTCTCCTCAATTTTACCGAATTTATGTATGCACATAGCAACAAAAATATGACATTGTTACACATATTTCTAGTGTTCTCACTATTATCATTCCCTGCATCCATTTGTGTGGACACTGTTGTTTATAGTTGATAGTAGTTGATTGTACCAGGTAGCAGTCCTCGCAAAGCGGTATCCCAGCTTTGTTGTAGTACATCTTCCCAGCCAAAGGGACTTGGCACTGTCTGCACTGGAAGCAGTTTGCGTGGTACGTCCTGTTCAGGGCCTCAATGGCAGGATCAGTGAGAGCCACCAGCTTTCGGCAAAAGCCACACAGGTCTGTGAAGCGCATAATCCAAGAAAGGCAGAGATTACTCATAGGGCTGGAGTTTTTTGACGTTGAGATTTTGTAAAAAGCCAATTCCTTCCCATCTTTCCACCACCTCTGAATTCACCTCGGCTCTCGGGTTCTGCCTCATCTTCCAGGCCAGGCTGAATTCTTTCAGTTGGGTTGTTTGGGTTCCCACCACCAGGGAGCGCCCTCTCCCCAGGCTGCTGTTCAGAAGCGGTGCCCTTCTGTGAACACAAGGGCCAAGAGGAAGAGCTTAACAAAAGGTGCAGACCATCATTCAGATGGACAAAGAGATGAAGACTAGTTGTAGATAATCCGTGGGAAATGGAAGAGTGAGACGTTACTGTAGCGCACACAAAGGATCACACCATGTTCTTGTGCAGTACTGGTGACTTCTTTCCTAGGCAGCTTTGGCTCTGTCTGACATCACAGAAGGAACCTTGTGCATTTTACCTCTTTGGGCATCCAAACCCACCTCACATAAAGCATGTATGTAATTTCACAACCTTCTTCATATCACCAGTTCTGACAACTTGTGTTTTGCAGTTATGCCATTAATAATAAAGATCACCCATCAGCAGCAGATTTTTTTGTTACTAATATTATTTAATTATGTCTGATTCAGTAGCATCACCTTCATATGAACATTATATACACATTTAATCAGTTTAATTTTAGCAATAAGTTAGGTTACATTTAGTCATTTCAAACATGTAAAGCACAATCAAATAAAAAAGGAATCAGACACCTAAGGGGTGGCATTTCATTTGCCTCACTTGTTAGTCATAAATAATAATCAAAAATAATCTTCATTATTGAATAAAGGACAGGTAAGCCATCACCGATGTGGATATTAACAGGGATCAGGTGTTCTAATAAAAAATGTTCTCACCTGGGGAGCAGAATGGATGGGTTCACTCTGACAGACCGGGAGGGGGGGCTCAGGTTGGATGATGGTTGATGGTTCAAGGGGAGGAGGGGGAGGCATGGGGGGCCCAAGGTCTGTACAAAGCTCAGAGTCTGGTGCCATCGGGGGAGGGGGAGGAGGTGGAAGGAATTCTAAGGAGAGCAAGAGATACTGGGGCTATGAGTCCAAGTAGTAAGGTCCTCTTTCTTCATATAAATAAGGCGGATACAATTGCTAACAACAGTAGTTATTAGATATTTCTTTTTTAGACAATCTTATGCGGGGTGACTATAAAGCTGTCATGGCTGTCAATACACATTTAGTCCATACTGTAAGAGTTGTAAGAAGAGTGTAAGGACCTGGGAACAGAATGGCAAGTAGCACGTACATGCTATACATATATATAAAGCAGCCAAAAAAGTTGCAGTAAAATTATCCAGCCAAACAGATACAAGTGTATACACAGTATTTAAACATGGTATCTACACCAATCGCGAGGACAGCTTTTCTCAATTGCATAGCATAGAAAGTACACAACGAAGGGACATGAGCAACCAATAAAAAATGTAATAATAACAACAATATTAGACTAATATTTATCTAATATTCTAAGATTAATGTTATTTTTGGAGACAGCGTCAGGGTCCTTCTTTTCTACCTTCATGACCATGTTATATGTAAAACCTCCACTGGTCTGTCTTCATTACCCTCAGTGCTGCCGTGTCCAGCCGCCCCCCGGCCTGCTCCGCCTCCCGCTGTCAGGGGGCTTCCCGCCGAGGCAGGGGCCGGCGCCGCGGCGGCCGGGGGCAGCGGCGCCGGCGTGGGGCCGGGCGGGATGGTGCTGGAGGGTGAGGGAGTGTGAGAGGCGGCGGAGGCCGGGGCAGGAGCGTCTCTGGGCGCGTCGTGGTGCGTGGCGGGCGGGGGGCCGGCGGCGACGCCGTCCCTGGGACTCGCCCGCGTGGCCGTGTGCTCGTCCCTCTGCGCCGCGCTGTGCGTGCTGCCGCGTCGCGCCCTCGGGGTGACGGTGGCCCGGTGCGGCGTGGCCAGGGTGATGAAGACGGACGACACCATCCTCTTCTGGGGGGCCGCCGACGCCATGCCAAATTAATCTGCGCAACAGCAAACAAGCATTCCCTACTATTAATACTGTGATGGTGATTATAATGATTATAATGACAATAATATAATCTCATTAAAGACTCCCCAGTATGCATCTTTCAGTGTCTGTATATAGTATGCTTGCGAGCCACTATATACAAATAAATACAAATATGACAAGAAGGGGCAGCAGTGTGGTGTAATGGTAGTGAGTAGGACTCATGACTGAAAGGTTGCCGGTTTGATGCCCCAGCAGTTGTACACTCGGACAAGGTACTTAGCCCAAAAAACATTGCCACAGTAAATATCCAGCTATATGAATGGATAATATGTAAAACTGTAAGTTGCTCTGGATAAGAGTATCTGCTACATGACAATAAGGTAATGTAAAAATGTAATGACTTCAATAGCGAAACATTCGTACTCAGTTACATGGGACCGCACACACAAAATGTGCTCTGAACATAGAATAAAAGAGGTCAATGAACAACTGTGTGTTAAGCGTCTCTAGAGATGTTGCATGCTGCAGCGTACATATGACATACATACACATCAATACACATCAACTGGTTTACTCGAAACCTAGCTATTACCGATAAGAGCCCACTGAATACTGCTCTACTATTGAGCGATACAGTACCAGCTGAAACAGTTACCAGTCATAACCACGTATCTATAATTGACAGGCATACAATGTAGGACTGTGCACATACATGCACGAAACCCACCCACAAACACATCCACTCAAACATATCTATATTAGGGCATTTGGCTCTGTTTTGTTCTCTGTCTCAGCTATGGAGCAATCTCTCACAGTTAGTCTAGACTGCCAGCACAGCAATCCTTAAAAAAAAAAGAGTAGCTCAATAAGACAGTTTGATGAACGCCCATTTCATCAAAGGCAGACTTTGCTCAGGGGCTCTGTATTGCACGGCAGTGCTCCACCAAGGGTGGTGACTCCCACTGTGTCAACTCTGCCCACACAAATACACACAGAGGCTCTGTGCAGTGTGTGTCTGTGACATTGCTATGCGTCACCTGCATCTTACAGCTACGCCTGCATGTAGTCATGTGTTACTGGGACCCTATAGTTGCGCAACACAACTTGCTTTTCCGCGTTGAAGTTGAGTGCTCCTCGTCAGCAATGCATTGGGATGCGCGAAACTTCTCCCTGGTCCAGGTGGCGTCCCGGTGCAGCTAGACTGTCAACCTCAGCCCTGCGCCATCGCCCCCTCGAACCCTGCCCTCTCCCACGGCTGCCACCCTGCCTCGGTCCAGCTACTGTGGGATTCAATCAGCCTTCCGGCATAACAAACACTATAATGCCTAAATCCTCAGAGGTGGGCGGCGTGGCTTCTTTTCGGGTCGCCTGCGCTCCCCGGACTCCCGCCGCCCGCCGCCCTCGCTCTCCCTCACCCCGCGGGGCGCTCCTGCTCTTCTCGCAGAAGCGGCTGACTCACAGAGAGCGGGGCCTGCGGCCCTGACTCAGCGACCTCGCTGCCGAGTCAGCAAATGCACGGCGTCCCAGCGAGCGCGGCCCGCCCCGGGACAGCGGGCTTCCGAGTCAGCGCAGCGCCCGGGACGCGGGTTAGTGACGGAACCCGGGAAGATCCTTTGTGACATCACAGTCCGGAGACGCTGGCGGATCTTACCCATCCGCTCAAAGCGCATGACCACACGCTAAGCTAAGCGCCTGTAGAGATTAATGCCACACGTTGCTGTGGACTGTTTACATGCATACATGTGGGGATAGCCGCACACTGTATGACAGTGAATGCAGCTTTACATACAGAAACAGTCTGCCAGAGCGTACCAGTACTCTCCTTTTTGACCATTCCCCTCATATTCTCTCTCTCTCTGTCATATGCATATACACACAATCACACATAAGCACACACAAATTCAGTGGCCATCACTGTTAAATAGCTGAAATTCTTCAGCTTCACAATGATCATTGTTTCACTGGTCTGTTGGCATAATTATGTTCACTTTCAGTTTCAGGCTTATTCTCCCTGTGTAGCTTCACTCTCTATCTCGACGTGTCCCCGAAAAGTCTCTGTCCATTCTCAGTTTGTCCATTAGCAATGCTCACCACTGCTACTATGCGAGAAGGAGCTGCTCGGTAATTAGAGCAGCTATTGTTTTAGAAGCGCATGACTCCAGCCTATCAGCTTTCTCAGTCTCTCTCTCTCACTCTGTCTATCCCGTTCCTTTCCGCTCTTAACGGCGCATTCTTACCTGAGGGGAGAACGTGCCCAGAAGTTTGTTCTTCTCTCTTCTTTTCTCTCCCTCTCTCTCTCTCTCTCTCTCTGCAAAGCTGCTCTGTTCCTGTGTCAGTCCCGAGCAGTCACTGAGAGAGGACTCCGGCAGAAACAGCGACTATCTAGAAAAGGCCACTCCTTTTCCTTCAGTGGCTTATTCACGGCCTCCCTCCTCCCTCCCCCCTTTCCCTCTTTACCCCCCCAAATGACAACAGCACTTTCCCAACCGTAAAAGGTGAACAGTTAATCACTGACAAAACGCAATAAAATGCACGCACCCACACGCAAACACACACACACACTTACACATGCTCACTACCCACACCCCCCGCCCCTTCCCTTTCTTTACTCTGGAAATCCGTCAGGATGTGACACTACCTGCCTGCTCTCTCTCTCTATCTCTCTTTCTCTCCCTTTAATCCGTATTTTTCTATCAACTTCATTGTCTCACCTCCTGCTTCCCCCTCAGCCAGCCTCACTCATTGTGTCTCCCCCCCTCCTTTTTGGCTAATACCCCTCGCCTTCTTTCTCTCCCCCTTCCCCCCACTCTGTAGAGCACATGTGTGGTTGCTTTTCAGTTAACATTGACTCTTATTATTTATTCATTATATTCTAATTTATGGGTCTGGAAAAGAGTCACACCAGCCAGATGTCATCAGTACCATTATGGCTAAGCTGGCTTGGGGGTCCAGGGCGCTGTGTGTATCCACCATCTGACTGCACCCCATGTTTGTCTTTAATCGTTTGCACAGAAAATGCAAAAAAAGAATAAAAAGGAGGGAAAGAAGCAAAAGTGATAGGAAAAGAAGGGGAATGGTCAGTAGTGGTGTATAGAGGGGAGGGAGAGAGACGTACGGAGGGATGTCAGTCAACGTTGAGGCAACATTGCAAAAATGTTGTTTGTGCTGCACGCGCATTTCCCTGTTACCGATACCGTCTCTCCCTGGCTTTCTCCTGAGCTCTATCTGCAAATATTTTGGCTGCAAACCGCCGTAACCTTGTCACGCCAGTGACTCTATTTCTGACGAAGAATTTGGAGAAAGGGGGAGAGCAAGAGAGAGGGAGAAAGAGAAAAAAGGCCAGAGATGGAGAACTGGGGAAAGGGGGGGAGAAATACAAATATTTTGAGAGGCACACTGGTGAAGGACGACAGGGAACAGACATGTGGGAGGGTACGAGCAGAGAAGAAGGGGAAATTATGGGGATGCATTTTACAGGCAAGCGGCAAGGGGTGAAATTTAAAGTTTAGAAAAGAGAGAAAGTAGGAAAGAAAGAGGGAGAGAGGGAGCTGGGTCGGGGGGTCTGTGTTGTTCCAGCGTCTGCAGAATGGAATGCCACAGTGATGTCAGAGCTGCGGGAAAGAGCATGCCCAGGAATGACATCACCCCCCTAGGCACGTGCCCCTCCCCCCACTTTTGCCTCTGTTGTCAGTCAAAGGACCAGGAACCCGAGTTGGAGGGGTGGGGGTAACTGACACCCCCTGTTCCTGCTCTGCTGCAACACCCCACATTGCACCAACCATTATTTCAGTCTCTCTTACTGCAAAAGGAAGTTGCCCAGAACCCTGCAAATTTGACACAAACACACATGGAAAAATCGTTTGCTACTGCAACCCAAGGGCGTTCTGGTGGCATTTGCCCATTGTATAAAGTTATAAGGCAATTCCTTCAGGCAAAAAAACTGTTTGGTTCTTCAACACGTCAAAGTGTGCACAAAAAAAGCACCGGGAGATGTAAATGATTCTGCTGCAAGTGCGTATGGGTGCATCATAGTGTGTGCTGGTGCGAGAGAGAGTATGTATGTGAGGACGTGGGTGTTGCGTGGTGTGTGCACCTCGAGAGGGTAGGTTTGCACCAGGGTGTGAGAATACGTACATATGACTGCTCATGCTTGTGCCAGTATGTGTGAAAACATGCATCTCAGTGAGTGCAGGTGACCTTCATAACCATCCTGAACTGGATTTCATTGCTCTGCAGAACTAACAAGCATGTCGATTTACATAAGAATCATGCATTGGTGAGCTCAATTTATTCCTCACTGCATCTGTGATAGTGCTACATGTATGTGTGTCATATGAAATCAATTCATTTATAAAGAAACACAATTTTGTAGAAGGGAACGATGTTGACTGATTGCAGCAGGATTTCTATGTTATTCCTAAAATGACTTGATGTGAAGTGCAGAAAGGAACTGCAATGACACAATATCAGACACAAGTAAGTATAAGGTACTATCTGCAGACGGGTGGTCCTTCCTTGCATGCCTGTTCATTCCGGAAAAATAAATGGTAATAAAAATAGTTCATAACAATTGTAAGTTTTCAGCCTCTCCTTTTTGTAGTTCACAGGCCACTGGAGTCTGTGTGTGTGTGTGTGTGTGTGTGTGTGTGTGTGTGTGTGTGTGTGTGTGTCTGTGTGTGTGTGTGTGTGTGTGTGTGTGTGTGTGTGTGTGTGTGTGTGTGTGTGTGTGTGTGTGTGCAAGTGAGGTGCACTCTGGCCGATTCAGCACATTTTCAATCTGACTCACTGATATGCTGCATTAAAAACCCCCTCATTTCCCACACACTGTGGAGCACACGCAAACACCCCCACACACACAGACACACACACACACACACACCCTTTCCCTTCTTTATCTCTGGGAATCCAGCGGGATGTGACTGAACCTGCCTGCACCCTCTCTGCAGTAACACAGCAGCAACATGAAAAGGCAGCACCACACTCATCTCCCAGCAGCGAGCATTTCCAAAGAACACCATTTTCTCTGCTGAACGAGACAGGTATACAAAGGAGAGGACACGCGGCCTGACGACCATGCCTCAATATCATTGTAAAGGGACATCCATCAAACACAAACAAAAAATACACAGTCTGAGCAAACAGGGATGTACTACATGTCGTAATATAATGTCAGTCAGAATAAACAACAATGAGAAATAGAAGATGGCAGCAAAGAGTCACACAACCAGCTGTTTCCATTAGAACATCCAATCACAAGTAGCCAAAAGCCAGCAGGCATTATCAACCAAATTGACTATTTGCGTTTGATCTTTAATGATTGATCCTTTTAATAGGGTCATGAAAGATTTGACCCACTGCACAATTTATTCCTTTAGGCCCTGACATGTACCATTTTAACCTCA
The DNA here is from genome assembly GCA_019176425.1 of Megalops atlanticus. Classification (NCBI taxonomy): domain Eukaryota; kingdom Metazoa; phylum Chordata; class Actinopteri; order Elopiformes; family Megalopidae; genus Megalops; species Megalops atlanticus. Next base: position 10,024,661 of record CM032879.1, read on the forward strand.
AACTGCACTTCTTTTGTGCAGGGTTGACACGTTGATTTGTAGTCAATTGAAGTGACTATCAATGGCTGCCTAGTCGGTGTTGTGTGTCCCTCTGGAGTGTCACATGTGCGTTAATGGATGTGATGATTCAGCATGCGTTGATGGGCAAGGTGCACGGTCCATCACTGAGATCCATGGGCTCAGCTGTTTGAAATGCTCCCGGCCCCCCTCGTTCTTCCCCGGGTTATCTCCCCTCAGGGTTCAATCTCTCCCCCCTGATTCTCTTTAACATCCCCCCACACCAGTTCCCTTTATACTCTGGTTCTCCGTCCTCCATTTTCTCCACCCCTCTCTCCTTGTTTCTTCCACAGTGTGCATCAGATATAAATGAAGAAAACCTTCAAATCCTATTGATTTCTTCTTTGTGTTTTTGCACTTCTTCCTGTTAAAACCCTTCTCTTTGGATTTGCCAACTGCACATTAGGCTTCCCTTACTGCAAAGTCCCCTGCATTGGCACGGGGGTGTGGGAGTGTAGTGAACACTACAAGTCCCATAGTGCATCAGGAGAGCAAATGCCGAGCAAAGGACAAGCGCATCTCCCCAATGTCACCTGAGCGACTTGTACGTACCTGGCACAGCTCAGACTCAGCCTGTGCAGGGATCGAGCACCTTAGCCAGCTGAGCACTCAGTGGCCCATTGATTTCAGTTTCAATGAAATATAGAGCCATTTTTGGCCTCAGTTCTGTTTGAGTTGTTTTCTTTGCACTTCATGTCCATTACACTGACCTGGCTCCTTGGGTGATTTTATGAGAACATAAAACCAAAGGAACGCATTTACCTGGACATACCAAGCATTTTTGACTTGGCTTTATCACACCCATTGACTCAGTGTATGCTTGGCATATCCAACTGAACATGAACTGGTTCATTCTCCAATGTTTGTTAGCCATTCAGGGATAACTCTGGGATATCCAAGGCTCTGTTCTGTAAACTGACACATCTTTCAGAGAACAGCTGTCTGTGCCCTTGAAGTGTCTTTTTCTCCCACTCTTTCTTCTCTGATCTGTGCACCTACAGATTCCTCCTGTGCTCCCATCTCTCTGTCTCTTCCTCAGTATCTCTCCTCCCTCTCTCCTCATATTGCAACATCTGGTAAATGATTGAAAAGGACATTGAACAGAGATATGTAACAGCACACATGCCTGCCAGAGAGGACAGTCTGGCCTCCCCTTCTTCCACACCCAAGCACCATCTCACTAGGTGTTATCTGTGTCTCAGCATTTGCATTATGCATGTGTGTCCGTGCGTATCTGTGTGTGTCCCTGTGTTTGTCTGTATGTGTGTCTGTATCCCTGTGTGTGCCTATGTGTCTGTGCGATCGTGCGTCTGCATGAGTGTGTGTATATGTGTTTGTATGTGTATGTATATGTGTATCCCTGTGTCCGTGTGTATCTGTGTGTATATGTCCCAGGGTATGTGTGTGTGTCTGTGTGTGTTGGTCTGGAGACATGGCTTTGCTCTTGCAGTCTCTGGGTCTCTGGGTACAGGCAGAATGCCTAAAGGTCTTTATCTCTCCTGGGGAGTGGAGATGACTTTAGACGACTCCTTGGACTGGACTCTGTGCTCCAGCTTCGAGGAGGCTTGCTTGGAATCTCATCTTCCTCTTCCTATTGGGCAACAGAGATAAACCAATCACCAGTTTATGGTTTACAACTGTCTTGGGTAGATTCCTGTGGGTGAAGTCATTTCCTGTGTAGAAGCACTGTGTCATTTGCATTTGATATTGTGCTTGGGCATATGCTGAATGTTGTTTATGATTAGTGTGTTTGGTAAGGCCATACAGGCCTGGCATCATTTACAGCAAACATGTCTATGAAGCATGTATTCATCCATCTACCCATTTATTTAGTCATCACAAAGGAAAATAAAGCACGGAAGCATGACTCAGAGACATTCCCAGACTTGGACACAGACCAACTGCAGCAAAAAAACCGAGCTGTTCCTGCAGTAACATAGATGGGCCACACAGGCGGGGTGGGGGGTGGGGGTGGGAATACACACTGCATTTTCACAGGCACCAGAGGAGGCCCTGCATAAGTTTACTAAACCTTTTATTGTCTGGATGGGGTATTCACACTGTCCGTGTCCACCACAAGCCCATTGTGACTATATAGGGAGCAGCCCATCTGTACAGCACATGCCCTGAAGTGGTGCTCAGGAACAGACAGACAAAAACATGCAATCTAGTGATTGGGATGTATGGTAGTATCCTTCCCTTGTGTAGTCAGGTTGCACAAGTTTACTTGAGGTAGGGCTTGAATAGTGTTATGCTCACACTCACTTGTTTGGGAGTGTTGTTAGCCTGGTATAACAAGCTAGAGACTCCTTACCACCGGCATTGGTGGCAGCATAGCATAGTGGTAAGGAGCAGTACTCATAAGTGAAAGGTTGCCAATTCAATTCCCTGCTGGGATACTGTTGCTATACCCTTGGGCAAGGCACTTAACCCAGAACTGCCTCAGTAAATATTCAGCTGTATAAATGGATAACATGTAAAAAATTGTAACCTATGTAAGTCGCTCTGGGTAAGAGCATCTGCTAAATGAATGTAATGTAACGTGTGAATCGCCTCCCGCCCAGTGCTCACCTCCTCCGGCAGGCAGTCCAGCAGGTCCTGTGCGGGTATCAGGCAGGCCGCCTCGCCCAGGAAGCACATGAGAATGTGCGCCACGTCGGCCCAGGTCCCCACCGTCAGCATCAGCACCAGCAGCGCCCCCAGCCGCAGCACCACCGTGTGCATCAGGGCCTCGCCACCAGGGCGGCGATGCTGCTCCTCTGGAGGTGGCGGGAAGGCCGAACAGGCAGGTTGTGCTTTGAGAGCCCTGTTCTATTTGCCTACACCTTTCATGAGAGCCCATCACCCTGTCCACAAGTCTCTCTCCATCTTGTCTTGTCTCCCAATTATCTACTGCTCTCTCACTATTCCTGTACACAGTTAAATCCCTGTTTCCAGTGGTTATGGGAAGCACCGCCCCCTAAGCTACACTGAAAAAAATTCATCTCCCATCACAATGGCTGTTTACTTGCCAGCAAAACATTGTAATGCTCGAAGAAACTATTCTACTCTCCCACAGTTGCACAAAGGAGGCACTGGCCCTGATATTAGCCCGGTCATACAACATAAGCAGCTTGCGACAATGGAGCGCACTCAAAGAGCCTGCCACCTCCTAAGATATCCCAGAATTCCCCCTGGCTCTCACTCACCCTGTATGTACACCACGAGCAGGGTGTAGCAGATAGTCAGCGGCGTCCAGAACCGGAGGGACTCCGCAGCCGACAGGAAGTGGCGGTTGACGGTGAAGGCGGCTGCAAAGGCACCCACGGCGAACGCCAGCGCCACAGCGCGGCCCAGGAGGGGCAGCAGGGTGCGGCCCGAGGTGAGGAGCGTGATGCACACACCGCAGTAGCGCTGGGAGCTGTGCAGCGGGTAGAGCGCTGCCACGTGACGCCACAGGCGTCCGCACTGGCTGGCCAGGAACCAGCTCAGCCCCACCGCCAGGAGGAGGCCGAGCGAGCGGTGCAGCGCCCCCTCCTGGAGGAAGTGGATGCTGCAGCTCAGAGCGCAGCCCAGGGAGAACTGGCACTGGATCAGGAACTGATAGGTATAGCTGGACAGCGTGTCCTGTTGACAGAAGTGGGGAAAAGAAAGAGGAATAAGAGAAATTAAAGAAACTATTGAAGGGAGAATGGGGATGGAAGAGAGAGTGCAGAGAGAGCGGATATATCATTCTGCAAGTGAGGGCCAGTTAACCAGCATCTTTCAACAAAACACCGTGTGAATTCTGCAGTGTGTGCATCGGTACTGTCCTCAGGAATAAACGGGTCTCACCGGTCCAGAGGTGATCCTGGCTGAGACAGCTCGGAGGCAAAACTCCAGAACCACCAGGGAGGAGGCCCGCACACCCACCATACCCAACAGCATGGCCAGGAACCAGAACTGAAGAGACCTGCTCAACCAGCCTTGAACCTCTCCCTTCGGACTTGATATCTCCTTACTGCTGTCTTCTTTCTCATCGCTACAGAGGGCAAAAAACACTGTCAATTTCCTTTATTCACAAACACTGGACTGGATTCTGTATCAGTGTGGAAATTCAGAATTTTTTTAAATTAATGTCCTTTCACTTTATATAGTAAAGACAGTTTTGGGAATAGGAGATGCACTGACTTGCTGTGCAATCACCACACAGGCATATATGGAAAGATTCCTCTCGCTCTCTTTACATACTGTAATCACTTACCGAGCTAATAGCTCCTGGCTCTCAATCTGACTTTCCTGAAGTCTGGCTACATTGTAAACAGCAACAAATATACCAACAACTAAATTTATGCACCTGGTGCAAGAATGGCAATTCATACCACTTTACTCCCTGTTAAGAAAAAGCAAAGTTACACATAAAGGCAACTTTCGAGACTCAGGCGCTCTCTGACTCACCTCAAAGCTTTGAGGAAAAGGTGGACTCTCATCAAACTACACATCACAGAAATACCACACGCAGCCAAGAGCCCTGCACAGAACACATACACAATAGCTACTATGGTCCCAATTGTCATTCCTGTTAGCAATATTCAATTACATTTACAGTTAAGTATTAAACCTTCATACTATTGAGAGCAATTATTGTTCATGGAACTATCTAAGCCATCTAAGAAGACTGAACAACAATAGACAGTTGCTAACATTAAGAACAGCAGCTCACCTTGCAGCAAACTATCCAAAGGGTTAGCTTCAAATGTCAGCCACCACGGCATGCCCGGTAGCCAGGAATGGATGAAGGATATCATTTTATTCGCTCCGTTAATTTGCCTCCTGTACCACTATTAGGATATTAAACAAACTGTTGCAAATTATTGTTGGCGTATTGTAATAAAACACACTGAAGTCCAAACGAAAACATTTGGACTTAAAAGACAACAAGCATTATGGCTACGTGAAAATCAAAAGAGCAAATTACGAAAAGCAAAAAAAATTCTACAGTGCGTCATGGTCAGCTGGCAGAACTACTCTCCATGCTGTGGTTACTGTCGTAAATGACAAAAGAAAAGTGGATTAGTTGTAATGTTGCTAGCATTCAGTCGCCTTTTCGAAATGTGCTACTTGCTGTCCGCTTCTCTTTGCTGTTTCAAAGGTCGCTATAGGGTCTCCCAGTCAATGAATCGTTTTTTGCGGACGTCTCTGAGTTTGATCTGATTGAGAAATCGTTAACAGAGAGGGGGCCAGAGTGGACAAGGACAAGATAACTTTGTCAGAAGAGATTCTGCCGAGAGACAGAAAGCGAATGAGTACTTTATCGCGCTATACCTGGGTAAACTCATTCTTACAACTCCTTCAGGAATGAATTGTGCTGTCAGTGTTGCAGAATTACACAAGTACACATTTCACACGTTTGTCTGGTAAGTCAAGCGACGAGTTCTGGAAGTTAGCTAACTCAGCTACCTAGTAGAATAAGGTGCACGTACGACTTGTGAGTTTGTTGGTAAAACAGCGCCGCCCTGTGGTCCACGAAGCACCCAGGGACAACTATGTGATTCGTTGGATCCCTTATTCTTTTGGAGCAATCTCTTCGTGACGTACTGAAACACATTACATTCCACATTATTGGGCTTTTAACTTTCTTCTACCACACTGCATTTTAGTGATCTACAGTTTGCCTAATCTACCCAGAGAGCCCTCTGTCTGTTTTAATGACTTTTCTGTACTGAAAAATAAAAAAACTATCAAAACCCTATATCGAGCCCTGCTTCTAAAATGTCTAATTTGATCTACGATACTAAATTTCTGATTACACTATTATTGCAGTCTGAGTGTTACACAACCCAGTGTGATGAGCCTACTTTTATTGCACTCCTCACTGACTCAACTAAAAACTTGTGTGTGCCTGTCAGTGGTCATCTGTCAACAGAGATGTCAGAAACACCTGTGATCTGTGGTCAACCGAAGCAGCATGAATCAGAAGCATTTTAAAAGGATCATGCTTGTAGTTGGTAATATTACTATTCTTAGTGCTAAATCATCTCCATCTTCAGTGGATGAGCTGTTTCTTGGCACCTCATTTCCTCAGTCACTGACACATTAAAGCCCAATTTTGAAACTTGCCTTTATTGAACACTGTTGTGAATGAGCTTCATGTCAAAAGTAAGACTTTTGTTACAATGACCATCTTTTTCAAGCTTTTCAGACACAAAAAAAAAAAAAAAAAGACAGGACACTTTTAACACCACACCCTCTTCAGTTGGATGCTGTAGCAACAGGATCAAGCTATAACTGTACTAAAGATGGAGGGTTTCCATTATTAAAGTACCAAATAGTGACACTACAAACTAACAGTACCTCTTAAATTGGATCATAGCATTGTAGAAGCCCCTCCCCTCTTCATTATTACAGCATTCTAGAAGCCCCCCAGTTCAGAGGGGTGGGGCAGGAGGACAAGTAACAGAGAGTGCTTCTGCATGGCTCCAGTCTTAGTTGACACTAAACATGAGCTTGGAGTAAGAATAATGTATCTTTATTCTATATCAGGCAATTTTGACACAAATCTGGAGCACCTTAAGAACCTGAGGCAAATCACACCCCTTAAGAAAGGGAGTCGTGTTTCCAGCCCAGCACTGTGTGAGCTCAATGAGCACAGTACCCTGTGCCAGGAAAATACATTCACAAGCATTTGTGCTTCCTGGATATCCCTGAAAAACAAGCGCCCGGGGTCAAAGAGTGTTCTTCATCAAGTCCACGACCCGACGTAGTCAGCGATCCCCCTGAATCCTTCTTGTTCAGCAAAGCATTTCCGTACCATGTGCCTTGGAGTTTCAGAACAACCAGTGTGTATTCACGTTTGGGGTTAACACCCTCATGTCTCGCAGCTTCTGGATAACATGTTAGTTCACACCCCTCCCACAATGTTAATAACTGATCTACAAGAAAATCATCCTTGTTTACATATGATTCAGCTTTTCTTCACAGATAACCGTTTTGCAAAGTAAGCGCTTTTTACCTGAAACATAACCTGGAGTTTTGCAAATCTAACTCCACCATGCAGGCCCTTGGAATCAGTACAGTCCTGCCTGAGTGGAATATCGCCTTATACAGACTCTAGGTAACAGGGTGTCCATTGTTTTTCAGCCAGACACAAATGACATCAGCCTTTTGACAAAAATCTCAATGGAAGCTGAACCAATGACTTTTGTGTGTAATAATGCCATGTTGTGATTATTGCTTCCCTAATTAACAGTACAGACAAACCCTAAAGAACATCCTAGTATTTATTAACTAATTAAGTAGTACCATCCCCTCGTCACCCGTCCCTTTGAATTGGTCAGTCCAGTGTTTGCTCCCTCTCAGACCACACTCTCCCAAAACGAATCACTTGTGCGATGCCGACACCAAGTCCCGCCCGCTTGCTCTCTGAACCAATGGCCTCTGAGCTCACGGGCATTCCCCTCAGCTCCGCCCCCGGCTGTCGTAGTACCGAAGGGCCCTCTGTCTCATGAGGTCCCAGAAGAGCATGCTGAGCATGGTGTGGGGCGCCAGGCGGAAGAACACGGGGCCCATCCCCTTGTACAGGCCCAGGGGCCCCTCTGTCCGGCACACCTTCAGCAGGCAGTCCAGGAAGCCCCGGTACAGGCGGCCCTAACGGAGGAGGGAGAGAACGGGCAGGTCAGACACAGGTGCGAAAGAAAGAAGGAGAGTCCTTGCTTTAGACCATCCTCCGTAGAGAGAGGAAAAGAGAAGCGAGACAAGGGAAGTCATGGTGATTAAAGCAGGAAATGGGATGGGTGAACCCACAAGCAGAGAGGGTGGGAGGGTAGGCGGCTGGCAGGGAGACTGGTGAAGGCCTCACCCTGTGCAGCTCGTCCACGGGCTGGTTGTAGAGCCGCGTGCTGATGACGTCGAACGGCGTCATGGTGATGGTCACGGCAACCCCGCTGATCATGGCGGCCGTCAAGGCAACCAGCCAGCTGTTCGGGCTAAACCACTACAAGAGACCAAAGCAGGGTGGGAGTAAAGCAATGAGCTGACTGATGAAACCCCTACATTAGGATGGTGTGCTCTTTGGTGTACATCTCTACCAACTCCAGATGTATACTCAGAGCCCAAGAATAAATACGAATAACCATTCAGTAAAATGATTCCGGATCAGTTGTTCGGAGCACCGTGACCCCAAAATCCCCACCTCACCTGCAACCGTGAGACCCAGTCCTTGGCAGAGCTGAAGGTGGCGAGCTGGGCTGCCGACCCCACCATGACCCTGGGCACCGCCCCATTCACGCCCCTCCACAGCCCAACCACGCCCTCGCGCCGGTATATGGTGGCAAACGCATTTGACACACCCTGAGGAAGGGAGGGAAGGGGGTGAAGCAATACCAAGGGAGAGAGAAGGGAAGAGACAAAAAGGACCATGGGTCATTATTGCGGCAAGTTTATTCTGACTCATGCTCTCCCCGCCCGCCCCAGTGGTGAGCACAGCTAAACTGTGGAAGGACCCGGCAGACACAGGAATGAGGAAACACTGGCAGCAGTGGGGGTGGAAGCACTGGTGGGGAAAGGAAAGCTGCACAACCAGTAGTAGCAGAGTGCATTTTTCCTGCAGGAGGAGCTCTCCGAGGGTGCAATTCACAGCGTGTGACGTGTCAAATGCCCTGCATACTTCCAAGGTGCTGTTCACGGCCTCTGGCCCTCCCGGAAACCTGGCACTGCAAATATTTTTGCTGTCAGCATTCATGGAGGAAACCAAATGGCAGTAAATAGGATAGAATATTTCAGCTTAAATTAATGAGGCAAGGAGACACAGCCAGCCGCTTTGATAGAAATATGAGCTGGAGACTGTGAGGGGTGGCGCCGTTGCCTTCAGCAAATATGAAATGATTAAAATCTAATTCATGACTATCCATGCCTGGCCTTAATCCTGAATCCAAGCGCTGTGTACACAGCTTGCATTGTTCATGCCTACTATACCATCCTAAACAATGTGGAAAATGGCTAATTTTCTTCTTTTAACGTTTCTTTTAAATAATTTCACATTACCCAAAGAAAGTGTAAGGTATTTCACAGGTTCAATGTCTGATTCATAGTAACCAAGGACGAAGCTGCAGATTTGAACAAGGCGATTTCCCTCATGTACAGCTCTTTCCCCAGAACTTATCAGGGTAAGTGAGATACGCTCTCGAACGTTCTCATATCAAGTGTTTCAGAGGTCACTTTGCCACTTTCGCTGAGAGATTCACCCCTGGCTCCGTCTGCTTGTCACCGATTGGCCGAAGCTGTGAAATTTAAGGGGCGTGCCTTTGGTGGTGCCACGCGGCTTCAAACAACCACTCCGTGACATGCACACAATCTCAGACCAGACCATACAAACACGCTCCCAAAGGAGAGTCCTGACCACGCAGCCACAGAGCCAGCTGTAACAGGAGGGGAGAGAAAATGAGCCAGAGAGAAAGAGAGAGACAGTGAAAAAAAAAAGCGAGGGGGAGGAACAGCACAAACGAGGAGGGAGGCACGTAACAGCAGGGATCTTCTCAAGGCAAGGGGAGGGGTGAAAGGCACACCAGAGATCACGGTATCTGGCACCACTGAGCAACACAGAAATACAGGACACAGAGAGACGCAGCCCTGGGCAGCACCAGATGCAACAGCAGTAGTCTTACACAACATGATGTGGTGCATGAGAATTAAAATGCAGCAAATCTGTGAAAACTGCCGTTCCTGAGGTGCAGCCTCCTCTCCTCCCTCCACCCTCTCACCTGGTGGTTGTGCTGGTGGCCCACGGCGATGGTCGCCACCGTCTGGGCCTGCAGGTGGGTTTTCACCTGAGGGAAAAGAACCACAAGCACGCTCAGGAACATTCCTTTACATTCATCCCCTTCCGCTTCATCATCAAAACAATCACAATTCAAAAATAACCAGTAATAAGAATGATATAAAAAACAACCAACGGATCCTGTCTCTTGAGAGTGATGCTGTTCGTAGGAGTCAGGCAGCAGACGGTTCATGCAGTGCCCCTTTTTTCTGCGCAAACCGCAGAGGCACCCCTTTCTCTAAGGCTGTTTCCCATAAATCATTTTACATGGTTTCCTCAGCACATGCCCTTACCCAGACCAACTTGTGTTGCTTACATAGCTACACATTTTCAAATGGGAGCAGTGACCCAAATAAGATTTGATCCTGCAACTCTTGGGTTACAACCCCTGCACCACACTGTCTCCCCACCACTTTCCATCCCTCCCTCTGTCTCAGTCTTCATCTCCATGCCCCCCTTCCCCTCCCCTCCCCTCCCCTCCCCCTCTCTCCCACGCGCTCAATGAATGGCAGTGATGACGAGGGGGAAGATGACTCGGCACTTCGTGCCCCAGCATCTGTAACCCGAGTGGAGGTCTCAGAGAAAACAAACTGGGAGCGGTCTCAACCCCCTCTTGGTCACGTGACCCACGCACCCCTCGAAATAACCGCGCAGCTCTCTCATCCCCCCAGCATGGCCCTGTCACTTTGCAGAGGCGGGGAGGTGGGGCAGCGGAACCAGGGGGGATATTTTGGGAGAAGACTGTGGGGTATATTTAGCGACCTAGATTTAGGCAAACATCTCTCACAACATATAGTTTTCCCAGGGAATGATGGGAGGAGGCATTTAGTTTGATGCATGGACTGACAGATGGAGCTTGCATCTCAAAACAACAACATCTCAAGGTCACTTTGGGACATCCTCCAACAAACACAAACCCAGGGGAAGTGTCTGCTTGGACATGCTCTTGGACTGCCTTGTTAGGTATGCACTTTGTGCAAAGATACGTATGTGACTGCAGGACAACTGATAACACCAAGGTAAAAAAGTATTGGTATGATAATGTAAAGTGTGGAAATCTCACTTTTTGTACATCATAAAAGGAGTAATGGCAGTAGCATCAAACATGGACAAACACAAACCTCCTCCCAGCTCATTGTGCATGCAGCATGCAGACTGTGAATGATAGTCTGACTCATTTTGTATCATTCCCTTTCATCAAATGACTCAATTCACACGAATGCAGAAGTTCAACAAAGGGCGCAAAGAATCCACAGTTGTGCAAATTAGGCGCATGACTGGGTCACACCTAAAACCTGCTGAAGATGAAAAAAATCCAATGCAGAAGCTGCCCAGTCTCAGACTCTGGTATGTGTAGAGCAACACCCCCCACCACCACCTTTAAGTACTCACCAGGTAGGCGGGCGAGGCGACGAAGGCCCCCAGGGCCCCGGCGGTGGCCCCCGCGACCAGGCTGCCCCCCGGGACGGCGGTGAGGCCGGCGGCCTCGGTGTAGGAGTAGAAGCCGAGGCGCACGCCATTCATGAGGCCCTGGTAGAGGAGGCCGGCGGAGAGCCCCTTCTGCAGGCCGCGCAGGCCGTCGGTGCGGCCCACCAGCCAGAGCGCCTGCAGCACGCCGCGGTAGTGCCGCTGGTAGGAGCCGCGCGACCGCAGCTCGCCCTGCAGCTGCAGCCGCGTCTTCACCACCTCCAGCGGGTTGGTGAACACGCAGGCGCCGCAGCACGCCAGCGCGCCCATGGCGAAGTCCAGCGGCGGCCACACGGCGGGCGGGGCCAGGGCGAGGGGGGCGGGCGGCGGCTGGGGGCAGGGGGGAGGCGGGCTGAAGCGGGCGCCCCGAGGGGGCGGCTCCAGGAGCTGGGACTCCTCCATCCCCGGCGTGTCCTGTGTCTCCCGGCTCCTTCTCTCCAGCGGCGGCGGTCGGTCAGTCAGTCCGCGGGGGCACGCGCTCTCGGCCGGGCGTCCAGCGTGTCCGGAACAGCAGCGGTGAGGGGTGGGAACGAAGCAGCGAACGCAACAGGGTGGAGAGAAACTACTGCGCACCACTCACAGGTCCTTAAGAAACGCGGCGCTAATGCTTTTCATTTCAGGCTACCAGTGCACAAAACTACTTCTTCTGTACTTGGTCATAACATTTCTTCTTTTTGTGTGTGTTCACAATAGCATCAATTATTAATGATCTATCTATACCTGAGAACGTTGCTCATCTAATTTCCCTGCACCTAACACCCTGCTCATTCTGCAGCTACATTGCCTGCACTGGCCTATGAGGTTGTACAGTGTATCTTCATGCATCAAGCCTACTTCTGTTCAGCATCCTAACAGCTGCGCTATGCATGTGTCCTTTTGTAAATATGTCGTCAGTGTTAAGTGCAGACACAAGCTTTGCTATCATTGCGTGACCAAGGCAACGTATAAAATGGGATGTCTACAGCAGCATGTAGAGCTAAGCTCATTCACATTGATCAGGGTCCAGCCACTGCCCAGAACCAGCACGGTTCTGCATAGTGAAGGGGATTGAAGTCCACGAGCAATAAAAGTCCAGCTAACTCCAGTTCACTCAACCTGGAAGGGAGAGATACACTTCTCAGGTCCAAGTCACCTGGTGAAAGTCCACCTACATGAAGCAAGGTGCAAATTGCATGTGTGCCGCTTACATAAGGAAAATTCTGTTCCATCCTCTCTCTCATGTCTCTCTCTCACACACACACTCTCACCCACACACACACGGGCAATTAACACGGCACACACACGAGGCAAAATGACTGAACAAACTGAACTACGACCAACTTTAGCAACTCTGCAACATGCTACACTTAACATGCCACACTCAACCACGTTCTCCCAGAAAAAAAGAAAGAAATCAGCAGCTACTTCGGTTACGGTGTAATTTAGTCATACAAACTTACTCCCTCTCTCCGCCTGCACCTTCTTCCTCCTCTTTGCGAAGTCTGCGCTGATAAACATGTGAATCCCCTTGTGGTCACGTCCATTGTGAAAGCCCGACCCATGGACTGCAGCCGCAGCCAATCACCTGTCGGTCCAAGCCACCACCTCACCCCCTCTCGTGCGCTCAGCCAATGGGAGTCTCCCGTGCGCCGTCCCTTTAATGCCATGGATTTTCTCTGGGTAAAAGGTTACAGTCGAGGAACGGGGGAGGAGCGACCGGGCTGCCCATAGAGAAAGACCAGCAAGCGCTTTGTTTACGACGGTGTTCGTGTTCCACTGATACACATCTTACGTGCACCGTGTGACAACCCCCGCCCCCCGAAAATGTCAGTCTCGGGTACCACTATGTGATGCCCCACATCTCGAAGACTTCATTGTTAATCTTAGCCAATTTACCTTTCGCCAAGGAGTTACGTTTTTGTCGTTTGGTATTCTTTATGGCACGATTAACGACTAAACGCATACATTGGACGTTATCTTTGTGAGAGAACGCTCTTTGTGGCTAGTTAGCCAGTGACAGAAGTTCATCGCTGGGGCATGCTGACACCTTTTCGCAACGCAGTTAAAGTTATTTGACATAATTACGGAGTTTTATGAGAAGTATGAATGCTTGTCAATAACTTCAGCAGACTTTCCCAGATTGTGTATATTGCATACGTTGTCTCTCACTACCTCTTGGTCGTTTCGCACTCCTTTGTCATCCCCCTTTCTACATTTCCTCACTCTCCGATGTCATTTAATACCTGTAATGCTTTATTTATGTCTCAAATTACGCGGAAGACTAATATTTCGTCAATGTCTCTCCCTGAGCTTTGTCTAAAACGGTACCGGTTTTCGAGTTTCCCTTTACAATGCAGCATAATTATGACTAAAACCTCGCGCTAAACTAATACTGATTGCCATTGCAAACAATGTCCTTTGCATTTTACAGCAACGCAACATACACCCCAGGCTTCAAGAAAATTGTTTAGGGCAGCAGCACGACAGACGCTTTGGCAGAACTAAATGAAATGAAATCGCTCATCTAGTAGTGATTTCTGGTAAGATTAAGGTCCAGTCAAATGTTTCCAGTCAAACGCTATACAATAATGAGGGGAGAACATGGTATCCTAGACGTTGGAATGAAAATGACGTCTGTAGCCTCAAGGACAGGAGCTGCTGTTCCCCAAAACATTGCCTCCAAGGTAACTCCAGCGTTCTCTGTCGTGTGGCAGATACCTCACGCAGCCCTGAACTTTACGGAAGAGTCCGGTTAATATGCCAAATGTCTCCTAATATGAGGATGCACTTCTGTGCAATGATGGGTAAACAGATATCTTGTTAGGTCGCCTTTCAAGTGGGTTATGCAAACAAAAAGTATTAAATATACATACACATATGACCTACATCTATATACAGATCCACACGCACCCTCTCTCTCTCTCTCTCTCTTTCTATATATATATATATATATATACACACACACACACACACACACACACACACACACACACACACACACACACACACACACACACAGAGAGAGAAAGTAGAAACCTGAATCACAGGTATGTAAGTGTTGTTGGAACGGCTAAATCAAAGTTGACTGAGAAACATTATAACGTCAAAAAGAGACAGACAAGCAGATGACAACTCCAGTTCGGTCTCCACTTTATTTTTCCATTATTCATTTCCTCATTTTTATGCAACCCTCCCATCCCTCTGCAAGCAAACATCACACTCATTCCTCCTACGTTTACAGTGTGCCTGACCCCACCCTCAGCCCTGCCCCGGCGGGAGCCAAAACACAGATGTCAGCATGCACACTTGCATTCTCTCTCACACACACACACACACACACACACACACACACACACACACACACACATGCACACACACACACACACACACACACACACACACACACACACACACACACACACACACACACACACACACACCCTTCCTTGTAAACAATGCACTTTGAAAGTGTTTCTTCATGAACAGAAAAGACAAAATGGTAAAAATAAAAAAAACCCACACACAAAGAAGTCGACCCACTCCTCCCTTCTGTAAAATATTCTCGGTCTGGTCTCTTCCCTTCTTTCTTTCTCCTGGTCAAGGTGGAGAGCGTGAGGGAGAGATGAAATATCCAATGCAAAGTCCAGAGGGGAAAAAAGCCCCCCTCAGTTTCAACATCCACTGTCCCACATCCTCCTTTCACTCTCAGGGAGTTGTGCAGGTGGGAGGAGACAAGTTGGGGGTGTGGAAGGGGGGGGTTATAGGTGCTATTCGTTCGCAGCCAAAACAACACAGCAGTCACAATCATAGCCAGAAAGCATCCGCAGCCCTCACTGTACATTCTGAAATGTTCATTTTCCAATCCACCTCGCTGAAATTCTGATAAAGGGGTTTTGGGGGGAGAGAAGCAAATATGGAGAATCACATCAGCGAGTGCGGCCTATTCCTCTCCCAGTCCCACGTCCCTCCAGCAAAAGCATGGGTCAGCCCTCACTGCACAGCCCTTTACAAGCCCACTAGCCAAGGAAGCCCCTCCCCTCTTCTGAGGGAGGGTAGACAGATGCGCGTGGCTCCTGGTTCCTCTCTGTTCTCTGCATCTCTCGCTCAGGGCAGGGGGTGGTGGGGTGGCATTATCTCTTGGCGCGCACAAAATACAAGGCGTTGGTTTTTGGGTAGTACTTCACATTCTGCTTCTTGTCCATCAGGCCCCCGAAGATGATCAGCTCGCCTCTGCCCTGGACCACGGTGTGGAGGCTGGTCTCGGGGGGCCCCACCACGGCCGCAGGCCCCCGGCCCCCAGCCAAACCGCCACCCCCGAAAACCTTCCAGGAGACCAGTCCGCTCGTCTTGGCCTGCGACACGTCCAGCACGTACATCTGCATGGGCTTGCAGTTGAGGGACTGGTACAGGGGCTTGCCCACATTCAGGCTCTGGGGCGGGTGGTGTCCAAGCCGCCGCGCGATTGGAGGGATGGAGTGTCCATCAACCGCGGCCACCTGGGGCGGGCTGGAGGAGGAGGAGGAAGAGGAAGGGGGCGTGCAAGCTGAGGCCCCTCCCCCTGCCGGCGCCCCGCCATGCAGTTGAGAGGAGGAAGACAGGGCTTTGACGGCCTCCAGGCCTCGGCGCAGAGCGCCGGGCGACACCGCCCCAGGCGGGGTGCGGGGGGAACTGGGAGGCGTGTGCATGCCGTTGGTGCTGGCGTGCTCCAGGGCGGAGCTGGAGGCAGCGGTGGAGGAGGGCGGGGAGTCCCATCCGTATTCGGGAGGGACCGGGGGGTGCGAGTGGGCCGGGTGGGGACGGGACGGTGGGGAGGCCACCTGGGCGGGGCTGGTGCGGGGAAGGGGAGGAGCCGTTCAGCAGCGGGGGCAGCGGAGGCAAGGGGGGGCTGTCGGGCCCGCGGGAGGGCGACTGCTGCTGCGAGGAGGAGGGGCTCCCGTCCCTGCCGCCCCGTCGGGGAGACGGCCGCGGCCGCAGCGTCCCCCAGCGGCCGTTCACGCACGGCGCCTCCTCCGCCGCGCCCAGGACCACGCCCGCCGCGCCGCTCCGCACCGGCGACTGCGAGCGCATGGAGGGCGGGTCGGGGCCCAGGGGAGGGGGCGTGGCGCTGATGGGGGAGGGCCGCGAGTTGAGGCTGGGGCTCAGGGGGGCGCGGCCGGAGGGGGCCTGGGAGAACACCACCACACACTGGCCCACCTGGTGAGAAATCGGGAGAGAGAAGGAATTTAAACAGATGCTTACTGCCACCTCCAGACTTTCAATGGAATGTGAGAATATAAAAGGGACCGAAAGCAGCTAAGTGAATGAGATGGGAGATGGGCTTCAGAGGAGGGAGAGGTCCAGGTGGAGAGGAGGAGTTTCGGGGTCTCGGGCGTACCCTGCAGGCCGGGTGACACCACAGCTCTGGTGCTCCGTGCTCGTCGTTCTCCACCCGCAGCTGCTGCCACGTCCAGGGGGAGGAGCCCATGTGCAGGAGCCAGGCGTCCTTCAGCAGCTGAGACCACGAGCACAGGGCGAAAAGCAGAGGACAGCACAGTCAGCGGGGCATACCCACACACACACATGCCCTAATACACACACACACACGCACGCACGCACACATGCCCTAATACACACACACACAGACACACACACACACCCTATTAAACACACACACACACACACACACACACACACACACACACACACACACACGCCCTCATACACATGCCCACATGCACACACACCAATATTCACAGAGTATTGTCCTAATCAAACAAAACAGTCCTGAAACAAACAAAACAGCTTGTTCACACCCACAAAGCCATGCAAGAACGGATGCACAGACACTCCTACGCGCACACACACACACACACACACACACACACAGGCTGGCAACAAGAACTGCGAGACACAAAAAAAAATATAATACTCACAGCATTGGGACCCCCGCAGCCTCCCAAAATCAGCAACGTCTTCTCGTCAATCACAATCTGTGGGGGGATAAAAGACCTGAAAGTCAGACCAGGAAAACGCAGAGCGAAACACAAAGGAGGGTGAGGTGAGGACAGGACAGGCACAGAGAGGGAAACTCCAGCGGGTTTCACAGCAGAGACGGCAGGATTCACACGTTCGCTTTGAGGAAGCGCGAGGGGAAACTCCAAGATGCGTTACCTGAGACTGCCCACCGCGGGGGGGGGGAGGGCCCGGAGATGGGCGGTTTGGACCAGGACCACTGCTCCAGATCCAGAACCCAAACCTCATTGCTCCTGAGAGAGGAGACAGGGGAGAGAGGAAGAGCAGGGACAGAGACGCTGGTCACCTTCAAACTGATGTATTTACTCACACAAAGCAATTAAGCCATGTGGGCCAGTATTTGCTTTGAGGCAAGACGTAGGGTTCATTTATTGGGAATGGCAAATTTTAAAGGGCACCATCAGTTGTTCTCTCAGCTACAACCAACATTTTGATCCTGAAATCTAAAACCTAAAGTGTTTTAATAAAGTTTGCAAATGTCATCCCAAATGCAGGGAACATTTTTGTTTAGGTATGCCACACAGCTAATCAATGTCTGATTTATTAAGGATTTTAGGTAGCAATCCAGTCCCTGGGCTTTGTGTTCCTACAAACACATCTCTGGTTTTGTACATTCGGGGTCAATGAACAAAGTGCCGATATGTTTTTCAAAGGCTTTACCAGCTGGATATTGGTAGGAGCTTAAACAGGGGCTCACAATGGCACTTCTCACAAGTAGCCATGACACAAAAGCTTCCCTTGTGTGGTTGCTATTTAAACCTCAAACCATGTATTTACATGTTGTTCCTTACTTTCCCTCTTATTTGTCATGCAAATGAAGTTCACTGAAGCATCTCAGGACATCCCCATTCCAGGAAGGTATAAATGACTGTATATTTAAGCTTGGACTCCCTCTATTTTTTTTGTTTCGGTTTTTGCTTTTCCCCATTTTCTGCACCCCTATTTGGAATCGCTAACTGGACACTGTCGTCTCTCACTGCACCGGACACCAGACTCCTGCAGGAGTGTGGGGTGTCGGGAATGCAATCATCCAGTACGCTCACACCCTAAAGCGACTGTTTCTCACATTGGGCGCGGTTTTACTTATGTCATCCGAGCAACCTGCAGGTGCCTGATGAGTCAGAGTGACCGCGAGAGGCAACAGCAACAACTGCCGACGCACCCCGCTGGAGCAAGGCCGATTTGTTCCGCCACTGCGGGCTCCCAGTCATCAACGGCCAATGACACGGCTGGGATCAAATCTGGGCCACTGAGCTCAGCTTGCACCCACAGTAACTGAATGCTGAGCTGCTCCAAAGCTTCTCTGATGGGTGCATAAATCATCAAAGCATGCTAAGGTGGCTGTATTGGACAAACATTTCCATTTATGCTTTTAAGGGGATGTTGTTACTCGGCAAGATTTCATTTGAAACAGATGATAATGCGTTCACCGTTGCAGCTCTCTGTCTAAAGTCCCCAGCAGGTATAACACAGTAGTTTGACCTTCTTCTCTGTATTCAACTGAGAGATGTATTCTGTGGTTTCTATTAGACTTCAATGACCAGAAAGTTGGTCATAAAACTACAAAACAATTTCAAATGACCTCATTTTGTTGCTTCACTGTAGAATAAATGCTTGTCAGTAAAGATTCTTACTACAGTAAAGGTAAGAAACAAAAAGACATTATAAAATTGTAGCTAAATTTTGCTGTAAGAGCTGTCCTCAGTTCCAGCTTTAGCCAAAGTCCAGCTGGTTTATCCTCCGACACATCCATCGCCTTCACTGTTAGCTTTGTCAGTTTACACTGGTGGAAATGCCCTATCATATCAGCGCTCAGAGTTTGTCAGATAAAGGTCAGGGGTCAAAGTCAATGTCTGAGAGCTACTCACATCTGCCGTGCACCAAGTGACCCTCCGAACACCACCATGGTGCTGCCAATGACCGAAGAGGAGTGGCCGGCCATAGGCGGAGGCCCGTGGGTCGTCACTATACAATTCCACCTGCAGAGGGCGAGGGGGGGACAAGAAGGGCAGGGTAGGAGAGGAGTGTTCAGAGCAGGGCAGAGGGACACAGACTGTTCCCTCCCAACCAATCTGTGTCGGTTCCTCTTACTCACCAGTTCTTGGAGGGGGAGTAGGTGTGGATTTCGTCGAAGAAGCGCTCCGGCTGGTGCAGGGGGTACGGGCTGGGGCGGGTCCAGCCCCCGAAAAGGACCAGCAGGTCTCTGTACATCACCAGAGTGGCCCCCGCTTTTGGGGAGGGGTAGGATCCTGATTGGACGAGAGAATAAGGGAGCGGCATTATTAAATACATCCGTCTGCATAACCAGAACAGCAGATGACTGTGCAAGAGCATGAGATCTTTGAAGGCGTCGGCACACGGCATGTGATGCACAATAGCCAGTGTGATCTGAGGAGGTGAGTACAGAATGTGTGTCGAATGTATGTATAGACTTAGAAATACAGTCGCTCTTAAAAATGTATCAGTCCTATTCATTATGCAACAGTACGCCCAACAGTACAACCATTTCATAGAGATGATATACTACAGTGAGCACAACCCTGTCAGATTTTATTTCCTGACTGAGCTTCTGATAAGTATGCACACAGCTTTTCTGACAAATTCCCTTGTTTAACCACTGACCTTGTTGCTAATCAGCTTAAACACAGGAGCAGCACCGCACACACTTTTTAATCTTTATACTGTCATTGATGAACCTATTCAGTGAGCATACAAGATGCTCAGACCTACCTACAAGCTGTATGAGTACCCCAGTAATGAATACAATTGTGCCTGACAGTACAGAGTAAACTGGCCTTTCTTCACTCAGCATTTCGAGGAACACAGATGGACTCAAACAAAGGGAGATATAGCAGCACTGATGGCTATCGTAGTGGGTACTGATGGGTAATGTAGTTTTTATGTTTACCACTGTGCAAGCAGCTTGGAGGGCTGAAAGTCTCAAGACAACAGGATATGAATAGGGGGGGGCATGCAAACATAAACTAGGTGAGTACCAGAAGCCAGGGGTCGGATCCACTCTTTGCTGTTGAGGTCAAGCCTCCAGAGGTCGTTGAAGGCAGCGTTGCAGCTGCTCTGTGTGCAGCCGCCGAACACGTACATCGACTGGTTTGAGTCATAGTAACACGCACCTGCAGCACAAAGTCACACGTTAGGGTGCGTGTCAGGGTTTCACGCAAGCACACTCCCTCCAACGACTGGCATCTAATTTACAATTAGATCATACATGGAAGAATGGCTGCTGAGAAAATAAACACACATCTGCGCAGCCGAGGAGACAGCCGTGACAGGGAGAGAACAACTGCACAGCAACAAAGAAACCTAGGCCAGCTAAAAGATGAAAAACGAGAGAAGAATGCACACGGGGATGAGCGTAAGAGTGTGCATGTGTGTGTGTATGTGTGCATGCGCATACTCATAAGATAGTCACATTATGACTGCATTATTGTTTACTGGCCTCTTTTCAACCAGAAATTCAACCAGTCAAATTCACAAATGACTTGCACATTGATGGCACTGCTATTTAAAGGGGTGACATCCGCCTGGTGTGCTTTAATGTACATTTTTTTGCTCTGGACTTTGATATTGCACTTATCTGATATTGCACATAATAATCGCTTCCACTGTAAGTCACTCTGGAAAAGGAGCCCCTGCCAGGCAGCATTACAGCGATCACAATACAGATCAGATGAACAGTGAAGACAGGAGTGAGAGAGGAGGAGGAGGAAGAGGAGGAGGAGGGAGAGGAGGGAAGCGACTGACTGTGGGAGAAGCGCTGCGTGATGGGGGTGCCGGGGTATGGATATGTCCGGCTCTCCCATTGGATGTTACCCTCCTGGACGGCCCGCAGGAAACCATGGTAACACTGATGTGCCACACCTGAGAAGGAGGAAGAGAACAGAGAGAGGAGAGATGTGAGGTTACATCCTTGTTCTCAGTGGAAAAAAGAAAGAACACCAAGGTGATGAGTGTGAGCTGCCAGTGCAACAAGCGATTGCAGTAAGCCCTTTTCACTGTGCCGCGGAAAAACTGTGGTGCTGGGCTATCACACGGGA
Source organism: Megalops atlanticus (assembly GCA_019176425.1). NCBI lineage: Eukaryota > Metazoa > Chordata > Actinopteri > Elopiformes > Megalopidae > Megalops > Megalops atlanticus. Next base: position 10,046,003 of record CM032879.1, read on the forward strand.
CATAACACACCCAGTCTATGAGAGGCTGTGAGCTCTATGCACACAGACATCACAGTGGGTTACCTTTGATGAGGCGGTACCACTGCTTGCACACAAGGGCGGCGGTCTTGTGCTCCTGATAGGGGGACAGGAAGGACAGTATGTACTCCAGCACTTCCTCGGGTAACTCTCCCATCGCCCTCTCGCCCGCTCTCTCTTTCGCGCACGCCCTCTCCCGGGAACTCTCCGCTAAACCCTTGCCAGCCCGTGGCTCCGCCTCTTCCGTGGCGCCCCGCCCCGGCCCCGCCCCACCCTCCTCTGTGTCCATGGCGATGAAGCTGTCATCCTCGCTGTCTGAAGAGCAGGACATGCTGCCTGATCGCAAGAGAGAGATGGAATGAGTGAACCGTTATAGTGATGATAATAACAATAATTAGCATCTTGAAACATATGCTCATTAACCAGCTTTCCTTTCTCAGAGACGTTTTATGACACTACTTTGCTGTAAACTAGTAGAGGACTGAAAGAGAGGAGATGTCATGTTCATAAAATCTTCAAAGAAAGAAAGCGAGAGTGTGAGAGAAAGCCTGAGAATGAGTGAGAAAAGGGAACAATAGAGAAAGTGGTGTGAAGACGAGGGTGGGGTGGGCGAAGGGGGCGGGGTGACAAACATGTCACAGGCATGCCAACTCGCACCTCTGCTTCGCACACCACAGCGGCAGACGCATGTGAGAGGAGAGACGCATGACAAGAACACTGTCTTAAGGAGGCCTACATTTTTCCATGCCTTTATTTCAGCACGTGTCTCTGGATTTCACGTGCCTGCAAGGCCTCTACTTAAGGCGCATTCTCTTAAACACCCCCTCTATCAATACCTCTTCCTGTCTAAATTTAGGAGCTAATAACAAATAACATTATCATAATATTGGGTTGTTACTTGCTTTAGCTGAGATCCAATATGTAGACCCTGACAGGAAAAGCACCCCTTCAAAGAACTGTTTAAAGAAGTCTCTTTTCATAATGTGTTTCATTTCTATTATTAGCGGGCATTCATCACTTTGGAATTGATCAAACCTCTGGGAAAAACAGAATGACAACACAACAGTATTACTATAGCACATGAAGAGTATTTAATCACTTTTGTACCGTAAACACTTTATTTAAATTAGGACGAAACAATACAAATTGAGTCCGAGTTATGTATACTATGTATACAATGCTATTTCCATCCATGTGGACATTGGAACATTGAGATGAATTATAATGGATACGTTTCACCGTGTGATGTGTTTAAAACGTACAAGGTAACTACCTAGGAAAACAGATGCATATGGACTTAGCCTATGGACTTAACAGGATACTGTACCGTTTCATTTGTTTACCAGCTAGTTTGCTAAAACACAAAGATTAAATGCCGCTAGTTAATTAAAGTAGCAGCGTGTGGCCAAGAAACAATGACAACAGTGTCCTGGATAGAGCTGGGGACATTCAAGGTGCTTAGAATAAAATGTCTGAAAACAGTCATTCCCCGAATCTTGCTTGAATAGCTAGCTATCAGATGAATTTGGATATATCATTAGCTAGTTAGCTGGCTAACCAAGTTCAGTGTCCGACGTGAGACCTCACATAACGACCTAACCAGCTGGCTACATTGTTTAATAGCAGATCGAATAGCTACATAGCTAGCCTTTCAAAACAAAAAGGGTGGAGGTAACGAAATTCGCCAATATACATTAGTTAGCTGCGCACCAATATTTCACAGTATTTGTTAGCTTGCACGCTAGCTCTAGTAAACCCCCAAACAAGCATTGCCTGCATCCCTTACCTCGCCTGGTAGCTAGCTAGCTAACTAGCTAGGTAGCGGTACCTCCTGACCACCTATCTCCGCTTCCGTGCGCTTCTGGCCTCCCTGCGACTCCAGCGGCGAGCTCCCCCGTCTTGAGGCGTTGTAACTGTGGGGTTCGTTCGTTCCTTGCGGCTCGCTGGCACCACCACCCCAACACCCCTCAACCCTACTAGCTAGCTAGAAATCGCAGCTAGCTATGGACTGAGGCAATTTGTGAATCTGTGCTGGGCTAGGGGGCTGGGATGGAGAGTGTTCTATGTTCCGATCAAACAATCCGTTTTCTTTCCAAGGGGTCTCTCTCTGTCGTCATTATCTGGTTTAATTCAACACCCGCTCCTGTGCAGTTTTTTTTCTCTTTCTCTCCCCCTCTCTCAGCTTCTGCAGTGGATAACCATACTCCATACATTCGCCATCTTCCTCATCGGCAGCATCACTGTTCCGCAAGGTTCCGGGGGCGCGCACGCAAAAGCCCACGGCCACAGACGAAATAGTTGACAAAGACAGTCTAATCAAGTCCAAGATCTTCCGCTCTCTACGTTTTTCTTGTCTACCTCAAAAGGTTGTAAAAGACCGTTAGTAGTCAAAGCAAATTAAAAACGCTGATGTTCCAACGTGTATGTTTTACCACAGTATGTGTGTCACGTAATATTGTGTTAAACAATGTTAATATTCGAATATTTTAAAAACTCGCAATTGGATAAATAGTAGGATAATGAATAAACCAGGACTACAGCAAGTATAAAAAGTCACCAACTGAAACAAAATGGATAAAAGGTCAAGTAAATTAACAGTTATCATATAAATGCGTGTGGATTTGTTTATGTGGATCACATAAACAACGTGGATCAGTTTTGTTTGCCCCAAAATATTTTTGTTTTCAGTCTGTGGCAGTTTGGGGCAGTCAATTCTTTGTTTTATTATGCAGCTGGATTACCTCTGCTCAATATGTTAACACCTGAGGTCCTTTTCGTGATCTTGTGTAAGAAGCTGTGTTTCAGTGGTTGAATGGTTATATGTGTTGTCTGCAGTCCAGTAGAAGGTGTCTCCTTGTCCTTCATTTTCCTTGTTAAGACTATGGTCTGTCCTCTTTGGGCTTCAATGTCTGTCTGTCTCTGTCTTTTGGTGTGCCATGTCACTCGACGTTGGGTCGGTGTGGGTACTAGTATTGGCTTTGAACCCTTGATCTTATCCAAGACACCTGGTCAGGGTGAAGTCCTTATTTATCTTGGATTGGCTTTCATTCTATCCTGGCTTGCACTCCACACAACCAAGGAAGGTAGAGTCACTAATGAAAGCCTGAATGTGCTTGCTGTCTTGAGCACCGTGCAGCAGAGACTGAACTGTACTGCAGAGAGAGCTACATCTTTTTTAAATTGGTTGTCTTTGGGGGTCGAGGGAAAAGTCATAGTATTTATTTTAAGAATAGGAAGTCGAACATGATATTTTTGATTCCAGGCAGAGGCAGCAATCTCATTGTGCCTGGCTTGTAGCTGATATTCCACAACACATGTTTTGGCTTCCTAGTAAAAAAAAAAGAATAAAAAAAGAAAAAAACAGAACCTCGATATCATTAACAACATATACAAGCTGAAATCAATGGATCCATTTTGCTCTGTCCTGAGGGAGATAGGAGGATTGTTATGTTAAAGACCTCTTGCAAAAATCACTCCATATTCAAATTGTATTTCATCTCTTTAAAAAGAACACACCAGTGGCACACACCTAGTTTGGGAGTGTCCAGAGTTAAGTTTATTTTATTATAAGCTGGGGCTGTAGTCTCAAAAATTAGATGAACAGATATTAACTTATACAGTTTCCAGTGGTGTTACCAATGGTAATTCTAACATTGACATACATGACATTACCAAAGTTATGCATAGAAAACCCCTAAAAAAAGTTATACTCAAATTACACCCAACATATTTAAGGGGCAATCTGGTTAATAGAACTGTGATGAGTTCATATCAAAACCAAAGCATCTGCAAGCAAAAACACTAAATATTTAAGTTAATAGTTGATATCTGTCCCCTAAAATGCTGATGCAAGTTTTCAATTTATTTAGATTAATACTGGGAAATACCTCTGTATTTTAAGGTTTATTATCAAAAAAGCACAACAAGGTTTTCCGAGTTCAGAGAATACAAATAAAAATCTGTTTTGGTATTCACTGGGGCCCTGAAAATATGTTTTAGGATTTAGGGAAATAAATCAAATTGAGCAATGACTAGTTGGATTATATGCTTAATTCAACGATGTGGAAATTCACAATATGCACACGCCTGCCTGATGTAACCTGATGTTCTATCGCAAACTGCTGTTCAGTTCATTTCAGGCTACTGATTTCAGCGAGTGTGCTATATTTAAGTCTTTATTCTTGAAATCCGACACAGGCCAAGACAGCGTCTCGATTTTGAGTCTCGATTCCAAAACGATGGCTTTGCCCATTAAGCCACTTCATGTTCACCCAATTCTGTTCCCTCTTTAATTGTGTGGAGGGTGAGGCACTGGCAGGAATCAATGCTGCTGCGCGTTCCCGCGGCCCACAGCCTTGGCGTCTGCGACTTGCAAGCTCCCTCCGCCCCTCCCTTGTTCTCCCACACTACGGAGAGCGACACCGCGGCTGCGCACAGCCATTCCTGGCCCGGAGTGTGTGTGTGTGTATGTGTGTGTGTGAGAGTGTGTCTGGGTCTGGGAGGCTGGAACATGGAAGATGATGAGGTTGCAGAGAGCTGGGAGGAAGCAGCGGACAGTGGGGTAAGAAGACACGGGGAGACGGTGGCCATGGGTCTCGGAATGGAGCCCGGTGGGCGTAGTGGAGTTAGTGGAAAGAGCAGAGAAGGGGCCGTAATCGCGGCGGAGTCGGGCCCGTGATGTACACAGGGGTGCTTGTGTTGAAGTAGGCCACAACTTAAAGGGTCCCGTACCTGGGGGGTTATTTTTGGGTATTCGTGGAACTGGAGACGGCGAATGAGAGAGGGCGGCAGGGGGATGAGTTTTAGCTTTGCGGCTGGCTGCGAAAAATGAGCGGTATTTTCTCGCTTTATCTGTGCGAACACGATGATTGAACTGGTACGAGCGAACTGGTGTTTGCCGGTTAGCTAGGTGGGTAGCTAGCGAGCTAGTTACCTGTCAGACATTGATACGCGGCTGAAAATAAACCAAAACGTGCCGCTCGTGTGCTATGTTGCCTTTAACCTCGTCGATAATGTGTCTAGCTAGCATTAGCAGCGTTAGCTATGCGACACTAAACCTCTGTCGCCACTGATTCTTGCAGTGTGAACCAGTGTCGTTTGTGTTCTGTCGTCAAGCCAACTGACTTTCGGGGAGCGAGCAAGCAAGCAAGACGGTACATTCAAAGGGCTGAATATCCCCACCGATGCATTGATTTAAAGGAAATGGTAGTCACATGGCGACATTTGCCCAACTTTTTATCTGAGGATTAGCCTGAAGTAAGCTTCAGAACTAATATATTACACAATTCATAAGATGGATGCATAAACTTTAGCTAAAAACATCGAACAGTTGCTTATATTCCTCCTGCCAGTCAATTACTTAACTAGTGACTGTGGGGGAATTGTTTTTGCCTAATCCTTGCCAAAAGCGTTCAGACCCATGAGCCAGTTTGTCATAAGAGAAAATTTAGGCAGAGAGAAAAACAAAATCCGGCAAAGCTTGTTTGTTGAGTACATTTGCTTAACAAACGTGACCAAAATATTTGACTTCTCTGTCCTGTGTCACTGATACGTATATAACGGAATGTTTTGCAGTGAGGGAGACAAAAGGATTTTTTCCTTCAAAATTCGAGAATGTTTTACCTTATTTCATTAAGTTATCCACTACTACAAACCTGGGCGATGTTTGCAAAATGATTCAAAGAGGTTGGCATGCAGTATGGCGTAGTGGCTAAGGAGTTGTACCTGGAAGGCTGCGAGTTCAATTTACATGTGGGTCACTGCCATGAGCAACACCCTTGAGCAAGATACTTAATCTGAAATGCCCCAGTACATTTTCAGATGTGTAATTGGGTGGGTAAAAATGTTAGCTATTTAAGTTATGCTGGAGAAGGTATCTACATAAGCAAATCATATATGTAACGTTATTAATAGTAGTAGCAGCAATTTAAAGTTTAAAGTTGACTAGGTGTTATAAAAAAATCCAGATTGTGGATAGCCAAAATGGTTGATCTCATAAGCATAAATTCCAAAAAAAGTCATAAAGGAAATATCCATATAAATTTTAATAAGTTGTGCACTAATGAATTTTGATGCATTTTTGAATGAAGTACAACAAAGTCATGATAGAATCCAGTATGGCAGCCAAAGCCTGTGAACTATTGCTGCTATATTTGCCACAAAATGCTCTCCAAGCCTTCCACTTTAGTTTAATGTAATTCAACGTGTATTTATAGCCTTCATGTATTTATAGCCTTTAAACCATATCTGTAGTTTGATTGGCTCTGGTCGTTGTGCTGTTTTATCATCAAACTCCAATTTAACCAGCCTGATTCAAGACATGTCAAATGGCATTGATGCAGTAGTTCATGTGACAATTTTTTGACAGTTTTTCAACATTGAAAACTAGCATGAAATTGTACCTTTTTTGGTATGGCTATGTTTGTGAAAGATTTTTAAAATTCTTTTCCATGAGAGGTATTAGGCCAGCTAATAATATCAAAACTTACATTAATGCATTCCATTTTAACATATTTTTCTTCCAAGATTGATGTGTTTGAGAGCTATTTGCATGCACTGACAGAAACCATGGAAGCTGACTGCAAAGTCCTCCTGATGTTACTGAGGATGGCTGTGACATTTGTCCTTTCGGCCAAGAACATGAAGTGTGGTTTTTGTAAACTGTCAAGCAGGTGTATGTACTTTCACTTTTGCAACTTAGTTAACTGTACTGCTGAACGGTTAGAACTGGGGCTGATGTAAAACTACACCTTCTGTGTCATTACCTCAGAGTGTGGCTGTGATCATGAATGCAAGCATTAGCAAGCTTGCTCTTTTCACGTTGGCTTGCTCAGAGGTTTTCAAATACAGAGCGTGACTCAGGAGACGCACAAAATCACCAACGGCTTGCACCACACTGACTGGCTATTCTTTTTTTTTTTCCATTTGTGGTGTGTCTGTCATGGTTAGACTCTGTGTTTGTACAAAAGAAGCACTCATGTTTGCACCCCAGCTCTAATAAGCTCCTTAATCTCCACTTCTGACCAGTGTTTTTTGGCCTTGGTGCCAGTGTGTGCTCTTTACTTCTTGTTGTTGGGTTCTAGAGGAAACAGCTTGCCAAAAACTGCTCCTGGCATATTTTTCATTGGCTGTTGGTGCTCCTGGTAAGCTTGGCTTGTTAAACCTGTGGCTCAACATGCCTCTTCCCCCTCATGATTTAACTGGCTAGCTTGTTATATATAGTATAGCTTGCTGCCGGTTTCTTGGCTAGCTAGCCTAGACTCTTTTAATGCAATTCTGTAGCTGTTGTACTTCCTGACCAGTCCAATTTTCAACCCCTTGATTGGCTTTTATTCACTCTTCACATAAAAACATTTTATTTGGATTTTTAAGATATTTTGGTAACATAATAATGTTGTAGGATACAGGATGGTGGAGAACACAAAATCTTAGAGTCCAGATGTAAAAACTGGGTGAGGCAATCTAGGCCACAAGCTCAGAATACTTTTTCTCACATACAACCCCGACACACTTTCACCATAACTCTCTGAGTTGGATGTAGAAATTAGCCACTGTGGGGTTTTACAGGTCTGCAAAGGTAAAAATTCTAGTAATTCTTTTTGACTTCAGTATCACCTTCTTGTTCTAGTTTTAGTCCCAGGAAATGGTACATTAGAAATTTGGTTTGTACTTTGGTACTTAAAGCTCACTGTACTGTGGCAGTAATCAGTGCTGGAATGCATGACAAATGCAGCTTTCCAAAAACATCCGCAGCGGAATACAACTCAGCGGACCTCAAACCCCCAGGTGAATGTTGATAGCAGTTATTTTTAAATGCTTTTTTTCCACTTTTGTGCATCCAGTTTTTGGAGTTGCGAATCACACATTTGGTTCAACTCACCACGACAACCTCTGCAATCACACATGGATACTAATGTGAGAATGCAGTCCTGTGACGCACTAGCACGCTGGTGCTTTTCTCACCAGAAGTTCCACAATGCACCTCTGCAAAGTTTGCACCGATGGCCCTAATGAAACCTTTAATGGTTGAACAGCTGCTCTAATTGAGTTGGTATGGAGTTGACATCACAATGTGCCATCATCGCCAAATTCACAAGACAAAAGCGTATACATAATTGTGAAATGTACCCAGACATTGTGACCTTCTGAAAACCAAGGCTTGAGGTTGTGGGTCTTTAAATGGAATGCACAATGTCACCATCCAGGTCATTAATGTTTCCTTGTGGGTGAGACAGCCGGAGTGTGCAATACATGACAGATGTAAGCAATAGGTTATGTAAGCCTTATTTTTGCACAACATTCTAATAAACACAGTGCAGTGATTTTTATGTAGGATGAAAGTTAGGATCATAATTTTTCATGGTTGATAACAGAAAAATAAGATTTATTTACTGCGCTAGTTCTTTCCTCCTTTGGCTGGTGCTATACGTGGTAAACCTGAATACTCTTACTCTTACTGCTACCACACACTGTTTGTACCCTACCCCTGTGCTGCCCCTACCCTCTATGTCTTGTATTGATTCTCTTCTATCTTTCCTACAGTACTTCTCCCTAGATACATTGGGCTGTTAAGTTCTGATGAGCAGGTTTGTGCACAGTGGCTCTTGCTAAAGGTTTATTTTTGTTTTATGCAGGAAATCGAGAGAAGACTGGAGGCGAAATTGAGGATCAGTCAAAAAGAAAAGTGAGTGAAGTCTTTCTGAGTAGAGTGTGAACTGCACACCAAAAAAAAAAAAGAAAAACTTGAAAGAGCGCTGCTGTACAGCATGCCCTCCCACCGTTCACCCAGTCACCCGAGCTCCTCCTCCGCAGGAAATCCAGCGCCGGCTCCGGGCGCTCCCCCTTGAAGACGGCCATCGTGATCCAGGACGACTCCCTCCCCGCGGCTCCCCCGCCCCAGATCCGCATACTGAAGCGGCCCTCCAGCAACGGCTCCCTGGGGTCTCCTGCCGCCTCCACCCGGCCTGTCCTGCAGGTGAAGTCGCTCGCCCAGCGGGAGGCAGAGTATGCCGAGGCCCGGAGGCGGATCCTGGGCAGCGCCACACCCGACGACGCACCTCAGGACAGACCCAGCACGGAGAGGTAAAGTCATCGCTCGCCCCTGTCCCCACAGAGCACAGGACACGCTCCCACACGCCACTCTTGCACCAGGGAACACCATGACAAGATTTCTGAGTTGACATGTCATGTGGTGATGCCTAACACACCCCCACACGAAGATATATAAACTCTGGCAGGCACATAACTCTTGCGTTGCGCGGTTGCTGTTATCTCTGTGCTCCCTCTGCCCCCCTCAGGCCGGCACGCATGAGCGCCCCCCAGCCCTCGGAGGACTTAAAGCCGAACAATCACGCGATCCGCCAGCCGACTGGACCTGATGGCACACAAGGCTTTCGCCAGCGCAGATAGAGAGAGGGATGCGCACAGTATCATCTTGCACTGGGGGAGGGAGGAGGAGAGGAGGGAGGTCAGGACAGGGGTTGTTAGCGACGGGGATGCTGAAATCAGAAAACTAAAAAGAAAAAAGCGAAATTGCTCTTATCGATCCAACTGGAGGGAATGGGAAATGTGGCCAAAATGAACGTGCGTTCCCTTTCCGCTCCCCTCTGACGATCGGCCCTAACCTGCTTCCCCCCCACCATGACTGCCCCGTTGCCATTGTGTGAGCATCAGGTGAGGGACAGGGCAGTGACGGGGAGGTCACGCAGGGAGGAGCTCGAGGCCCAAATCTCTTCTCCCGCTCGACACTGTGATGAGGATATTGCCTCTTCAGGACTCTGTTCACTGTGATATCCCCCCCAAATACACCCCTAAGTGCCCCCTACCCCCCCTCCTCCCTGCTGCTGACAAAGTCCCCAGATAAGGACGCCTCCTCCATGGGAACGGGGGGAAGTAAAGACTCGAGCGTGTTCAGATGGAGGAGGCGCAGCGACAGGCGAAGGCGGAAACGACGGTTACGGAAGCCAAGAGGGCGACAGGCGGCAACAGCGTCTCCCAGCAATAATACTAAAACCATCACAGAAGATCGTCCCTTCTTCTCTTGGACTGCCCACCTGTCCGTTTTGTACTGTTGTTATTGCCTGGTTGCATTTTATTCTAAGTTTGTATTTTGTAGACTTTGTCTGCTGAATTATAATTGTTGTTTTTGTTTTTTTTTTTAATTGCGGAGAGAGGGGAAGAGTAGGAACTTAAGCATCAAAGTGGGATTTGTGTACAGCTCTTGTTTATGGTTATGTCTGCTTATTTTTATTTTGCTTTTCCTGCTTTTTTTTCCTTAGTGTCCTGATTTCTATTTAAAAACAAAAATGAATTAAAAAAAAAACAAAACGACAACAAATGGCAAAAAAAAAAATTATTCAGGTAGTGGAGTGAAGTCCATTTTAAAGCCGCTTTTTTCAGGGTAGTGATTGCAAAATAGTGTTTTAATTAAAACAAGGATTAGGATATTAAGACTAAGGAAAGATGTTTGAAGAATGCCAAAAAAAAAATCTCATCCTGTAAATATGTCCGATCATGTCGGGATGGATAGAGATTTGCAGAGGATTGTGTGACTATTGAGTGATTCTCCACAAATTTTGGGGAGTTAACAAAACTATATGTTTCATATCCTCTGTGTCATTTCTGTCCTTCTCCTCCATGTTGTCTTCTCAAGAGTGTTCCCTCCTGCCATTCCTTTCAGTGGGTACAAAGTGAAGTACAGGCTGGGAGGTAGCAATGGAGTAAGCATGGAAAGAGGTTAGCCAGCCAGTGGAAAGGGAATGAAATGGGTGTGTGGAGAGAGAAATGAATGTTGCGTTCCATGCAGTTACATCTTGATGGTTATGGGTGGATTAAAGGTAAAGCAAAAAGAGGGGGAAAAAAACTCCCATTTTAAAACTTGCAGAAAAAACATGGGGTCCATAGTGTTTCACATCAGCGTTTTGGACATGGTTAAAAACCCATATTTTCACCTCCTGCTGAGATGGCAGGAGGGGACAAGGACTGGATTATGTATTAAGTGACTGTTGTGTGTGCATTTGGTGTTTTGGGTCTAACAGTGTGTCGGACTCAAAGGCCTTAACTCCGATGAAATGTCCTGGAAACAGTGTAGTTTTCCCCACAGTCATTGTGGGACTTCACCTCAGATTCATAGCTGGGGTGCTGCGATTTGAAACGGTACGTTTCGGTCTGAAGGTGCCCATCTGCCCCGGATTTTCTTCATCTCTTTCGTCCCTCGAACACCACTCACTTTGCCTTAAAGGACACAGAGGAGTCCACAGGCAGCATGATTTGGAAATCCCCTTTTTTTAACCAGTGGGGGGAATCTAGTCAAGTCATCTCACAGCCACACAGATGGTCTCAGAGCAGAGACAGGCGGCCGGGGTTTTACAGTCTGAAAAAGAAACAAACAATGGCCTGTAAATACATTCAAATATGCCCTTTAATAAAAAGATTGGAAAAAATGGCAAACAATGTTATGTATATTTTTGGTTGGTTTAGAGTATTTTATTTTTCTACTATGTAAAATAGCATCTGTTTATGTATGTATACGTTGATTGTACTTGTCTATCACCTGCTTACAAGACAATGCCAAACATAAGAGTGAACTAACAGTTTTACTGGCTGTGATCAAGATGTTGGGGAGAGTGTGCTTTTAAATGGCAGCACTTTCTGTGCCCTTGAATGCGAGTTAAATGCTAGCCAGTGTTTGAAGATGGCCAGTGCCACTGGAATGGGGGTTTGATGTTGGAAAGAAGGGATAGCTGTTAACATGTACTTACAAGTGCCATACAGCAATGATGAAGTTCATTTTATTACATTTTTGTGCAGTTTTGTTTTCATGAAGTTAAGATTAGTCACTAAAAGTTGTACGAGTCTGTGGAAATTTATAAGGAGGTCAGTGTAAACACCATTTACGCATTTGTGTTGAGGCTATATGTGCATGTCTTTGTGTTTTGCTGTCAGGCTAATATGTAAGTATGTGTGTTTTATGTTTTTCTCTGTCTGTGTGATATGTATACATCCATGTTTGCGTGTTTGTACGTCTGTCAGGTGTGTATGTATGACTTGGCTGGAGCGTACCATCTTGAAGTGTACTCCTCTCTGTCCCGAATGTGTCACTCTAGCACTGTTTCTGTGTGTTCTAGCAACCTTCAATTTGTAATGGACAAATGAAAAGCTCGAGAGTAGACATTTGTAATGGCAAATAAAAACAAGAACATTTCAGGATGGAGTTGTTGTATAATATGTTGTAACAGACCTCCGAGCTCTGTGAAAGACTGGATCACCGCTTCTGACAGGACGACAGCCAGACTGGTTGTTCCACATGAAAGGGATCGATAGATATAGATCGATAGATCGCAGCCATGGCTACTTTTCCGAAGCCATGTCCACAACCATTAGCACTCACCATCGTGGCTAGCTGTTATAGCCTTACTATATCATCCCACCCCAGGGAGGCGCTGTGTATAGGGTGCTTTCCATAGCAGTCGCTGAGTCCTCCACCACTTCCCCTTCTGAAGTTTGCAAGTTCGAAGTCCAGGCAAAAAAATGGCAGAAGACACTGGCTACGAATCCGTCATCTGTGTCAAACCAGAGGTACACGTCTACCGGATCCCTCCCCGGGCGACGAACCGGGGGTATCGGTGAGCATCAGTGGTCTGAATTTGTGCAGTTTATGGTAGACCGGATTGTAAAGAGGAACACGGGCGGTGGATCCAGGAAGCGAAGTTTCCCAAATCCATTGAAAGCACAACAGGTTGTAACTGGCAAGCTAGCTACGTTAGCTACATTAGCTAAGTTAGCAAATGTTTTTAAGATGTAAAATATAAATATTTAACTTTCGCATGACATTATTTTTGTTTTATTACCATAAGTTTAGTATTGATTTGCTAACTAAATAACTCGTGATGTCGGTTTATTTTATGTCGTAAAAGTTCAACACTAACAAAGTTTAAAAAGGTAAAATTAGCTATCGAGCTAAACGTTGGTAACGTTAGCTACACTGAATGGTTGAGACGATAACAAGTTGGTAGATAATGCTCTCAAGACCCTTTTCTCTAGTTAGATCGCTAACTAAGTATGGCGAGTGGCTAGTTAACTACCTAGTTTCCTTGTTGATCACTAAACTAGCCAATGCTTTTTGTCGACATGATGGAGCTTGCTAACTAGATAGCTAATGTTATGTTCATGTGGTAACACTGTCAGAACTCCACTGGGAACTTTGCATTTGCAAATTAGCCATCCTACTAATTAGATAGCTAACTTTTTGCCGTTACGCGAATATGCATTCTTCTTTGGACGTTGTTGTAGTATTGTGTACCTTTTATCAACCAGCTGTTTTTGTACTGAGGTAACTCGCTAGCAAGCCTGGGATGTTCTTCAGCAAAAAAGCTTTGTCAGCAAAAAACTCATCACGTCTGATACGATCCAGCTGACCAAAAAGCATAGAAAATGTTGCAGCTGGAAGACTCTAGTTAGTTCCTGGCTCACTGGCTCACCAGCTAACCAGATCTGTACCGGAGTTGGACACACGGGAAGTCAAAATATAGCTAGCGACCCATTTGGGTCATCCACTTTACGTTTACTTTACAACTGACACATTTGGTTCTGCCTTATGGGATAGTAATGAGATGCGCCAACTGATAAACACGACGGTTATGCCAGTGTGCGTTTAACGTTAACGGAAATTTAACCGTAGACGTTCAAACGATTAGGTAAACGATAATTTAATAGGAGTCGTCTCATCCTCGACGATTTGTGCTTTAGAAAGAAAACAAACACGCGAACATCAAATGTAAAAAAAAAAAGTAAAACATCATCAGGCTGTAAAGAATACCGCATTGCCATTTCTCAGATTTCAGTGCCCTCTCTTGGACCTGTTGACATTTTGAGTTTTACCCTTCTCATGCCCTGTAGATAAGAACTGAGGCCTACAGTATTCACGTGTTCAGACGTTGTGCTGCAAACTCCGACCAAAATGTGGTCGACATGGCGATGGTTTTGATTTGTTTTCCTATAAATTGGCACACAGACCAGTGTGTGTAACCGTTGTGGCAAAATGTATCATTTCTATCATTTTTATTTATTATGTATGGTTGATTAAAATAGTTAGCGTGTCAGTTTTCTGCCTACCCTAACTGCAGACAGTTTTGCTTAAATGCACGTAAAGTTTCGAGCTGTAAATTGAGCAGGCATTCGTACTGTCCTGACAACACCCATCATGTGACTCAGTACAGTCTGTGACCTTCAGCAGTTTAGTGTCCAAGTTATTTTGAAATTGTCACAATTCTAAGTACTCATAATGCAAAACACTGCATTGAATGTCATTTTGTGTATTATGCTCTTCTGACCGTTGTACATACAAAGCATGTTTATCAGAGACTAAACGTCTGACCGATTAATCAGAAAGTATCATCTTACTGGCATTTTTGACTAACTGATAGCTACTCAGCTTGTTTAGATTAGAGGTACCTTGTGTTTATGTGAATTCGTGATATGCTCTCTCAGAGCAATGTAAATATATGCGTAGGTATGGAAAACAAAAAAATGTTATGCCCAAATCACAAAACCCCAGCTGTAGACATAGGGGGTCTTTAACCTGAAGTAATTACAGTAATCAGTGTCTACCAGCGTGGGGATGGTTAACCACAGCTCCACAGCAAACCAGTAGAACATGTTTCATTGCATGTGGCAGTGTGAAAATATTACAAGTATTGGTTTGACCCTAAGGGGCTGGTAAGCAGTTTTACAGCATCATCCCCCACAGGTGTGTAGTGTGACCCTCAGTCAGAATGAACAGGGAGAGTCATGTTGGCTTTTGTATTGAAACAATTAGTTCCTGTAAAATGTACACATAAAAACCAAGCAGTTCAGACAATCTGGTGCATGCCCCTTCCTTCTCCTTATTTCCTTGTTTTTCATTCTTTTTTTAATATCACCGTTGTTTTGCTTCTCCACATTGCCTTGTCATTTTGAATCCAACATTTTGATCTTTGTCAGGCTACTAAATCTGTAAAAGTAATTGGGTTATGGCCGTTGGCTGTGTTTCCTCATGTTGTGTTACCTTTTTTTTTTTTTTTTGCTTTGTGTACACTTATATGGTGAGTGAGTTGCACAGTTTGTGTCTCACACTATAAATCAATACAACTAGATATTTGCCAAAGTAGTACAGTGTAAGCGTCCAACTCATTTTTTATCAGTAGCCCCTGACCCCTGTCTAGAACCTCTGACGTTCTGGTGCAAGTCCAACTCTGCAATTACCATTCACTCTGCCTCCCAGGTGTTGTTATGTGAATGGTGTTGTAGATGTTCCACTGATAGTAGTGTTTGTTGTGCAGGGATACAGACAGTGTTTGTTGTACATTCATGTGTGTGTGGTATGTATTTATGTGAAGTGTTGTGTCATGTTGTTTGTGTGTGTGTTTGTGAGGCCTTTTCTCATTGTAGTATTCTGTTTTCTGTTCTTTTGTGTCATCTGTATGTGCTGTGAGTTTGTATGGCCTATACATATTTGTAGTGCTATGTGTTAGACAATGTTGTTTATTTATGTGTTTATGTGTTTATATATGTCTGTCCTGTACTTGTTTGTCATGTTCTATGTTGTGTCATGGTGTTTATATGTGTTGTGTGTGTATATGGGACCTGTGCTCATTTGTAGGGCTCTGTGTTGTGTCATGGTGTTTATTTGTTGCTCTGTGTTGTGTCATGGTGTTTATTTGTATTGTGTGTATACATGGGACCTGTGCTCATTTGTAGTGCTCTGTGTTGTGTCATGGTGTTTATTTGTATTGTGTGTATACATGGGACCTGTTCTCATTTGTAGTGCTCTGTGTTGTGTCATGGTGTTTGTGTGTTGTGTGTTTATATAGGACCTATGCTCATTTGTATTGCTCTGTGTTGCTCAGGGCTGCAGACTGGAAGCTAGATGAGCCGGCCTGGAGCGGCAGGCTCCGGATCACCTCCAAAGGCAAGATGGCCTTCATCAAGCTGGAGGACAAGATCTCAGGTCAGTGGTGCACCTGCCACTGACTGCTCACCACAGTAAAGTGCATTTTTACAGTCACACACGCTGTAAACGCCATGTTTCCCCTCTGATGAAATACCTACACTGTTGCCCCCCACAGAGTCTAAACAAGTCTGCTGCTCAAACAGTGGCACTTTTGAGTGTAAAGTCTTCTTTAATGTCACTGTACCTCTGTCCAGATCCACCAGTGTTCAATGCTCCCCTACCAGCAAACATGGAAAAAAAAAAGATGCATCCATATGATGTCAATAAGCTGCCTCCAGATGGTTTGCATGACAGGTAGTCTGTATTTATGAAAGCGTTACGTTCCCAAAAACCACGGCCTGTTTTGGAATGTATTTTCCTGCGATTTATAATCATGTGTTTTGTTCTCATGACTTAATTACAGTAGGTTCTGCTCTCCCCTGGAGATAGATGTATATTTTTTGGCACTTTTCCACCTTTTGAGGATGACGATTAGACATTGTTGTCCCACACTGCAATGTCCATTGGACTCCCACAGGAGCTTGTGGGTGCAGTGAACACAATGCACACTTACATGCCAACGCAACTATTTTTCAACACTGCAAGTCATCCAGAGGCAGTGAGCTAAGTGCCAATTAGAGGATGGGCGCGGCTTCAATGATGTCACTCCAGCAACATGCAGGTGCCTGATGAGTCAGTGTGTCTGAGAGCAGTAAGATGGGAAACCCCTGCTGACATACCCACCCCTATGCCTTTTGGAATGTAGCCACTTTTTCCGCTGCTAAGGGCTCCTGGTCACTGGCGGCTGATAACATGACTGGGGTCAAAACTGGGCCACCGATTTCAACTTGCACTCAAAGCGAGTGCCTTAACCACTGAGCTACTCGGGTGCCCTTTCAAAATTTAAATGTGCTTTCAGTGTAATGCCAAGCAGAAGGAAATCTATAAAACCGTGCAGTGGGAGTAAAACACCTTTAGGCAGACCAGCTTAAGACAGTGGTGTAGTTGTTGATTGCAGAGGTTTAGAGGGCATGCTTCTGAGGAACACATAATGTTAAAGCCTGAGTAGCTGTTGTCTTTGTCCGATTCAGTTCTCTATGGCAACAAAGGGCATCCTTAAGTTTCTCTCTGAGACTGATGCCGTGTTCTTTCGCAGGTACGTCCGGTTTGAAAATTGCCCGCCTCTGTTAAGTAACGACGACTGTGGCCCACACACGCTCAAGAATAGTGGTGTGGGCGTTTCCTGCCTTACTTTCTTCCTGTTTGTGGAATGCCCCTTTGTTGCTCCAAGCTCCATCTGGCTCCTCATTCATGAAGTCTTCAGTGTAGGAGCTCAGCAAGTCATCAACATCACCTCTTCAGCTTCAGCAAAGCCCACTCCCCCCTCCCCAAACCAACAGTCAGAACCAGCCATGCAGTTTATGTGTGGGCTTGCATTTTGAACCGGTTTGAGCCAGACTGAATCCGCATAGCAGCACTGTCTCTGGGGTCTGTTTGAATTAACGTGTGTTTGTTCTAGTCATGTGTTCTTGATCTCATTGGTAAATGTATGTCCTTCCGTTTTGGGAGCCTATTTGAACCGGGCTTACTCAGTATCACAGTACTGGCTGTGGCGTCTGTTTGAGCTAATGTGTGTTTGCTCTTGCTGTGTGCTCCTGGTCTAAGCATGCCTGCCGTCTGTCTGGTTCTCAGGAGAGCTGTTTGCCCAGGCCCCGGTGGAGCAGTACCCAGGAAGTGTGGTTGAGGCCGTCACGGACTCCAGCCGATACTTTGTGGTGCGGATAGAGGATGGCAATGGTGAGTGCTGGCGGGCTGACACTTCTGTTGTTATGAGGGCGCTGACTGACAGGTGCATGCAGGCAAGCTGACCAGCACCCATGTCTGCCTGTTTTCTAGTCTGTCTGGAGTCTTCACTCACACATTAGCTGAAATGATGCACTCCCATGGGTTCCCCCACCTTGTCTAAGAGGCCTTTGGCACACTGAGTTCAAATTCTGGCCTCTTGCCCTCTGATGTGTCACGTGGGAGTGAGAACTTTGCTTGAACGTTGGTTGGATGCTCTGCTTTCGCTGCAGTCTAAGTATGCAACATACCGTAGGCTCTGGTTTTAAAAGCAGTTCCTGCATACAGGGATCCCACTACTTTGACCTGTCCTCCCATTTGTTTTTCTGAAATATGAGAACCTGCAGCCATTTTGAACACTTAGATGCTTATTTGCCTTTTGCGCTGTCATGTGCCGGCATACCATGTGCCTCCAATGTTTATCAATGAATTTTACTGTTGTGTATTTCCTGTATGGCTGTGTTTGCCTTACATTCCGTTTCCTCCGTGTGTTGTTTGGTCAGGGCGCCATGCGTTTATCGGCCTCGGGTTCGCTGACCGCGGTGACTCCTTCGACTTCAATGTGGCTCTGCAGGACCACTTCAAGTGAGTGAACGGCACCGATCGGCAGGGAAGTGAGAACAGAAGGGGAAACTCCCATGTAGGCCGTAGGCACGAATCTGCAGCGTTAAAACCAGACTAAAGTTGTGTCAGATACCAGGTATCAGCGTTGTTTTTCTGTTGTTCCCCTTCAGCGGTTTCATTTGTCTCCGGGAAATCAGACCTGAGTTGCATTTCCAGGATCTTCCACTTGAGGGTGCTGTTGACAACAAACGTTTTTTTTTCTTCAACACACCTCTCATTGTGCATTGGCTGAAGTGTTTGTAAATTATAGAACATCACTCATTGGTACAGAAATGGTTATAGTTCTTGCTGAACCAGTTAGATTTATCATATGAAAGTGAAGGTAGAACAAAAAATGATCTGCAGAGTTGTTATTGTCTGATACTGTAGTTTGGCAGTGTTGCCAGGCAGAATAATCACTCATTGCAAGGCATCATGCCCAGATTTTGAGTAGTTGATTCCCTGTTGATTTATGGAATTTCGTCAGAACATTCAATAAATGTCTGCCACTTACTCTGTTTTATTCCCTCCCATTGTCTGTCTGTCCTCTCCTTTTTTCCCCACTTCTCTCCTCTCCCTCCCTCGATCCCAGATGGGTTCGACAGGAAAGCGAGCTGGCGAAACAGGAGGCCAATCCGAGCGCAGCGCCAAAACTGGACCTGGGCTTCAAAGAAGGGCAGACTATCAAGATTAACATAGGGGTGAGAGGGGGTGGTAGTTGGACATAGATATGTGGTGGTGGCAGTGGTGAAGGGGGGAGGGGTTGCACGCTAGTAAAAAAGAGTCATACAGTCAAGGCGAATCCCACCTGCGTTTCAGAACATCAAAAAGAAAGACGCTCCGGGGGCAGCTAAGTCTCGACCAATGGGCAGCGGGCTCCTCCCTCCTCCTCCGGGCGCAAAAGCCGGCGGCCTCCTTCCCCCTCCTGGAGCACAGCAGCCAGCCGCACCCGCGCAGCCTAACACAGGTAACCACACACCTGTCCTACAGAGATCCTACAGAGTTACCCGTCTCTGCTGAGTCTGGTGCCGTGGTGCAGTTCTGACGATCAGCTCATAACCCAAAAGGCTGCCAGTTTGATTCCCAGGAAGGCGCACTGCCATTGTAGTCTTGACAAAGATGCTTAATCCAAGGTGCTTGAGTAAATATGTGAAAGGGTATAATTAAATGTAGTGATGTGTGAAGACGTAAAAACTGCTTTGGATAGGGGGATGCTGACTAACTGCTCTCTTCCTTCTTCCCACCAGCCACCCTATTAGATTTCGGCTCTCCCGCCCCTGCTTCAGCCCCGCCCCCGCCCCGCCCCCGCCCCCGCCCCCGCCCTGCCCTCCCTCGATTTGTGGGGCGACTTCACCACGGCTTCCTCCAGGTGAGTCCAGGGCAGGGCTATGCCTTGGGCGGGTAACAGCACGGAGTGACCTTCGCAAAAAGGCAGCTCCTTGAATTTGCATTGTACGGCGGCGGGCTCGCCTGCGATTGTCTGGAGGGCAGGACAATGGCACGCTTGCGGATTGCGGCGCTGACAGCTTAATGAGCGGAGGGCGCAGGGCCGCGGGCCCGGACGCACGCTGAGGACAGGTCTGGGCACGCCCCGCGCCCCGCACCCGCGTGGAGGCGTGCCAGCGTGACAGCTGACCTGGCCTGCGATCCTGGCCCCGCCCCCTTTTTCCATTACAGAAGCGGGCAGAACATTGATCAGGCACGCAGAAGCAGATGCAATTACAGGGCACTTTGGGTAGTTCTGCAGGAAAGGAACTGCAGTTTCAACATTCCTTTTTTTGGAATTCCCCAGCATTAATGCATTTGCCTTGTAGGGCCATTAAAACGGTGTCCTGACTGAATCGTTTGCCTAGTTCAAGCTGCTTTCTTACAAGGTTGTGCTGTCCTTCCAGGCCTGTTTCTCTCAGCAGCTGATGTGTGAGCAAATACAGTTGCAGCTTTTTATCTGTCTATAGGAATATTAAAATGCCTAGTGACTGGATTTCATTAGCTGCTATGCTAAAATGTGCTTTTTAGTACTGAAAAGTACTTGACTTCATACCAATATAATCAGCTGCTCTGTAGTAATGAGCAAGTCTCTGAGCAAATGCTTAATATTTCTGTTTCCATTTACATTCTAAGGAGTGTGAGGAGTAGGATTCTCACCCAGAAGTATTCATGGGGTTTTTTCCCGAGTTCATATGAATTGTTGCTGTTAAATGTGTATTGTTAGTCCATAAAGATTAATCATTAACATCCTCAGTGATGAGTGTTTATTGTAAGGTAAACTACTGGCAGATAAAGCGCTCGGTACGTTTTAAGTGCCTCTGAACACTGAATGTGGTGTGGAACAGGGAAGTTGCGCTCAACTGCAAAAGACAAAGCTAGTGTCTCATTAAGCCTCAAAGCACACAAGGATCCAGAAGGTTTTATTCATACATTTTCAAAAAAAACAAAAAGGATCATTTCCCAAGCGTGCTGCTATCAAGGCCTGGTGTTTCATCAGTGATATTTACATCTGTGTGTTTTTGCTTTGAGGTCACTCGATCTCATTAACCTTCTCTTCTCTTCTCTTTGCAGCTCTAACAAGGGCGCTGTCAATTCAGGATGGGTGCAGTTCTAACTGTGAAACAGGTTACAGGTATACATACACGTAAACACATACGACACAGACACACACTCTTGCTTAGCTTTCTTCTATACATTCCCTGGATGGAAGGAGCGACGGGGAGGGCAGGACTTGAAATGGGATGGAGAGATGGATTTGCGCGACAGTGCAGTTCTCCCTACTGACTGGTGGAGCCACGTGTGCACACGCACACACACACACACACACACACACACCCAGCTAGAGACAAAGACAGACCTACATTCAGTTATAAACACACAGCCTGACAGATGGTCTCTCACACAAACACCAAGCAGGCAAAGATACCAGCACCTGATTTGAAAACTTAGGCTCATTTTTGTATTTTACTTTTCTCTCTCTCTCTCTATGCAATCAGAGGTGACTGTATCGAATCACTCACGTTGTAGTTGTTAAAGTATTAATGACTGTTAAATGTGCATAATTTTCTGGGGTAGAGGCAGAGTGTGGCATTTCCCAATTCTTTAATCTCTGTCTCTCTTTGCTTTGCCCCCTCCCCCACCCACCACCTCTCCACAAGCCTCTGCTGAAAAGCCGATCGGTGCTGAAGAGCAGTTGCATCTCATAAATTGTCATCTCAGATTTCATACATATCTCCCTGTCAGCAGTGTTGAAACAGGATATAAATGCATTCCGTATTAATTACCCACCACTGGGAGGGTACGTGCTCCTTCTCTTCCTCTGAATATGTCCCTGTGTTTCCCTTCTAACCCCTCATGTTTTGTGATTAGCGACCACTCTAGCTGCACCCCTTGTGTTCCGTACCTAACCTGACCTGCCTCTATTTTTTCTTCATTGGATACACTTCCTCTTTTTTCCCCTCACTTCCTGTCTCCCTCTCTGAGCATGCTCTCTCTCATCATATGACCCTGAAATGCTGCACATCTCGAGTGACTTAGAAATAAGTAGTAGTTATAAAATATTTTCTTACTGAGAGTAGTTATCGTTGTAACCAGAGTGTTGAGATTTTTTTTCCGCCATCTTCTTGAGGAGGAGGGTGTAAAAGCATTTCTTTTATATTATCAATATTGCAAATGTTTATTAGACTATTTTACTACAGTGCATAACTGTGTATGTATGAAGGACAGAGGTTGGGTGTATCAGTCAGTTCCTGCTTATTAATAAAGAAGACAGACAGACACAGGCAGCTTGATATCAGTGGGAACAACAAGGAAAACGGCAGCAACGCAGTGCTTTTGCGCTTTCTCTTGTGAATCAAGGGAAGACCCTCTGGTCTTTTGGCAAAGATCAGTATGTAGAATCTTTTCTCATTAGTTTAATATCTGCTTTCTCACTTCTAACTCTGGTCCTGTCTCATATTTGACCTTATGATTGATGCTGGTGATTTCTGAAGTAGAAAAAGATGACAGCATTGTTGTATGGACCGATGTCTTCCTGCCTTTCTGTCTGTCTGCCCTGGGTAAATTTAGCTGGAGGTGCATTTTGATTTTTTTTTTTGGCATTTGATTGTTTACAAACCTCACTAGACCAGCCTCTTTGCGTGTGTGTGCGTGTGTGTTAGATGTTCATCTCTGCTCCTACTGATGTAGTTTATTTTAACCTTACTGTGCCTTAGTGGGATTGGGATGGGGTGGGGGGATTTGGGGGGGGTGTGGTGATGTATGACATGTTTCTCCAAGTGCCTTCTCTAATGTAAAAGCACTTGTATAAATGTAAAGCAACACATAATTGTAAATACATTTCTTCTGACAATCACTGTGGTGCCTTGTGTTTACTGGTAGTGTTATGCACTAAGAAAGAAGAGGATGTCTGTTTAATTTGTTTGTTGTTTTTTCCTCATTAAATGTTACAGAGTATGCACACTTGAGCTTATTTTGAGTCCATGCCCTCATTCTTTGTTCCCAGGGTGGTGCCTGGCTTTAAGTCAAGTAGGACTTTAAATGGAATTTATTTATTCTTTGAAACAGAGTCTAAAACATACAGAGAACAAATGAAGATCCCAGTCAACTGGAACGTGTATGGATGACCTCTCTGTTAATACTCTTGTCATGCATTCCATACTTAGCCTTACTGTGGAATAGTGTCTCGGAAGAGAGCAAATGTGTCTATAAGCTCCTTTAATATAAATTATTATATAGAAATACACCACTTGAGGGAGCATCTTGAAAACAAATGGGATCAAAGTAATCTCTAAACCCACTGTTTGCTTTGTCTTCATGGTTGCTCCCTGGCTGTCAGCATGTTCTTTTGTGCAAGTGAATTACAGTCACAGAGTTGCAGTGCAATCCTCTGAAGGTTCAGAGTCCTGAATTTCCTCCCTTGGTTGGGTAAATTCCTTTAGTGTTGAAATCTTTGAAGGCTGCCAGTCACTGGGGATTTTTTGTACGACTTTTTTTCCTGTTTTAAACTTCACTGATGGGTTACTTCATTAAAGCAATTTCTTAGGAAAAGAAAGTGGAAGTGGTCTGGTGGGAGGGGGGAAATGTAATTTGATCTGCTGAACGATTCCTGTTAGTGAAGCTGCGATACACACCCTCTCCCTCCCCCCCGGCCCGACTAGTCCCTCTGCCCAGGTACGAGGCTCCTGCCCCAGAGAGCGAGGGGTGGGGTCGGCTGGAGGAAGCAGCGGAGATTGGAGTTATCCCCCTGGTTACGGCTTCTGTCTCCACGGTGTCTCGGGCGTTTGTTTGATAAAGCAGCTATTGTCTGCAGCGAGTATATGTGTATTTTACGACTGTGTTTCCATTCATTCGGTGCACAGGGTCAATGAGACCTTGCAAGGTTTCTGGAACCAACCAAACAAACTTGAATCCAGAATACGCCAGAGGTCGGGGAACGGGAGATTGTAAACAGACTGGAGGTCTTCTGACAGTGCTGGAAAAAAGCCGAGAAACAATCTATTTGATTGGGAGGGAAAATAAATGTATTATACAGGTGAGTACCACCATAGCGCCGCCCTTGAACAGCGAATCACGCTTGTGTGCATATACCTGCTTGTGAACGACATCGGCTCATCTCCTCTTGACTGTACCCATAACATACAACTGACGTTTCCCGCACACAATTCCATTTTACTTGTTTACCTTTAACCTCAACTAAATAAAACCAATGACTTTAGAGACGTTTAGCCTAAGACGTATTAAAATGAATTGTAACAAAGCACAAAGCCGCAGGTTTTGATGGCGCAAGGGTCTTCTGCATCTGAAATAAATAATTTATAATAGGCATTCATTTTTAATAGACATTTTAAAAACATGTACATTGCTCTACCCCTAAATTATTTTTTTAACATACCAAGATAGCCTCCAGAAAACAGGTTTAGTTTTTCCATGACTGCAATGAAAATGACCACAGATCTACCTGGATTACATTTAATGGTGGTACACCTGTTGCAAGTTACCATCACCAACAATCTGCATGAACAGAAGCAATTTTATATCTTTACAGTTGTATTTTACTTTAAATACTACTTATAATACATTTCCGATTATAATCGTTACAACGCGACTTCAATTCTCTATAGAGCAACTGGCGTTCAGAATAGATGACAACAGAATATTCTTGACCGTGAGGATTTTGATGTAGCCTTTCTTATCCTCGAAGCTTTACTATAAGAACCAAATAATATCTCTGTTGAAGTCCCTCCCCCGGAAAGAGGGTAACGGAGAGTTTGGAGCAAATCGGCATTCACAGCGTTCGGTGCACGCAAGCATATGTATTTCAAAACATTTCTAACGGCGGCAACTACAGTTCACTCCCGCCCGAAAAACATGATTTTACCCTTAAGAACATACACCTCCCATTGCAATACGAGGTAAGAGACTGACCGAACATTGTGCACGTCTGTCCGTGAACGCATGTGTGGCGATTAATGATGAAAACGAAACGAAAATTGTGTCTGCCTCTGTGTTCTTGAGAAGCTGCGACAAAGGAAATGCTTTCTTCGGAATGGCCTGGAAACAAATCCGTGCGGACAGAAATCAGAGATGGATTGACAAGGATACCCCGACTCTTGCACTAAATCTGTCTTGCGTTACCTCTGGCAGAGCTACATTTCGTGCATTAATTTTCAGCTGGCTTATCATAAATGTCAGCCCGGTCACAGTTCCCTTAGGCTATAACTTGCAGTTGCTAAGTAAAAATGGGAACAAAACCAGGGAGAAGCTAGTTGTATTCGAGGCCATCAGTTTTTCCGGTCTGACCACTTCGAGACTGGGTCAGTAGGGGTTTTACCGGAAATAACTGAATATGAACGGAACGCCAGATATTCATTTTAGCGAATTTGGTCTTGGAAATAGTAGATGTCAATGAGAAACACATAACCCTTTGCAATAACAGTACCTGTACAAACAAACGATATGTATACAACACATCACAGAGTTATAATGCCGTAGAGCTTTATTTTATCCACCGAGCGTTCTGACCGTCATGGGGGATATTTTCTTAAACATTCAGTAAGTTAAACACCTGCCGTCGTTTTTTCGTTCATCTGTCTCGTGCTGCTTAATCTGCCTTTTGGCAGCAAAGAGGATCATCTGTCTTCTAGCGGTGTATTCTGGGTCACGAGCAGCGCTGGATGCTCGGTGCACCCGCACACAGTAGTGACAACATATTGTTAGAAAATTCTCGCAGATTGATCACTGTCGGCAGGCAGCGACATCTTTATTCTAAATAGTTTGGTAAGTTTCACTTCATTTTGAAACTTCCTCAGTAGCCTTTAAACACCCCAGCCCCCTAAAACTGTCCTCCTGAATATTCATCAACTGAAACAACACCCTGAAGCCTGGGCAACAAAATACAATAAGCTCTTTCATATAACTGACATCCAATTCGGCCGTCATGAACTTTCAGGGAAGCATTATTTCGAAGCTCAGAACTGAGGATGAAAATGTCCATGATAAATTGTCTGTGACCTGCAGCTGATGCCACCAAACAACTGTCCAAACAAGCTTTTTATAGAAAAAGACAGTCAGACTGTAATTCAAGCACCACAAATATGTAATTATGCCCACTGAAAGACATGAGTGAATTTCCAAGATGACAGCACCAGAGGTGCAGGTGCAGTAGGTCTAAGTGATTATTTGAATGTGAAAATCACTTCAAGTAGAGAATTAAGCAGACATGTTGTGTGCTATGTTTTTTCCCAATATATTGTGCATCAAAAAATTATGGCTTTGTATGGTGAAATGTGTTACTCAATGTTATGAACAAACGGCCAGTGCTTAGGTTGACGGTTCCCCGTAGATCTTTGTATTTGAGGTTAGGACCTAAGTCAAGAGTTCACCAAGAATAGGCCTACATTAGCTTTTTACTGAAATGCAGCTGGGACTGTGACTACTCAATGACTACTCAGTCTGCATCATTCGAAATAGCTTGCTTCCCTACTTCATGAGACATTAAAACTTATATTTCCAGAATAAACTGCTAATTTTTTTCCAGTTTTGCATATAAGGAAGAAGGTGCAGGCTGTGTTTTTGTGGTGTGGCCTTTCAGAGTATGGTCAGCTGGGCCGAAACTAATATCATAGGGAACGCTGCCAATAAAAAGCTGCTTCTGTCCAGTGGTGAAGTAATCATCGCCATGGTCTTTACTATTTTTGTCAGCCTTTAAAATTTAATGTTGACATTGTTGTCGCCTGCACACTGTATCCTGTTGTATCAGTTACACCTGTAAAAAGGCATCTCTTTCCCACAATTCATCTTGTGATTTCTTCACATGCCAAAGACATTTGATAGGTAAGATTCTCTTACAAATGATGCCTCTTACATAGTCCTGACAATGGATTAGCTGTTATAAACAAACCGTCCTAAACGGCTTGTTTGTTTATTGTTTGTTGTTTGTTTTTTTTGCAGTGGAGATTCTGTGCTGATTCATTTGTCTTTATGGCTGATAGTTTGGAATTGGTGAGTAAGATGAGCTACCCAGGTGAATTTGTGTGTGCAGAATTGGTCCAAGATCATGTAATTTACAGAGCAGTGCTGAATAACACTGAGGCAACTGTCTGTCACAGGTGGTCATGAAGACTGTTTTTTTGTTCAGGTTCTGTAAACACAAACTTTGCTACCTGCCATGAGTTTGGTCCTGAGGACCATGTCCTTGGTCACCCAGCAAATACAGAGTCCTGCTTACTGGTCTGTGAACCTGGTCATGTGAAAATGGTGGGAGTTGGTTGCCTCTTTACTAATGGGACAATCTCTGACTGTCTTCATGACACAGTCCCAAGGTCTTCCAGGCTGCTGTTCACAGATCAGAAGAGACAACGGCACAAAAGCATTAGACTGAAATGGATCGTGAACACCATTTCCTTGTTCAGGCAGGGTCCAGCTTTCCACGTGGCCAGGTTTCCAGCACCCAACAGAAGGAAGAATTTTTAGCATTCATAAAAATTATCTGTCCAGGTCTAACTTCCCATGGGATAGCCCAGCTTCTTTTAAATAAGTCTTTCAAATATGAATTATCTTACTCTGTAATATTACATAATATTACAATGTGTGTAATTTGTAGGCAGCCCTTTTTGCGTACATTCTCCAATTAAATGATTTAATACACAGTACCAGCCAGAGATTATATATTCAGATTGCCATCTGTGCTTCACATCATGGTCATATCTATCCTGGTTTCATTGTCAGAGGGTGGACCTGGTCAGGGTTAGAGGTGGGGCCGTTTCTTCTGCGTGTCATAGCGGCATTATGGTGAGGGCTGTCCCTCATGAATGATCACATTAGCCAGACAATCCAGGGAAAGCCCAGATTAGAAAGAGCTTCTAGATGAATGGGAGAGGCGTCCTTCACGTCATGGTCAGAGCCATCTTTATTCCACTGTCAGGATGTGGAGCTGTTCAGGGCCAGGATCTAGAGTTGGCTATTTGGGCATAATGTTTTCTCCTATGTATGGGACAGCGCCACCTTCTGACCTCCATGTTGATTTTGTAAAGTTTTCTAAATAGTTTTAGTACTCTTAATAATGACACTTACATTGCATAAACAGACACTTATGCAGAATGACTTACAATTTTGCACATTACCCATTTATTGAACTAGCTATTTTCTGAGGTAATTATGCCAGAGTACCTTTCCCAAGGGTACAGCAACAGTATCCTACTGGGGAATCAAACTGGCAGCCTTTGGTTTATAAAACCAGTTCTTTACCACTGCCCCATACATCCAATCCCCATGGCAGACAGGGTCATCGGGTTGTTGTTAGCTGTTGGAAGCTGTCTCAGATAAGGGATATGTCTGCTTCCAGGGAGCAGTGCCAAATTGCCTGCTCCTTGACTAGATGTTGGAGCAACTGCTGAAGACGAGGCCCTCATTGCGAGGGATGGTTTAAGACTCCTGGCAGATTAACTGCTCTGAGGGAATCTTAGTGGCTGTGAGCCAATTATAACACAGGATATGCCTGGCATTGTTCCAGGGAGTCACTCCCTTCCTGAAGCTCCTGTTAGTCTGCTCTCAGCACTGCTGAGCACACAGCGTTTTGCGCAGAGGCACAGAGGGGCATCATCGACTCTGCAAATTCATTGTTGCAGATGACACAAGTGTGACGTGAATCTGGAGCTAGCCAGCAGGGGGCACCCTGAGCCTTAGATGAAAGTTTATTGTATGGCCTCAGCAGAAAGTGGAATCAGTTGGTCACTAAGCTCAGCAACTGTCTATATCGGTTTATCTTGTGTATAATACACATGTAAGCATGCCTTACTAACGTCAGCAATCGCTTCACGTGTAGTGAATCTTCCAAAAAGGAGTTTAATGGAGTTTCAGGAAACTGTATGCCGTGTAATGATGTGTACATTGCCACTAAATAATATCAATAAAAAGTATAAGACTAGAAGTCTGGTGGAAAAAAAACATTTTAAAATTGTGGTATATACCATAGCGGATAGAGGAAGGGGAGTTTTGTCAATGGACTGGAGGTCTGATAATGACAGTCTGAACCTCTCTCCTTTGTGGAATTGTCAGTTGCCATGACAACGTGGACACAAGTGGTATATGGCTAGCAAGGCTGGGGTCAAAGGGGGCGGGCCTCCTAATTTTCACATTATCTCTGTGTGTTGTGTCTGGTGGGGGATAGTGCAGTACAGTGAATTTTTCTATTGTGTATTATCTACTGTCCATATTCATGTCTGCCTAGTGTGTATTAGGATCTACTGTCCAAACTAATGTCTGTGCGTTTGCTGCGCAAAGCTTCTTACTGTAAGGTGATCGCTAATCAGTTTTACTATCCTATTTATGAATTAATTCACAAACGTCTTCTAAGTTAACTTAATTTGGGGTGTACGGTAAATTTAATTGCGAGATACAGTGGAAGTATGGGTTGAAACGGTGGCTTAATAGGTCGTAGTGTTCTTGCGTGTCCCGTCTTTTGGAAGAAGTAGAGTAGACAACGAGTGTGCGGGACAGAGTGAGAGTGGAGGACGGGAGGGAGGGGGGATTTAAAGTCTTCTAATCCCCCTGTCCTCAATCTCTCCCTTTCATTCCGGGAGAAGGGACTGAGCCGAACCTTCAGTCACCTGCGGCTCGTGGGCAATAAACTGCTTGGCAAATCAAAAATGCGGATTTCCCTCACCGGGATAATCGTACTTCGATGTTCATTTCATTCTCTTTGCCGAGTCTAGATTTGCTTTCTTTTGCACGTGTATCCGATCTAGTTAAACTGCAAGAGATCTTGGCGCGGTTAATCCCGTTTTAACCAGGACGAGGAAACTGCACATCATCAGTATCGACTTCAGGAAGTCAATCAAAACGTCCGTCTTCAGCTCCGGGCAGTGTTCTCTTAAAAACATCGGTACTCAATGAGCGACTCCGAGAATACCAACGGGGAATCAAAACTGGAGGCGGTGATACAGGTGATCCGTGTTATAGAATATGAGTGATGTGCTACCATCGTGAGAAATTGATTGACTTAATTGAAAGTGTGTTTTATTTCCCAGAATTTTAAAACTTATTCAGTCACTACAAAAAAAGAAAAAAAGAGACAAAAACAAAATAGAAAAAATAGCACTGTCGTTTCAGTTGAGAGTTCTGGGGGAAATCATGTTCAACTTGTCAAGTTTAGACGTGGTTACTTTATAAATATCGTGCATGCACAGTATAGATAGGCAATCTGTAATATCATTTCAAAATCTTGTCACCATATTAACATTCTTGCAGTGACGTCAGTTTGGAGTGTGGATGGGGGTGCATGTGGGGTGGGGGGATTCATTCCTTATTTACATAATTGTTTTGCGTGTTTCTTTGAGGGTCAGCGTACCTCTGTTTGCGTGCTTGCAGCACGGTGGGTTCCTCTGCGCCCCTGTGCGATTGAGTACAAATCTCAGCTGTGTCCTGTTATAAAAGAGTACAGCTCGACGGTCGGCCGAAAGCGGCTGCTGGGACGCCACCTGCTCTCACCGCGGTCTCCTGCACACAGCCACGTGACCGCGTCGAGGGGCAGCGCTGCGCGAGGGTTCACTGAAAAACATAATGCTTGTGAACCACAAACCATACTAAACCCAGCACTCTCAATGTGAGCGTGGTTCACAGTGCGTCAGTGGTGGACAATTGGCTTAACCCTGGTTCACTTCGCATGTCGGCTCCCGGACTATGAAATAATCTGGGGGGAACAATACATGTACACGGGCAGTGATTCAGTGTTGTGGCACAGTGTGATGCATGGTGATTCAATACAGTTTGACTACCAATACTTGCCGGTACTTAATTAAGAACAGAAAATGCTGCCATCCTGCAAAATCTGCAGCAGTCGTAGATAAATTGTTTGGGAGTAGTATTGCTCTCATTGTCAGCCTACTGGAAATAAATGTTTAACAAAAGAAATACTCTCTTCTGTCAGGTAAAAGAATACAAAAGACCAATATTCTGCATTTGAACTTATGAAGACTCAATATTAGTTGTACTTTGGTCAGCCTCAAGTTTTTGCATATAGAGACATTATAGCCACCCCCTCTCGGCAAGATCATAAGTGTGTGTGTTTTTGTAAGAAAGCTTCTCGCTCTGCTCTTTCTCCTGACTCTCTCTATCTCTCCATTCCTGTCTGTCTGTCCCTCTCTCAGAAGTTGGAGGAGAGCGTGCTGTCTGAGGAGAAGCGACTGACAGTCAGAGACCCCACCCACGACAGCCCTCCAACCTGTCTACCTGCGCGAATCAGAGAGATCGTCACTAAGAACCTCAACGACAACAGTGAGTGGCCGGCTGCCACAGCGTCCGACAGCGAGCAATTCTGCCCTTTCAGCTTCTCGACCTCAGGCTCCACCTAAGCACTGTGAAATTCAGCAAACTCAAACCTTAACAGAACAATAAACCCACTGAAACGCCCACACACGCACACACACACACACACACACACACAAATACACACACGCGCACCTCTAACTCCCCTCTCCTCCTCCCAGCCGCAGGCACCATGTCCTCAGTCCTGTCGCTCCAGGAAGAGAACAGGGTGCTGCAGGGGGAGCTGGGAAGGCTGGAGGACCTGCTGGCCCACAGTCGAGCGGACCGAGACGAGCTGGCCATCAAGTACAGCGCCATCAGTGAGAGGGTGAGAGGAACTGAGCCGGGCGAGTGGGAGAGAGGGAGCTGTGGTGCTGCTATGACATATTTACATCTCTGAGCATATTTCTCAGACCTCTGTTCTATATGCGTGTCAGGTGTTTTTGTCTGTGTGTGAATGTTAGGTGGAGAGTGTTGAGCTGCATTTTAAATTACAATCTTATGATTGGCATTTAATTGGCCTATTTGTTATAAAACTGGTCTGTCCCGTATGCCATCTTCTAAGGGTTCCTTCTTTGTTGTGTGGAGGGCCTGGTCATAGCTGTGGGTAATTGGCCAGAATATTGTAGACAAAAATCTCAGCAGAAGGAGCATAAAGGGGACTGGGGTTGCAGTTGCAGTTTTGGTTACGTGGGGCAAAAGCGTGAATACCAATGTACTGTTGTCTCCCAGTTTTCTTTTCTCTCCTTCCTTTCCCATGTTATCGCGGGGAGAGTTTGGCCGGTCTCCTTGACGACGGGGACAGGAATGAAGTGAAGTGGCAGGTTGCTATGGTGGTTGTCACCCCTGGTGACTGTAAACAAGGGCTTGAATGGAGGACTGAGGTTGGAGGGGGGTGTATGTTTTATGGAAACTGAGAGGCTAGGGAAGAGGATTGGGGCCTTACCTATGGGGGGATTGATTGAGATTTCACTCCCAATGTTTAATGATTTTAAGTGAGAAAAATGATGTATTCAATGATATATTCAAGCTGTATTACTCTTATTGAGCCACTGAAAACAGTCAAATTACAGCATTCTGTATCCAACAATGAGCTTTATATCAGTAGGGTGGTTGTAACAGTTTAATATATTTAGAAGAGGAAAATACATTATACACAAATGTTATCCATAATAAATGTATTAACGTATTAATAAATGTTTAATGTTGACATTTATTAAATGTAATTTTTGTACCATCAAAACCTTAAGGAGGATAAGAATGGCTAACAGGCATTTTAGAGGGCAGCTCGCCAGGGGTCCTGCTGGGGTTACCACAGAAACAAGGTTATGTTTATCAGAGCAGGATGGTAGTCACTATGGTGATGGCTCACATCCCGTTTGGCCTGTGGAGAGCTGAGCATGGCAAACATCTAAAGAATGAACACCCCCTGTGGAAAACCCCAAAAATTCTGAGTGTGTTTTAGAAGTGTTCAAAATGGATTGATACAGATGAGAATTTTATCAGTAGTGTTAATACAAAACCTATATCTCTAATTTTGAGTGAGTCCATTTGACAGTAACCTGTAATGCACAGCATTTGTCTGTCAATAAAACCCAGACTGAATGATCCGTGCAGGATATGCTGGTACCATCTCACAGAGATGTTTGTGTTACAGAACTCTGAGCAGGCTAGCAGTCACCAGAGCTACTGGGACAGAGCAGTTACCATTTCAAAACATACAGAGGGCTACAGACTAATATCAGTGAACATGGAGTTTCACTCTCTGTGATACTGCACCCATATAGGCAGTGTAACACACTTATTGCACATATTAATGTAACTGAGGAATGTCATTAATGTAACTGAAAGTTCACCATATATGATGAAATATCAATTACAGTCAACTCCCTGTACATTGAGGATAACTGCATACTGCTTTTTACTGCAGTGTGCAGCTTGTCCCACATGAATCTTGCTCACTTATGTTTATACTCCGGTAAATACACAGCAGTCCTAAGAAAAGGCAGTTATCAGGAGTCTGTATTACATTGTGATTTTTTTTTAGAATTGTCCAGGGAAATGTCTATACAGTTGAACTTATTTTGATACAGTATTTAATGTCAAAGGTGTTTCTTTTCTGTTGTTTTGTAAAGTATGGGCAATTAGTGGAATATCTCTGATTCAGTTTGGACACATGACTGGCTACTTTCCATTCTGTAGTCATAATTCCAGTGTGTCTAACTTCATGCAGTACTGCCTGTGCTCATAGTTGCAGCAGGAGCTGTTCCGAGCGGTATCCCCTCGAAGGGGGATTGTGTCTGGTTGTGTTTTAAG
Source organism: Megalops atlanticus (assembly GCA_019176425.1). Lineage (NCBI taxonomy): Eukaryota > Metazoa > Chordata > Actinopteri > Elopiformes > Megalopidae > Megalops > Megalops atlanticus. The sequence continues at coordinate 10,079,541 of CM032879.1, forward strand.
GTGTCGCGCTTTGCGGAACTCCACACAGATTCTGTGACATTAAAATCACCCAACAGGCTTCTCTGATTCACTGTGTGCGCTGTGTCCAAGGCCCATAGAGATCAGGGAATCTGTGCAGAATTCTGCTCAGTCCAGTGCCCTAAAAAAACACGAACCCTCTGACATCTGTGCAGCTGGAACAGGCCCTGCGCTTGGAGACGGGGGAGATGGAGCGCGATTCGCCGGAGTCGCGCAGCCTGGCGCAGCAGAACGTGGATCTGCGCAGACGTCTGGACGAGGAGCAGGCGGCCTACAAGCGCAAGCTCACGGCCTACCAGGAGGGGCAGCAGAGGCAGGCCCAGCTGGTCCAGAAGCTGCAGGCTAAGGTACTCTCCCACAAGGGGACTCATTAATAAACACTCTTTCAAAGACATATGCACCTGGCAGTTGTCACAAATTGCTATTTTCTGTCTTAGTTTTACACTATGGCATATTCTGAGACGTGGCAATAGACGGTTCGGGAAGGCAGCGTTTATTTGCTGTCCACTGTTTCTTCAGTCTGTTTAATAGAGCGATTAGCATCCACACATCAAAAAGTGCTGACAGTGTTTTGTGTAGTAAGATGGAAGAAATCTGAGCAGGTATACATGCCCAGGTAGATAGGAAATAGAACATAATATTCCCTATGCATCTGTGAGGATATTTGACAAATGACAAACGAACATAAACTTCATTAATGCCGTTTTCAGTCAGGCAATCTATGTCTCAGCTGTTAGTCCTCGCAACACAAATAACGACCACACATTTCAATGACCATTTTCTCTCTTGCTCTCTCTCTCTCCTTTCTGTCTGTCTTTTCTCAAGTTTTATTTTTCTTTTTGGCTTGTATGTTGAATGTTTTTGGAATTGTTAAGATTTTCCCCTCTGGAACACACCCACGTTTTTTGCTTGTTGTTCTTCGTCTTGCATTTTTCAATTTTTCTGCTGACGTTTTGCCAAATTGGCATTTATTATTTATTTTTCGTTAAAATCAAGGTGACTTGACGTCAAATCTCTCTCTCTTTTTCTCTCTCTTCTCTGCGTCTCCTGGCAGGTGTTGCAGTACAAGAAGAAATGTGGTGAGCTGGAGCAGAGTCTGATGGAGAAGTCCTCTGAGCTGGAGCAGCACAGACTGAGTGTCAGTGCAGTTCTACAACCCCACACCTTTAACAATACCACACCTTTACCCTGCTGTCTAACCCTACTGCCCCATACCATTAACAATACCACACCTTTACCCTGCTGTCTAACCCTACTGCCCCATACCATTAACAACACCACACCTTTACCCTGCTGTCTAACCCGACTGCCCCATACCATTAACAACACCACACCTTTACCCTGCTGTCTAACCCGACTGCCCCATACCATTACCCTACTATAATACCTTAGCCCACTGTATGACTTTAAAAGGCTCAAAACCTTTCACTGCACCACAGGGGTAAGATGATTTTTAAAAAAAATTTTAATAGTTGGATGACAGGTGAAATGTCCATCCAATAGTTTTCCACTGAAAGCAACTTGATAACTTGCTGTCATTAGCATTTGGTTTTGGAGCAATATTAAAAACAGATGGGTGTTGGAGAGAAAACCAGAAAGGTGTTCAGAGAACACCAGTAACCATGTCAGTCATGTACAGCACAGCGCTGTAGTGTTGTGTTTGCCTTCATTAATTTTGGACTGTGTGTGAGCAGTGCACTGACGGGCAGGGGTGTCTCCGCAGGGACGATGTGAATTGTCCAGCGGTAGCCTCCGACGAGAAGACGAGGAACCAAGCAGCGATCTGGAGAACGCTCTCATCCGATTGGAGGAGGAGCAGCAGAGGTTAGCTGGGGCTAATGATGTCAGGCAATCATGGAGAAGATGATTGGTTGATGGCTGCTGTCACTCAATCCTGCCTTCTTTACTTATCAGCCATGCACAAATATGAGTATATAAGTGTGTCGGTGTGGGAGTTTGGAGGATTTGAAGGGGTCTGAATCCGCTTCTTCTGCTCTGTGCAGGAGTAGCAGCCTGTCCGCCGTGAACGCGATGCTGAGGGAGCAGCTGGAGCAGGCGGGGCTGGCCAACGAGGCGCTCAGCCAGGACATACGCAGGCTCACTGCGGATTGGACCAAAGCCAGGGAGGAGCTGGAGCAGAGGGAATCTGACTGGAGGAGAGAGGAGGAGGTAGGGCCCAGCAGAAGCCTTGTTATTCCCAGTCTTTCTAACATCGTATGCCTTGATTTACTCATATTTACTCCTCTCCCCCTCTCAGTCATTCCACAGTTACTTCAGCAGTGAGCACAGCCGGCTGCTGACTCTGTGGCGGCAGGTGGTCGGGTTCCGGAGACACGTCTGTGAGCTGAAGAGCGCCACCGAGAGGTCAGTAACCAGAACTGCACTGCCACCCCAAGCTCTGTCTTGCTGTCACTGTAACGTATGCTGATATAAAGCAGTTTAAATTGAAGAGTTATATGATGATTTCATTTTGGAAAGTTCTGAAAAGGCATGGATACACGGACATCTGTGTGATTCATTGCTGTACATACCAGTAGCTGCAATTTAGTAGCTGGTTTATACCTGGCAACCCAGGTGAGGTGATCTCCTATCCAAGTAATAACTTCATTTTTGCCTCTTTGAGTTGAAACAGAATTAACCAGCAGACCACATGACCTCATATAACTGGCATTGTCTGTCTGTGGTACAAAGTAACTCGGTTAATAAATTACATCCATAGTTTATATTTGGTAGTAGTTTGTCATGGGAGAGTTATCCAGAGGATCTGTCTTGGGCTGCTGTCAATCATTGGCTAACATGAACCGAAAGCAAAACTCTTGCTCTCTGCAGCAAAATCTGTAAAGGTGAATTTCACATACTCATTGAAAAGCTCATGACAGAGCCAGAAGTTATTGGTCTGTGACGTCTCACAGGAAGAGTGAAAAGGAGATCGAACAACAGCACAAGACAGCACTGTTTACTGCAAAGCTTTCTGAATATAAACAGACGTCTGAATGCTGTTTTTCCTTTCGTCCCTCCCACTTGCTCCCTCTCCCTTCTTCCCCTCTCTCCTCCCTCGCCCGGGCCTCTCTCAGGGACCTCTCCGAGATGCGCAACGAGCTGGCGCGGGTGTCCGTCTCGGCGCAGTCGTCCTGCGCGGGCGTGGCTGCGAGCATGCGCAGCCGGGAGGGGGGCGCGGCCCTGGCGCTGGAGCGGGAGACTGCGCAGCGCGCGCAGCTGGAGCAGCAGCTGCGGGACCGGGTCAGCGACATGATGACCCTGCAGGCCAAGTACGACGCCGAGAGGGCGGAGCTCAACGCCAGGTGAGGCCCAGGCGCGTTTACCATAAATGGCCAATCTGCCAGGCTCTCTCAAAACCCAGCTATTCAGATTACACCTGGGCCCTGTGAACTCTGACCCCACCCATTTCTAACACTAAGAAAAGTGAATAATTGTAGGACATGCTGTGACTTAAGCATATAAGATACAAGTCTGGGGGCACTTTAAGCTTTTGCAGTGGCATAAGCCTATTGCTCATCATTTTGTAATGATACAAACCTGTGATGATACCTACCTGGTGGCTGGACGTTAGTGGTAATAGTTTAACGTTACGGGCCACAATGCCACTGCATTTCAAGGATGGCATGAATGTATCTTTGCAGTTAATTCCCTAATCTAACTGATTGAACTTTTGTAAGTCACTCTAGATAAGAGTGTCTGCCAAATGCCTAAATGAATGAATGTAAACGCTTTGTTCCCTCCAGGCTGACAGACTCCATGCGGGAGGTGGAGAGACTGAAGGCCCAGAGCGAGGAGAAGGAGAGAATCGCCACCTCTCTGACCCAGAAGCTGGAGGTGAGAGGCTCGACCCGCTCAGCTCAATCCTCTTTGCACCCGTCTGGAAGCCCTGGGCAGACACCGGGGGCCCCCTGTACGTTTGCCTCTGTGCCAGAGCTTAACCTCCGCCATCAGGCGAGCCACGCTATTACAGATTAAAAACACACTGCCTCTCCAGGTCTGTGTCCAGCTCACCCTGAGGTGAGAGGGAGGAGGGGCGACTTTTTGAAATGAGCTCCCCGGGCCTTCCTGGCTAATTTCGGTTCAGTTTCCAAGGCCAGTTTCCGACATTTCATCAGTTTGAATTTGTTTATTTGACATGGAAAACCAACAATTACATTTCCCAATCTGGGGCATCCCAGCAATTGCAATGGCACTATCCCCCTGCCTGACTTTTAAGTAGCAAGCTTTTATAAATTCTTTGATGTGTTAGAAGAAAATCATAGTCGATGAATGGCAAAGTGTCATTTATTAAATACATCCCAGAATGGCTTTACTGTACAGTGAATGTTTGAAACAAGTATGTCGCCCCCTACAGGAGCAGACTGGTGATGGTGAGACAGAGCTGCAGGCTCTCAGAGCCCACAGTGAAGCCTTGCTAAACACCCTGCGTGACATTGCCCAGGTAACCCAAACGGCCCAAACTTTGTCTTGTTATATTGGCAGGCCCTCTGTGTCTTGCTTTCATGAACCACAACGCAAACACACCTTGAAGCATAACTCTGCCCCCCTCTCTCTCTCTCTCCCTCCCTCAGTCCGTGCTGTCGGACGGTGACTCGGGCGTCGCAGCCACCTCCTCCTCCTCGGAGGGCGAGCAGGAGGGCATCGGGGCGTCTCTGCTGCCCCTGCTCCGGGCCTCCTCCCCGCACCGCGCCACCTCGTCTCGGCGCTCCTCCTCCCCGCTCCGCCCCCTGGCCCCGCCCCTCCCGGACTCCAGCCTGTCCGCCCTGCGGGCCGCGGTCAGCAGCAGGCAGCTGCAGCTGCAGGTAAGGGGCTGCCTGCCTCTAGTCTCACTGTCCAACTGTATCTGCTTATGCAGATGAACAGAGCTGATGGAAAGAAGAATTGAACAGACTATGTTCAGAATACTCTTTTGCCCTCTAGTGGCAAAACATGGTTACAGCAGGGATTGCTTAACCAATCAGTTAGTCAGTCAATGAGGGATGATGTATTTTATTGATGGTTTTTAGAACTGTCAGTTTATCTTTCCGAGTTGCCCTCTAGTGGCAAAACATAATCTACTGTGGTGTAAAAAGGTGACAGACTGTATTTAAATGGACTGCATCTAAATGGTCTCTCCTGTTTCTCTCCCGTGTCCTCCCCCACTGCAGGAAATGCGCGGGCGCCTAATGTCTGCGCAGTCAACTGTGCAGCAGCTGCGTAAGCAGCTGGGAGAGATGGAGTCGGGCCGGCGGGAGGCGGAGCTGCGCAGTCAGGAGCTGCAGGGCGAGAGGGATGACGCCCAGAGAGAGCGGGAGGCGGCCGTGAGGGAGAGGGACCGTCTGCGGCAGGACAGGGACACGCTGGCCAGGTGAGGCACAGCGTAATGGTGGCAGGAAGTGGGAAAAGCTAACACACCTGATGTGTCAGACAGACCCGTTTATTTAACTGATTTGTTTCTGTGTTTATTTGGTCTCACAGTCTCTGTCTGTATGTATTTGATGTTTTGGTTTTGTAATTTTGTTTTCCTCCTCTTTTCCTCTCTCTCTCTCCCAGTGAGAAGGTCAGCCTGGAGACGGCGGTGCAGGCCGCGCAGTCGCGTGCGCAGATGCTGCAGCTGGACTGCGAGAAGCTGCAGCTGGCTGCGTCGGCTGCGCAGAGGGACCGAGACCGCGAGCGGGAGGAGAAGGAGGCGGCCCTGCAGGAGCGGGACCGGGCCAAGGCCGAGACGGAGCGAGTGTGAGTGGAAGAGGGAGGGGGGAGGGTGAAGGGAGAGAGATGGGGGATGTATACATATAGAGAGAGAGACGCAGTGAGTGTCGTGCCCCTGACCGCCTCCCTGCGCTCTGCGTCCAGACAGTCAGCAGCAGTGGGAGCAGAGCGAGAGCCGGGCCTCCACTCAGCGCAGCGAGCTCTCCGCTGTGAGGGAGACCCACCAGCAGGAGGCAGTAGAGAGGCAGGTGCTGGAGGGAGAGAAGGCGCAGCTGGCTGACGCGCTGGCCAGGGTAATGCAACGCGGCACAGATCCGTCTCACTCTTTTCATGCTCCTTTCTCTTCACCATTTGCCATCTCTGCGTCTGTTGGGGTCAAAGCTCCTCCTACCATTTTCCTACTTCTCTCTAGTTCCTCCTCGCAAATTCATCATTATTTCTCATCCTTTCCCCTTCTGTTTAGCTCAAATTTCAACCTCAGGTCTGCTCTTGCCTCCAGCTTACTGTCCTTCTCTCTTCTGTGTCATGTGATGTAAATGGCTGTACCTGCAATGGATGATGCAGCGCATTTTCCACATCCCTTCCCCTCTCTCCCCAAAAACAGGCGGAGTCCAGCAACGCGGAGCTCACCCTCCTGTTGAACAAGCTGCGCTCGGAGGAGGCGGGCCTGAGAGACTCCCTGGCCAAGATGGGCAGTCTGAACGAGGGCCTGGCCCAGGACAAGTCGGACCTCAACAACATCATCATCCAGGTGAGGAGGGAGGACCTGAGGGGGCAGCTTCATTGTGTAAGACACACCGGTCGTCTTTCTCACCCGGCTTTGTTCGTTCCCTCCTCTCAGCTCGAGGAGGAGAAGAACCTGCTCCTGACCCAGAAGAGGGAGGCGGAGCAGGAGAAGCTGACCATCAGGGACGAGCTGGTGCGCTTGGAGCAGGAGAGGCTGGAGCTGGACTCCACCCGCCTCACCCTCCTCCAATCGCTTCAGGAGGCGGAGCTGGGGAGGGTGGGTCTGGAGGCGGAGCTTCAGAATCTCACGGCAGACAGAGCAAAGCTGCAGGACAAAGTCACTCAGGTATGGGGCGTTTTATCTATGACCTTCCATAACTCCCCTGCTCTCCACTGCTTATTCTCTTCACACACACCACTGCTGTTTTTTTTTCTCCCTTGCTAAAATTTGCCAATGCCAATAACAAATCTCATGTTGCATGCATGTACAGTTTATCAGATCACATAAATTGATGGGTTGCATGAAAAGTTTTTACACAATGATAGCTTTATTAATATGTTATAAACTAGGGTGCAGAATTCTGTAAATGTCAGTGTATTCTACAATAGTGTTCCGGTTACTCTTTCCTCTCAGTTGTGTGGGGAGGTGAGCGCTCTGGGGGCGGAGTTGGGCATGGTCCGGGGGGAGGGGCAGCGTCAGGGCGTGGCCCTGGAGGAGGCTGGGCGGAGCCGGGCAGAGCTGGCCCGGGAGAGGGCGGGGCTTATTGTGCAGCTGACTGCTTCCGAGAAGGAGAACGCCGCCCTCACCGAGGAGCTAGCAGCCTTCAGGTGAGAGAAAGAAGAGAGGGCGGGCCTGGGGGACTGAGAGAACGAGCAGATTGTGTATATGTCAGAAAAGAACAGGAAGGAAGTTTTGTATGATGTTGTAAGACAGATTGTGAATTCTCGAAATATTCACATCAGAGGGATATCTGCCATTGACAGTCACACTGTCTGCCATCCTAGCAGCAGTTATCAATTTCATGGGTATATTTATGACATAACATAACATAGTTTTGACACAAATTGTCAGCATTTATATATGTTGACAATTTGTGTAAAAATATCACATTTAGTACGTTTAAAATTTAAATATGAACTTGAATGTTACCTTTTCAAACTAAATGTTAGTTGTGATGGATGCACAATCCATAAGAAAAAACTGTTTGTAAGTCAGCATACCGCCATCCTTGTTTCACTGATGTTTGGTGTGGTCGCCCCCTGCAGGTCAGAGAGGGAAGCGCTGGAGACCAGCTTGTTTGAGGTGCAGCAGCAGCTGGTGCAGCTGGAGTCCCGCAGAGAGCAGCTGGAGTCTGAGAACCAGGCCCTGCGTCTCAGCAGGGAGACCATGACTGGTGAGAGAGAGGGGCTGGAGTACTGACCCCAGATCAGCTTCAGCTTTTTTCATATAATGGTTAATGGTAAGGCTCAGGGTTTAGGAAGCTGATCCTGGGTAGGTGCTGACTCCGGATCAGCTTCAGCTTCTTTTCGTGCAGCGGTTGGGGAAAGGCTTAGGGTTTAGTCAGCCAATCCTGGATCATTTGTGAAAGTATCTTTAGCACAAAGAGGATAAAGGCAGCTGCATGTGTGAAAAGATTAAGTGGGGGGGAAGGAGTGAGGGGGAGAGATTGACAAGAAGGGAGAGAGTGAAATTTTCAGAGTCAAGTTTTCAGAGTCAAAGCCTAGCGTGAGAACCTCTAACGAGACTTTTTTGTTCCATCTGTCACTTTAACTCTTGGGTCCACCCTCAATATCTCCACCCTAACCTGTACTCTACCCTACCACCCCCTTCCCCCCATAGCGGAGATGAAGCGGGCGCGACTGGATGCAGAGTCAGCCTTAGCACAGAGTGAGAGGGAGCGGGAGGCTCTGACCCAGGCCCTGACTCAAGCACAGCAAGAGGCACAGCAGGCCCTCCGCAATGCCATCGCTGACCACCAGGAGGAGGCAGAGAGGCTAGCTGCCGAGAAGGTGAGCAGCACATACGGCTGGATACCGTACGATTCTTATGCAGACAGCGCAGAGATGGTGACAGTTTACCCTCTCTGGTATGTACCCATGTTTCAGCCTTGGAGAGGTGTGTAGTGACATTTCTAGACTCTCTAGATGCAAATGTGTGGGCTGTTTGGCAAACTTACTGGCATGTCCCTGTTACTGCTTAAATATGACATTACTTCAAAAGGGCTTGGATAAACAAAAAAGGTCACTCATCCCAAGATTCAAAAATTGTGTGCTTATAGCTGTTAGTTATATTCTTGTGCTCAGTCATCACTTCCTGCTCAATTACAGGACACAGGGATTTGTAATGTGTGGTAAGTGACGGGATGACCGTGTTGATTCTGTTTCCCCTGTGGTATCTCACCATGTGACTGCTGTGTGACTCCTCCCCGCAGGAGGCCCTGCGTAGGAGCCTGGAAGCGGAGCTGGAGGAGGGGCTGCGCCGCCTCAGGCTGGACGCGGAGGAGGCCCGTCTCAAGATGGAGAGGGAGAGGGAGGAGCTGAGGGAGGAGCTAAGCGCCCTGCAGCGAGACAGAGACCAGAGCCTGCTGCAGGCCGAGAGCGACAAACAGCAGGTGGGGGGAGTGCAAATGATGCATTTACGCCAGGACTGATGGCATATTCTGAATAGTTCACTCAGGGTTGGCTCATTACCCCAATTTGCAAAGTACTGACCAGTTGGATTAGAATCAGAGTTTTAAAATAACAAAATATCCCATATTCAGCCCTCCTCTTTCATTTGTGAACTTCTTCCCCTGTTATTTAGCTAGTAGTTACCGTAATGATTGTATGACAGTCTGATAAAGGAGAAGTATCTGCATACTGTTACACTAGCTCCCAGAAATGCTCCCTTTGTTACGTGGTGAAAGGAATCGGTCCCGCCCCTCCCCTAGGCCCTGTCGCTGAAGGAGACGGAGAAGGCGGTGCTTGCAGAGAAGGTGTCCACCCTGCAGGCGGAGCTGAGCGCCTCCGCCCTGGAGCTGGACCGGCTGCGGAGGGAGGCCATGCACTGCAAGGAGCAGGAGAGGGTGAGGAGCAGCGTGGCATAGCCGGGGGCTGCACAGGGCAGTTCAGTTACATGTTCTAAAGGCCTTCATCTGTAACTCTTCTATTTTTTCCTCTCCTCACTCCTCTATCTCTCTCTCCCCCATCTCTTCTTCCTCTCCCTCTCTGCCTCCATCCATCCCTCTCACAATCTATTTCCCTCGCCTCTTTTTTTTCTCCCTCCCTCTCTTCTACCTTCTCCCTCTCTCCCTGTCTCCCTCCCTCCCTCTCTCGTCCCTCTCCCTTCCCCCTCCCTTTCTCCCTTCCTCTCTCCCTCCCTCTCTCCCTCTCACCTTCCCTCTCTCCCTCCCTTTCTCCCTCCCTCTCTCCCTCCCTCTCTCCCTCTCACCTTCCCTCTCTCCCTCCCTCTCTCCCTCTCCCTCTCTCCCTCTCTCCCTCCCTCTCTCCCTCTCCCTCTCCAGGCCACAGTAGGCGCTCTGAACGGGGAGCTGCAGGATCTGCGGTCTCAGCTGGAGGAGGCGGCGAGCGCTCACAGCCGGGAGCTGCGCAGGCTGCAGGAGAACTGCGCAGACCTGCAGGGGCACGCAGACACCGCCCTCAAAGAGGTGAGGGAGGCAGGGAGGATGAGTGACAGGGCACGGGTCATACTCCAGCAGTGCGCTCAACAAAGAGCTTAACGCTAGACACACCGTTTCTGACACTGCCAGTTGCCTCTTATTTGTTGGTGTTTAAACAGAATTTCAAAAGTCTACTAACTCACCATGAGAGACGAGGTTGAAAGGGGTGGATGTTGCTGTATGATTAATGTTGCATTAGACCTGTACCTATTGAACTCTGCCTTTATACCTCTGTATTGAAGACCTTGTGGCAGCTATAGCAACATAGACATGAGTCAACAAATCATGCGTTTCGGTGTCATCAAAAGCGTTTGTGTGGGATGATAAACATCTGCCCAGTACAGCTGATTATTAAAAAGTTGATAATAAACTGATCCGACATTGTCCCTCCTCTCTCGTCTCCCTTTCACCCCCTGTCCCCCAAGCTGGAGGAGTGCAGGGCCGCCCTCTCGGCCAGTGAGGAGAGCCGAGACTCTGTGAGGCGGGAACTGGTGGAGCTGGAGAGGCGTCTGTGCCAATCACGAGATGCCGGGGAGGGGCTTCGGCGGGAAGGGGTGGAGCTCCGGAGGGCACTGGGCGACGTCACCAAGGAGAAAGACACCCTCAGCCAATCAAACGCCCAGCTGAGGGAGACACTGAGAGCGGCAGAGAGTGAGAGAATCAGGTAGGGGGGAACAACCTGGAGCAAATCTGCCAAGGAGAACGGGCAAACATCACTCTCAAACAGTGTGCAAAGCTGGTACCCCGAAAGACTAAAAGCTGTTATCACAGCAAAAGGTGGCTCTACAAAATACTTATCTGTGAGGATTGAAAACTTATGCAAGCAGCATATTTCAGTTTTTTTATTTTCTTATAAATATTTGCAAACGTAAAACCAATGTCACCCTAAGTAATCAATTTTGATTTTATTTTTCCAGTGTTGTTAAATAAAATATCACACTGAATGATTCATTTGTAATTCAGTAAAATGTGAGAATTGGTCAAGGGTCTGAATACTTTTGCAAGGCACTGTACGAAAATGGCCACAGATTGGTGGAGTGCTTAGTGAAATTGTTCAGGAATGGTGAACTAGTTGAGGAAATGGCTAAGGAATGACAGAATGCTTAAGGAACGGATGAAGGGTTCAGACGATGGTGCACACAAAAATAGCGGGAATCATTTGAAGTTGTTAGGCAAACATGAGCATGTGGCCATGTGTAACTGTTTCTCCAGCTGCGCGGTAGTGATGCGCCCTCTCTCTCTCCCTCAGTGCGAAGCGCCAGTGTGAGGAGAAGGAGCAGAAGCTGGCGGTGCTGGAGGAGAGCCTGGCGTCTGCGCAGAGGGAGGTGGCGGAGCTGCGCAGCTGCCTGCGGGAGGTGGAGAGGTCGCGGCTGGAGGCTCGCAGGGAGCTGCAGGAGCTGCGCAGACAGGTGAGACAGGAGAGGATGAGATGCGAGGCAGTCATGTGAGCTTTCACCAGAAACAAACCATCTGTATGAATGGTTCTGGAAATGTGCAACAGAAACAGCAGCGGTATGCTTTAATTGTAAGGGGCAGGGCTAGTGACTCAGAGGTTGCAGGTTCGATTCCCAGGTGGAGCACTGTAATCAAACCCACAAGTAAGGTACATAACGTGAATTGCATTAGTATATATCCAGCTATGAAAACTGTTAACCACACAGCCAAAGGCACGCCGTTATTTGTGTCCCTCTTTAACATGCGTCTGCACCTTTCTCCTCCCCTGCACGGCTGTCAGGTGAAGGTGCTGGACGGAGAGAAGGAGCAGAAGGGGAGGGAGGTGGCAGAGATGCAGGCCCGCATCTCCCTGGAGGAGCAGCGGGAGGAGGAGAGGGCCAGGGAGGTGTTTGCGTTCAAGCAGAGGCTGGCCGAAGCGGAGGCGGCGAAGAGCAGCGCCAAGAAAGAGGCAAGGGGGAGGAAGGGGGCGTCAGAGGGACGGAAGGGTGAAGTGAAGGAAGGGGGTAATGGGGCAGGGGAAGCTCACAATAATGATAATAATAATTATATCTCTATCTGTATCTATGTAACTATCTCTGTATCTATCTATCTGTATGTCTGTCTATCTATCTATCTATCTGTCTATCTATCTATCTATCTGTCTATCTATCTATATGTCTATGTATCTATTTATCTATCTATCTATCTATATATCTAGCTCCAGCATTACACTAAGAGTTCTTTACAACCAGCACAAAAACACAGATGTATAGAAATGAATATGCAAAGGAATCAGAAGGTAATTGTAATAATGAATACTAAATTGCTGGTAGCAGCAATACCAGTTGTGACTCATTTTCAGTTTGCCTGTGTCTGCATGTAATTTGCAGTCTGAAAATGAAGCGCAGTTGATAATGTGAATGAAGCACACAGCCTAAACTCTGGAACCCGTGTTCAGAGGACTCACCTGTGTCCCCCCCTGCAGCTGTCGTCCCTGCAGCGGCGGCTGTCGGAGTCGGAGTCGGGCTGGCGCGGCTGCGAGCGGGACCTGGCGGTGCAGCTGCAGGAGGCGCGCGGCTGCGAGAAGAAGCTGCAGGACGAGGCGCGCAACCTGGCGCTGCGGGCGCAGGCGGCGCAGGACGCGGCGGCGGCGGCGGGGCTGCAGCTGAGCGAGGCGCAGGGCCGGCTGGCCGCCACCGAGGCCGAGTTGGCGCGCGCCGAGGCCCAGCGCCGCGAGCTGGAGTTCCGGCTCGGCAGCTTGCAGTCGGCGCTCACGCGCACCCTGGGCATCGGCGCCAGCGGGAGGGGCGGGGGCAGGGGCAGGAGCCCCGCCGGGACCTCCCCGGGACCCGCGCCCCTCTCCCGGCCCCGCAGCATGTCCCCCATGCGGCGCTCCATCTCGCCCGCGAAGGGTGAGCCCCGAAACGCGCCGAGCGCTCGTCCGATCTCGTTTGGATTTGACCGTTGTTTCAGTTGTTTGTTCCCATCATTTTATTATTAGATTTGATCACTGGAGAAGATAAATGTCAGTTATGTATTTGTATTATTTTTGTTAAATCTAGATTAAATTTAGATTTAATCATCGTAGACCATGAATTATTTAGTTATATATGATCATTATGCAGGATAAAAATGATGTAACAATAATAAATAATACAAGAATTGAAAATAGCAGAAATCACAGTCTCAAACTAACAATTCTCAGTAACAGTCCTCCTCATGTGTGCACACAGTTACTGCTCTTACAGCAGTTTACCACCAGGGGTCTCACTATGCTTATATTTACTGTCTCCTTCTCAGTATAAATGGAGGCATCAAATTAGTCATACTTTGAGATGTGTGAAATAAGGTGTAAGCCGACAGCATTCCTGATGGAAATCTCAGGCACAGGTGTAACAGAGTGAGAGGAGTGGAGAGTTTCGTAGCGCTCCCAGGCGAGGCGGTGAACGTGCGCTTGCCCCTCCCCTCCAGGCTGGGACGAGCAGGTTAGCAGCGGGACCACAGAGAAGGGCGCGGGTTCGCGGCCCATCTCCCCCGACAGGGGCGACACGCCCCTCCCCCTCCCCCTGCCGGAGCTGGACCCGGAGACCCTGCGCTGCGGCCTGAGGGACTTCCTGCAGGAGCTGAGAGACACGCAGAGGGAGAGGGTGAGAGCAGGGGTTGGGGCGGAGGGCGCGGTCAGAAGGAGAGAGGGGGAGACTCTCACTTCGTTTCTCCTTCACCCTTTGTTTAGCCAGGTGGTCCTGTTTAGACAGCGTCATATATTTTCAAGGAAGACCTGGCTCTTTTTCAGGAGACAGCATAACAGTCTTTGACAAAACGTCTGTATATCGTAAATGTGCACCGAATATAAAGCACAGTGCAAAGCATGAATTTATCACTGGTGGAAGCACGGTGCTCGGGTAAAGGAAGTAGGCTCATAACCGGGTTTTATACATATGTGGGGCCACTGCTGTACCCTTGAACAAAATACTAAACGTGAATTGATCCAGTAAATATCTACTGCATAAATGGCTGCATACGTAGCACATAAGCTGTGTAGGTCACCTGGACAGGGCTCATCTGGTAATCAAATAAGTGTAAGTATAGTGATTTAGTGATGTTGAAACCTGCATTAGTCAGGGACAGTGGTCTCCAATGGGGATACAGAAACAGAAGAGAGGCAAGATGGTGGGATGTGTCTGTACAGACACAGTTATCGCTGCACGAAATGCATATGCGCGGGCATACTGTGTACCAAGAGGGAGTCCACCTATTAGTGAACACACTTAGATGGCAAACAGTGAGAGCTAGTATTCAGCTCCACCCATAACGCTTGGCAAAAATGTGTGTTTAATGGTGTGTTAATGTCCCTTTTAAAAAGTCATTTTTATTCTGATTGTAAAGTGTCATTTGTGCATATTAATATCAGACCAGTTATTTCACTGACGAGTCAGCTGCTGCTGCGTAGCGTTATGTTTACGAGATTGGCCGTGTTTACCGCCGCTGGCCCGAGTCCCGCTCGCCTGCGGCGCGGCGACCCTGAGCGCCCACGGAACGCGTGCCGCTGACACGGACGCGCTCCGAGCGGAGAGGGGGAACGGGGGGAGGAAAAAGGGCGGGAGGGAGGAGGCGCCTCTGAGTCTCTGCTCCGTGTCGTGCAGGACGAGGCGCGGGGCCAGCTGGGGGCGGTGCAGAGGGAGCTGGAGGAGGTCCGCGGGGAGAGAGACTCCGCCCACAGCCGCCTCGCCCAGCTCAGCAGCGCTCTGACGGACTGCCAGGAGGGTGAGCCTCGCCTCGTGCCGTGCCGCGCCCAACCCCACACTGCACACTCATTTCAAATAATCAACTGCAATTACACCGAACTGCCGCTGCAGTTAACTACAGTTACAACTGCCATTTGACATTTTTAAAGCATAGACACACTGAAGACTGTATTTGTATTTTATTTAGTTTTTACTTTTATTCAGAACTTAATTCACGTATGCTACATAATTAATCTTGTTTATGTGTTTACAACAGCACTTTATTGTTGTAGTTCTACAGATTTTCCCTGTGGAGGGAATGTACAGGACATTAACAATTTTATCTAGCTACATTTTGCATGACATCCACAATCAATCTGCAATGTGCAAGCACCACAGCTACAGTCTGCGTACTGTAGGAAACATAATGGAGTCCTGCAGCAGAGCAGATTGGTAACAGATTCTCACCGCCTCACAGCTGTGCAACACGTTTTCCGAGCTCTCCGGACACGCTTTTGTGGAGAGTTCAGTCTTTGCACCTGTTGAAATTTATTTCTGCACTTTTTTCCCAACACATTTATTAGCACTTCTGTATTCATGCTGGTTAAGACATTGTGTAATGGAATAACATGCAGTATGTCCAGATGTGGTCAGTTGTGTTCTGTATGTACCACTGATCATGAAACTTTATTGAATGCACTTTTTGTGTGGTTGTTTTGTGCAGTTGCTCTGGGTAAGTGTCTGGCACGGGGACGGTTGTAAATGTAGCATAGTGGTAAGGAGCAGGGCTCATAACCGAAAGATTGCTGGTTCGATTTCCCACTGGGGCGCTGCTGTTGTACGCTTGGGCAAGGTACTTAATCCACAATTGCCTCAGTAAAATGTATAAATGGATAACGTGTGAAAACTGTAACCTATGTAAGTCGCTCTGGGTAAGAGTGTCTGCTAAATGCCAATAATGTAAATGAGTGAGCCCAGAGCAGGCGATGACGGCGTCGCGGTCGCTGACTTCGTTGCGGTCATGTTGGGTTGCAGGGAAGCGCGGGGTGGACGGGCGTCTGAGTGCGGTGCAGGCCATGCTGCAGCAGCAGGAGGAGGCTGCCCGGCGGGGCGAGAGGGAGAGGAGGGCGCTCGCCGACCGGGCCAAGGAGCTGGAGAGGGCCGCGCAGAGCGCCGAGGCCGAGAGGCGGCACGCACAGGTAACGCGCGGGCGCTCCCGGGTAACACGTAAAGACATCTGTGCCAATGGGCAACACACAGCTACACTCACACTCATACAGTTACACACCAGCACGCACGCTCACAGGTAATGAGCACTGACACACAATCCTGCTACAGACAAAGCACACACATTGAGACACATATCACACCCCAGCACATTTGGGCACACACACATGTTAAATCATTTCCATTTTCCATTTATTCATTTGGCAGATCATTACATGCACTGAAACATATTCGCACAGAAACACACCTACTGCTAACGTACACAGACACACACTCACACAGGGAGAAAACACTGACTTCCAGCACTTTATGAAGGTTAAAGCTTTCAAATTCTCAATTTTGGCCTTTTGTCTCAAAAAAGCCTGAGCTGGTCTCTCACAAGCAACAATACTAAGGAACACTCCGCTCCTCTGCCCCCCTCTCTGCCTCTTTTTCTTTCTCTTTCTCTCCCTCTCTCTCTCTCTCCCCTGGCTGAGTTCCAGCTGGCTGGGACAGACACTGTACTGACTGATGGCTGCCAAGTCTGCCGTATGCTGAGTGTTGGGAGATGGAGGGGGGTGTATAAATGTTCGATTCCTCATCTCGGCTGATTATTATTGAAAGGGGGTCAGAGAGGACCGCGCGCTCGCCGGCGCGGGCCGACGCCGCGGCCAACCCTGCAGGGCCCCGCCAGACTCGGGGGCCTAGCCTCTGCTCAATCCATTTGGCGGAAAAAAAGGAGCCGCCATTCTAATTTTGGGAAGGCATTAAAGACACTTTTCATTTGCAACTCGGGCGGGAGAGAGAGAAAGAGGGAACCGGGAGAAGAATGCAGGAGGCGGAGGAGAAAAAGAGAGAGAGAGGGAGAGGGAGAGAGGGAGAGGGAGGGAGGGAGGATTCTTAGAATCTGCATTTGAGTTTGAGAAAGTGCAGATCGGGGGGCTGTAGAGGGGATGCTGAAAAGAGAGGGGGGATTGTCTGGGAGGGAGAGAGAGAGAGAAAGACAGAGCAAGAGAAGGAGAGAGAGAGAGAGGGAGAGAGAGAGAGAGAGAGAAAGACAGAGCGAGGGAAGGAGAGAGAGGAAAGGGGAGAGGAGGCTGCCAGCCGTGCAGTGTGTAGCTGTCTCCATGTTTATGTCTGGTCTCCAAGCGGCTCTGTTTGTGGAGCGGCTGGACGTGCCAGCGGAGTCTGACACAGGCACATATGGAAGAGCCATTCAGCTACCATACAGCGAGCCGCTTACCGGAATTGCCCGGTCACGGGCTGCGTATTATTCTAACGCTCCCTTTACTGCCGTTTCATTTGGCCCATCAGGCGGCGGTGCGAGTTACATCGCTTCCTCTCAGTCTTTCATGTGCACTTTGATTAATTTTATTCTCTCATTTCAAGGTCGTTTTAAAATGTCACAAAAGGTCACTACACTCCTTATCATAAAAATGAGATCATCTTCTAAAACCCTTTTGGCAGACTTTTGCAGTTTTCTGTAATATTTGCCATTTAGAGTGTGAATGAATTGAGTGTAAAGGGTTTTTTTCCATCCATGACATATATACGGGTGGTATAAATAACATATCTACTTAGCAGATGGCCTCATAAAGAGAAGCTTAACAGTGCTCACAGTCAAGCACAGTGGCCCATTATACAGCTGAATTTTGACTGGGGCAATTGAGGTAAAGCCCTTGGTTCAAATGCACTACAGAAGTACCCCATCCCAGATTCAAAGCCATGTGCTGTGGGTCCAGAGTCCATTTCTTTAACCTGCCCTAATAATATAGTGTACTGTTGAGCTTGGAGTCAGAGATAAGTAGTACTGATTCAATAGCAGTAAATGGGAGGTATCCTTAAAGATGAACACGCCTCATGCCTGCTGCCATTGGTTTCGCCTGGTCACGTGACGCCAGCTCTCCCTGCCCGGGCCCCTCCCCTCCCCGCAGGAGCAGCTCAGTAAGATGAAGGCCGGGGAGGCGCGGCTGGAGGCGGAGCGCCGGAGGCTGCGGGAGGCCCTGGAGGCGGCGGAGGCCAGGGGCACCCGGCTGGAGCTGGCGCGGCGCAGCCAGGAGGGGGAGCTGCAGAGGCTGAAGCTGAGCCTGGGCGACCGGGAGGCCGAGAGCCAGGCCTCGCAGGAGCGCGCGGAAGCCCTGCTCAAACAGGTACCCGGGGCTGCGGGGCTAATGACGCACACATGCACAGTAGACCACAGCGCACCACACAACCGGCCTCATGCTGTCTGACTGTGACCGGGCCTGTCCCTGTGTGAAGGTGTCCGAGGGGGAGGGCCGGGTGGCCGCCCTCCAGAGGGAGGTGGACAGGCTCAGCCAGGCTCTCGCCAGGGCGCAGGAGGGGGAGGCGGCGCTGAAGGAGAAGACTCACAGCCTTACGCAGAGCCTGCAAGAGGCCACCGCCGCCCACAGCGCCACCCAGGGGCGCCTGACGGCACTGCAGAAGACTCTGGGGGCGGCGGAGCAGGACCGCAGGCTGCTGCAGGTTTGTGGAGGGAGGGGCCTGTGTGTTATGTTTCACGTCTGTGACCTCGTCACAGTATGGAGATTGATGTGCAAAAATCACAGTGCGGAACTAAATGTACAGACTTGCAGTGTGGAAGAATACATACACAGCGTGGAACAAGCAACTCACAGCATGGAACTGTATGTCTACAATCAGAGTGTGGAACTGTGTATCCAAACTCACACAGTGTTTAACTGTGTTCAGTGTCACAGCATTGGACTATACTAAATATCCCATATTATCACACTGTCGAGATGGCTATCTGGTGTCACAGAGTGGAACTGTACAGTATCTTAAAACTCACAGCGCAGAACTTTTCATTGTATTAAAACTCAGTGTTGTACTGTATATCCAAATGCACAAAGGGGAGCTGTATATTCAGTACAGTGTGGGACTGTGTGCAGTATATCCGTCATCACGCTACACTGTTGAGCTGTGTGTCCGGAGTGGCGGGGTGGCTGACAGCAGGGTGTCGCTGGTTCAGGAGCGCGTGGACGGGGCGAGGGCCTCCCTCTCGGAGGGGAAGCGCAGCATAGCGGCCCTCACCGAGCGCGTGCAGACGCTGCAGGCTGAACTCGCCCAGAGCGAGCTCCGCAAGGGGGAGCTGGAGACCGAGCTGGCCCACATGCAGGAGGTACGAGACGAAACGCTTTACAGCTCCTGGAATCTGCTACCACGTACTAATTAGTTACTAATGCAGTATAGTTTATGCAGCACAGTCCATAATTGCAGTCAAAGCATGCGCACACTAGTTACCACAGCACTGTTAGGGACTGACACGCGGTCCAGTGTTGTCAATTGTGTTCTGTACTTACCATCTTTCATGCAGCTTAGCTTTATTAGATGTACTATGTACTTCATTCTCTGTCTTTGTAAGTCGTTCTGGAAGAGAGCGTCTGCTAAATGACTAACCATAAATGTAAATGCAGTAACTCTAGACAGATATACTGGTAATAGTTAAAAACACCGATGGTGCGGCTAATAGCGATAGCGCTACATTGCTAACGCGCACGCCGCCCTCAGGCCCTGCGGCAGCGGGTGGCCAGCCTGGTGGAGGCGCAGCGCAGCGCGCAGGCGGCGCAGTCGGAGCGGGCTGCCAGCGAGGAGCGTCTGCGCGCGCTGCAGAGGGCCGTGGCGCAGCTGGAGGCCGAGAAGAGGGACGCGGAGAGGCAGGCCGTGCGGCTGGAGAAGGACAAGAACGCCCTGAGGAACACACTGGACAAGGTGGGGCGGAGAGCTGGGGGGGTCGGGAGAGTGACAGAGCTATGATGAAGATGATTCTTGTTCCTTATTCCTATGTCTCTGACTTTTTTTAACCTTTAAAAACCATTATATAAAATTGAGTATTTGGAAAGATTTAGACGGACACCAACCTTACGTTCGCTGTTTTCACGTATTTATGGTAAAATCAAGGGAAAAGTCGAAAACGCTGGTCACTTTGACATGTTGGGGCTTGGGAGCAGACTCCATCGTAGTGCTCTCTCTCGCTCTTTCTCTTTCTCTCATTCTCTCTCTCCTTCTCCCTCCCTCCCTCAGGTGGAGCGTCAGAAGCTGAAGACGGAGGAGAGCTCCATGCGTCTCTCGGCGGAGAAGGGCCGCCTGGATCGCTCACTCACCACCACCGAGCAGGAGCTGCAGGACGCACAGAGACAGATCTCCCTGCTGCAGGTGCGGACAGGCTGAGAGGGGAGTAGCGAGGGGACTCTGAGGGGGGGACAGCGAGGGGGAGCATGGGGACAGGACAAGCAGTATCCACTTTTACACAAACAGAATACACACCAGGAAGAACCGTGACGTTTCGGTTCCGGGTGCTTTTCTGGGTGGTCCATCTTCTACTGACACTACTGTCTGCTGTAAGCAATGGTATTTATAACCAGATCGCTTTATAACCAATGGCTACAAGCTAGGAGCACATATTTTCGATGGTTTATCTCGGCAAAGATCAAAAATAAATATTTCCTACTGTTGGCAACCTAAGAGCAGACGTCTGTCCAAGAATAACTAGTTACCGTTCTGCTTTGTGACGATGTAGATTACCCACTGCCTTGTTAAAGTAAACCGACACCTCTCCGTTTCCTGTGAGTGGCTGGGTCTGGTGGTGGGCGTGAGCAGGCCTGGAGGAAGGAAATACTGTGGTATCAGGCACAGAGGTAGCTTTCCAGGTTTTTGGTTCTCATTCTGGTTCTAATAGTGGAAACGATGCCAGTAGGGCCATGACAGACGGGCCAGCCAAGACTACGGACTGGCTCGACACCTTGCTTCTCTTAAAGGGTGTTTTTGCAGCTGTTGTTGTCTTTAAGTTTTCCCAGGGAAGGATCAAAGGCAGAAGAGCAGAGATTCTTCCTGTGAGGAATCTACTCTGACACTCTCAAAAGCGATCTAAGTAAACACGTGTTAGCTCCTGACAGAGGCTCTCAAAGAGACGCGGTGTGAAAACTCGTTTCACTCAAATACGCGCTCTGTTCACACGGCTGCACTACATTGTCACTGAATCTAGGTTCACGTCCTGCTTGAAGTCATTAGAAGAAGGCTGGGCTCAAAGTGATTTTCCCAGTCAGTGAACAGGCCTGTAATGCCCTGCAAGTTTTGTGGCTTAGATTTAAATTGAGATGGAGTCTTTAGGGAGTATTTATAAACCACATTGGAAAATAAATGGTCTAGAATGAGCTCAGCAAATTGTGCAGTGTTAATGGTGGAGGTTTCTGTGTTTCCATTGGCCATCTGTGTGAAAGGACGAGTTGGTGGCCGTGAGGAAGAAAATATCTTTCTGTCTGGTGAGTGGGTGGGTCTTTTTTTTACTTTGGGGGGGCAGTGATGGAGTCAAGACTGCCATCTCCAAGACCAAGGCTGCATTTTTGCACTGTGATAAAAATGTCACAAGGGGGCATGTTGTAGAGTTTGGGGCTTGTGTTTTTTTAGCTTACTTATTGGACCTTAGTAGTGTCATCCTTATGGTCATGGTGAAGTTGTGGTCACACTGCAGAAACACAGCCCAAACCTGCCACGGAGAGCCAGACTCCTTTATGTGTATTGTGTACAAGTAACACAACATACGAGGCCAAGACCAAATCCAACAGCAAATTAATATTCTAGGAGCAAATCCGACCAAGACTACATGCATTTTTCTCAACAGAGAAAAAGTCCGCAGATGACTGGCCTTGAATCTCTGACTGAGCCCTGGTCTTGAGACTCCATCGCTGGGGGAGTGTGTGAATAAGTATAGCTAGACTGAGGTAGTGTATGTTGCCTTAGCAGTAAGTAAGGGTAGTTCCTTCTTTGTAGGGTTGATTAGCAGCTTTGGATCCTTATAAAATGGGATTATTGGGGGCTAGTTAGGGTAGCATGTGCTTTTCTAGCAGATTTTTGTGAGATTAATTTAGAGCCACCCCAAGTAAATTCAGTCTCAATGTTTGCATCCATCTTGTGCCTATAGGAGCAAGAAATATTTAATATCCTTAAATATCCAAAGGCACAATGGGCTTGAGGAAAATACATAAATTCACCAACTTTAGGACAAAATTACTATTGAAATGTAGTAATATTTCCTCATGAAAGCAGGCATAGTTATTTTTCTGTAGTGTGAAGCACGCACTATATGAAGCTGCATGCCTTGCACAGAGCTTTTTGCAAGCGCTGCACCCATTTGCACATAGTTTGTGGACTCGATCACCACCGGGGTGGTTTCTGCGTAAAAACAGGTGAGATCTCCCTCCGTCCACAGTAACGCCACACACACTGGTCAGGTCCCACTAGGCGTTCTCTGTTTCAGCCTGCCCCAGCCTTCAGTAGGGCCAGAGCACACCGCTGGCAGCCGGTGTAGCTCAGCCCTTAAACCGCTGCTGTGCGGACATGCCACATTTTGCGCGCTCCTACTTCTGTTTGCCACCGCCGCAGACTCGGTGAGGCCTGACCATGGCCTGTTTTCACTGCTGCGCTCGGGCGAACGTGACCGTGGGGGTGTCTCTCTCTCTCTCTTCCCCCCTGCTGGGGGTGCAGACGCAGCTGGCCGAGATGGAGCAGTCTCACAGCCTGAGCGAGGGCTCCGCCCGGCAGAGGGAGGAGGCGCAGCGGGAGGCGGAGAGGCTGAGGGCAGCCCAGAGGGAGGCGGAGCGCACGCTGGCGGCCAGGGAGAGGGCGCACCGGCACCGCATCAAGGGCCTGGAGGAGCAGGTACGGGCTGAGCGGTTTCGGCTCATCTTGGCTCGGCCGGTCTGGTCTGGAATAAATTTCTGAGGGAACTGCGCGGCACTGAGCTGATGTGTGGAGAGTCTCTGAGGCCTGAACTGATACTGAAACCCTGAACCACACTGTAACTGACCCTATCCTCCCATCTGGCTGTCTGAACGTCTGTCTGTCAGGTGTCCACCCTGAAGGATCAGCTCCAGCAGGAGATGAGGCGTCGGCAGCTCCCCCTGCCGCCCTCCCTGCTGCCCAGCGGGAACTGAAAAGCGCTCCCTACTGGCCAGTCGAGGGAAAGCAGCCCAGAACACCGGAAAGCTCAACGCCGCTTCCCGTCCTCTGGCATCATCTGGGTTAATGAAGTGCCCTACATCCAGTCATAGAGCAGCTAACTGAGAGATGGAGAGAGAACAGGTGATTTGACTTCTGATCAAAATGGAGTAATCACCGCCTCCACGCAATAACAAAAGCACCAGGCCATATTTGTTCCACTGTCTACAGCTGCATGCTTCAGTGCGGAACACTTAAGTAGTCTAGAGAATAATGATAGCGCACCGCATGGTCATGTAGAGTTTCACCGTCTGAATACTCACACCCTCCTGTTCTTTTATCACAAACACTATGGAATTTAGCACACAGTATGGGACCATAGGTAGTACGGCACAGTATTTCTATGTGTGTGTATATTTGTGTTTTTTTAGGCCTGTGTTGTCACACTAACATTTGATGATCGACAAGATTAACGAATCATGTTTTTGTAAATACAATCGTAGTCAATTTTAATAGAGAGATTATTTTTTTATGTGTGTTTTTATGTAATGGAGTGGAAAATGGAGGTTTGTGTGTGAGGCTATGTACACTCTTGCCCCTTTCGGGCCTAGTACTGTACTAAGTAGCAGTCTTCGCTACACCCCGGTGCTGGTACACATGTGCCAGTGGTACTGCATTCCCTACCTGTCCAAAGTAATTTAACATTCACCCCAGGAAACAGTCATCCCAAGAGTTGACTTTATTATGGATATTGATACTTGCAGCATTGCTGCAGTTCAAACTCTTCAGGTCAGTATAGCATACAAATACATTATTGCAGTTTACATTTTAACAATAAATACAGGAACCACACCCTGTTGTCATTTCATGCAGTGATCATCGTACTGCTCACTGAAGCTACACCAGTGAATGTGCCATTCATTGTTCTTTACATGCTTGCGCCTTTGCCTATGCGCTTCTTCAAACGCGTTGGCTACCTGTTTACCTGGGCACACTTCCATCTCAGCTGGGTTAAAAAACTGAACTTTTCATTATATTAAAACGTGTTTGGGGGCTCCCGAGTGGCTCAGTCAGTAAAAGCACTCGTTCCAAGTGTAGACTGAACGCTACGGCCCTGGTTCGATCCCGGTTGTGTCACTAGCCGACAGTGACCGGGAGCTCACAGGCGGAACACATTGGCTTCGTTCCACCGGGGATAGGGGTGGGTACGTCGGCAGGGGCTTCCGTCCCATTAGCAACAGTGACCCCTGCTGGTTGAATGGGGCGCCTGTGGTCCACGTGCCAAAGCTGCGTATGAAATGTCTTCCTCCGACTCATCTCTGTGCTAGCTTGGCTTGTGGACCGCAGAGCGAAAAGAAGCAGCAGCTGACATCACGTGTCTCGGAGGAGGGCACGTGCTTGTCCGCGCTCTCCCGGATTGACAGTGGGGGTTGTGCAATGGGACCGAACATCGATGACAAATTGGGCATTCCAAAAAATTTGGGGAATTGGCCACTCCAAATTGGGGAGAAAATGGAAAAATGAGAAAAAAAGAATGTGTTTGAAACCATATAGTTAAGCAAAAGGGTTTGAAAAGCCATTTCTGATCTGAATACACACAGGAAGGTGTACAATGCCTCAGAGTGAGGCTGGGGGGGTGGATTTTGGGACCCTGGATAATAATGATGTAACTTTGGAACAGGCCTTACATCAGTAAGTGTGTATAGGAGTCACTTTCCTCAGAACACTATTAGCATGTTTGCATTAGAATGACGTGTCTTAGGCGGGCGGACCCCTTTTTCTTTGAGGGCCTTGAGCCAAAATGGCTGCCTTAGTCAGAACCCATGTGGCGTTCCACCACCATTTCCATCCCTCTGGTGTTACTGTTGCCGGCCTGTCCACAAGCATGCTGCGGGAGCTGTCGACAAACTGCGAAACTATGCTGCTTCCATTAGCATCAGAACCGAGGTGAACACGAAAGGGTGCGAGCAGCACCTCTCCATTGCTGGCGCAATGAAAGGCCAGAGGTGCAGAGAAGTGACACGCGCGCGCCGTAGCGTTTTCAGGACAGCCTCCGCCCCGGGCTGCAGACGAAGGCCAGGCGGCAGCCCGGATCTGGGCAGGCGCCAGCGTTCTGCCGCGGCTCGCGCGCCCCGGCTCCGGTTGCAGTTAATGCAATGGAAAAGCCATCACGCTGCGCCGCCTCAGCCAGCTCTGGCCCCAGCTCCTGCCCAGCCCGGGTTCCAGCTCTTACAGTGGAGGAGGGCTCGTGCGAGGCGAGCGTGCCAGGAGCCGGGTGAGGAAAACAAGACGCCGCGCTGACATCGCCGTGTCAGAGGAGTCTTCCTGGCTGCGCCGAGGCAGAGACTGCAGCGGCCTGAGCGGCCTGAGTCAGTCCCTCTCTTTACCCCCCGGCCTCAGATGTTAATAAAGGGATTCTCACTGAAGTATTGTTCACTTCTATGTCAGTTTACTGGATCCCAGCCCAGTTACACAGATCCACTCACATGGGTACATTTGGACTGCTTTGGATTACACACACACACACACACACACACACACGCACGCAGATATTCAGGCCATACATAAATTAGAATAAAAAACTTTTATTTTGTTCTTTCTCTGCAGTAAAAAAGTATGACAAGCAGTAGTACAGTAACCATTTTTTGAGTCTCTTTCTCGAAGTAGTTGCTACTATTGGTTCATATCACAAAGACTCACTGAATCTCACTAAATGTCAAAGCGAAGACAAAACTGTCTCAAGAGGTTAAAGAGAATCACACTGATTACTTTAGTCTGACATTCATTTGAATCAAGTCTGTTAGTCTGACCTCACTGGCCTGTAACCTGCGTTAAGAGTTCATTATTGATTAACGGTTGAGCACAGAGGTAAGCACATTGTCAACGACTCCAACGGCTCTTCTTGACTTTATAATTGGTCAATTTTCAGATTAAGTGGACACTTATACGCCAAGTGTTCTGTAATTACATACTTAAGTATTGGGTTACTGTAATCGATGTAAGTGCCCATTGTAGTAACTACACGAAAGGCTACAGTTGCTTTTGGATCCTGCTTTGGTTATATGGTAATAACACATTCATTTTCCACACACTTTAGAACTGTAATTTAGAACAACATACAGTTGCACAGTAATTACACAGGTTACTTGGGAGTTACAGCGCAGTTACACTGGTTGACTGTTGACACTGCTGACGCAATTTAATATGTGACCTGTTATTGTAATCATTTTAACACTGCTTGGACATACACATTAATGACAAGGAACAAAAATGTAAAAAACACAAAGTGATAAAAAATAAATGATACAGTAAAAAAGTTATCACACAGTATATTGAGTACAAACTCATAGCTGTTTATGTGCATCTGAACGACTCCATACCACTGTTTCTTAGCACCAGTGTACAGTTGTCTTATAGCACCAGTGACATCACACAGTCATTAATATCTATTTGGGTATAAAAGTATATATAATTATACACATATATATAAGTAGTGGGATGGTACGGGGGAAGATGGTGAGGCTTGTGGAAACACAGAAGAGAGAGAAGAAGGATGGAGAGACGGTGCAGACAGGCCTTTGGTCCCAAGGGGAAGTGTGGAGAGAGAGGTGGGGGGTGGGGTTCTGGACCTGGAGATCCGGCAGTATCTGGGCTCATCCCTCCCTGTCTCCCCCCCCGCCTTCAGCATCCTCCGCAGCTCTTCCCGCAGCTGCTCCCCAGCGCCCCACACTGGCCGCTCAGCGCCGCTACACCGCACCTGGAGAACTGGTCACGGCACATGTCCGCTGCATCGGGGAGGGGTGGGGGTGGAGTCAGAAAGGGAGGCGGGGTCATGGTGAGCCAATCAGATGATGACTGCAGCTGCGGTCTGAGTGGCATGCTGAGCGTGCAACAGAGAAAAGAGTGCAACGGGGTCACGTCAGCGTTTGTGTACGGCAACGTCCGAGTCCTCACCTCGCAGAAGCTCCTCGTGGGCGCACACTGTCCGCACGCACACCTCCTTGTTCACCACGTACACCCTGCGTAAGCTGAAGAGACAGAGAGGAGCATGAAGTAATGCGCCTCCAGGCAGGAATGGAGGCCGTGGCTTCTCCGCCCGCCCGTAATGGGAGCGGTGAGAGGTCACGTGAGCAAGCCGATCGTACCTGTAGAAGCAGAGGGTGTTCAGGCACTGCCTGCAGGGCTTGTGAACGGAGTAGAGTCTGGTGCAGGGGTACTGCTCCTCACGACAATCTGCGGATGACCGGAGTGAACTCAGTTACATTGCACGTGACTGCGTCCCTTCAGTGCGCAATGTCAAGGTACGTGCGCACACACACACACACACACACGTAAGCACGGATGCATGCAAGCTTTCCCTGTCCTGCTGAGTCTCTTACCGAGAGGTCCGGGCTCCGTGGGTTCAGTTTGCAACTCAGCTTCTGAAACAGAAAATGCGGAAAATGTAAGGATGACACAGTCGTACATGCATGCATACACATCATACAACACTGTCTCCCACACACACACAGATATTATACCACTAGTTATCACACAAGACACTGATACTGATTATCACATACACATATAAATATTAAAACACTGACTCTTTCACAGACACACACTACATTCCAGCAGTGACTCCCTCTCACATACATATATTACAACTATAATGAGGTTTTTTGTGTCAGGCTACTCCTGATCCGGGGCACAAATATTTAGCTTGCTGTTAACAGACGAAAAAATGACAGCAAAACTTCAACATAAGCTCTACCTTTAGTTTAACCAAGTTGGGTACACGCGAGACGAGGGCTGGGATCGAACCCTACCTGACTGGCCGGGGCCAGATGGCCTCTGTAAGAGCACTTGCTGCTGTGGAGAGGAGTCTTGAGTCTCTGGGAGGGTCTCTTCACAGAGAGGAAGAAAGGGAGAGAGTGGATGGGGCAGACACAATAAGAAACATTGTCAGTCTCTTTTATTAAGTCAGTGGATTTCAACAGCTGATGAAAACTGAAGCCTATTTTTACCATGGAAACAATCATAGGTAAGACCGGAGAAGGAATATATGAAGTCAACAAAAACAGAGATGAAAGCTGCGCATATAAAAGTGCTGTGCAGTGATGAGTCAGAGGCTGTTTAGGAAATGGTGATGTGTTGTTCCAGAAAGTTCCACATTAAAACCTTGGGAGGCCATACACACGCAATCACAGCAACAGAGTCTTACCAGGAAACTCATAATCAGGGCCATAGTCCTCTGTGAATCAAAAAGAACAGAGAAAATGTGGTTTATACCTGAAACACATGCATCATTAATACCTCGGGGTGATAAACAGGGTAACACAGATTGACAAATGCACAGACATAGATATGTGGACAGATATGGGAATGGACAACAGTCAATGGTGTAGACACCCAAAAAGTAAAGCATGCTCTATGGTCTCTTACCCAATATATAGGCAAGTGAAAGATAGGCAAATAGCCCTGTGTGTGTTTGTGGATGCACAGTTATCAAAACAGGCATCACTCCAGCTCAGACAGGTATGCTCAAAGCTGAGGTAGATAGATTTGACTCAAATCTGACAGTGTATGCATAAGCTACTTTTCATTACCGTGAGCTCATGAGATCATTCCAACATAAATCAGCTAATGCAGTTTGGCTAATTAAGTAGTCTAATTAGCTTGTTACCTTCACTCACACACAAACACAAAAATCTCTGTATATGTATAAATACATGCATGCAAAGACAGGTAAACCAAATAAAAACTCACCCAATGAGATTAACTGGTCAGGGTAAAAATCATCATAGCGCTGAGCAAGTAGAAGGACTAAGGGGACAAAATACACTGTGATACACTGACGCAAGGAAAAAAGACAGCACACTGTAGAACTGACAAAAGACTGTGTGAGACAGTGGCACAAACCACCGAAGTGGGTGAGGCAGGTGAGTAAGAATTATCACAAACTTCACATGAATCTTGGTTGTGGTTTAGCGTAAAATATTACTTCTTTTGCTCTTTCTTTTATTTTAGTTTCATTTATTTTATTATTTTTATATATGTATAATATATTTTTTATGGATTTAACTATATGAATGTGTTTTATAAGGGTGTCTGTTATCTGAATATAATAAGAAAAACATTATTTAATGCTAATAATAGTAATGCCTGTATATATATGTATATTAGAGGTGAGCTCCTTAGTGAAGCATGTGGTGTAGTGTGCGTCTGTGAATCTGGACCAACCAGGCATGGAGAGCAGGAGCAGATAGCTGGCCCTCATGGTCACTCAGTCTGTGGAGGTAGACAATCTCTTTTACTAAGAGAGAGGAACGAAAAAATGAAGAGGTTATACATCTTAAATGTGTAAATTTAGAAATCATGGACCAAGTATTGCCAGACATATAGAATTAGGTGACACAGGATAGCAGTGCTGTTGGATTTCTTTTCTCTTTTTCTCTCTCTTTTTTTCACAAATTACCCAACATGACCTGTAATTTCAACTGTGGCCCACTGGACTTCTAGACTTCTTTAAATCTACATTTTTTTCTCTCCTCTTTTTGAAGTCCCCCCCTCTCTCGCCTTGGCTCCCAGCAGCCACAGAAAAAAGGGGGAAAAGTCTGACAGCAAGAATGTGGCACGTCTGTCTTCCCTAACAATCCCTCTGTTTTTCTTTTCTTCCTCCATTCCACCGCTTAACGCACAAAAACAGACAGACCAGGGGCGACATTCCAAGACAGCAACCACCAAGGTCCCCCTCCCTCTCCCTCTCCCTTTCTTCTCCTCTCTCAGAACCCCCCCTGCACACACCCCCCCAAAACGCCTCTCCCTCACTCACTTTCCAATAAGTGTGTGTGTGTGTGCGCCTGCCAAGCTCAGTCTGTCAGGAGAGTGGCACCAGAGTGCCACCACCAAGGCGACTGACAGGGGGGCAGAGAGGGAGAGAGGAATGGAGCGGAGCAGGAATGGTCTCTTATTCAGCAAAAAGTCACAAAAATCTCACAAGTGACTTTTCTCACAAGTGACTTTTTTTGACGAAGATTCAATCGGGAAGTGTGTCAGACGGGCTGTTCCAAAAAAAAACTCGATAACCCAAATACAGCTGATGAATTACAGCTCTGATTGTGTTTCTGAATCCACTATTGTGTGTAGGTTGTCACGTGTTCAGTTCTGCGTTCTGCAGGTTGGCAGACGACCGTCATGTCCTGAGCTCTGAAAATGTGGGTCATTGAGTTTTTTTTTTCCTTTTGTCTTTATCATTATGCACACCTCTAATGGAACCCCAAGTGATGATTTTTGCTTGTGAGAGAGACACGTGCCTTCTCTGAGGAGTAAAGAACTGTTTCACCAACAACCAGCCTACAGTCTACAACCAGCTGCAGCTCCAAAAAAAGAGTAATTTCCACAGCATCACTTGAAAAGCATTCAAAAACATTTCCTGGGTCCAAGCCAGTGTGATTCCCTAATTTATCTCCATAGAGCGCCTTGTCAACTGATGAAATCATTGCGCAAATGCGATGAATTATCGCCACAGATCTCTATCTGCTCTGCAAGCTAAAGGCAATTTACAAAGTCAGAAACATTTACAGGACAAATTCACAACACAGTGAAAAGTAATTGATACGGTCACGTCCAACTCGCTGTGAAAGACTGGCACTGAAAAATGAACTGTGTCCACATGCTACGAATTGGTGAACAATACAGTGTTTATCCTGTCACAACTGAGCGTGAGGTGACACAGGTGGACCTCGACTGATACTAAACAGCATTGCTGCTGCCTATTCTAGGATGGGGGGTGTCTGTGTATGTCAAAAGTGAGGGTGTCCTCTGTATATCTTGGGGAACCGTGAGTGTTCTGCTAAATGTGTCAGCGTGTGTGTTTCATTATGTGTGCTTGTACGTGCACCCAAGTGTCACTGAGAGTGTGTGTTCGTACACATTTTTCATGTACATCACAGTGGCTATCGAAAAGCATATGTTTTCACAGCTCACATCTGGGAACTATTAAAACCCCTGACCCCCCCACCCCACCCCCTCCCTCCCTCCCTCTCCGTTTCCCTCCCTCCCTCCTCCAAGCCTCATTGACCCCCCCTCCCCCACTACCCGGGGACTTTAAAACAAAGGAACTACGAAAGGGGAGACCCCTTTACTGCCCCCCTCCCCCTTTCCCCTCTCTCTCACACAGGCAACAAATGGTTTGTTTGTTTTTACTGTGAAGTTCAACAAAATGTAGATATCATTCCACCCCACCCCCACGCCCCCTTTCTCCTCCCTTTCTCCCTCTCCCCATCCCCCCCCCTCCCATCTCTCTTCATTTATTTATGTTGGCTACATCCACTCCATTGTATTGCCATTGCCCTGAGCAATAACCCCACCCCCCAGAGCGCAACACAATCCCCGCCTTGCACTTTATTACACACTAAACAGACACTTGAAAACTTCTGCACCAAATGGGTTTACCGGAAAAAATATTCACAGAAAGACAAATTCACACAAATGGATAGGTCAGGAGAAAACGGATATTCAGTCTGTATGAATGATGTCAGAAATACGGCGACTCGTGTTAAAAATGCAAAAGGTTAGGTTTGTGTGCATTATTTGGTTTACAATAATTACATTTATCTAAAGCAGCAACAAATTCATTGTTACGACCAAGGCTCAGACCAAGGCTACAAAGTTTCTGTGCAAGACACAGCTGAAAACGAATAAATGCATGAACACATGCGCGCGCGCACACATACGCGTACACACACATTAACCGACAGTTTCATATGCAAATCAAAACCGCTTTATATCTCAAATTCGGTCACTAATAAATTACCTATAAACAGACATCGGCGGATGCGCAGACCGAATGAACTCATTTTAAGCAATTACAAGTTTTTTATATTATCTTAGACCAATGCACAGTTCCAATATAGCCGGTGTCCATCTCCAGTTCTTACCTCTCACTCTCTCTCTCTCGTTCGCCCCGCCGGTCCTCAAGGCTCTGTCAGGTCTGAGGCTCAAATTGACCGAGCGCCACACTGTACCGCCCCGCCTCCCGTGCCCCCGTCTCCCCTCTCCTGCCGTATTCCAGCGGGTCCCAGCGCCGACAGACACGCAACCCGACACGTGCGCTCCCGCACACACGACGCCAATAAACCAGATGCGCGCTCGGCGTATTTAAAGAAAAAATAACTTTATGGCACAAACTCCTTCATATCGGTCCAACGGCCTGGTCCGTGCTCTGCCTCTGCAACAACTACCAGAACTGAGCGGCGGGGAGCTTGTGTGGGGTTATGGCACAGCAGGACACCCAGACATGTGCACGGGGTTTTTCAGCCCCCCCCCCCCCAGTTGATCAGCACCTGTTGAGGGCAGAATGGACACACACACACACCAGGTTAGTGAGGGAGAGAATTTTCTTTTGTATTTGATGGGACAAATGGTGGTCACTCTAGACATGAAACTGAGGGGGCACAAACTATTTTTGTTGAGTTCAAAAAAGATACAGTCAAAATCAATGTTTTTTCCACACCAACCCACCTTTCACCAGGACACCTTCTTCCAGCTACTCCACTGCCCAGATGGGGTTTATTTTTTGTTGCAACATTTATCAATTGCTGTTCTATTAGCATGTAAACTCATCAGTAATCATGGATTTACCTTCCATTTCCACAATTCTAGGACACAAAAGACAAAAACCACCCATTTAAAAAAATGAATATTGGATTTAGGATCTACATGAAATGTCTGCATGGTGTAAAAGCAAACCATCTCCCAAATAGAGAATCAATGGTAAGTCCGTACATAAAATACACTGTGTATGCGTGCGACTGTCAGTTGCTGTTTCTTTGTCAGTGACTTTAGGAAGTAATAAGGGATTGATGTAGAAGCCTCATCTGTAATGGAGAGGGGTCTCCTATAGGGGCATCCCTTTGTACCTGCAACAGCCATGAAGATACAGAGGAATCCTGACACAGCAACAGAATGGGGTCCCCCAGCCTTCTCCAACACCACTGGGCTGAGAGAATCATATTGTATCCACAGGGGAGAGCAGAGAGGGATGGGGTGAAGGTGTGTGGTGAAAACAGTACTATGGAATTTCTAATCAAAGGATTCCAGATTTTAGTCCCAGCTGGAGCACTACTGTTGAACCCTTAAGCAAGGTGCTTAACTTCAATCATATCACTAAATGTCTAGGTGTGTAAATGGTAAATAAGTCAGTTGCCTTGATGAGGGCATCAGCTAATAAAATTCATGATAATAGACAAAGCCGCTGTTTGGGTGTTACCTTGTCAGAATTACACTGATGACTCGTGATGAGTCAGCACTGATGAGTTGTGCTGACGTGTGTTGGAAACTTGATTGTAACTGCAGAATTCACATTCTTTTGCATTTTTGTTTTTGATTTGCACTTACCCTTAAAAGCTTAGCACTTCCCTCTTCACAAGCTGTCATGGCATTACCTATCTTACACTTATCAAACTGAAAAAATACAAACTGAAAACTGAAAAATAATACAACAGCAACAAGTAGAGTGGCGCCTGGTAGAGTGTACACCTCAACCATTGTGCAATACATAGTAGGTCTATAATATTGTCTTAATCGTCCCACAGGGAATGATTTCACTAACTTTCATCCAAATAAGCGTATTCCTTTTTTCAGCAGGTAAAAAGGTAGATACATAAATATACACACAGGGACAATTATACTGCCTCTGATCTTTGATGTTGATTGAATTAGTGAAGATGTAAGCTGAGGACAGTGCACAGAGTCATGTACTCAGAGAGGGAAACTGACACCAGAGAGTTTCTGAGAGAGAGAAGCCTATAGGGGAGAGGGAAAGGGCAAGATGCCTTCCTATTAATTACTAAACGATTAAATATTCTAAGCACTAAATACGATAAATGCTTATTAAGTATACATTATACATTTTATTATACATTCTTATTTATTATCAGATTGCATCCTGTTAGACTTAGTACTTGATTCCATGGGAATATTTAAAAACGATGCCACTAACCCGTTTAATACATATGAATTGCAAAGAGTAGGTCTGCAGGAGTTTTGCTGACCTCTATTGGTCACTATACAACGCTGCATTTGACTTGGGCTGCCGAAAGTGAGTGACTACATGGACGAAGTGTTGGACTGTCAAGTCGTTGGATGAGTTTTGAATAAGACACAGTTGTATGGATGGAGAGAGACAGACATCTGGCGTTTGCCAAGTCAATAATGCCAATTTTAAAAGATCATAGAGCGTAATCAACTGATGCTGTTAGTCTTGGAAGATCCTCAGGATTCTTTAACTTGAGCTCACCTCGTAAATGATTCAAATGCTGGTTTTCACAATTTTTTCAGTTTTAATGGTAATTAAATACAAGTATGTGGCTGCAGAGCAAAAGGATTCTTTGAGCTGAGCTATTTGGCTGTGTGTGCAAGGCTGGTTTTTTATTTTTAAAGTATTTTTTTATTTTTGTGCATTTTCTATGAAATGCTAACAAATGAAAAGTTTTCGCGTGTGTATGCATGCACTTCATGTGTGTGAGTGAGTGAAAGGTAAAGTTTGAATAATGCACCACACATGGCGCCTCCAATGAAACTGCAAGCAATAACGTTCTAAAAGTGTCAGTTGGTGACGCTGTCAGCTTCAGTTAAATTCCAACGTTTTGCAGGATTCAGTTGGTGATATCCAGTGAGGACATGGCTGAGTGAGTGAGATAACACCCATTTATTGTATTAAAACGACGTTTATGTTTTAAACAAGTTTAGCTAGATCATAACATTTGGAGACTTTTCTGGTGGTGTGGAATTGTAGCAGGCTATCATTATACAAAACCCGCAGATCATCTTCATTGAAACACAACGTTAACCTGTTAGCTAGACCGCTAATTTAGCAAGTACCTCATAGGATCTAAAGTTATTCAAGAGAAGGAGATTCCAGTAGAAGACGCAGAAACAACAGACAGACGTTGCTCAGAGAAGGCAAGTGATGTGCCTGAAGTTATTTGGAAGGGGTATTCGGTGGCCAGTAATAGCAGGCGTTATCTAGCTGGTGATAGCTGCTAGCGGAGCCAACGATCACTAGAGCAAGCTTGAAAATCAGTCTGGTCGCGCGCGAGCTGTTGATGGACATTTGTAGGCTTCTACCCCGAAGAAATAGAGACAAATGTTAGCTTAGGTTAATTAGCGTTAGTAACATTATTGGCAAGCTGAGACAACGCTTAATGATCCAGGGGTATCAGCCAGCTAGTTAACCTTAACGGTAAAAGGTTTCTCTAACTAACTTTAGCTAACTACGTTAGCCAGCTAACAAGCTAGCCTGACCGCAAACTAAAAAGCAGAAGAGAATGTCATATGGTGGTAAAGATGGTAAGATACTGTGACCAGCAAATGAACTAACTAGCTTCTAGCTATTTGACTGTATTCTTAAGCCAAGCCCACGTATATCCTGACTTTACCTTAATAGCTAATTTAAGTTTCTATGTGTACTTCACATCAGCGCATTAGTTGTAAAAGGGGTAAAAAGGGTAGGTGCTTATAACTCTTATGAAGGTACCCCTTAAACATGTGCTGAAGTCTTACTCCCTAAAAAATAAAATTAGTTATTCCTCAAAAGTTACCAGATAATCTACACTGTACATCCCTATATGATGCCCAACTTTACAGTGAGTTACTGGAGGAAATGGGTAATTTGATAAATTACCCACAAATAGTTTATATATATATATATATATATATATATATATAGGAGTGCTTCTTAATCGCAAAGGATTGCTATGTAGATTTTTTTTTCCAGGCATACTTTGACAGGAAAATAGCAGCAGACAAGTATTTTATGATTTTGTGCATGAGTTTTCATCTTCTGCTCACAGTCACCATGACATGAATTTGCTTTTCCCTCACTGGAACTCTGCATGATCAAAGTACCACTTGCTACCATCCCAAGGGTAATGGTAGAACACAAAGGAAGTCGTGCATTAAAAAGCTGTGAA
This sequence comes from Megalops atlanticus, assembly GCA_019176425.1. Lineage (NCBI taxonomy): Eukaryota > Metazoa > Chordata > Actinopteri > Elopiformes > Megalopidae > Megalops > Megalops atlanticus. The sequence goes on from CM032879.1 coordinate 10,115,406, forward strand.
TGCTGTAGATGAAGAAATGGAAAGCAAAATGGATTGAATTGCTGAAACTGTACACCTAGTGATGTAACAGTTTTTTTTCTCTGTTTCATATGTTGTATGCTTCCTCCCTCTGCTGCATCGATCTAGCCTTCAGTCTGGAGAAAAAAAAAAACACGTGTCAGCATTCAGAAACTGTGTGGCAGGGAAGAATGAGAGACTCCTGTAGGATTTCTCTAGAAAAGCCCAATTGTTTCAGCAAAAAAGGGAAAGAACTTCTCTAACAGGAAATCTACAGCCACAATATTACAGTCAGTTGACTGAATCTTGGTTAAAAAAATGTTAGCAGAAAAATGGAGAATGGGAAAGTTGTATTCACTCTGGGAAAAAAAACATAGATGAAGCAATGCAGAGAAATTGAGAGATAAAGTGAGACGCCATGACTTCATGAAGTCAAGACGCTGGGGAAAAGAGACTGCCCAGAGTGTTGCACAGTAATCTGTTGTTGCCTTTTGTACAGACAAAAAGGGTTAGAAAATAAAGTTTAGGAAGGCTATCAGGGTTAGGGAGAATCTTGTCATAAAGTGAGAATCATTACAATATTTCTGACTGTTGGAATGGATTCACTGCACACCTACCAGCCATTGCTTAGTGCTAATTGTACTACTTTAATTGCATTGGCATTATGCTCTATTTTCCACAGGGCTTTTCCGTCTCACACAACTTGAAATGTACCACTTACCTGGCTAGTTAGAGCATTTGAAATTAAGAGCAAGTGGATATTAAATCATATTTAATTGAGTTTACAGCTAGCTAATGACCTAGCATGGCAGTCATGGCAGAAACCATCTTCTTGTAGGTTTACAGCCACATTGTGCTTGAGCACTTTCTAAGAATGGGCGAGAAAGATTTTTTTTTTTTTGGTATACATAGCGCCTGTGACGACTTTCGCATGAGTGCAGTTAAGCTAATCTAATGTTCTTGTCGTCAGGAATTGCCCGCACTTGTGCAATTGCGAGTACATAATGATTGCGTTCAGACGATTCCTCAACAAGAAGGCCCTCAGGGCGGTCTCCGGGGAGTTCCTGGCGACCCTGCTGTTCGTCCTGCTCGGCCTGGGCTCGACTATAAACTGGGAGGAGCCCAAGGAGGAGCCCCAGCTGTACCCGCGCCCCGCCAGCCAGCTCGTGATCTCGCTCTGCTTCGGGCTGAGCTTCGCCACCATGGTGCAGGGCTTCAGCAAAATCAGCGGGGCGCACACCAACCCCGCCGTGACCCTGTCCATGGTCTTGACCCGCCAAGTTGGCCTGGTCAAGGCCTTCTGCTACGTGGTCGCTCAGTGCCTCGGAGCCATCACGGGCAGCGGGATCCTGTACGTGCTGACGCCCAAGACCGTGAGGGGGCAATTCGGAGTGACTTGGGTAAGAAATGATGGGATGTGGCTGAGGTAGTTCTCTCCAGATATTTAATTACAAGTGTCTAAACAGCTGTGGTTTAACAGTGTCATGGATGTTTTGCTTTGTAACTTCATTTGGAACTTAGCTATTTCCAAAGTGATTTTACGTAGAGATCCAGTTTTTTTTAGCCTAGGTAATTCTCATGATTATACATAGCTGAAATGGCAAAACAGTTAGTGTTAGGAATGTCAGTCAAAAGGTCTAATTTGAAAATATAGTGCAATTGAGGTTGTCTGTTTGTTATATAATGTTTTACGTTTACATTTTACAAGTAAACAGGATCGTTGGGAAGAAAAATCACAAAAAAAATTCTTGATTTTTATGTATTAAAAATATATATTGAGGAAAGTTCAGATTAGAATCTTCCAACCATCATACCATAAAGCCCACCCAAATACGTAAGAGAAATATAAAAACAGCTTTGGTTTAACAATCTTCGAGCTTATGACCTGATGAAAAATACTTCAGTGACTGACAACGACAACGGTCTGTTTTTCAACAGGTCAGTTCCAAAGTCACGATGCTTCAGGGCTTCATACTGGAGCTGTTGATCACATTCCAGCTAGTCTTCACTGTGCTTGCCACCTGTGACCCAAAGAGCAGCAGAATCAAGGACACGGCTTCTCTGGCTGTTGGTTTCTCCCTATCTGTTGGCCACCTGTTTGCAGTAAGTAATGTGAATGGATTACTGTCAGTCCTATATCACATTTTGTCAAAATGGGAAGAAAACACCAAACCTCAGCCATTCAGACATAAGGTGATCTGGCTACCTGTCATTGCTTTTATCTGAAAACCTCTGCACAGCGCATGGATTTGATCTCTGGCCATATTGTGCTGCTGCCCTCCTCTGTAATCATGCTGATCACAGTCTTATAACTGTTGACCTGATGACCTCTGTGCTGTTTCAGCTCCCATACACTGGAGCCAGCATGAACCCCGCTCGCTCCCTTGGCCCTGCAGTTGTCACCGGGAACTGGCAAAACCACTGGGTGAGACGGAAACAAAGACTCATGGTTCATGGCCTAGTTGCAATTATGAACAATAGCAATAAAATGTAAAAATAAACACGACTGTAAATTGTTTAGTCGTGGTCATACCATTGTTCATTGCATCTGCCAATCAGCTCCCTTTCTGTACACTCTTGCTGGAGAGAGGAAACTAGCAAAACACCTCAGCCACATATTGGAAGTGAATTGCTAAGCTGTAGCACTCATTTACCAGAAATGGCCTTATTCCTTATTGTTTTTATTCCCTATTATCCTTGAAAAAGAGGCCAGTTTTGTCATACAGCATTGTACACATTCTTCGTGGAGTTTTTGAGGATTTCATGTCTGATTCATAGATTGCACGTCTTGCTCCATGAATGATCACAGTAATGGGATTGCAGCAATTTTTTACACATATGCACCCAGAAAATCCCATTCATGTTATAATCATCCTTGTATTGTGAGTGAAAATATCATTATAGTTATAGTTATCTTTGTAGTTCCAGGTGTATTTAGGGTGTACTTCAGTGATCGCCATCAGTATATTGAATAGATAAAATATGGCATATTGGGGTTATTTGTATAAAACTCATTTAGTTTGTATACCATTGAATGACTGCCTCTGTCCACATCAAAATTCTTGCTCATTATTGGTAGGAACAAGGTTATAGAGTCACTCCAAAAATACTATCGTATGACTTGACTCAGCTAACAAAGAGATAAATCTGACAAGAGGAGCAGCTCTACGGTTATCACAGTCATGTCCCAGCTGCATTAAAATACAATGTAAAAAACATTGAGGCACAAGCTGGTATTACTGCAAACATTCACATTGTGTTAAGGTTGTTAAAGGTTTGGCTAATATTTTTTCAAGACTTGTTACTCACAGGCATCCTCATCACAAAATGGGTTGTGGGTTTGGAGTGTTTACAGACTTCTTCTGTGCGCGGATATTATGTTGCTAAATGAGGCTATTTATCTGCTCCAGGTGTACTGGGTGGGTCCCATTCTGGGTGGAATCATTGCCGCTGCACTGCACAAGTTCCTCCGCCAAGCCACCCCGAAGGACACCACTGGGGACACGGGGGAGAATTACAAAGAGGAGGCGGAGCCTTTCCAGGCCATTGAGATGGAGAAGGCCGAAAACAACGAGGCAGGGCCCTTTGATGGCATTGCTGCAGAGACGGATGAGAACATCCAACCACAGGCTGTGAACGGTATCATCATGGAGAGCCCAGAGAATAATGAGCTGAATGCTTTTGACAACAACGACCCGTTTGGTGGAATGCTGCCTGTACGGCCACCAAGAGCATCAGAGATGACCACCAAAGATTCTGACTTATACATCTGACATAAGAGAAACATACCAGTGACCTTCTCTTTGCAGCTTAAAGGTTTAGGTTAAATATATAAGTTAAGAGTTCTTATGGAGAGAAGGGCAGTCAGTGTTATGTGAAAATGTGAGGGTACATTAAAGGGAAGTCAAGTAAAGCTTTATACCATGACAGTCTGTTGTAAGTGTGTGCTCTTCAGTATTGTTATTTTTCAGATTCCCCTCAACTTACATTTTGTAAACTTATTAACTCTTGTTTATAATAACCCCTGTATTTATTTTACCTGATTTTTGTAATAAACCTGAAACCTGACTGATTAATTAGGTGCTGGAAGGTTTTTTCCAGGAAGCGTCCCTCTCCTGAGACTAGTTTTAAGCAGCATTGAGGCCATCTTCATATTTTGAAAAAGGGAAGCAATGTTGTATGTCAGTTAGAAGGCAATATTTGATATTTGTGCAAAATAGCAACAGGTACAGTTGAAGACTGCAGAGTTTTACAGATCCAACTGATGACAGCAAAAAAAACATGAATGTCAACTTACAGAATGACAATTTGTTTGGATTACCCACATTATTCACAGATACAATGCAGTTAGTATTGCCCTGCAAAACATTTTTGGGGCTTTCTGGAATAGGTCTTGGTATGATGAATAACTTAACTTGAATATTGGATATAACGGAATGATTGTCCTCTCCCTGCCCTCCCCCTCCTTTCTTACTTACGTCCCGGGAGAGAAATGAATGTAACATAGGTTAAGTTGTTCCTGGCTAGGCAGAAATATTGTTTTCATAACCACTGGTAGTCAGGCATTTTTGTATCAGTGATATTGCTATATGTCAGCGGCCAAGAGGACATTGTGATTGTATTTCAAAAAAAGGGACATTCCATCCACATGACAACATGACATACGTACTTTGTAAGAGCGCCATCCTAATCAAATTTGGTACATAGGCTAAGTTCACAGGGGGGTGCTGTAAGGGAAATGCTCCTCTTAATTGAATCCAAAATACATTTAAATCATACAACAAGGCAGATAAGAAAAAATAAAGTGACATGTCCCCTATATATTTCAGGATTTTAATATTACCAACAATTTATTATCTATTTAGTCTCGCTATCTTGAGACAGATCAAGATAGACCAGATACGTATTGAAAGTGATGTACTGAATTGGTGTAAAAACAGCTTTGAGTAAAAAACCTATCAAAATAAACCTAAATCCAATGTAAAACAAACATGGACATAAATAAGAATGAGTACTAACCATATTTCACTAAAATCTAAACCCCTGCACAATCTTGTACACATTTTCTGGCTTGATGTAGGTCTGAAAAAACTTTTTGGATGAGGAAAATTACAGAGGTCCACTGAGTTGACTCATAAAGTTGAATCATTGTTTCATAAATCTCTTGATGGCTGGCAGGGACTATACACAAGTAATTTATTGAATCTATATTGTAACTATTTCAGTGAAAGCATCATGAGTATGATTCAGATATAATGCAATTGCCATCATTTGAAAAAAGTACCTACAGGGCGTTTCCACCTCTTTCCAAAATGGTAGCATTGTTTCATGATGTTTTTGCAGCAAAGCATGTACATGTACCTAAGCCTACAGTTTTCTTATAGACCTGGCTTTTGTGAGCAGTCCTCCAAAATTAAAATGACTAAATACGAGAACATTTACAGATAAACTATCGACATTTATATCCTTGGATATAAACCCCAGCTGTGTTGCAGCTCAATACTGGCAAAACACACTGTCATTCCAAGCTGACATTCATGTTGTTTCTTTGCTGTCACTAGTCGGATGTGTGCAACGCTGCAGTCTTCAACTGTACTTGTAGCTATTCTGGACAAATATCAAATACTGTCTTCTAACTGATAAACAACAGTATGAGTTAAACTGCTTCCCGTTTTCAAAACATGAAAATGGTCAGAACACCAGCGTTCTTCAGATTCCATTAATATTTTAGTGCATTGTATTAACTTGCATTAAATTAATGAAAAACGCAAACACAAAACAATACTGCAAAGAGAAATGTAAGCACATGAACTGGCAGTCCACTGGATTCTTCATGACAGTACAGTGAATAAAGAAATCAGTGGCCATCCAGAGCATTTTAATGTACTTTATTTTTACCAACAAGTCTCCCGTCTTTATAATGGAAGGGTTGAATGTTTCATTTACATGTCTGAACCTAACATTAATTGTGAGAGCACGCGCACAGATACGCACATACACACACAAACACTCTTGTCAGGCTATACAACGAGCACGAGTATGAGCTGGCTATTTATACAGCCTTGACTCGCCCCTTTCTCTCATACACGCTGTCACACAAAGACTCTCACATTTCCCTGTGTCCCTGTGTGGACCACCCCCTTCTTTCCCAGAATTCCTTGCCACCTGTGCTGGAGTGTATAATAATAAAAGCAAATAAAATTACAGGTCAGTCAGACCTCACTGATAATTCTAATAATTATTATTCTCGGAGGGGGGGGGGGGTGGGAGTGTTCAGGGGCTGTGTGTCTAAGGTTCAGGCAGTAGCTGAATTCTTCTCCTTGTAAGTCGCCATCATCTTCTTTATCTCTGCTATTGCCTTGCCAGGGTTCAGTCCCTGCGGTCGGGGCAGGAAGGAGAGCAGATAAGGAGAGGGGGAGAGAGAAAGAGAAACAGTTACCAGAAAAGCCAGAGAAAATCTTACGGGTCACTGACAGAGCGGGACAGCTGCACATGTAACCGCAGGGCACAATACAACATTGTGGTGGATGTGGATTCAGTGTTGCTGGAAAACTGAAAAATGTACTGATCTGTGTTTGCTACGATAAGAAGCGGGTAGGGGGCAGGGACAGTGTGTTATGTTGGGGTACCTTGGGGCAGGTTTTAGTGCAGTTCATGATGGTGTGACAGCGGTACAAGGAGAAGGGGTCCTGCAGCTTGGACAGTCGCTCCTCTGTGTAATCATCTCGCGAGTCAATCATCCAGCGATACGCCTGGGACGGGTGAACAGACAAATCATACAAACCTGTATTAACATAACCTTACTGTTGCAAAAAGAAAACTTCATGCAACGAGTTGGCAAATGCAGTCATGAAGCATATTTAAGATTCAAGCTGCTCTAATAAGTTGTTTGCTTTCTATGTGGCATTGCAGTCCCCTTGGTACTGGGGCTACCCAAATTGACTGGCCCTTACCCAGCCACACACACACACATACACACACACACACACAAAATACAGACCTGCATGAGGACAGCGGGGCCCAGGTACTTGTCTCCGTTCCACCAGTAGCTGGGACAGCTGGTGCTACAGCAGGCACACAGAATGCACTCATACAGACCATCCTGAGCAAGAGGGAGGAGGACAAAAGTTAGCAACAGCGCTACTGAACAGGCAGATATGCGCATTATAATCTTACGCTCCTCCCCCAAAACAAGGAGCACAGGAAACAGTCAAACGTGCTGTGTTGCATTTCCTGAATCTGATGTGACGGGATGGGGATGTACCAGTTTCTGCCTGTCCTCCACGCTCTGCAGGTACTGCTCCTTCCCCTGCTTCGACTCATCCTTCTTCTTCAGGTAGGGCTCGATGGACTTGTACTGTGCGTAGAAGTTGCTCATGTCCTGTGACACACAAGAGGCTAGCGTTACAGACTGGTGTGTTTAGGGGGCCTCAGGCACTACAGACCTTGTTGCCTTGCTTCATTCTAAGACTTGAGCATTGCAGACCCTAGTGCTTTACTCTCTGACTTTGGTATTGTGGACCTTACTGTTGTGCTTCATTCTAAAACTTGGACATTACACACCTTACCACTATGCATCATGACTCTGGCATTACAAGTCATACTGCCATGCTTCATTTCAACACGGCCTATGCACACACGGTCGCGACTACACTCCTGACCCTCAGCATCGACGTTAGCGGCTGGATACTCACAGGCACCAGGTCCTTGACGACATACATGTGCGGAAGCGGGTAGATCTTGGTCACTTTGCTGGTGTTCACGTCGATCTTGTTGAGGCAGGCTAGCGTGTTGCCCCCGTTGATGTTCATCGCGCAGGAGCCGCAGATACCTGTGGGACCGAGCACACGCAAACGCTGACACGACGTTCATTCTCCGACTCAGCTACGGTAAAGGACTACAGTGTCCGGTGCGGTGCGGTGCAGTGCAGGTTATGGCTGATGTGCACGGTATGTATACAGCGCATGCTTATGCCCCGCCACCCCCGGTTTCCCACCCCCTCACCCTCTCTGCAGGAGCGGCGGAAGGTGAGCGTGGAGTCCATCTCGTTCTTGATCTTGATCAGTGCATCCAGCACCATGGGTCCACAGCTGGTTGGAGGAAAGGCTCGGTCAGTCAATGAGACAGATGGTCACACACACACACACACAAACATATCCTGTGCTGTGAAATGATGCGTTACAAGCTTGAAGCCAGAATCCACAGAGAAGTGACACATTTCAAAGCTCCAGGACACCTGAGATAGCTCTTTTATAGCTTGCGGCTTAAAGTGCAAACTGTCGCTCAGCACGAGAGGGCTGCTAAGTCAGCCAGCTGGCCAGCTAATGAGTATCAACAGTATGCCATGTGTTTGTCGCTACTGAAGGACATTGTCAGTATGCCACCAATGGGCCATTAGAAGGCTCATTTTGTACAAAGCCGTTGACTGAAAAACTATTTATTTGACTATCAACATTTCACAGAAATTTAATATTAGTTTAAAGGACATGTCAAATAGATGGCTTTTTACAGAGGTGTTTCACAAATGCTTGACATGCTCAACCCAGCAGCTTTCCATGGTTTACATATTTAGGGTACATATCCCATTGATTAGTGTGTCTGCTGCAACATATGTCTTTATCTGCGTTAACTGTTCAATCAGCCCAGTTTAGACAGAGTTAACAGCAGAAAGATTCTGAGGTCAACCCTGTCAGGGGAACTGGAGCCAGTTTTGGGGACTGGCATTTGGTAACCCGGATGCAGAGCTGGTTTGTTTACCCTTTGCAAACTGGGTAATATGATCTTGCCTTTAGCATCAGCCTGCTCTAAAAAAGGAAACGACAGCATACATAAGAGGGAGGCTGTCATAAATGAAATATTCTGGTTGAAAAATATCCTCTAAAAAACTAAATAACTACAACTACCAAAAGCAAAGTGAGTAAAAAGGTGGAGTAAACATACAAGTTGAATGACCGTTAACTTGTACACAAATAACACTATTATTATAACATTTTTCATATGTTATTATTGTTGTCATTATCAACACCATCATCAGTAATAATAATGCCATATAATTACACACCTATACAACTGCACCATTTCACTGTTGACATAGCTGACACTCTTGGCCAAAAACATGCAATTTTTCCACTCACGTGTTGAGGTCAATCTCATAGGTCTGCATTCGAGGCTTGTCTCCAGGCTTGTCGGGGTCCCAGCGGTACACCTGGAACTTCTTGATTCTGGGCTGGACCACAGGGGCGGCCGCGGTCTGGGCAAACCGCACCGCCTGGAAGGAAGGGAGCAAGAACTTACGCCCGATGCGTGGTTTTTGGTGACACTATAATGTTAAGTCCTCTAAAAATGAGCTGAGACAAATTAATTCAGTGTGAGATTTGGTGTGAATTCCACAGTCTGGGTTAAGATTGGACTGTGAGTTTAGGCAGTGTTTCTGGTATAAGATAAAGTACTTTATTTATTTATTCCCATGTTCTGATGACGAGAAAAATGGAATTAAATTCCTTCTTTTAGTTTGAAAGATTTTGGTTGTAACAGGTTATCAATCATGATGACTAAATGCAGTTTTTACAACAACAGAGGCGTAATTATGCTGGACACTTTACAATACACAGATGAATTACTTAACAAATATTTTCTGAAAGAAAAAGGGCATCCCATTTCTCTGGATTCGTAACAGTTCGTGTGTGAGCTTGCTGGATTCAAACTACGTCGAAGAAAGACGATAACACGATTTCAGGCTCTTCTGCACAATAGACGCACGGCTCGTGTATCACCAGCTCAATAATAGATTTACAGGATACGGCACGAAATCGCTATCTCAAGAACAAATTAATTCCCAAGCTCTTGAGTCATTGTAGCTGTGCTTGGTAAACAATGAATCAATAAGGAAATGTTATTTGCCTTATCTAACTCCATTGTAACATGTGTTGAGTAATGCGGCATATGTAACGGAGGGCACAGATTATCCTGATGTGCAGCACTCGAATCATATAAAACGCTCCCCCTAGCGGCAAAAAGGCGGTACTGCGTCAGTGTTATATCACCGCAACGGGTTACTTAACTATCATTTTACACAATGAAGGTAAGTGTTCAGGAGACACTTGCATAACGTTGGGCACATTGGTTGCACAACAAAATATAATTAAGGGATACTATCTCCTCATCAGTTCATCTTAAAAAGTGCAACACTACTAGCCAAGTCCAGTCATTCAGTTATCATACTTTTAGTAGCGCAAAATACAGCGAACAGACCTCACCCAAACCTAGCTTTTGTTAGGAGGCTAAACACCAAACGACAGTCTACCGACTAAATCTTACTCTTCTGTTCCGTATGAACAAAGATACCTCTCAACACAAATCCAGATACAGTCGCCAGCTACCCAGGTATAGCTCCTTACTACTGTAGAATTTGTAGAGCATCTGGGGTCGTTGGAAAGTGGGAAAACTAGACCAGATGTGTCGTTTAGCTAGCGATCAAGCAGCTTGCGAGATAACGGTGTACTGGCAGCTAACATTAGTTGGTACACTGATACTGTTCTCTGGCTATAATTATTTTGACAGCTAGTTAGCTGCTATATTAGCTACTTCCTCCTGACCTCAGTGCACATTTGAAGTTAGCTGACTTTAGCTATTAAGTGTTTGTACAGCTGATTTGCACCTGCCTAACTGTTATTCAAGGCACAAGCTGGCTAGCTATCATACTTAGCCAACTTAATGAGAATCTTTCAAACTGACATCCGATGCAGCACACATGATACAGCAAGCAGCCAACCTAATCTCTCCAGATATCGGATTATGAAGCGAACCGGCTATCAAACTAAGGTTAACTAATCTAACTGCGTCATAAAGTCGAAGTTCAGCAAAAACGGCCCCAAAAGTCCAGCCGGCAGCAATGACACACCGACAAGCTAACCTCAAAGGAGAACTCAACATTGTGGCTACCAACCATGTAAGTTAGTTAGCTTAGCTATTAGCTAACGGCATCCCAATGACGTGGGCACACAAACCCCTGTCTCGTTTATTCTTTGTTCGGTGTCACTCATTCCTATCAGCTTTATGACATCCTACCCCACAACCCCGGCTGCCCTCTTCAAGATGTGCAGTCTTACCACAAACCCAGCAGGGGAACGGAATGCCAGGGCGCCGCAGCGGTTCAAGGAGAAACATACAACCGACATCTTGAACAATCTGAGTACGACTGACCTCTCCTCCTCTCACTGCCTTCCGCTCTCCCACAATCCAATGACGCTATCCGGTCCGTAACGTATGCACCTGACGTCATTCCCATGTGTCACTCCGTCGAAGATGGCAACGTTTGTATAGTCTAGTGTGTCACATCTTACAGCGTGTAGAGGTCAATGTAGCGGTTTGCTGAAAGAGAAAACAGCGACGCAGATTTAGTAAATATTAATTGTTAGCAAAGATGGTGTTTCTGACTTTGTCTTGCTGGATCCGTAGCCGTGGAGCAGATCGATACTGGAGAGTCCAAGAAGTCCTGAAGAATGCACGGGTGAGAGCATACACGATAGCTAGCATAATTTAGCTGGCTTAGATAACTCGGCTAATAGTCGAATGTTCCTAAAGCGTGCAGGTTATCACATTTTCTTGCGATAATTTGGGACGGCATCTGTGCCATCTGCAGGGTCTACGACATAGTATACCTGTAACAGCACCGAGAGTTAAGTCTTTTTGGGATTTTAAATTTAATGGCAATTGCAAATTCGCAGATCTTCGTTTTTCTGGTTAGTCTTACGTTAGTATTCTAATGTTAGTATGTACGTAAGACTGTATATCTTACTAAAACCTTGTATGACTGAAAGGATTCAGGCAACATTAACGTGCTAACTGGACGTTCGAGCTTTGTGTGGAACACAGCTGGCTAATGACGTGAAATCAAGCTGAAATGATCAATTATCACATAGTAATACTGCATCATTCATACTGTTATTGTGGGTGTGTGTGTGTTGTACCTTGAAGTCTTTCGGGAAGGATTGCGTCAAGATAAATTATTTATTAGACATTGTATTTTTTGACAATCTTTTTCACTATTTTGTTTGCCCTCTCTGTTCACCCTCTGTCCTCCCTTCACCTCTCTGCCTCCTTCTGCATCTTCAACCTTTTCACTCTTCGCTCCGTTCACGCCCTCGGTACTCTGTCACTGTTCCTCAGCACTTCCGGGGTCGGAAGAATCGGTGTTTCAGTCTGGCAGTGAGGGCGGTCCGCAGGGCTTTTGTGTATGCCACCAAGGGGCGCAAGGCCAAACGGAGGGACATGAGACAGGTAGGGCTGTCTTTATCACAGTGGTAGTAATGATTGTGATTAAAATATAAGGTTGCAGGTGATATTATTTCTTACCGTCGATCTGAAAGCTATGAATACTGTCAGCTGCATCTGTTATTAACTGGCGCATTGAGAAAGGTAATTGTGCTGATGTCAGCTGCAGAGTAATTACAGTAATTTCCCTGTCTCTACCAGCTGTGGATTTCTCGCATTGCAGCTGCGTCCAGGGAACATGGCTTGAAGTATCCTGCCCTCATTCACAACCTGGTTAAGGTCAGTGCACCATACTGCCTACAAGCTGGTCACGGTTTGCTGGTACCAGGCCTATTCTGACCTGGACTTTGAATGCTAGGGCTCAGGCCTGCATTCGTCTTTGAAGTGAATACCCTCACCAAGTTCAGGCAGTGAGCTGTTGTCATTTTAGTCTCTGTCGATTGTCGTTGTATGAGTGTACTGACTCTCCTTCTTTCCCTTCTTGTTTCCCCTCACAGAGCGACGTCCAGGTGAACAGACGCATCCTGAGTGACCTGGCTATTACCGAGCCGCGCTCGTTCCTCGCCCTCGCCACACTGGCCAAAGCACGGCGGGACGAGGGACTGCGAGCCGCGCTGGGAGATGGCAAAGAGCCACCCGGTGTCTTTTCCCGCATCGTCCAGTCACACTGATCCCACAGCCCCCCCGCCGGCTAATGGCAGTGACCTTCCTGTCCTCTACTAGCTGACCAAAGCGTTAGCCCTACCTCATTTCCCTGTCAGTTCCTTCTTTTGCTGTTCCTCCTGGTCAGTTATGCACAGCGGCAGTGGAACTTCTTCTCTGTAGGGTCTAACCAGAGGGCCGAGACCGGAGGGTTGTAATTTGTGTTCAGCACCTGTCCAGTCAGGTGAACCCTGACTATCCTTAATCATTCAACGGCAGACAGTGGTGTTCAGGGAGAAGGGGTGCTGGCAAATGGGTCAAACAAGAGTTTGAGGAGAGAATGTGACTTTTTACTGGTGATGTCTGCCTACTAACATTTGTTATGCTATGTGTTGTGATTTAGATATGTAGATCTGTGCACTTGCCTTCCTTTGAAGACACAAGAATGTTAAAGCCATCAATAAAACCTTTTTGTTATCAATCCTATGTTTTTTTATTACTATTTAAGAAGTTGGTTTTAATACAACATGTACCTGTGTGTCTCCTAAGTGTGAAAATATGGCTTTCATCTCTCATTCTCCTGTTTTCTTCAGGGGTTAACTATATATTATCATGGAAAAACCCACCAAAATGATAAATATTTTAACTTAGAGTTCTCATTCTGAAAGTCCTATTAAGTATGTCCATTAATGTTAAAATATCAGCAAAAACTTAAATATGGACTACAGTTTCTCTAAAACCTCTCCTACATGTTTAGATGTACACATTACTGTGCCACAGTTACACACCAGTGCTATTCACATCGTGGCAGATTCTGTTATCCAAAGTGACTTACAAGGTGATGAGCAACATGACCAACAAGAACATAGCATAGGTACAACTACTAAATCATAGCTATTGTACCTGTAGGAATAACATTCTGATGAACTGAGAATCAAGCTTAAAAACAGAGCAAGCATCTGTACAGATGGAATCCAGCCATGTTCTAAAAGCAAAGTCACTTTCCAGCAATGATACCACCCTCTAGCCATCCCCTGCCTTATGGTTGAAGCGTAGTAGGGCTGAACTTGTGTAGTACTTAGATGAAAGAATTTGGGAGCAACCTTATCACTTGGAGGTGGTGTTTGGATGAGGTATTAAACCAAGGCCCTGACTCACTGTGATAATTAAAAATAGTGCGGTACTGTTAAATGCACTTTGTATTTGCACATTGGAAACTCGCTGTGGATAAGAGCATCTACTAAATGGAAAATATAAATGTAAATGTAAAGTGCTCATTGTAGCGAGGAGGGAGTTCAAAAAGTCCTGGCAAAATTCCCAATCTTGCCAAATCCTCTGCCAGTTTAATCGGCTGAGTAAATCTCCCATCTGTTGACTTCACATGATGTGTCATGCATGTGCATGTGCAAAACAGAGACTGGATGGGTGTCAAACAATGGGGGTGGCTGAGGTCACACCTCCCAGAATTCTAACCCCCCACCCCGGAAAAGCATTTTCAGACTCAATAAAAATGCTACATAAATGCAATATATTACTTTACAGTGTTGATGTTTTTTAGTAGATTCTGTTCAGTTGTTCTGATCCAGAGCGACTTACATAGCTTGCAATGTTTATGTTGTCCATTTATACAGCTGTGTATTCAGGTACAGTACCTTGCCCAATGGTACACCAGCAGTGTTCCATTTGGAATCAACTTAGGTTACAGGCCTGACTCTTTACCACTTTGCCACTCTGCCCATGCATACACTGCTAAAATAATCTATAACAGCATCACTGCCTCATATAATAGCATTGACATAGTACCTAATAATTATCTATGAGATCAATATTACATAAAACTTAGGCTGGGCAGGTGCTGGGTGCTAGGAAAAAGTGAAACTAAGATGCTGGTTCTCAAGGACCACTGGACAATTCAGAGCAATTTTGCAGCTCTGATGGTCTCAGGGGGCTCATTCTACCTCTACAGAGAGCATTTTATAAAAAGCGGCTGTGGAGGGGTGGAAGTGCTGTGCACTTGAGAGCTGTTGGCGGGAGTGTGAGGTCTGATGAGAGGTCATAGAGTTCCCGAATAGGGATCTCCGCAGGACGTGGGCTGTGGTGCAGGAGACACATAAATGAGAGGGAGCCATCGTCATAATAGATGCAGGAAAAGGGAAAGGCCACAAATAAGAGGTTCAGGTGATCTGCTGATAAGGAAAAACAGCAGGAGGTGCCGTGTACAGAATCCTGGGTACTTGTGACAGCATGAGAAGCTGAAACAGAACCTCTCCAGGTGATTTGGCATGAGCAGTCTGAGAGGTAGATGCCAATCCAGCTCAGGACAGTGTCTGAGATTACCCCGGCCTCTGCCTGGGTGGATCACTGGGTCCAGCACTATAGAAAGATAGAAGGATCCTAACAAGGGAGAGAGGGGGTGCTTGCACAGAGAGGAGAGATGTCACCTTGGAATGTTCAGCCCTGACACCAGATTGGTAAGGGATCAGGAATTTGTTCTGGTAGAGGAAACTGGCACAGGTGAACACATGCTTAACACCTAGAAAGACTAATTTTAACCAATAATAAAATGGATTGAACTGAGCTGCCCCGACTTTCAAATACTTCAGTACCAGCTAAACATGAGAAGATATGTATTATTAACATAATTCGCCTAATTGTTTCTGTATCACCTCTCCAAACCTGTGTCACCACAAATGTGCGCAATATGATGTAATACACATTTCACTTCAGCAACACTCACGTCACGAAGGGTGACTTACAAAGTACCAGGTTTTTTATCCCTCGGTGGCCACCATACTTCGTAAGGGGTGTGGCTATGTGAATGACCTTCACAGAGGAAAACCAATAGGAAGACACGTGCTCTTTTTGTAGCCAATCTAACGGAAGAATTTCCTGCAGGGTGAAAGGCTGACCGTATGCGCCTGTGCAGATAGTGGCAGCGTGACACGAGTGTGGCGGTAGCGGTGTGTCAGATACTCAGTCATATGCGACAGCGGCATCCAAGGATCTATCACCGGCGTAGAACCTGGCTGACAATATTTAATCTGCCACAGCATGTCCTGGTTGTTCGGCTTGAACAAGGGGCAGCCCGAACCGCCCCCGGGTCTCCCTGTTCCCCCACCACCTCCTCCGCCGGCTGGGAGCTCAGGGGGAAGCGGCGGGGATAAACCCAAGGACAAATGGAGTAACTTCGATCCGACTGGGCTGGAGCGAGCGGCCCAAGCGGCCAAGGAGCTCGATAAGTCGCGTAAGTGTCGAGCCGGCGAGGCAACAGGGAAAGGCTGTATTCCACCTTGGGCATGGCTTGTGCGGTGTACACTGCTCAGTCTCACCTGGCTCTGGGTACCAGGGTAGAATGAATGGCTGAGAAAAGCGAGGGGAGACGTGTAGCAGAGCATGACAGTTGAGCTCACATCCCACGTTCCGTGTTTTTTTTTAGGCCAAAGTACCGGATATACTGAATTTAATTGCGAGGCATTATTGTTTAGCTAGGCAGCGTGGTTTCAGTTAGAGTGATGGAGCTAGCCAGCGAGGCGGAAAGAAGAGCGGCAGGTTATCCAAGGTTAAAGGTTCAAAGATCATTCCCGTACACTGACACACATTCCTCACCTAACATGAACCGACCTGATCTGGATTGAAATTGAACGTTTAATCGATTCGGACCTAAACGTTTAAGTGTAGAGCTAGTTAGAATGCTGATTTGATTGTGAATATGAAACGTATGAATGTGAATTGTGGTGTGTGTAATAAGCCTGATGTTCCGCAACAGGCCATGCGAAGGAGGCGCTGGAGCTCGCGCGCATGCAGGAGCAGTCGCTGCAGATGGAGCATCAGACCAAAATAAAGGTGGGACGTTTCCCGTTAACCGCCTGTCTTTGTAGATCTGTCTCTGCGTGTGTATTCCACGTCTGTGTCTCTTTGTGTGAAACGTATGTGTTCGTGTATTGGACCTGTGATGTCACGTGCTGTAGTTTCTCCCTCTGGGGCAGGGATTCAATAAGATTGGGAATGCGTGGTACAGGTCCTTTTTTGAATTCACTCCAGCTGTTGCAACATGTATTTACACTGGCATGAATTGTCATAGCCTTGGTCTGATGATTAGATGTCCCATTTTGATTTAAAAAAATTGCTAAGGATTCAACATAGTATGCTTCTGCATAGTGTTTATACTGTGTAGCAGAATAAATGGCATCTTCACCCTAATTGTGGGTTAGCCTGTCTGTAGCTGCCCATTGTTTCCCTTGTCTTGCCATCCTGCAGCCTTTTGTGTCTGCTTAATAACGTTAACATCCGCTGTTCCTCTGTCTCTTGATCCAGCATGGCTGTCCTGAAGTGACCAAAGTGATTTTTTTTAAAGCTTTTAAAGCTTTTCTGTCATCTTTTCACAGGAGTATGAGGCTGCCTTGGAGCAGCTGAAGGGAGATCAGATTCGAATTCAGGGTGAGGAGAGGCGGAAGACACTCACCGAGGAGACCAAGCAGCATCAAGCGGTGAGTCAAGAACTCTGGTGAAAGGGGAGGGATATTTACAAAACTGTTTGCTCCTGCTGGATGTGGAATCATAACAAAGATGTATCAGGGCCCAGGGGGAGGCTAGTGATTTTTAATAATTGTGTCATTTTACCACCCCTAGAGGGCACAGTACCAGGACAAGTTGGCCAGACAGAGGTATGAGGATCAGTTAAGGCAACAGGTGAGTTCCATGTGTGTTTTCCTGTCTAGCTAATGTCCATGTAATCTTTTTCATATTAAACTTTGAATTTTTGGGATTAAAATTTTTTTTACAGATTCGAAATTTCATCACAGTGGAACTAACAGTGGCTTCTTCTGGCTGAAACCAGTTGAATCCATGGCTATGAATATAGTGAGAATGATAAAAGAGACAATGTCTGTGTCTGTGTGTCTGTCTTTGCTTGTCATCATCTTTGCATGTTTACAGCAAGTCCTGAATGAGGAAAACCTGCGCAAACAAGAGGAATCTGTTCAGAAACAGGAGGCCATGAGAAAAGGTGTGTGTAGTCTTTCATCTTTTGTTGACACAGGACAGTACAAACAGAAACACCTCCCCCTTCCCCAGATCCCCTCAGCAAAAATCTTTGCTTTGGAGAAAGCTATGATGCAAATCTCAAATAGCTTTAGAGAAGTCAATGAAGGAAGCCTGTGTATGTGTGTGTGTGTGTGTGTGTGTGTGTATGCTACACATTAGTGTGAAAGAGCCATCTGTGTTGTGTTCTTACCTGCTCAGGGTATTATTGCCTCCGTTATTCAGTTTTTTCATCACGGCACTATTATATACAGGATACTCTATATCGGTGGCACTTGTTAAGTAGCTCGTTAAGTGGCTCTGGGTAAGAGTGGAGAGCATGTTAATGTAAAGATGGTTGCCCCGCCCCACAGCGACCATCGAGCACGAGATGGAGCTCCGGCACAAGAACGAGATGCTGCGTGTGGAGGCGGAGGCGAAGGCGC
Source organism: Megalops atlanticus (assembly GCA_019176425.1). Lineage (NCBI taxonomy): Eukaryota > Metazoa > Chordata > Actinopteri > Elopiformes > Megalopidae > Megalops > Megalops atlanticus. The sequence goes on from CM032879.1 coordinate 10,133,783, forward strand.
GCGGCCGCGTGGAGCGCGAGAACGCCGACATCATCCGCGAGCAGATCCGCCTGAAGGCGGCCGAGCACAGACAGACCGTCCTGGAGACCATCCGGTGAGGGGGCACGGGGGTAGGGAATAATAGCAAGGAGGTTGCCGGTTCAGATCCTGAATGCACAGTAAGGTTGTGCCTTCCAGCGAGGTGCCCGTTCTGAATGGCCTCATCAATTATCCAGCAGCGCAAAACGATAATTTGTTAAACAGGAGGCACCCTGTCTGCCACCGAAATAAATAATGTAGAAAGTCATCGCAGGGGTCTGCATATGCAATCACACTTTCATTGGGGAGTATATCTGAGGGCACTGCGTGAAATAGATGCTTTTTATCCATGTGCATCTAACAACGATGAGTTCCTGCTTCCTGCTTGATTTGAAGGGTTAGAAATGTTTGTGTCATTTGTTATTGTGTTTGTATTGTTTTCCTCTCAACCTTTCGTCAGTTAATGCACGCTGTCCCAGGCAGTCGTTTGAAGTGTGGAAGGCGGAGGACAGGTGGGAGAGGTGTGGGGTAACAGGATGACCGTGTCTGTTCTTCTCTGCCTTCAGGACCGCGGGCGCTGTGTTCGGGGAGGGTTTCCGGGCCTTCGTGTCCGACTGGGACAAAGTCACAGCCACGGTGAGGGCTCCCTTGCTTACACACCCCAGTACTTTGATTGCAGAGCCTTTTTAGCCACGCAAATACAGCGCAGCTACACATCGTCACAATGCCACAGCAGTAGTTTTACACAGTACAGGCATTTGTAAAACGTCCAGAACCCTGGCAGGCTCGTGGCACGCAGAGCCAGCAGAACTCCCCCAAAGACGCCCCCCCTAACGGCGGACGCCGCCCTCCTCCCCTTCCTCGCAGGTGGCCGGGCTCACCCTGCTGGCCGTGGGCGTGTACTCGGCGCGGAACGCCACGGCCGTGGCGGGGCGCTACATCGAGGCTCGGCTGGGAAAGCCCTCGCTGGTCAGAGAGACGTCCAGGATCACCGTGGCCGAGGCGGTCAAGCACCCCATTAAGGTACGGAAAGGGCTGCAGGACACCCACGAAGCCTTGAGATTGGGGGCAGAAATCACCGGGGTGCACACTTTTACCCTGCCTCCTGTGACATTGTATCCGGAAAAGGTCATGCTGTTAATGTCTGGCCTACTACACTCACCACTTTATAATATAATCATATATAATATAATGCTTCGTAATAGTAACGTTAGTAGGTGCCTGATTGGTTGTTGTCAGTCAAACAGGCCTCTGGGTAAGGGATGGGAAATGGTCTTTCTTGATGCTGTTTTTGATAGGCAATGTCCAGAGGCTGAACCATGAATATCTTATATATGACATGGCCAAACCGAAACAGGCTAACCTATTCCAGACTGAGAAGTAGGTATCCTGCTCTACATATGTGTCTGTTGAGCAGGCTAGCACACATTGAAGTGACTGAGAGCTCAGCTGAAGGTGTCAGATCTGACCTGCTGATGGCTGTTCTGGCCTTCCTCCTAGGTGGCAAAGCGTTTGACCAGCAAGCCTCAGGACGCTCTGGAGGGCGTGGTGCTCAGTGTGAGTGTCCACCGTACACACAACGTCACAGTGACACCGCTGTCATCAGCCTACTACATACACAACACAGCCCAAATACACAGTGTCAAAATGGCAATATTCTGTGCAAACACAACACAGTTACACAACTTCACAGTAATACATCTCTTACACTACTCCACACAGACACAACCCAGATATGCAATGTTAAAATGACATAACTGTCAATACTGAAATTAGCAGACACAGCTGTGCATCTTCACAGTGGCTCAGCTGTTATAAGCCTACTCCACACAGACCCAGCACAGCCACGCAGCTCGGCAGTGCCACAGCGGTCGTTTTACACGTTACAGCCATTTGTAAGACATCCAGATCCCTGTCAGGCTCGTGGCACCCAGAGCCAGCAGAACCAATCACGCTCCTCTGTCCCTCATTGGCACCCTGCAGCCCACCTTGGAGGAGCGAGTGCGTGACATCGCCATAGCAACCCGGAACACTCGGCAGAACCGCGGCCTCTACCGGAACATCCTCATGTACGGGCCGCCCGGTACTGGCAAAACACTCTTTGCCAAGGTAGGGACACCCGCATTTCACTGCATTTCACTGACGTGTGATTCAAGTTCAGAACAAACTGTCGCAGTATGAGTGTGTTGTAATTGTGTTTAAAGATACTTATGGTAAACGGAACAATACCATGTACTGGGCGGTATGACAAGGTCACATACATATGTACAGATATATGGCACGCTTAAAATAAAATGTAATACAAATACCGTTTAGTCTGTTTAACATAAAATGAGAGAGATTTAGAAACGCCATTGTTCTGTACATTTTTAAAAGAGGATGTCATTGTGACATTATAAGGCATAGAGTATTGCATGGAAACACAGCTGAGTACAAGCCACACCCCCTTTACTAACACAGGCGTGTTACCTCAATGCGGCCTTTACTGATGCCAGTTACTGTACTGCGCCATTCCTGGCCTCACTCATTACATTATTTCTGCAGTACATCAATCCACCACTAGATGGGGTAAGGGCCCAAAATTTCATGAAAGCACAGCCAGAGAAGACCACTGATCTATGTGCATTAGTTTGTTTTAGTGAGGTTTGAACTATGGTAGCACATAATAATAATTTGAGCATATGTTTTTTTTGTAATGTAATTCATCCTATAATCTATAAGAATAGGGCAGTGAATGGCAAAAATTCATTTCCAGAGTCTTAAATTTTGTGGCAATATTGTATCACTTGTGAAAGTGCACCATTTTATTCTTTCTGTGTGTTGACTAAAACTTCTCTCTTTGTCGAGCAGAAGCTGGCAGTGCATTCTGGGATGGATTACGCCATCATGACGGGCGGAGATGTCGCCCCTATGGGCCGCGACGGTGTCACCGCAATGCACAAGGTGTTCGACTGGGCCAACACCAGCCGGCGTGGGTATGTGGTATATACACAGAGGCGCAGTGCTGTCCAAAAACGTTAACACCCCTGCCCTCTCTGCGCCCCCTGCCCCCTCTGTGTGTAACAACAGTGTGCTCTTCCCTGCAGGCTGCTGCTCTTCGTGGACGAGGCCGATGCGTTCCTGCGCAAGAGATCCACTGTGAGTCTGTGTGTCTGTTGTGCTGTTGTGCTCACTGAAACTGTACCATACTAAGTGTGTACATTATGCTAAGAGACTGGTTGCCATGTTAAGGCTGAATGAGCACATGTCCATGGAGTAGTGACGTCTTTGTGTCCCTCTCTTACAGGAGAAGATCAGCGAGGACCTCCGAGCCACCTTAAATGCATTCCTCTATCGCACAGGCGAGCAGAGCAACAAGTTAGTCCACCTTAACTTTCTCCATACATGTAATTCTCTGACTCTGTGAAGGCAACTCTAACTTGACAAGTCTGCTGATTCAGCAGAGCTCCTTTTTTAAGGTTGTCTTCTCTGTCTGTCCACCCATGCTCATATGCTTGTTCCTTGCTGACTCTGCAGCACTCTCTCCCCACCAAGGAAACAAAAAAGTAGCCCTTCATTCTTAATTTATCTGATTGTTCAGCAAGTTCAATTCTATACTTTCTAAAGCTCAGGTTTTTGTGTCATTGGTGGGAATGGGTACTTAAAGGTTTTTTTAGCTGTCTAATTATCTGGGAATTATCCAAGTTCCTGTTTGAAAAATGCTTCAGTAAGCAGAGGGCATTTGGTTGAAGATTATTGCGCCAGTGTTGTTAAGCCATTAATTCGTCCTTTCCCAGGTTCATGTTGGTTCTGGCCAGCAACCAGCCCGAGCAGTTCGACTGGGCAATAAACGACCGTATCGACGAGATCGTAAACTTTGCGCTGCCCGGCCCAGAGGAGCGGGAGAGGCTGGTGCGGCTGTACTTCGACAGATACGTGCTGGAGCCGGCCACCGGGGGGAGACAGTGAGTCCGCCGAACCGAAAGGCACAGCGGCTAAACTGGGCCACGCCGCATCCTGCACCCTGGGGTACGGCAGAGCGGTGTTGACGACCAGACGAGGAACTAGGGCTGATTCCTGGGGTCGTCCTCGTCTGTCTCTGCTGGCGTGACCTAGATAGCACTTCGCAGCTGAAGTGCGGTGAAATTCTCTCGGAGAGGCGACACACATTTATCCAAAAAGCTCCTCCGCAGCACCTGATCTTCAATAACCCCTACACTCACTGTTAAAGATCTATTTAGAAAAATAATTAAGAATCGCCATTTCTCAGTGCTGCCAAAATGTCCACAAGCAATAAGCACCTTGCAGCAGCAATGTGAAAAAATAAATACATGAAAATGCATGAAAAAATGGATGGTTGAAATAAATCGCTTTTGTCTTCTCAAGCAGTGCTTAGTCTGAGGGTAACAAGATGCTCAACAGGTCACAAAGGTTGACCCACTCTGCACTACTGAGTATGCCAGGAGGTTCCTACACTGGAACATGGCTTGAGATGCTCACAGTTGCATTTAACTGTGGCATTCTGAGAGGGTGAAGCATTCGGTAGATACCAGTTGACCCACACTGTTCCCCCCTCTCTGTCTCCCCCTGCAGGAGGCTGAAGCTGGCGCAGTTTGACTATGGGAAGAAGTGTTCGGAGATAGCCCAGCGAACAGAGGGCATGTCCGGACGAGAGATCTCCAAACTTGGTGTTGCCTGGCAGGTCAGTCCTTTTGTGCCAAGCTGTGTGTTTTGCTCTCTGTTGCTCTGATTCCTGCTCTGATTCTACCCCTCTGGTTCCCAGTCACTGTGTTCACTGCCTATTCTCCTAAGAAAGTCAATGCACAGTTGAGCCCTCTTAATATTCTCATTGTTTAGCTGACAGAAATGTATTACCCTGTATCATTAATGTTAAAGTAGTCCTCTCCGACCTCTGCTCATGATTGTGAGTCATGCCTGATGGTAGCGCACCTCTTACTGACTTTAATAAATAGCAGTTTGCCTCTGAACCTGATGTAAGGCATGCCTTGTTACATTAGGATCTTCCGTGAATGAATTAGCTTGCTTTGAATGGAGAATCATTATTAGTTTTAGAGAGGTGCCTTTTCACGTTTAAATGAGGAACGAATCCAGATCAATTTTTCCAATTAGTCTTACATTTTAACCGATATTTTCTTTTTCCATTGATGGTAGAAAGCATGTGATGTGTGAGGGGGGGAAAAAAACATGGAGCGCTTCCCTTGAAATGCATGCCGCTTGAAGTTTTCAATGGCTCTATTTGGATTTACTGCCTCAAGTCTGTAACTCATTAATATCCTGACTGAAAATGGAGAGAGTGATTGGCAATCTCTCATCCCTCTCTGATTAACTCATACACCTGCGGTGACGTTTTGGAAGCGAGTACATAAAGGTTGCCAGCAGAATAACCCTGCTCACAGAAGAAGGCTGCATGTCAGAATGTTCTAGTCTTTCAACCTCCTCTTCTTCTGAAAACCACTGAGTGTGGATAGTTTGTGAATGTAGCTCATGCTAGTAAAGATGACACTGTGAGGTGACACCTGCACTCTGTCTTTTCTTCCTCCTCCTCCTGTTTCCCCCCCGGCAGGCGGCGGCGTACTCCTCCGAGGACGGGGTTCTGACCGAGGCCATGATTGACGCGCGGGTCGAGGACGCCATTCGCCAGCACCTCCAGAAGATGGACTGGCTGCACAGGGAGGAGGCGGCGATGGCGGCGGCGCAGGACGGGCCTGCCGAGAGCGGGGCCAAAATGGGATTCACCCTGCCCCAGGAGGGTGTCCCGCTGGCCCAGGAGGTGGTGGCCCCGGCGCTGGAGGGGAGCGAGAGGGACGCTGGGCTCCTGCCGCCCCTGGAGGCGGCCCCGCTCGCAGCGGAGGGCCTCTCTTCGGGTGGATCTCCCGAAAGTAAGCCTGTGGACGCTGTGCCCCAGGAGGCGGCCCCACTGGCCCAAGACAGCCCAACACTACCAGCGGAGGAGGGGGCAGGTAGCGGGGGCCAGACGGGGACAGCCCCGCCCGAGGTTGGAGAGTTGGGAAGCGGGGCTGGGGCAGAGGCCGCTCTTCCTCAGGAGGGCGAGGCCAAGACTGACACCCCCCTTCCAAAGGATGGGGGGGCAGAGAGCGAGGTTAAGTCAAAGGCAGAGGTTCCACCAAAGGATGGGACGCCTGTCTGAGTGGGAGGCAGGTAATGGGGCACAGGGTCATGGCTGGAGAAACTGGAGAGCTTGGGGGTGTAAGGTCAAATGAATAAGGTCCGATGAGTAATTATGATTAAATGCCACACCTGCTGTTACTGTCTTGCTAGTTTCTGTCTGTCTGGGGTTTTATGTCTAGTGTAGGAGAGCCGAGAGAGAGAGTGACTGTTACTGATGAAAGAATATAAGTGTGTGTGTGTGTGTGTGTGTGTGTGTGTGTGTGTGTGAGTGAAATATTGAGGCCATTTGAGTAACTGTGTAAAGACCATGTGAGAGATTCGAGAGGAGTACAATGTCAAGAAAAAAATTTTGCTTGGGTTGTTAGGAGACTTTGACGTGCGGAGGAGCACTCACGGTGGTGCTGTTTTTGGTGTGTGACCGCAACATACATTCCAGAATACTGCACTGATGAGATCTAATTCAAAAAAAAAAAAAAAACGTGCCCAAATCATGTTATGGTTACATCTCAAAAACATCACCCTGGGTAAGATTGCTGGGCACTCATTGTTCACTGGTGACAAATTAACAGTTAAATTAAAAGGCTGGCTCCAAAAAAAGCATTTGAATACCTTTTCCAGAATTTCACGGAATGGTCTGGCTGTTCAGATCGATGCATGGCTTGAGAGATGTTAGCCTACTCATGGACATTTACATGTAGGAAAATCAATACTTGTAGTTCACATGTCAAACATTGCTGCTGTAAGACTTCTTTGAAGTTCAGTTGAAGCGATGTTGTTTGGAGGGCGGAAGGCTTTAGGCATGTGCAACTTAACAGCAGGCTGATGGGAGACCATACTCAATTCCTTTGTTCAGATCGGCTATCATGTAAGTGACAGTTTTTATTCCAGGGCTCTGCAGCATAAAATGTTTTAAAAAATATTGGTAATAATTATGATAACTGGTAAAAAACAGAAAGAGACAGTAGACAGAAAGTAACAGTAAGGCAAACAATAATTGGTTAGACAAAATATATTACATCCAGTTGAAACAACAATGTAGACATGGAAACCTGCTTGTATCTGATGAGAGTAGTAATCCATCTACCTCCAGAAATGGAAGTTTATCACAAAATAAGAGTACTGAAAGACACGGTTTAAGAGGGTTATTAAAGCTGTGTCTACTTTTTTTCAGTGTTAACACTATTTGTTAATAACCTACAGGCTTACTAATCCCTTACAGTTCAGGAGTGAACTTGTCAGTGTTTTAGGGGCCAAAGATAGTACCCACTCCTCTATAAAAAAAAATGAGTAACGAATCTAACATCACAGAAAAGATTGTGTCCTGGATATTATGTTTATGAGTGTAAAAGTGAAGGACTAGCAGCAATTAACGTGAAAGGTGATAAAATCGAAGCTCAAGGGTATTTAGCCATCCGTCAGCACAGTAAGAACCTTGAGCTCCAGGTGGTCATGGGGTTAGCAGAGTCACAGAATAATGGCTAGCACATATCTAGAGAGGAAGAGGTGTAAAGAGTGCCAGGCTTCAGGTTGCTCAGGGGACCTGTGGACTGGCAGCAGTGTTTACTTGAAAAGACCATGGTGAAAGAACTAGATGTGAAGTTTACAAGCATAAACTTTGTCCCAGTTCGAAGTATTGCACTGTTTCCTTTTGTTGCGTGTTTTATGTTTTTTTGTTGAGGCTGTTCATCTCCGAGGACAGGCCTTGTCCTAATCCTCCAAGTGTTACCTGTATCTGAGAGGAGTATTTATGCTGTTATGCTGCTTTAAGGTGCTCTCACTTTCCATCCCCACTCCCTATTTCCACCTGAAGAATGAGAGCTATATATAATATGTTGGAATATTTATGTAGAAATACTACATATGTGTGAGGAGATGCTGTCCCTTTTTGTAATGTAATATTTTTATATATACATATTGCTGACTTTAATGAAGATGATTTACATTTTATAATTTTAGCTTGATGGAGTCAGAATTGACTGTTTTCCCCAGCTCTCTCAGAATTTTCAATGCACCATATGTGGCCTGCCACACAGGTTTCAAGGTCCTAATGCCAAAATGACACGTGTTTCTGTTATCCCAAAGTATTTAGATTTTTATTATGCTTTATCTGCTTTTTAACATAAGATAACATCTTAAGACAAATGTTTTCTCTATAGCTGTAATGTTGGGTTGATTTATATTTGTTTTAAAAAAGTAAATCTAATTGACAAACAAGGAATTTTTATGTGTGTGGTCCCTGTAATCTCACAAAGTTGACGCTGCATTATAACAATCTGTTGTGCCTCAAGCAGATAGCTGCTGTGCTGTAGGTATGGTTGCAGCGTGTGTGTGAAAGAGAGAGAGAGTGTGAGTGCTTTCTTGCGATTGTGAACATCAAGGGAGCCGAGGAAGGACACATTCGAATGGGAGTCACCGTTGTACGCCAATGGCACTTTTAATAAAACACAGACATTTCATCTCCACAACAGCAATGTCTGGACAGGGAGGGAGGGAAGAGGGGTGGGGTTTCAGGCTAGGGTGGGGACAGAGGGGCAGAGATAGAGGGAGGGGGACAGGGCCGGTCCAGTCCGACCCCCCCCTCCGCCTCACGCAGAGACACGAACACTAACACGTCGGCTTGGGGAGGGGGTGGATGTTACTCTGTCAATGGCCCCCAGGACACATACATACGCTGGTCATGCACAGACATCCGCGCCCATACTTCAGAACCAAGTATTAATTACTCATAGGTCATAACAGTCCGATCATACCAAGGGCATGATTTAAATATATCTGTACATTACAATAAATATATACACTAAATCAAGTCATTTAATAATGACCTAATCTTCTAGTATATTTCAGTTTTTATTTATGGTATATGCAGGTATGCCCTGAAGTAGATCGATATTATTTTGGTACATTTTTAGCTTGTGGTTCCTCAATATGGACACACACACAGGCAGACAAGAATATACAGGCAGGAAGACCGATACACACCTCTACGCCTTACTTAATATATCTCCATCTCTCCTCTCCCTCAATGTCAAAGAGAGGTTTAGGATCAAACATGATCCGGTCCCTCCCCCAGTCCCTGCCCCCCCCAACCCCATCCCCACCATAAATGACTTCCAGGAAAACTCAGGGGTGGAGTGGGCTGTGTTTTTGTGGACTGACCACTTAGAAGGCCACAGGTGTTCCACAGGAAGTGGTGCGACAATGATTCAAACCTGATTTTTCACAGTGGTTAAAAATCACACCCAATCACATGGGTCTCTGTTTTATTTCTCTGATTATTGTAATTTCCAGTATTGATGTCTTCACGTTGTTGATGGTCTACATATTTGTACCTCGTTTTTTTTCAAACAAAAGTGACATTGTGACTGGTTGTGACTGGTCAACAAATGCCATGAACTCCGGTAGCCTACTGCAGTCATGAAGACCACAGACCCATTGTCAAACCTTCATTTGGTCTCCTTGACCATGGTGCAATAGTTGCTGACAGGAATTGGCTGTAAAGACCACATTTTTGGGGTCAGACCACAGACTCACAGCCTGGCTCCAGTTTCCTCCCTCTCTACTCTTACCCCTCCATGTTCTCACACACTCAAGGGGTCTGTCCTCGAGCTCCACAGGCCCAAATGGGGAGTTTCTGGGGCAATAATATAGTGCTCCACTGCTCCCTTTGCTGGCGGAATATATGAGATTCCAGCAACACAGAGAAGCAGTTCCCTGAATCCTCCCTTCCCAGAATGCTACCCTGGCGAACGTGGCTTCCTGTGCAAAATTTCACACAGCCCTCAAGGCAGCACAGAGAGTACTAATCCATACTCCACCTCCCATCCTATTCCCCATCCCCACGTTTACAGGTAAAATCAATAAATTCAGTCATTATCTAATTAATGAACTAAATAGCAAACCTGATCAATCCGCACTGTACAGTCAGGCCTGTTCTCCTCTTTTCTTTCTTTTTTCCCCTCCATCCTCTCCTTGTCCCCCTCACTCCCTCAGTCATGTCTGTCCATGCGTTCCATCATCCCCAGTTCCCAATACCCCCCCGACTCCCATTTGCACCCCCATCCCGAGTTGTTACTCCCCATAAAACCATATTTATAACTCTATTTACATAAGCTGCAATCTCTAACTATAATCACAAAACCCCCAAACCCAGCCAAGCCTAAGTAGTGACCCCTCCCCCACCCACAAATCGCACCTCCCTCCTGCTCTTACCCCCACCTGGCTCCCTGTTCCCACCTAAAACTGCCCTTTTCCTGACCCCTTTCTTCATGAGCATGCCAAGATTTAACAACAGACACAACAGAAATGTTCCCCTGTACACAAAACCCCCTGTCAAAAAAATGAATCCCCCAAGCAGGATGGACAACAGACAAAAGTCGAAGGGTTTTGGGAACAAGAATTACTTAACAGTTTCTTCTCCTCTTGGAGGGCTTTTTAAGTCAACAGCCGGGTCTGGGGACGGCCGTCGAGGCGGGTCTCGGGAGACGGTGAGGACCGGGGAGAGGGGCGGGTCAGTCGATACAGAGGCCCCTCTCCGGGCCGGTCGGCGGGGCTGGGCGGGGTGGTTTCTGGGGCGACTGCTGTCGAGAGTCTCTCGCGTGACAGTGGGAGCTGGGACGGGGAGCAGTCTGGGGGGGTGGGGGGAGGTGAGGGCGGGTGTGAGGGGTGGGGGTGGAGTCGGTTGTGGGCGCAAGTCTCAGAGGTGGCGCGGGCTGGGGTGGCCGTTGTGGTAGAGCTTCTGCTTGATGTGCACCATGTTTCCGCTGGAGTCCTCCAGCTGCCTCAGCTGCGCACGTCTGCGCAGGTCCCGCAGGTTACAGAACCGAGGGAGCCATGACCAAGAGGGGGTGTCTGTGGGAGGTCAGAGGGTGAGGGGGAGGAGAGAAGGAAGAGAGGGAGTTAGAACAAATGTCAGTCGAGGTGTGGAGAGTACCTGGGGAATCATTATCCCTTCTTCCTTGTCACTCTAATCCCAGTCACACATCCTTTCTCTTTACTGCCTATCCCTCTCTCTCCCTCCTGTTCTAACCTCTCCTGTCTCATCTGATGCCAGAATCCCTGAGAGAACAAGGCTTCTTGGCACAGCATCTACACATACGTGATGTGATGCATGGCTGTGTGTGTGTCATTGTGGCTTTGTGCATGTATGTGTGCACATGTATGTCAGTGTGTTCATGTGTGTGTGCGTGTATGTCAGTGTGTGTGTGTGTGTGCATGTGAGTACGCCTCACCATGGCTGTGTGTCTCTGCCCTACATTCATGACCCCCATTCTAATTCTCATTTGTTTCAGCTCTCTCCATTTCCATCTCATTTGAGTCATTTGCACTGCCATATCTCGTATCTCTGACTGCCCTGTCACGCATCTGACTAACAAGTGGAAGCATTTTTTTCCCTTCAGAAAAAATTAACTCATGTTTATGATTTTGTGCAAAATATGTTTTGAGCTCGTATTCTAAGTTGGGAAGCTGAGGTGGGGGGGGAGGCACGATTTACAGCCAGAGACACAGGAGGGAAACAGGAAGAGATTGGGGGAGAGAGCCCCAAACAGCACAGACACACTTCTGACTAGCCCTGCTGGAGGTGGGGAGTTATTTATAGCTGTAAATGGATATGTGATCTGGGAGGACTGATTTGAAGGGTAAGGACACGCTGGATGGAGAGAGAAATAGGGAGAGCAGAAGGAGGAGAGGAGAGAGAGATGCGTGGAGGAGAGACAAGCTCGCCATGACGATGAGGCTCATTCGGAATTTAAATCTGACAGACGGAGAAGGCCGGAGAAGAGGACTAGAGAGACAGAATTTGATTAAACTGTAATGGAATGCGGGGGGTCAGTTGAGAAGGATGAGGAAAAAGGCATGTTTCCCTGTACCAAACGAAGCAAGTGCTACTCATAAAATGAGACATAAAAATACATACACTACAGATAAATAGACAGATAGACAAAAACAGCCAGACACACAGACTGAAAGGCAGATAGACAGATAGATAGGTAACCAGACATACAGGCAAAGACAGACAGACAGACATACAGACAGACAGACAGATAGATAGATAGATAGATAGATAGATAGATAGATAGATAGATAGATAGATAGATAATACAGCCCATGAAATGATATGTTTCTCATCATATGGGATGCAAAGAGGGGGAAACATATATTACATTATCATTGATTTCCTTTGCTCTTGCTATATTTTATTGTCACTGCTGCTTTAAAAAAAGTACTACCACCCCTAAGAAGACCAACAGGAGCCTGTTTTGAATTTAAAATGATTCCATAGGTCGAGGAATGGACGCAGAATGCGATGAAGCACGGAGAGAGAGAGGGAGATATAAGGAAGAAAGCAGGAAAGTGAGCGTGAAAATAAAGGAGATGTGACAGGTCGAGAGGGAGGGAGAGCGAGAGAGGGAGAGACAGGCTGACAGAGTGAGAGGAAAGCGGAGGGAACCGAACGCACGCCTCGCAGCGCAGCGTGCACTGAGAGTGCAGCGCTAATGGGGACTCGACAGGGAGTTCCCCGAAAGCGCACAAAAACAACGTCGCAGGCTGGCGCGTGCCTGTCCTTGATTACCGCGAACGGTAAACACGGCGAAATTCACCTATGCCGGAATAAGACACACCCGCAAACCGCGCACCACGGAAAAGCACGTTGTGGCGCCCCCTTATTTTTCATCCTTTTCGCACACTCGGCTCTTCAGGGCTACTCCGGTCCCTAATAGCTCATGTCGGTCCCGGAAGCCGACGGGCGAGCGAAAACTGGAGCCGGAGCGCATTTATCCTCCGGCCCGGACGCGGCGCTTTCCGCCGCCGGTGCCGGGACCGACGGCCCGTTCGGACGTGAAGGGACGCGTTTTGAGAAATGTCCTCTGTCACGTGCGGCGGCGCTCAGCACAGAGAGCCCTCGCCTGAAAGCACAAGCGCTCATCTATCAGGCCGGCTGCCGCCTCTGCCTGCCATATTTCATGGTTCTCTGCGCATAACTGCTGTTTCCCGCCACACAGCGGCGAGCAGAAGGGGTTAATTAATTAAAGGAACGAAAAAGAAAGTGAAAAATGAGGGTGATGTTCCCCGGCTCGTACGTGAGTGTGTATGTGCACGCGTGCGTGTGTCTGCATACGTATGTGTATGTATGGCAGCCGGATCCATGATGTGGTGGATAAGTCATGTACAGATTGCTGAGGCACGCTGTGTACCTCATTTAGCCGATACCCAAGAACTATTAAAAAGAGGCTGTCTAAAGGAATGGAGGCAGCTAATTCATATCACTGACATGTTCAAAAATGAAGAAATATACACATTGCATTATCATTCAATAAAAGGACGGGTATGAGAACACCCCCCGCCACCCACCCCCCACACACACACACACACTGGAGAATTAAACATACAGAATATTGGGTGATTGATTCATTCATTTACAGCTGAAGTGGGCCAGTAATAGCCAGATAATATCACGCAGCCCTATACTAATATTTTTTCATGACTGTATTGACTAATTGTGGAGGCCCAGTCACTCTGTAGCTGAGGTGTTGTTGGCGTCAGGGTAAAGAGATTATGCACATCTTACATGAGCGCACAGACAGGATCTCGCCGACAGGCTAAAACACAGTCTGATCAGAGGCTACACTATCTAAGTGCCTGTCACACCCCCACAGCTACCTTCAGCTGCGACGCAACTGTTGGGTCAGATGAAGTCGGCTCGGTTTATTCTTGGCGTGATACACGCCCGGTGCCCTAGGCCAAGTCTGTCATTGGCAGCTCTCTGTTAGTAAAATCTACCAGCGAGCTGGTGGCAGCTCAGCTCCCCCCACCCCCTCCTCACACAAGCCCCCCTCAGCCACCTCACGCCGCTTCCCTCTCACGTCCTGTGTCTTGCCTCTTGCCTCTCTCTTGCCCTTCACTCCCCTGCCCCCGGGCCGGGGGGGTTTAACATCCAAATATCTCTGCTGTCCTACTTGCGGTTCGAGACGCTGAGCTCTCGAAGGCTGCGCGGAGAGCGAGCCTTATTAGCGCCCGTTAATGAGGCCACTCTCCTGCACGCGCAGTCCGCTGCCCTGCGGCACAGGCTTAGGCTAACCGCGGCCGTTAATCACAAAGGCCTTCGCCGTGCGCGAGCCCTGCCCTCGTCTTCACTGGAGGGTAAATACTAGGCCACAGGAAGTGCAGAGCAGAGGTAGGGCAAGGATCCCACTGGCTGAGGGGGGATGGTGGAATTCAGCACTCTGGAACAGGCACACACCGTTTGAAAGAAAATGGAAAAGTGCTCAGGGAGGAGGGCATGGCAGACACTTCTCTCAGTGAGCGGCTCCTAAACTTTTTTATTATTCACCTGTCATCACCTACTAACATTCTTCTTATCCCCAATACACTTTATATACTAAGATTAACATCACTACCAAGCCACACTGTATGGTGATTCCAGTCAGTTTTAACCCATATCCATTACTGTGTTCTCACGTATCAATTTTCCAGTCAGTCATGGGAGTACAAACAGGTCTAAAACGTTGAAGAGCACGTTACACAAAAGGATGAATAGGCTAATGAATAATAAAGGTTTTGAATAAAATCAGCCATTACACAACGTATCCAAGGTGCTTCCTGGAAACCTCCCAAGAACCCTCCGGGGTACTCATGCTCTAATTTGGGAACTGGTGTTCTCAGGACGGTCCTCCCCACTCCTTTGTCTCCAGCATCCTCACACTGTCCTTTCTAGGCTCTCCTCTGCTGTCATAACTGTTCTGTTCACCACCTTGCAGACCTGGTTCACCCTTTCACCACACCCATTCCCACTACACCCTAACCATCCCCTGCAGCATCTACCCCCTTCACAGCATCCATGCCCCTTTCTCAGAGTCCATGCCTCCCCCACCCCTGTCCCCACAGCATCCATGCCCCCATCACAATGTCCACACCCTCCATGGGGGTCCCCGCTCCTCCCCGAAATGTCCTCATCCCATCACAGCGACCCCGCCCCTTGCTACATTCACACCCCCATCACAGAGTCCGTGCCTCCCCCCAAAAGCATCTACCCCCCATCGCAGAGTCTACATCCAACCACGGAGTCCCCGCTCCTCCTCGAAGTGCCAACGTCCCCATCGCAGCGTTCTCGCCCCTCGCTGCCTCCGCCCCCCCCCTCCCTCCCGGCCCGCTCACCGTAGAGGCGGCTGGCCCTCCAGGCCCGGATGGCGCACTGCAGGGCGCCGTCCAGCCACAGCAGCAGCCAGCTGATGCAGAAGCCCAGCAGCAGCCCCAGCATCAGGTCCATCTCCTGCTTGGTCACGCTGTCGCTCACAAAGTAGTTCTCTGACGAGTCCACCAGAGACTGGTCCCCGTCGTATGGGATCACGTAGTGGACATGGTGTCTGGGGCAGGCGGGGAGGGGGGAGGGAGAGGGGCAGATCGGAGGCGGAGAAAGGGAGGAGATGCAGGGGGGCGGGGGGATAGAAAGCAGGAACGAGGAAAAGAAGGGGAGTATTCCAAAGCAAGGAGAGTAGAGGGAAGAGAAAGGAAGAGGAAAGGGAGAGAGCAGAGACAGGACATGAATCAGAATTAAGAACTAATACCAACTGCACACACAATGTTTTCATCCTCATGGGTTAGCGAGATTCTGAGGTGTGCCCATGTGTTTCCATACCATGGGAGTTAATGGGCTTTTGACAGTGCTTCAAAACAAAGGCAAAACCAAATGAATGAATGAATGAAAACAGGAAGAGCGCCTGCATGCAGTGCGAGGGCCTTCTCCTCCCACTGAGTGCTGTTGGGGATCTCACTTTTTGAGCGCATTTCCTAGGGTGCACGTAACACTCTCACAATGTTAAGAGACAGCAATGTTCCTGGACTGTTCCAACCATTTCAGCAAATTTGCGAATACGTTTTGCTTGCTGCATTGCGTCTGAGTATGTGCATGTGCATGTGTGTATGTTGGTGTGTTGGGGCGAGTGGGGCGGGGGTGGGGGACGCTGTGGCTTGGGGGTAAGAGGGGCAATGCTTCGCTCTCACAGCTGGGCTCTCTGCCCTCTGGGAAAAGAAGGGGTAGGGTCAACCTGTCTGAATTACACAGCCTGGTAATGTGGGCACTGCTCACAACGCAGAGGGCAATAGTCAAAAAAGGGATAGAAAGACAGAGAGAGAGAGAGAGAGAGAGAGAGAGAAAGAGAGACAGAGAAGTAAGAAAAGCGAAGGGAGAGAATGCTGGTCTTACAAAACTCCTGAGAGGCAAAAACGTGTGTGAGAGGCCCATTCTGTCGCTAGCTCTCACTCTGTCTCTGTCTCTTTCTCTCTCATGCCCACTGTCTAACCTTCTACCTTTCTCTGACATTCAACAACAACAGCCACATCTCAGATACGATAACTGTTCAATCACCCATACAGCTGGGGGGTTGAATTGCAGGAGTGGGAAGGGCAGGGGTGAGAGGGGGGGCTACAGAGTGGGGTCTTTTTTGCCTAGTAACAAACTGGTAACCTGGCTAGTTTCAGGCAGCTAATAAATCACTTCAACAGTTTATGACCTTTCAGCTAATCTGCTGCTTGTTTTCCTCTGAAAGGCATGTTACCAAGAATGCACAGCACAAACTACACCCGGCATTTTTTGGATGGTCAATCCAAACATTAAAAAAGTTTTTCTTTTTTTGTTGGTTTAGCTCTTAGCAATTTTGTTTGCACTGTGGTGGATATGGTAAAAATGGGAACCTGGAGACCATAACTGAAGCTGGTGTCTGTCCAGGCCCAGAGTTAGCCCTTTGAGACCCCTTCCCAATGAGAGAGAATATACAGCTATCCTGAATCATGTGTCATACACAGCTAGAAAGCAAACCAGTGACCGTAAATCCCAAATGGTGACAACACAAGTTTTTGAATTTAATCTCATTGTAATTTCTTTGTGCAGATCCTACAGTTACTTATGTTGAGAGAGGCCAGGGCACAGGTTTCCCCTTAAACCTGCCATGAGTTGAGGAATATTTTCCAATATGTGTCAAATGGATAGATGTGTTCAAACAGCATAAAGGTTTCAGGTGAGTGAACCAAAAAAACACATTTCGGTAGAAAGTGGCGTTTCCATAAAAAAGGTCACTAACAAGCCTTAGAACCCAAATAATAAGAACAAAGCATGATTTGGAACACACTGGAAGATACATAGCTATAAACATAAAAATATTCCATAGATATTCATATGGGTTTTGAAGACACTGTCCTGAATGATTTGTTTAGCTGCAAACATTTTAGTCCTTCAGATAATGGGATGAAAACCATGTACGTATTCCTGAAAGCTTTGAGAATGGCTATAAAATGTGCATAGCATGATTATGACGTGTCAGCACACCACTTATGGTTAGGTCCTACACCATGAATTGTGTCATCCCAGGCACACGCATGACAAATTCGCGTGCCATGTTACCACATGTATGTGCAGTTAGACGCCATACATGGAGATAGGATGTAAACATGTTACATCATATTTGCTGAGCATGCACATTGCATATACTACTGAAGAGTCCACAGCTGCAATGATAAATCTCACGTGGCTATCTATTTGTGTCTTCACAGCCTTTTGTTTAAGCTCAGAATACTTGATTTTGGAGTGCTCTGGATAAACCCTGTATTTTTATTCTTCTGTATGTCCTAGAACAGGCCCTGCCCCCCAAACCCAGTCCAAAGAAGCCCATGCTTGCTCTGTTTTTTCTTTTCCAGATAATCTCTTTTTCAATCACTGTAAGTGGAAAAAATGCATTTACAGGAAGTGTTTCCGTGATATTCAGATTTCCAAAGATTTCACTGCATTCCCTTTCTGGACTCTTCAAATGTATATTTCTATGGATATGGACAACATTCTCCATATCCTGATGTATGCAGGTGTTCATGAGTTGGTCATCACAAACTGACAACTGACACCACGGCACAGGAGTAGGGACCTCCTTCACAGACAACAGAGAGAGCAATCATTAAGCAAAGACCAGTACTTTCAGAGGCAGTACATATATTTCATATTTACATTTGGGGATACTGCTTGAAATGACGGATGCCAAGGTTGTGATCAGAATCACGCATAAACACGCACACACACTCTTTCCCACGTGCTCTCCATACTTCTCTCTGTCTCTCTCTCTCACTCACGATGCGAAAATATGCGCGTGGTTCACTGGTAATTCACCTGAGCGGCTTATTCTCTCAAGCTTTGACTCTTTCTCCCTCTTAACTTTTCCAGCGCAGATAAATATGAGAGGGAATTCACTCGTCTTCCCTCTCCCGGTCCTGTCTGTCGATACATATCTCTCTTTCTCTCATTCCTCTCTGCACATCTCAGCAAGCACGCCACATGCTCATACATAAAGAACTGTATCCTTAAATCTTGTACATATGGCCGCTTTTTCCTCACAGTGATTCATCTCTCTCTCTCCCTCTCACACACATACACCTTAATACGAAGGAATGTATTCGAGTCATGCAGAGAGCTCAAGGAGAATTCTGTCGCTGTAGACACTAACAAAACAAACCCAAAGCGTTAGCCATTTCTTATTAGGGCGTATATCCCTGCGACCATCTACATAACATCGTGCAGTGCTCGCAAAGGCCTACACACAGGCAGACGTTAAAAGCGATAAACAAACATAAGCTTTGGAATCCAAGCAGCGCGCTTTTGATGTGGAATATGAACTACGCAAATCTTCAGCGACAGAAATCTTTATGTAATACAGATAAGCCAGTGCATTTGTGTCCACACACATACACACTCATATGCATATACACACATATGCATATGTATGCATAGATACGTGTATAGGATACATACAAAAACAATTCTTAGTTTTATTTTGTGCTTTTGTGTTAGCCCTCTTTGAAACGTATCACTAGTTTTTTATTGTTTGTTTTACCTTCCGCAGTTGCAATGACAGACGCGGTCCTCCCCTCGTAAATGTGGTAAGATATAGTTGTGAAAGCGATCCAGTAGTGCGTTCATGTCCATTAAACACGCTATCGCCTGAAAAGAACCATTCCAGTCAACTGGGACAAAACAGGCGGCATTCCGACAACATCAACCCGCTATACGACCTGGCAAATCAGTTTTTGGGAGAAACATTCAATATCTATTTTAAAGTTCTCCAGAAATGAAAACGGAAAAAATGTGACCCCAGAGAAACTGTTTATTCCTTGGTTTATTGTGTGGTTCATTATTAATATCCTATTAATGTTTGACTAAGGTACACTTCAGGTAGGCTATGCATGCAAATTTGAAGTCGTTATCCTCTTGCAAGTTTTGGTGCCAAAACTGTGCACTTATTTTGTATTATTTTCAAACAATTACAAAAACTGGCAAGCATTACATTAATTATAGGGTGAGAGGGATGCAAGGGTAGAAAAATCCTCTTACCATTACAACAGAAGCCCCAAGAATCATAAAGATCATGGTGGTTGTGATCATATGCATCAAAACTTCCAAACTCGCCGTTCCTTCTCCTTCTCGCCCTCTGCGCCTAGCCAAATAATCTGGTTGGGCTCAGAGCAAACACTCCGTCCGGGGAAAAGACGTTCATTTAGACTCCTTCACTGTACCTGACCCCCTGTCCCCCTGGGCTCGCCAGCTCGGGGTTCGTTCCTTGGCGGCATAGGGATGAGGTGGCCCCCTCTCCTCCTTTTTTTACCTTGATCACACACGCACTTACAGCTCTTCCTATCTCCTCGTCCGGCGCTGCGGCGATTAGACTCCAGTGAGCTGAACTGCACCGAGCAGAGTATTGAGTTCTGGTTGTCGGAACCCGGGTAAATCGCGTTGGAGAAGGTGGCCTTCTCTCCTGTACCAGTACTGCGATTGCTATTTATTCCGCTGCGTTCCAAGACCATTAAAAATCTCAGCAAGGGCGAAGGAGAAAGAGAAGCGCAGGATTGTCACAGCTCTGTCCCGGTCTGCCCCTGCCTTCCGCGGCCGAGGAGTCCGAGATACCCCTGCTTAGTTAATTGATTGATTGATTAATCAATTCATCGATCTGGCTATAAGATAATTAATTTCCTGTTCATCTCCATTCGCTGTTTTTGGGTCGAAGGTTGTCGGTTTTCTGGTTGTCGTTATTCTCCCCCGATTCTATAGTAAAGACAGCAGTGATGCCAGCCGGATCGAGTCGGAACCGGATCCTCCCTTCCTGCAGTCCACTCAAAATAAGGCAACGGCGGCTGCATCAACGCCGCGAGGCACGCAAACATCCATGGCCCATCTTCATATTCTCGCCATCGCAGCCAAGAGCGTCTTCAACCGACAGTGCTTGCGTATTCGTGTGTTTGAGTTATCAAAGGTCACATAGTTGGATATGCATTGCAGCTCGTCCGGCCGTTCAGATGTTTTGTTCTTTTCGGGTTTCAAAATATCCTATTATCTGCAAATAAATAAATAATGGGAAATGAAAATTGATGCGATCCCACCTTTTTCAGATAAGCGTGACCCGGTAAACCGATTCCCCCTCTCTCTCTTTCTCGCTCTCGCTCTCTCTTCCTCTCTCTCTCTCTCTCTCTCTCTCTCTCTCTCTCTCTCTCTCTCTCTCTGACATTGCAGTTCAGATTTGTATGCTGCACCACTCGGTAGGGCTGGGTTTCGTGTATATACGACAGCAGCCCATTCACTTACATGCCAATTGCTCCATCAAATACACGGAAGAAAAATGAACTAAGCTCTGGTTGAGGTGTCCGAGGACCGAGGGACCGAACCCGGGGAACTTGGGAACTGACTTATGGGTGAACGTCCCCACTACCGGCATTATTTCTTTACTAATTTATTTCATGCGCAAATATTTTCACGCGTTAACTAAAAAAATAGCCTACATTGTCCAGCTCACAGCTTCGAGGGGACAGAGGTGAGATGCACTGATACTGCTGCTTTATAGCCTTAAGCTCCGTGAAGGCTACATTAATATTAGGGCAGTGTCTGTGCTCTGGCGATTAAAATCAGAACCCTGTTAAGTAAGTGCTATACTTGTGAAATACACACGTAGGAATCGTCTTCACTGAGTTTTGTTATATAAGGTTTTTAATGCATCTACATCTGCAAAAATAATCACGACTGCAGTTTTACACACTCCATTTGTATTTTATTGATCCCCTTTCGTCAGTAAAGACAACCTATCGATGTTGTGCCGTTATGACTCTCTGATTCTGTTGCAGGAGCGACAGCGTCAGTTGCCATAGGCATTCCCTCAACAGCATAATTTATTCTCTCATCAGCAACACTCGAGGCCTCCGCGCCGGACTGTCACCAATGAGGCCATTTAACGCGTTAGCGCTGCATGCTGCTGAGGAATGCGATGCGATTTCTGTCTCCACCCCGTCCACAGCCCAGCTTCCGCGTGTTTTATTCACACTGAAGAGAAGGGGACAGATAGGGGAGGTAGAGAGGCTGGCGTTTTGGGTGGGAAATTTGTGTGACAACCGTCGCTTTAAATCACGCAGAATAATTAGGCGCGTTATTTCAACGGTAGGCTAACTGCTTCCCGCGACAATGGTCCTCGTTCCCTGCCGTCGTGCTTTCATAGCTACTCAGATTCAAAGCCGACAGAGATTCACGCTGCCTACAAATAAAGGGTTAGACCATAATCCCCTATGTGTAGTTTCAGAATTAATGGGCACAAAATTAACATCCCATGATTCATGCTCTCAAAAATGACGAGGTATTTCTGTTGATGATATTAAGCTACTGTATTTTTAGAGTATTACAGATACTAGTTTTCACTGCCAACGAAGTGGAAAGGGGTATTATATGTTTGGATTTTGCTACAGTCCTTCCATTGCAAAAGTGATTTCCAGGCTCTTAACTTGGCTAGTTATGGGCTCTGTTGAAAGTTACCACTCACTGGTTCCCAGAGCTCAGGGGACTGTCAAGTCACAAAATGAAAAAGAAATAATCATATAGGCTCCAACAATTTTTTTTATTTCAGCCAACTCTGCATAGATTTTAAATGAAATTTAATATTTGTTACACTTCCTGCACCTCATAATCCCTCAGATCCCATCTCAGGTCACAGGATCAAAGAGGAAGGTTGCAGAAGCTCCATATATATTATACATATACACATACACACGTGTGTGCGTAAATTTTACAAATATACCTCTATGTCAGTAGGTTGGTATTAATGGTATTAATCAATGGTGGTCAATAACCACCTCACCACTGATACCAACTTGCATTTCTCTGTATTGTTAATTGGATATTTTTACAATGCTCTAAAATTGTCTTAATATCTACCCTGTTCTTTTCATACACATATCTGTTCACTCATTTTTTGCATTGCTGAATGCTTTGCAGAACACTGAATTGTCCCTCTTATGTTTCACATGCATCTGTCTACATCTGAGAAAGTGATATTGTGAAAGTGTTATTTGCAGGGGTGACAATACAATATCAATACATAAGCAACAAAAAAATGTATCGCTATATACAGTATATGAAGTCACTTTGATATGATGTGATACAACTTGATGTGCTACATTTTGATCTTCATTATGGTTCAACCTAACCCAAAATTAATCTATTGCTTTAAAGAAACGCACAGTATCTAAATGTTAGGTAAACATTATTTGCCACTGAAGTAACACTCAACGTTCAGAGACATGTCGGATTGTTGCACCAGCTCTAGTTTCTTCCAAATTGCCGCATGAATATGAATAAACAAATAAATAAAGTCAATGAATATGGATCACTTCTTATATGTAACATCAATCCACCTGTATTGTTTCACCCCCAGTTATTCAGAAAGCTTTGGTGTGGACATTTGCACGCCGTTCTTGTGATAGTACACACAGTTCATAAAATGGACATTTTTCATGAAATCAACACCCAGAACTACAAATACTGTATAAAAGTGTGGAATACCTCAGACACACAGCCAGTGCCCCATCACCAGTGTATGTGCAGGTGAAAACTGACACAAGCAGGGCTGGTATGGAGACCAGGTCGCAGTTTCAAGACCAGAAGCAGTGGGCCTCAACTGATGCAAGAGGATATACCAGTGGAATGACTGCATTAAGTGCATTCTGTCCTGTGCATGCTAGAATGGGGGTGTAAAAAACAACACACCCAGTTTTGTTCCTAGAGATTGTTTTAATTCCTATTTCATATTTATATTATTTACAGACAGAAGTACAGGCACTCTGGACTTAACCTTACTGCTTGCAATGAATATTTTTCTCTACAATTTTGAATTTACAAAATAAAAAGAAAAGAAAAAAGCTCATCATCTGAACAGAGCCGTAAATAGCAATAATAGTAAAATAATAGTAATAATAACGCTAAGATTATAACCTTGAGGTTTTTTAAGGTTGTTCATTATTAGTTCAGTTTGACGCATGCTTCCCCACTCAGCATACCCTTACTCAGTCACTTTCATTCTTGCAAACGTTCACACCCCACCACCCCACCCCCCAGCTACAGCGTGGCTGTTGTTTTCAGACACGAACATTGTGCAAATGGATTAAACGGAGCGTTTTCTCCCCCTGGTCCGTTCTCTCAAGGTGAAGAGGGAAAGCCCTCATACGTCACCATTGCTGTGCGGGAGATCGAAATGACCCCCCCCCCCACCTCTTCGCTTCGGTTTTAAACCAGGGGAGCGGAGCGGGGCTGGAGCGCAGGATTTTGACACAGAGATAAGTTTTCTTTAGGGGAAGGGTGTATGGGTCAGTGGCTTTTATGGCTGGCGTGAGGAGAGGGAGATGGGAGTGAGAGGGATGACCTGCTGACTAACTGGGGAGGGGAGGGTAGAACACATTCACCTCTGTGAGTGCTCAACTCTGACTGACTGAAGCGGGGTGGGGGAGGCAGGCATACGGTGTGTGCATGCGTGCGCAGCATGTGTGTGTGTGGGTGCATATTAATAAAGAGGGACTCAGTGGTGTGTGTGTGTGTGTGTGTGTGTGTGTGTGTGTGTGTGAGAGAGACATTGAGAGTGCAGCCCTTTTCTTGATGCAGGCAGGCATCGGGGGACGACATCGTTTGTCTCAGCGAGGGTGCGGCCCAAGGTGTCATTTTAAGGCGACGGGGAGGTTGCGGCCTTCTGCGGAACGGGGCTTGTGCAGGGCGGGCCGCAGCGTTCGCAGCCGCCGCGCGTGTGTCCGTGCGTGCGTGGCGAGAGAGTTACGACACGTCAGTAGAAGCAGACAGTGTGCAGGAATGGCCGGCTGCTCTTCTCCTCGAACTCCTGCAGCAGTTCGTCCATCTCGTTCTCCATGTCGTCCGTGTGCTGTATCTGAGCGGACAGAACGAGGGAGAGCAGGAGAGGGGAAAAAAAATAAGCGACCTCTCTCCCCCTCAACCCTCAATCACAGAGACACAGTCCAAGACACAGGCAAACTCCTAGTCTGCCAAGCGGACACGACCACATAACGGACCCCATTCACGTTGGCAGCCATATTAGACCGAAAGGAGAGCGCAGTTCACATGCAACGGAGAGGCAGCAACTGAAATGGAATGGCGAGACAAGAAATTTAGAGGGTGTCCCACCTTTAAACGACACGATAATTGATCAGTAGGCTGAAGAGGGTATGAAATTCCACAGCGGGTTCAGCAGACAGGACAGTAATTGGATATGGGGTTATTTCCCTGAATCTGAAGGTGATCTTTAGCGCATTTCATCTTGCAGTGTGAAAAGACCAGCTGGCTGGCCCTTGTTATCTGGCGTTTTTAATGAAGTACTTTTTTGTATGTGATTTTAGAGGCCTCCTTGATCAATTTTTTATAGTTACACGTCGCTGGTTTCAGCCACTCCTTCACGCAGCTACCGTTTTATAGAAAATTCATTTGAGATGCAGGAGAGGGGCCAAGTCATTTTGGTGAAGGCACAAAAAGTGTGTTAAGGATTCAGGTAAACGAAAACACACACTGATCCGTTTGTTCCGTGAGCTGTTCTATTCCTTAGGAGTTTTTCTGCAGATGGTCATATCGGTACATCGGCGGGGCTTTGTTAGGTTTGCCAGGAACGATAATTAAGTTTAAGTACTATTTAATGCGTGTCAACAGGGGTGTGGAAAAGCAGGGTTGGCATGGCGATACACTTGGAAAGCAGTCCTTTCTGATTTAGCGTTTATTATCCTGGCTTAACGATGGGATGTGCGGTTCTAATAAGTCTCAGCATCATAGATCACCAGCATAATTTGCATACATATTATAAATTCATCCTTTTCTTTCACAGAATCTGAGTTTGAAAGTCTTATTACATAAGGCCACCAGCTTTTGTTCCTAAAAGCAAAATTGAAGGTATTTGAAGCTGTCCTGCTCTGTTGCGCTTTGGACTGTCATTATTTTGAAAGTTCTGAGACAACAGACATCACATTTGCAAATCCAGCAAGTCTAACTACTGCAACGTTGACTAAATGTTGTCTGAACCTTACATTTGACCTGCGTGTCTCAGCTGCACTTTTATAAATGAATGTATGGTTTCACATCTCGACGAAGGAGGAGTCCACACTTAACAAGACCTTGGTTATTTTTATCATTCCATGAAATAAACTGAAAATCCTTCGTGTCTCTGTAACAAACTGCACAGCCATCAAATCTCGTACAAACCCCAGAATACATGTCGCTGTCTATTTCTGTGGGTTGAACTACCTCACTATACACGCTGGCAGCCAGGGGCAGAGAAGAGAGAGGCTGAGGGGATTACTGTCCATTTCCACTGCACCCTTATGACATGGCAACGCCCCTATAAAATTATTAATGGCTTAATCGGTCAAGGAAAGCAAGCTGAACATGTTTTCAGGACTCATACTGAGATCATAAAAATACAGATTTGTTGCTGGGAGTTCCTGGGAGAACTGAAGTATCCTTTCAGTGCTATCTCACTAGAGAAGGGAAGTGGAACACAATCTAAAACTGAGAGGGTAAAAACTGAGAAATGAAAAGGAGCAGTTTGGTGTGCTTAATCTGAACACTTAATTATAAACTAAGGAACATCTTAAAAATACATCAACGACTTCCTGTCCCAGTTGGCACAATGGGTTCTTTTATTCCTTCTGCATGAAGCATAACATGAATGGGAATACTCTGATGCAAAGTGCAATTGGTCTTAATGAGTCAAAGTGCAGGACGTATCTGTCCTCCCTCACACTACCCAAGTAACATGTTTTACCATAGTGTGTGTACTGCAATGTAGCACCACTCTGTATGAGCGATCCTGGCAAGCCTGCACAATAAAACCTGCCATTTAGGCCTTGTCTTCAGTCCAATACAACCACCGAGTGAATGGAGTCCGGGGCAGCGAGACATCTGTGAATTATATCCATGTAAACAGAGTGTGTCACATGCAGCCCCTGACACACAAACACAAATTCACAAACACAAACACAAACACACACAAACACACACACACACACACACACACACACACACACACACACACACACACACACACACACACACAGGACCCAGTGGGATGAGGACTGCAGGCCCGGCAGGAGCACTCACACACTGACAGAGCTCGCAGATGAGGAAGGCGCCCAGCGTCGCCTCCTCGTGGTTGTCCTGAATGTCCACGTTGATGACGTGCACCGGCTGAAAGGTCTCCTGCTCCCGGGAGTTCAGGTCTGAGGGGTGAGACAAACGGGCAGGGGGAAGATGGTCAGTGCGGACAGTTCCTTTGTGCTGTATATTCCTGCACAACAGTGCCAGCCAGGGGTGCGTGCAAGAGTTAAAGATGAATAGGACTGGAAACGAGACTGAACTGGGACTGAAATGTAAGAGGGAAGCTGACTATAATGGTTCACTTTGGAATTCCCATGTTTGGAACATGATGACAAGCAAATCTGGACAAAGAACATCTAGACATTATATTAATTACTGAAGAGCAACTCATCAAATTAGCCATCTTCAAACTGGAGCAGGACTCTGAGCATTGCTGCTGGCTCAGGCTGCCTGGGCCGCTAAATCACAGTTCATAGTTGATGATCTTAGCTTACCAATAATATATAGTTTTTGGAGAAACATGACCACTTCCACAAATCTGTTTCACTGTGCATGCGAT
Organism: Megalops atlanticus; assembly: GCA_019176425.1. Lineage (NCBI taxonomy): Eukaryota > Metazoa > Chordata > Actinopteri > Elopiformes > Megalopidae > Megalops > Megalops atlanticus. The sequence continues at coordinate 10,160,917 of CM032879.1, forward strand.
CAAACCACTTGGGCTGAAGAAAAAGGTGATTCCCGCTGCCTGCAACACGCCCCCCGGTGTTCAGTCCCATCATGTCTTCCTCACCCTCCAACACCTGGTCGTAGACCCTCTCCTCGCAGGTGATGACCAGGTCGAACTGGTCCTTGCAGTTCTGAAAGCGCTCGGGCCGGACCTTGATGCGCTTGTTGCGGTCAAGCATGTGCAGGATTCCGTTCTGTGTGTATCTGAGGCGGGTGGGGGAGTCAAGGAGCAGAAACAGAAATGCCGCACACAGGAAACACACGAGACAAAAACTCACCCTGCGACGACCAGGCGGACATGGTAATTACTCACAATGTCAGGGATACAGATAAAAAGGTACAAGGCCATAGTGTTACCTTGAAGACAAACTGACCGTGGGTGGAACAGCTATGCTACAGCCTCATACAGTAGCACGACTATTATTATCAGGCATAAGGCGCTCTCTGATGCCAGTCTCATGCATGCACTAACATTACCATTAATAATATTGTTTCTGCCGGGCAAAATGAAACTCCCTTTGACAAAATTATTAAAAATAATATCAACTTCCTGGAGTAATGCTACTATAATTCAGCCATTTACCAGGAACTAAGTGGAGACACTTACTCTTCACTATAGATGAAGAGTCTACTGCCTCCACCCCATATCATATAAACCTTCTCTCTTCAACCAGAAAACTGGCTAGTTGAGGTAGACTGACTTTCATTTCAGGCTAGGAGTTTACTGTAAAAGGCTTTCTACACAGGACCAACCGCATGGTCCTAGCACTTCAAATTTTTTCATCTTTACTGCATCACAGTGATGCTCACTATGGAAAATATATCTGGCAAAGAGGTGTTTATTGTAGTCAAAAAATAAATGGCAGCACTGCAAATAAAGGCTAAATGCTCTACCTTTTTGAAGTGCAAAAACTGTTCTATCTAAACAGACTGCAATTCCCTGTGATCGGCGCTTTCTCATTTGTACTGTACGGTTATATCGCAGTGGTAACTCATTCACAGTTTTCCCCTGAACCAAACACGTTTGATTCAGCAGAGCCTGAAACTGCAGAAGCAGTGGAAAAGAGTGATGATGGGCAGGGGATTCTCCCCCGCTACATCAGAGTAAACTCATCCCTCCTGTCTCCTCTACACAAAACCACACCTCCCTCCTGTCCCACATCTCATTCAAACTGCTCCCCCACCTGATTCTTCCATTCAGTTCCTGCATCCATCACAATTTATCCTCAGACCTAGCTCTCCCCTCAAGTCTGAAGGGCCAAGGACCACTCTGTCTCTCTGGTGTTGAAGGCATCACTCTCTACAAATCTCCACATCTAACACTTTTTTATTATTGCCTTTCCCCTCTCTGCATATTCAAACACCGAATAAATCTGTGCTTGACCTGCTTCTAGCTCACCTACAGCTAGTAACCACTTCAGCCCTGGATTCAAGTGGATACCGGCCCAGTCTGGCTCTCATTTACCATCACAAACGAAAACCACGCTAATCTGAGACAAGGCCTGGAAAAGACCTTCACAGTGATCTGAAGCATCCGTAACAAAGCGAATAGAAGCATCAGCAGTCAGCTCCCCCGTGTGGCCATTTTGAAACGGGAGCGATGGCACACAGTGAACCCTGAGTGAATTCCTTCATAACCAGTAATCTTCTCTTTCATTTGAGAAGAATTGGGAGACCGAGGAGGGAAATCAAGTGGGTGATTCTGCAGTGTGGAAGAATGATTTTATTGTTCTATGGAAGGCGGACATGGGGACTGCACTGCCTACTGCATAAGGTGCTGCATCTTCTCTGCGGTACTTCCCACACTTGCATGCCGCTTCCCCGGCTTCCAAAAAGACCTGCAAAAATACTGAACTACAAACAGATTTCTTATTGAATGCCCTTGCCTGCACGCCCCTTCTCTCACTTAATTTGTCATCAAATTTCTCATTTCAAAAGTATCTTCCAAAACCAAAATTGTCACGCAATTCCAACAATTTCACGCACCCAACCTTTCGATCTATAAATACGGAACGGGTCATGTGTTTTGTTGTCTAACCACCTTGTTGGTGTTTGCCAAGGAGGCTGCAGGATAAATCCGCCTACCCATTATTTCTCTGTGTTTCAGGGCTACTGGTTAACTGCCCTGATGGATCAGACTTTGTCAGTGCGGGGGCGCCTTCTGTGAGCTGCTGCCTCCCTCCCAAACCACCGCCCCCTCGCTCGCTCTGAACCCACGCCTCCAGATATGATACGCACCCACTACGCCATGTCAGGAAGAGAGAAAGGGAGACCGCAAGAAGCAGATGAAGACGGGGAAGGAGCCAGTGTGGGCTGGCGGTTTGAGCGCAGGCAGGAAAGAGTGACTGGCAGAGCAGTAAGAAGACACAAAGTGTATACGCTCTGCTGTCTGTTTCACATGCAGTCAGTCACCGCTCACTCCAGTCACGCTGTCCACTCCCCAGCTGGACTGATTAGTTTCACTGTCAGGACTATCTGCCAACACCTAACAGAACCATTACTCCCTCATCCCAGTGTTACACATACACTGCTGCGCAAGTCTTAGATGTGTTCAGGAGTTAAAATACATGCATATATCTTCTGACACAAATAATAAAATTGCTACAGAATTTTGAATAAATATGGCAAACTACGAAACATATTGGCTCACTTTGCATGATTTCCAAGGTGCGGTATTGAAAATGCTGTAATCGACAAATCCAGGACGGCATGACCCAAAAGGCGACCTGAGAAGCATGGCCAATGAGGCTCAGGTCTTGTTGTGCATTCAACACTCTTGATATAAAGACCCACAGGGTGTGTTACAGTATGAACACCACTAAGACGAGGATTAAAAATATAAAACATGCACTGCATTTTGGTGTCCTTACACATCACAGTAAAATAATGCAAAACAACTTTTGCCCGGGAGTGCATAAGCTGTATATAGAATGTATATTAAATGTTCATCTGTATTGTCGGTATCACGTGCATTTAAAACTGAAAAAATAAAACACTGTCACAGCTGAACATAATTAATGTACAGAGAAGCTGAAAAGAAGCTGATTTGGACGCACAAACTTTGTTCTTTTAAGCAGACTGCGATTTACGTCACTGGTTTGTATGTTAAATTCTGTTTCTATTGCCCTTAACATGCAAAGAAGCAGGGAGGGGTCTATGAAAATTTGTGTTTGGTTCGGCTTGTTTCCAGTTTTATAGCGGACCCTGGAAATGTTCTACAACTTCGAAGGTTAGCCAAATGAACCTCATGCCAAAATGTTTAAAAAAAAAAAAACACACACAAGGTGTATCATTCCCATTTCATTTCTGGGAATGCCTTGTGAGTGGTAACCACTTAAAGCTAATTTTGACTTAATTGTACATTGTCATGCCAGCAATGTTTGCATAAGTTTTACATTTTGATACTGCTTCTCTTTTCCAGTATAGAAGTGCAGAAAGAGTATTTGTAGAGGTGACAAGCTATGTCTGGTCCTCTTAGCCTAGTTCCTGCTACTTTATGGAATCCCAGCAGTATCACTCTGGGTAACCTTAAACAGAGCTCAAGATATCAAGTTATTTTCCAATTCCTATAAATAAGTCTAGTTATGCCTGTTTGTGCATGTACACATCCTTGGCAATAGAGGGCACTACATGTGTTTTTAGACACATTAGATACCAAAAACTATTCTGTGCAGACCTTGGGACTTGCTTGAATTATATATTTTAGACACTGATTAAGCAAGAATCTTCTGCTGCGTTGTAGTCAAGGTCCAATTAGCCCGCACAAAGATAAAAATGGTACATACGGCATTTTCTTAAAACAAATATATTTGTATGTACATATACGGACCCACATATCCTTTTTCATGCTATCCCTACATCATTGTCCACTTCTCATTAGAAAAATATTCTAATGGAAGCCGAGAGAACAGATGTTTATATTTTCATATTCTACATTTTAACAGGTCATTAAGTGAACTGTACGTACTGCTGTGCTATCCTACAAGATACAAGTTTAATCTGTGTCAATACAGCTCACAATACAAAGATGCATCTTCCATAAAATCTTAATTTGAAAGTGAGTACTTTAATTGTAGTTAGCATGAACAGCAATCTGTCATTGTTTTTGAGAAAACACTCATGTTAAAATGCTGCCAAGATACTTATTCAGCTGACTGCTTGTAATTGGTTTGTTAATGAATGCACAATTGGTTAGTTAGGAAGCCTACTGAACAGACAGAACTTGTTTACATGGTTGTGCAATACGGGATCAGAAATCCCTCTGTAAGCCCATAATCCATAATGTACTGTGGTCTAAACCACATGTGCCACACAGCTTGTGGATTAATGTTTTGTTTGCTTAGCAGACTTATTCAGGGCAGTGGACCTCTTACACTCCTTGCAATTCAACTGAGTATATTCAGACAATTCAGTTAAAGAACCTTCTTCAAGAGCATAGAGCTACAGTGTCCACCTACAATCTGAACCTGCAACTGATCCCAAAGCTAGTTTCCTATCCCACACTGCCTCCCAGTGGCTACACATTATTAACCACAGAAAATACATACTCTCTTCAAGGAGACTGAAACTAAGTGTAAAGCTCTTACAATTCAACAGAAAGGTACACACCTAAATTCCACAGATGTCCCTTCCAGGCTGAGATTTTCTGAATGGACAAGATGCATCCGTCAGAGTAGACAGTCACTTTCTTGACGCAATGATCAGTGGGATTTTTTTTACCTTTTTTTTACCAACTAAAAATATTATTTTGCATGTTTTCCATGCTTGATCAAGTCTAAGCCTTACCTCTCCATCTCCACACTTACTTCCTCCCAGCACTTTGACAAGATCCATCCCTGATAAGTTAACCATATCTTAGTGGGCCTGGGTTTAGCCACTCTCAGGCGTACCTAAGATAAGCCAACATGCACCTGCTGCCCTGGATGATTCTGACGGGCTCGGTCTGGTCGAAACTGGAATGCTTGAGCTGTTTCAATAGCTCTGCTTTGAATATTCAGTCAGTCAAAGAAGTGTGCTTGTGTATAATGTGTAGAAGAACGTCTGGCCCTGAAGCAATATATTCCCGTTTCCTCAATCACCCTCACTCCTAGGAGAAACAGTTCACATGCACCCAGCTGCACATCACGTCCAAAACAAAAGAGGAAAAGCACAAATGGGGCAAAAACACCTGTTAGCTCTCCCTGCCTCCCTCACCACTGTATTTCTCTCAAGTCTTTTCTCCACGCAAGTGACTGGCGATACAGTACACATCAAAGCTGTATGCTGGTTGAGTGTGTGCGCACGCTTGAGTGTACATTTGAGTGCTGCGATGTGTGAAGTGTAGGGGATACAGTTCCTTGTCCTTGCGGACTAAATCGTTGTACATCTGCTCATAAGTGGTTTTGAAGTCGTACACGTTGGGCTTGTCTGGCGCTGGACCCGGCAGCTTCACGTGGGACCCCGTCCCGAACGACCGCACTTCGAAACCGCGCTTGCTGCACAGCGACAGAGAGCAGGGAAAGCCCGTTGAAAGGGCGAGGAGAGTAACGGGGGAACAGGGACGCAGAGAGGAAGAAAAGAAGGATGGGGACATAGGAGAGGCAACAAAGAACAAAGGAGGGGGAGGAGAGACAGGAGAGAAAGTAATTGACAATTAGTTTACAGTGACCTGCGCATCCATCCCCGTGGGTCATTATTAGCTGGAGATGACAATGGTAGGCGTTACTGCGCAAGCAGCACAGTCAGCTGATAATCGGTGTCACGGGACAGCTGTTTTGTTGACCTCATCCATCTCGCCACCAGACAATAAATGACACGTAACTTCACAAACTCTTACCTTGCACATAAATTACACTGTAGAAAATCGAAAACATACAGTATTTCTCTTTAGAACTGCTTGTACCATTTACGTTTTTACCATAATCAACTGTAGATGACGTGTAACAGGCTTAACACTCATCAAGGTTATTTGCTACCGAAAATCCATAAGGAAGAGCAACTTTCCATATTCAGTCAGGTGATTTTCTAATCAGGAAAATCTGGATAACGTTAACTCGACTCTGCTGGCTTCGACCCATTATGCTTTCAATCTTCTGATGTTTTCCAGTTCTCTGACGGCCCAGTTAAGTAAAAGAAAAAGGTTGAGCGTCGTCGCAGGATAGTCAGCAGCTGTCGGCGTCATTTGAGCTGATCAAGACACCCATTTACAACAGGTTTTCAACGTTATGAGAACGATACATAACTATGGGTGAAAAAACGTCCATAGGTAGCCATAACCTAAATCCAAAATCACTTCAAGAACAGCCTGTCTGGTGAATCTAACATCTTTATAAACGAATTAAAAGTGAAGTTTCGTGTAGTTAGCTAGTCTAGCTAGCTTTGATTACTGGAGGATTTCCGGGTATTATCCGAGGATCGCCGACTCCTGTTCGCGTTGCTTCCGGGTAGCTGCCAAAACCACTTCTAGCTGCGCATTTGGGGAGTTAACTCGCCCGGTACGTATCTTAGCTGGATGCTGCTCGGTTGAGGCTCGTTTTTTAACCGTTACCTGAGAATATTGTGCGCCTCCATACTGCGGTTCTGGTTGCTCGAGCACACCACCGCCACGCGCAGCGGGTGACTCGGCATAGCGTTTCTTCCGACTGACAACCAGCAAATTTGAAAAAGTTAGACGGGGAAATTGAGTCAGACCGAAAACTACAAAAATTTCGATGTCAGTGTATGTCTCTTTACTGTCTAAACCTAATAGAATGGATTTTTTAAATAAATTAAATTGGAGCTCCGTGCGATGCCGTCCTTCCGTCCAAAGAAGTGAAGTTCAAAATGGCGGAAGGTATTTAACGACAAACGTCGCTCACAAAGAGGGGCCGGGCTTGCGAGAGTGTAAACGCTTGTGGAGACCAATCAACATTTTAAAGGGCTGTTGTTTTCCGCTATCGTGCGGCGAATTTTGATTCATCAGTACTCTACGTATTCACCTGTGATTGGCTCAGACACTTCACCAGAATTTAACTGCTAATCAGAGTCGTATGCGTTGAGCGTTCGTTTAGGAAAAAAATCACCTTGACTCCAAAGCCTCCAGCTTGGATGACGTGCGTTCTCAGACAGACTCGCTGCAATGGGGTTATGTCTTAATATTTCAAGCCAAATATCACGTATATAAATGTTTCCAGAGTTGAGTTTATGTCTACTTTAAAGGGATTTTGATAGTATAAGGAAACGTTCGAGCTCTATTTCAATTTAAAAGCTATTAGCTATACTTAAAATCTTTGTGTAATATTACCCTATGTGTGTATTAAGTCTTCATGATGCAGCGCATGAAACATAAATATGGTGTCCACGTTTGGTAAGAGGTTACGTTGTGAATATGGCAGTCCAATGCCTGTGGTGTCAGTATAGCCATTGTCCATTTATTGATAAGTAGCATTAAAGGACCCTGTCATCCATGAGGAGGCAAAGGCCTGGATTCCACACCACACATTTCCAGACACAGTGCACATTTTTACCTCTCCGGATCTGTCAATTGTTCCACCCCTCTGTTAGTGCATGTGACTTTAAATGCAGTGACACAGTTATGTGTTAAACCCTGTAGTCCATGCGTCTCAAAACACAAAAAGGTGAATATAAAATGGGCTGTTTCAAGCTGATTTGTCTCTACTGATGAAAGTGAATCTAGAATGAATCACAAAAACATCAGGACAGAAAAACGTTCACTTCACAAAGCTGGGACCTGTGTGTCACTGGCTGAATTTGATTAAGTATAAATTTCATGAACACATTCATTGTGTATGTGTTCTTGGTAATCAATAATGCAGCCTCCATTTATAATAAAGCAGATCTGGTAATTGCTTCAAAAATCCCTCTTTCAGCCATACTTGAAGAAGGTGCATTTTCTAGTCTTAACACAGGTGAGTTTGGTGCTAGTTTGAACAGTTTCAATTTTTTGTCTTAATGCTTCAAAACAATTTCATCAGAAGTTTTCAAATCTTGTTTTCTTAGTCTTTTCAAAAAAATGAATGTTGTAACTTCTCAGTTCTAAACTCAGTTCTAAATTCATTGCAGCTTATACACTATTAGTTGTATACAATATGAATGTATCATTTGTGATCACTACTATTTGTTGAAAATCACACAATTTATGCTGTTGATTCATAATGGCTGTATTTGATAAACTGTGAAGAAACCGATTTGTGGACAAACTAGTAAAACAGACAGAAAAATACAATTGATGAAAGAGATCAAAGTACAGGGACAAACAATGGACCACATATCCCACCACACACCAGTACACTTTGAAACATTCATTTTGTCAATAACTTTTATTCAGTGTGAAAGGTATTCAGAATACAGAAGTATAGAACAGTATTGCACAGACTAGAGACCAGCCTGAGGTTACATACAGCAGTGAACAGTAAGTAAAACTATGCTGTTATGTAAACATAGCTGTGAAAGGTAAGGCAAGTCTACATTTTTTCCAATCGGTTAGTTTTTTCTGTTTTTAAGATCTAGGACAGGCTGTTATTAGTATAGTATTATTACTGACCTCTAATTTACTTTTGGTGCAAATGAGTACTATTCAGCCTAATGTACCTACACCTATCACTACCTACTGGCGCTAATCGGAACTAATTTTTGGAAAACGAACAGGGTCTACTATCAGGGTCTGGACCTGTCTATCTAACATATCAATATGAGTTATGTATCAGTCTGTATGCTAATTCTCTATACTAATTTTCTCTATCTATAGCCTACATCTATTTGTTCCTAAGTCAATCTAGTTATATTTCCACCTAAGTTCTTATGTACCTGTGTACTGTATCTGATGCAGTACACTCCATAGCAGTTAACATCAGCAAACAGTGAGTGAGATACACAGTGAAAAAACACATACACACAAATACGCACACTCACAGAAAGAAAGTTCTGTGCAGAACAGAGGTCTCGGTGGTGTGTGCGTGTGCATGCGTGTGTGTGTACGCAGTGTAATGTCTGAGTTGTGTGGCTTAGCTCATTGTTCTCTCAGAGATGTACCTTTCATATGCCCTGCGTTTGTGTTGTGTTTTTGTTAATATTTTTTTTCCCATGATCCCCTCAGTGACGGGAATGCGTGCTTGCTGCGAGGTGTGAGCGCGGCGCGGCGTGGCCGTGCTGTGCTGCAGGGCTCATGATGTTTTCTGTGATGTAAGCGACCAGCAGGCAGATGATGACCAGCATCACGCAGATGGCCCCTCCTACGGTCGTCATGGCAATCACAATGTCCTGCATCCCCGAGGGCGAGACGGTGAACTCCACGCACTCCCCGGGGTCGTCGCCATGGCCGCCGGCGGCGGGGGGGCGGACGGAGCGGGCCTGCTGCGGGAGCGGGCGCAGGCAGATGCGGTAGGGGACGTTCTCGTGCAGCTCGCTCAGCAGGTAGTCCCTGCAGCTGGCGCCCAGGAGCACGCCGGCGCACTCGAACTGCGTGTAGCTGCCGTTCCACCAGCAGCTGAGCCCGAACCCACCCCGATGGGCGTGTTTTCCGGGCCCAAGCCGCGGCGGGGGCGCTGAAGATGAACCCTTCCTCTTCCCTTCCTCCTCCTCCTCTTCCTCCTCGACAGGTTTTTGCCTCTCTTCTCTGTCCTCGTCGGCTTTCTCAGCCTCCAGCCCCCGCCCCTGCTCCTCCAGCACCCCCGGGGCTTGTGCCCCTCTCCGCCCTCCCTCCTGCGTTCGGTTTCCCCCCTGCCCTCTCTCGTGGCCCCACTGTATCAGCACGCTGCCGTTTGTCAGCACGTTGGCCACCAAGTGTCCCCCTGGCGACCTCACCTTCTGACACTCCCCGCTCCGGCAGTCGAACCTGCGCTGCGTGTCCCGGAAGCACAGTTTGTCCCGGCCCCCCGTCTCCATCACCCTGTAGGCGCACATCAGTGTCGCCCCGCTGTCCTCTCCCTGCGCATCCCCACTGACAGTGAAATCCGGCCTTTTCACAGTTGCGGAGCTGTTTTTGCTGCTGGTGCTATTATTGTTCGTGGTTCTGGGGTTGCCATGACTGAGGGTTCCCCTGTACTTTGGCACAGCCGGGCCACTGCTTATGTCACCGTTAATATTCTTACTATAATTAGCACGGTGGTTTCCGTGCAGGACCCATTTTGGAGACACCGTTCCATTTCCTCCCCCTCTGTCACTCGAGGAAGATGTCGTGGAGGGCTGCGCGTCGTGGCTCCCGCGCGTCCCGCCGGGGAGACCTGCACAGTCCCGACACAAGCCCGACAGCAGCGCAGCACAAGCGAGTAGAGCCGTCCGCAGCTGGGCTGGCATCTCGCCCCCTCCTAGCAGCCCACTGCCCGCATGCGGTTTACACAGAAGGCAGACAGCGCCGTCAGAGTCGCCGGAGATCCGAAAGGAGGGAGACGGACACACAGGGGCGATCGTGGCTGTAGTAGCACATCCATACACCGACAAGTGCTATGGCTGAAGAGCACTGGCAACCCTTCCTCTGGTTAACCGCGAGCGGTTATCATGCTGCGACAGTATTGGACACAAACACAATCCTCTCCCGGTATCCGGCCCTTTCACCTGGGATGGAAAACAACAAGCAGGAATTTCACCACTGGCATACAAAGGTTTATCCATATACGCGTTCATCGCGCGTTACGCAAGAAGAGAGCAAATCAAGTCATTACAGAGAGAGCGTCTCTCTTGTCAACCATAACCCTCCAAAATGAAACGACAAAATACTAATAACAGACCGCGTAATACAATATTAATTATACTTATGACGAGACAGATATAAAGGCAACGATTTTAACGGCTTACGTGTTCCTGTGCCTTTTAACGGAGATATGCGAGTTTTTTAAATCACTGATCTTTTTGTCTGTCCGCTTCCGATGGTTGTCGTGAGAGAATGTGTGCCTATGTCTGTGCATGAAGTGTCTCAATGTTTGAAGTCATCAACAGTCAATTACATGAGTCATGCCGCTCTTCTCCCCTCTCGCTTTCCCTCTCCACTCTGCCTCCGCTGTTTCTCCACTCTCCCCTGCGGAGCTGCCCTTCATCTCTGCAACCGTTTTCCGCCACAATGACGTCAGTCGCCCCACGTACGGCTATGGACCCTATCTATATGGGATTGCACGAGGTATATCACGTCTAGCCGACGCTAACCCGTACACTCGTGTACACTCAGATGCGCAGAGCTATAGATGGCGTAATTAAATCAGTCAGTTGCTTTGCACATTATCAAAGCGCACGAGTTATTTAGGGCAGTGAGAAATAGTGACACCTAAAGACACCTAAAGATATCCTACCTAAAATTTGGGTCGGATATATGTATAGTTGCGCATGTGACAGAACAGCCGTCGAATTATTGACTATGCGTATAATTTGTCAAAAGAAGTAAGTGGTGGAAGTCTGTAGGCTTACTTGTAATGTTTATTCATTGCCCAATGAATGTAATTTTATATTTATTTGAAAAAAAAATGCAATTTACTACATAAAAATGGAGTGTACAGAAGTATAATTAATGTGCAGCAAACGTTCCAAACTCGTCATTATGCAGCTGACAGTCATTGTTTTTGGCACTGCATTGTACAAACTAACGTGTGAACAGTTGTGTCAGCCTTCTGTTATTGGCTGGATTCCATGGCAGGTTTTGAAGGGATCTAAGACAAAGTTCTGTGCTGGGCAATGTCTTAGGGACACTTCATTGCATTTACAAATGCAATTTAAACATGAGACAGCAATATATGGTAATACGACCTCAAGAGATTGAACCTGTTGCTCAGTCACAACTTGAGGGCCCTAGGGTACATACTACCCAATTGAATCACAGCACAACATGACATAGTCCAAAACAGGAATCAAAAACAACAAATAATTCATTATTAAATTTGTGAAATTTAGTCTTTTAAGGAACGGTAATAAATCAGTGTGTCTGTTTCTTTCTGTGCCTCATCTTGCATGGGGCTTTGTGATCATTTTCGAGAGGCTGACAGTGCCTGTTTACAAATTTCCCCACCTGTAACCAAACCACAAAACAGACAGTGGGGGTCAGTGTGCCAAAATTCATTACACTAGGTGCTAGGGGATGTTTCTGTGGTATATTTGACTGTAAGTCCCATCACTAGGCTAATTGTAAAAGCTGCCAGTTTGCACACATGTAGCATAACTCTTGCACTGAATAATCATTCAGCTTCATACAGTGTATGTTATTCTAGTTAACAAGCTGCTATCACCACTGTTATAAAGTGCATTGGTAGGAGTACAGAGAATGGTGTTAGCTAGACAAACCATAGTAGTACACAATATTTCAGCTGGGTCTCCACTCTGTGTAAGAGACAAAGGAAAGAAAAAAGTGAGATGTATATACATTTTCAGTAATGTCACTTCACTAATTTGGTGTATGTGTGTGTGTGTGTGTAGCTAGCCTGTGATTGCATCAGTGTGTTCACTGCATAGCAAACGTACAGTATGGGTTAGTGCAATGGGATATTTTGTCATTGTTTACACTGTGAAAATTACACGAATAAAGTACATGAAATGTGTTACCAGTAGCTGCTATGTGCAGTGATGCCCCCTAGTGTTCACAATCCCAGCATGCATTGCAATAGGCAACACCTCACATCATTCCTCTCTCTCTGCAGTCCCTCCCAGCATTCACCTGCAATTGTGTTTGACCAAGCAACAACATCTCAACATGCAGGGCTGTCTTTTCTCTGTGTCAACGTCAGTTTCACACACCCAAAACAGTGGGTTCAGTGGTGGGTTGATTTCTCCTTGAAAGTGTTTGTGAGCAGTTCACGTTTGTGCGCAGATGCCTGCACTGGGTGCCCTGATCCACAGTGAAGAAAGCTTCCTTATCTACTCTATTTCTACTGGACCACATGTTTGTTCTCATGTAAGTTTGATTGCACTTGCTGACATGCAACTGCACAGGCTGAGATTATTTATAACAGTAACTCTTGTCAATCAGTCATAATGCTCAAACTATCCAATGCACACTCCCACATAAAATGCTTTGCTTTTTAAGAATCAAACTATGTTGGTGGATCATTCCCCCTCCTCTTAAGGGGAGAGCAACGAGGTGAGTGTAATTTATATGTGTACTGATTGTGCAGACACAGCACTGGGGAGTATTACTAATGTCGCTCTCCATTAATTTCTTTCCCCCTCCTCTTTCTCAAGACCCCTGGGCACTTGTTCATGTCCCTGACCTCTCCCCGCTTGTTGTATCAGTTAATTGGAAACAATTGTTTTTTCCAATTATATATTTTATTGATTTTTTTCCTGAAAAAAAAACATTCACCTTAATGGAAAAAACAACTCAATACCTAGACTAACATTCACCTTTGTTATATTCCTTATCTCTCTATTTGAGAGAGAAATGGACCACAGATATCTAAAATATTTGTGCCTTACCATTTATTCTGTAGATAAGTTCTGCATAAAATACAGTTTCTGCTGGGGCCATGTTACATTCCATATATGAAAGTGGATTTTAATCCCCAGTGGAATCAATTCTGATAAATAAATTCATACTGCTCATAAAAAAGACAAGGAGTCAAAAAAATTAAAAAAGAAGCCCAATGCATCCCAAATCTGAAGTAAAACCTATATTTAAACAAAATGAATTAAAGCAATACTGATTTTGCTATTCATTTTCAGACTTGTGATTGAATTACTTTCCAAACAAAAGGCAGTTCCAATGATTCTTGTACTGTGGCATAACACCTGTGTTGATAACTGGCCTTCTGGTTTTCCCTGCTTTCATTCAGAATGATTTAGAATGGCAGCTATGGCAGCTCCCAATAGGTAAACAAACAGACAAACAAAGCAAGAACAAGCAAGACCCGTGGACATTAGTCAGATATCTTAGTCATTATAGGAAAGTGCTGAGCTAGAAAGAGGATTTAATAAGACTCTTAGGACCCACACTCAGGCAGCCTAATTAACATGACTGCTGATGCGCCTTATTGATCCAGACATCCTTTTTTTCCTAATGAATTGATCAATGGAAAGAAATGCTTAAGTGGTTATGCAGAAGAGCCAGAGAAAAACAGGGGTCTTCACTCTCCTGGCAACATCAGGGTGACAACATCACCTCTCCCTGACCCAGAGTGTAATTCGTGATTAGTACACTTCCTTTGTGCCAGTTTGAACAGGGACAGGCGCTCTGGCCCAATTACAGAGAAGCAGTCAGTTTACCGGAAGACAACATAGACCTGATTGGTATCGAGGATGAGTGTAGAGCAGATAGGTGTGAAAGTTTAATTTGGTTCATAATGGGTAATTATCAGTGAATGTGCCCAGTGCCTGCTGGCTTGCATGGTTTCTGTTATTTTTGGAGTACCAATCATTATTCTTTTGCTGAAGAATTACCAAAGTGCCAAAAATTTTTTCTCTTTGTAGAATTAAATTCTTTTCTATAATTGCACTGTATGTACCCCAAATCTTCCCAGAGCACCTTGAATGATACCTTCAGTGTTGTCAACAGAGCTGAACTGCACATAAATTAGACAGGGTATAAGTCATTTCAAGACACTAAAAAACAAGCTAATCTCTGAGGCTAAGATAGCCTGGACTGATAGGCAATGGGAGTTAAAACTAAACCTAATGACAAAAAAAAACAATTTAACTTATCAATGAAAAAAACTTTTGTTCAACTTTTGTTTTTTGTTCAAACAAATATATTTCTTAAAGAATATTGAAATTTGTCAATGATGTTGGCTAGGATAAGGTCATATTACACACTACTCAAAATGAGTAATTTAATTGGAAGACTCCTGTGCCAGTTAAAATCACACAAACTAGGCATGAAAAATGTAGCAGTTTAAGTCAAGCATTGACTAGACTTGAAAATAACTAGTTCTTATTAGAAAATGAACGACACAATAATGTTCATGCATTTCTGCAATACTTCTTTTGCCTGCAATACTCCTTTTGAGGGAGAGAAAAACACGGAAAAATAAACACAACATGTTAAAGATCTTGTGAAATCAAGCCGTGGTATTTTTGTGACAATTACAGTTTTGCAGACACAATTCTGTTGTCATTATTTTGGCAATTAGATGTTACAATGGTAAGCCACCTTCAAGTTTGACGTTGATGCTGTCCAAAATCGTGATTTAAATTTATTTTGTGAACACAAATGGTTTGTTATCAATGTTACCAATAATGACTATGCCTTTGATTTTATGTTCATTGAAGTTGAGATTAAATGTCGAATGACAATGATGATAATTGAACTGATAATGTTTACTGAGTCTATTTGACCAGGCAATCAAATTGTCCCTGTGCAGCCATCAGTGTGGAAAATGTGCATTCCTGGGCAGGTGAGGATGGAGTTGCCAGGTGACCAATTTTGTGGGAAATGGACCCTGAAGACAACACAGAAGCTGTGGGATACATCATCTTTGGGGGGGGGGTAAGGTGGTGTTTGATAAAACAGAAGGGCAGAGACAGAGAAGGACCTTAATACACTGAAAAACTGAGAGAAAACCATGAAAAGAGTAGGGTAGACTGTGAGTCTGTTGACTGACAGACTTTTCACGCACGATGACCTGCAGGCAAAGATGATCCGCTCCAATCTGCACTGTCACTCCAGCAGGATCGAGAGATGTCAGAGGTCCTGACTGTGGATGCCATTCTGTTTGGGCTGTTGGTGATCTCGGGGATTCTGGGAAATGTGCTGGTCATCCATGTGGTAAGGTCTACGGACACAGAGAGTCTGATATTGATCTATGTGACAATTGACAGGGATCTGCCATACTTCCATTGTGTCTTGATGTTTTTTCTTTTTCAATATGTTTTGTGCATGAGGGTTATGATTCTGAGGTAGTGTAGGTGGGCGGTGTGTAAAAAATTTAAATAAATTAATTTGATTGGCATGGGATTCTATTTTATATATGACATTTTTATATATGTTGTACTGTGCATGGAGGTGCGCCATATCATTTGGTTGACTGGGACTGTGTGAAAGCATGAAAAACACACATGAACTGCTTGGAACACAAGCAGGTTATATTCTGCAGAACTTGGACAATTCAGATGCATGTGCAACAACACCTCAAATCCTAATAATGACATTCTAGCTATTAAAACAATTTCAAATTACATCTACTATTTATTCATAGATGTTTATGACTCTTTTCCTTCCCTCTAAGTTAAACCCTATCACACTATCACACTAGACATCCTGTCCTCCCCTTACATCAAATATCCTTGCTCTGACAGCATCTTTGTAAATGACACTGAAAACGATAAATATTCAAGAATTTATGCTTATACCTGTATATTCTGCACAACAATGAGCCAAGACTCCTGCCATTTATTGCCTTGATTGCCGTGATGCTGTGCCCCCTTTCTGAAGAAGGTCCTTGACTTGGGTTGTCCCTATCACTCTTCTCCTTCCACTCTGTTTCTTCACTTTACATTTTCCCTCTGTAGCATTTGCTTTTGAGCCCTCTGGCAGATTGAGAAAAACTAAAACTCTTTACTCTCCACAGGGGAACACCCTGGTTTGATCCAACTTGAACTACAAGTAGTGTTCTCTCAGTCACTGCTTTGCCTGTCTCCATTGTCTCCATTGAGCTGTAATAAAGCATGGATTGAGGTCAAGAGGAGAAACTTTTCATTTGTTTTCTCTCAGTGACACAGGGAAAGTCTTTATGTTCCAAGCCATTAATGCTATTGTTTCTTGTTTATCTAACTGGGCACAGCACATGTTTGTCCTTGTTAAGTGTGTTACACATTCCCCTAAAGGCAAGTAAATAAAGATATGTCAGTACAAAGCCCCTTGTGCAGCAAGACTTTGAACTTTTATGGTAAATTTTGACATATTCCCTGATTTGATTTATTCTGTGTAATCTACATAAATTGAGGTTTATCTCAGTGTGATTCTGATGATTTTGACACAAGTAAAGTGTTTTCATGGGGGGTATACATTTTTAATCAAACGCACTTGAAAAATGTGCTGCTATGGAGGGTAGATACATTGGAGATTAATGCAGGCAAGCTTAATTGAGATAGCATCTCCTTTCTGACATATTTCAATTTGCACTGATTTGTCTAACAATTTTCAGACAAAAGAGTTCAGACAAAGGAGCACACCTTTCTTTGAATAACATGTGAGTGTTTACAGGATGTACAGGTTTAACACATTGTCACTTTCTGGCACTAACAGTAAAAAAGAACTGAAAACAACACAAACATCCAAATGTAACAGCCATCTTCCTGTCTAAATGCATAGCTGTCAAGCATTTTGAATTCCACTCAAAAGAGCTCATGTCCTTTTACTGGAGTTTGTGCACCTCAGACAGCTTCTGACTGAACCATTTTGGCTCCCAAAATGAAACCCAGTTTTTTTTTCATCTGTGCAAAAGTTTGCTCTTCTTTTTGGTTTTTTTGAATAATGCATTTTTAAGTGGCCCAGTAACATTCACTGGCTTTTGCTGACCTTTATCAAGGTTCTTTGTATGAAACCATGTATGTATGAAACCATCTTTTACTGTGCATTATGCAATCATGTCTGCATGTCAGCTGGAGTCCTCTGTACCATCCCTCTGTGTCATTACCTGCTTTGATCTCTACCTGCCACCGCCACTCTTTTCTCCCATCTCGTACCCTCCATCCTCCCACACCGTTTCTTCGAATCATCCTCTCATCCGTCTCCCCCAGGTGTTTCAGACGGCCCAGGAAAGCGCCTCCCGTCACCTACCCCCCTCCGACGCGATCCTGGTCAACCTGTGCCTCGCCAACCTGCTGACCTCGCTCTTCCGCACGGTGCCCATCTTCGTCTCGGACCTGGGCCTGCAGGTGACGCTGGCGCCGGGCTGGTGCCGGCTCTTCATGCTGCTGTGGGTGTGGTGGCGGGCGGTCGGGTGCTGGGTCACGCTGGCCCTCAGCGCCTTCCACTGCATCACCCTGAAGAGGCAGCGGGTGGCGATAGGCCCCCTGGCCCAGCAGCGGGAGCGGCAGCGCGTCTGGGTGATGCTGGGCCTCGTCTGGGGGCCAACCTGGCCTTCTCGCTGCCAGCGCTGGTCTACACCACGCACGTGCACGGCAACGCCACCGTGGAGCTCATGGTGATCAGCTGCACCACCCGGCCCCTGCTGGGCTGCGTGTGGGAGTTCCCCACCGAGGCGCAGGGCGCCGCCTTCGCCTCGGCCTCCCTCGCCCTCAACGAGGTGGCCCCGCTGGTGCTCATGGTGGGGACCAACCTGGTCACCCTCCACGCGCTGGCCAAGCACATCCGCTCTGTGACGTCCAGCGGCGAGGGGGGCGGGGCGCACACCGAGCTGGACCGGCACGTGGCCAGCGAGCGCAAGGCCGGACACGTCATCATGTCGCTGGTGACGCTCTTTGTGGTCTGCTGGGCGCTGCAGGTGGCGGCGGTGACCTACTACAACCACGACCGCGGGGAGCACGCGGAGGCTCTGCTGACCGTGGCGCACTTCTCCGCCTCGCTCTTCGTGGGCTTCAGCCCCCTGGTGGTGGCATTGGGGCATGGAAAACTGAGGAGGAAAATTCACACCATGATCCTGAGGGGGGTTGGCCTGAAGAGGCACCAGGGAGGGAGTTCAGAGAAGAAAGTGTCAGGGACCGAGAATAAGTCACAGTTAGGTGGAAAAACAGATGGAATTAAGAAGGAGACAGCAATTGTGAAGGGAACAGACAAGATAATAAGAGTTGGGGAGAAGGGAGCAGCAGTCAGTAATGGCTAAGACCAAGCACGTGTGTGTGTGTGTGTGTGTGTGTGTGTGTGTGTGTGTGTGTGTGTGTGTGTGTGTGTGTGTGTGGGTATGATGAGCCCTGTTCCATTCATTTCAAATAACGTACAGTTGGTATCTATTCGTTATTTCTTTGTTGTCATTTACAGCAATGGATGAGCTCGTTCCAAACTTAAACACGGTGGCAATCTGTCGAACTATAGGAACACACATTTTAACTGATCTGCTAGCTCCTCTGAAAAGCGTTGTGAAAGCGTTTTGGGTTGCGCAGGCCGCCGTACCAAGCTTATACCCCGGAAGCAGTGCCGCAGGACTGTAGTTGAATGCAAAAAGCTTGAGAAACAAACTCATTCACTCATCAGAAGGAGGATCATTTATGGATTTTTGTAACGTTTATAGCTTTAACCGTCATGATATAATTTCCGTTCTCAGTTACGCAAAGAGAAAGGTACTGTGGATTATTTGTATTGGTCGATTTGTAGCTGTAACCTCAACTACCTAAGTTGGCTATCAACAAATGATTTCATGTGACGTTAGCTAGCAGGCTAGCTATCCTATCCTAGCTGTGCTTGCTATCTGAGTAACGCATTCGCTGTCAAGCTTGGCATTACTCCTCTAAAACAATAGCCAGCTTAGCTATAACAACAGTAGTCAAGACAGCTGTCCTAACTAGCTAGCCCAAAACTGGTGAGTGATGAAGGAATGACATTGACCTGATTTTAAAAACAATCAGCTGGTGGCTAGCTGCTTATTTTGCAGGCAAATGTTAACTGTTAGTTTGAGCTACACACCTAGCGTTACACAACCTTACACATCTAGCCATTGGCTACCAAGCAACAGTTTAGATTGTGAGGTGGCAAGTTAGTCTGCTTAACTTTAGCTCTCTAGTTGATCTAATGCATTAGGTATCTAACTTGCCTGAATGGTGTGCCGGTGGTAGTTACTGTACCATTTTCTGTATTTGGTTATCTAAGGCATTAGCAAGGTGGTATTTAAAGCGTTGCTAAGGTTCTCAGGAATCTAATAGCGTCACCCGTCGCCCCGCCAGGCGACCGTTGCAGTTGTTGTGCACTTTCCGTGTTTCACGGTGTAACTACACAATTAGCTGGTTATCTAGGACAGTGATAACTGTTCGCGGTGAACTGTGACGCATACGATATTGCCAACTTACATGAGGAACTGTTACTTTTCAGGTAGTTTAGCTTGTGTGTCTGCTTATAGTAATCACTTTAATTTTTTAGAGTGACGTCATTTCCGATAACTATATTATTATTTGAAAAAACCCAAAACATTTCTATGTCCTGTGATGGTCCATTTAATTGTTGATAATATCCCTCCCTGTCTCTGTGTTTGAACCCTTTCTACAATCAGGTCTTTTCATTGCATGCCTCATAAGTGAGTGTGAGAGTGAGGTCTGTTCTGGGGTGCATTCCCTGTAAATGGTCTGTCAGTGAGTCAGCCAGTCAGTGCATCCCCATGTCCAGGAAGCTGTCAGGAAAGATGGCTCAGGGCAACAGGAAGACCGATGCGGAGAGGAAGAGGGACGAGTGGGCAGCTCGCAGGGCGCTGGCCAAAGACCGCAAGAATCGCCCTCAGGGCGAGGAAGTGGGCGACGAGTTTGTCAGCTTCACCAATCAACTGCAAGCTCTGGGACTCAAACTGAGAGAGGTGCCCGGAGACGGGTAAGAAGCCAAGAAAGGGCACCGCGTTCGACCCCGTGCGTGTTTATGTGCGCTCAAGTGTCTGATCCCCTGTCTCACTTTTTTTGACTGCCCCCAGGAACTGTCTGTTCCGGGCCCTGGGGGACCAGCTGGAAGGCCACTCCCGGGGCCACCTGCAGCTGCGCCAGGAGACAGTGCAGTACATGCAAGCCCACCGGCAGGACTTCGAGCCCTTTGTAGAGGACGACATTCCCTTCACACAGTACTGTAAGGAAGAGGAGGAGCCAGAGAGGGACTGGAAAGAGGTTGAAGGGGGAGGAAAAGAGGGATGGAATCAGGAGGGTGAACACAGCTGCTCAGGGGCATAGGGAGGAGACACAGGTGTTAGAATTCGGTGAGAGGAGTTATCTGGGGGTCAAAGATGTGGTGCACTGTGATGGTAGAAATCAAGAGGACAAAAGAAGGGAGAGTGGAGGCAGGAAAGAAAAGAACAAGACTGTAAGATAAAACAGTCACTCTTGTTTTCCTGTTTCCCTCCCTGCCTGCAGTGTCAAATCTCTCCCAGCCGGGCACGTTCGCAGGCAATGATGCGATCGTGGCATTCGCTCGCTGCCACCAGCTTCGCGTCGTCATCCACCAGCTTAACGCTCCGCTGTGGGAGGTGAGTACTCACTCCTGTAATTTCCGTCATGGTCGATAATGATTTGACTGTTGTGTTTTATGGGCTGTGAGATCTTTTTTTTCCCTCCAGTGTTGGGTTATTAGTCTTATTATAATGTCAGTCGAAGCCGACTGAAGTTCACTTTTGTGTTTTGGTCCTGTTTAGTTTCACTAAACTTGAACTTGGTACAGAATTTTCAATCGGAAAACAATGGCTGAAGTTGAAATTTACTGAATGTCTCAAATGTGACTTGGTGTTTGTCTATCTCTCACTATCAGATCAACGGCTCAGAGAAACCCTTGTGTCGAGAGCTTCATATTGCCTATCGCTATGGCGACCATTACGACAGTGTGCGGCCAATTGGAGACAATTCTGAGAGCCCAGCCCAGTTGCGCATTGAGGTCTGGAGGACTTCAGACCTCTTTCATTCTTAAAATTTATATTGCAGTATATTTTCATGCTTAACTTAGTTAAAGTTTGTCCTTTAATTAATTTCCTTAAATGATTGTGTCTTTTAGTCATGGTTAGCAGTGTTGATGAGTGATATCTGTGTGTTTTATCAATTCTGCAGAGCCTGAATCGGTCAAAGGGTCAGTGTGAGTCTCGGCACCCAGGAGACAGACAGAGGTACAGACAGAACGACTCTTCCCCTACCCAGTCTGAGGATGAGGATCTAATCTTGCGTCGGATTGTGTCCCAGAATCCTCCTGGTCAGGGAATTTGACCATTTGTGTGGATCTTTGTGGGAGTGGTTCTTGTCGAGCTCAGTTTGTTGACTCAGTGCTGCCCCCCTCAGGTCAAGGAGAGAATCGCCATCACATGAGCGCTGCTGCACCATACTGCCCTGCGGAGTGGGAGGGATCTGAGATGCCAACCGTGTCGTATTCCACCCTGTGGGAGGAGTCAGGAACAGGGACACGTCTCTTTGGCCAAGTCACACCAACGGAGTACAGTGACAACAAACAGCCAGCAGAGAGCTGCACCTCACACAGAACTAAGGTACACTCCAACTTGATCTGAGAGCAAAAATGTGATGTCAAAGCAAAGACTTACTGCTTCAGGGAGTAACATTTTGGATGCCTTCACTGCACAGGGTGTTAGGTGTTCTAAATGGCAGCAGTTTTTTGTGCAGATGGTAAGCTACATTATAGCTGAGTTTGACCCATGTGTGTGACATCAGATCCCTCACATCTTAGCTTAGCACAGCTGGGAGGATTGGTCTCACTTTCACACTCACAGGAAACAGTGACTCAGCCTGCTTTTTTCAGAAAGTGTAATGTGGTCTGTGCTGTGCCCATGTAGCCTCCTCTAACACGCTCCCTCTGTTCCCATGGACATGCAGCTGTGTAGCTCATTTGCTCGCTGTTGGTTGTCGCCAGTACGCAGATATTGTATGTACCAAACACTAGTGATATAAACCACATCTACTGAAAATTCAAGTGATTCACATGAGCTTCAGTGATTTTACCAGAAATGTAATGATAATAACAATAAGAATGATAATAATATGAACCCACAGTCAATTAGCACCAGGGTCTGGATTCATGAAACTCTTCTTTCAGAGCTTCTCATTAAAATATTTAAGTCGTTCGTAAGAAATATGGCATTCACAATTTCCATCAAACTTCTTCAATATCATGTTCAGAACTTCTTCATGATCTTATTATGAAATCAAGACGTGATGTGGTAGCAGGGGTGAAATGTAGCTACCTTACCAGTCCTAGGACATGTAAATAAGCGGTAAGGTACCATCTGTGTTATCTAAGTAACTTGAAGCTATAACTACAGTTTATTATAATTGTCATTACGGAATATTATGGAACCAAAGAAATCATTTTCAGAACTCCTTCGTTACATTACATCATTACATACATGAAGAAATCATTACAAAATGAAGAAACTTTTGTGAACTCGGCTGCCAGTGTGCTCCGTGGTACATCAGAAAGTGACATCCCAGCCTTTTGAATTTCTTTGTTCCCTTTGATCTCCCCCAGATGTTGAGCAAACAGAAGAAGGAGCAGCAGCGCCTGGAAAAGAAGAAGAGGCAGGAAGAGAGGCACCGGCAGAAGGTCCTGCAGGGCAGAGATCCCCCAGACCAGAACCAGAACCAGGCAGAGCCCGTCACTCTGGTACCGGCCTTCAACACGCTCAGCATCTAGAGCGGCCCGGGTCCGTGCGGTCTAGCGCGGTCGCCATTAACCGGTCAGGTTAGGACTAGGTTTGCTGCTAACGAAGTACGTGATCGGTATCGAACAAGTTTCCAAGTTTATGAAACTTGTTTGGGTGATACAGGGATTTTTTTTCTTTCTGAAGTTTACATAGAGTGTAGATTGTATGATTGGGTCAGAGGCTGTGTGAGAGAGTGTGCATTGGCAGGCTGATGTGTGTGTGTGTGCGTGTGGGTGTGGATGTGTGTGTGGATGGGTATTTCCAAAATAAAGGTAGGCTGTTTGAATGTACATTGAATGTATGTTATCTGAACTCAGCAAAATGAATGTCATTTAGAAAATGGAGTATAAACAAAGACCAGGAACAGAAAATGTATATACTTTTAGTTAAAAGAAATGCTCATTTCATACAAGGGATACCCCACACTGGTCTTTATTTGCAAGATAATTCTCCAAAACTGTCCTCACTTTGGAAGACAGCCACACAGCATGGTATTTAGGGATGTGATCTCCTGGTCTGGTTTGAGATGGTGACAGTTACAATTTTCACAGAAAGAGAAAAGGTATATTTTTGGAGTGAAGTTGAAAATTAATAAATTATTCAACCTGTACAATATTTGTATTTTGTGTTATTGCTGCCTGTTACTCACTTGGACATGCCTATTCTGGGACAGTTTGCAGTCCTCTCAGTTTTAAACAGCACTTGTCTATCAAAGTTCATAGTCATGAAGCAACCAGGGTACCTAAAATGCGAGCAAGCCAGCCACCCTTTGGCCAAGATGAGTGCAAGGTTTTAGCCACTGCCCCAAGTGTGTTTGTTCCTCTGCAGGTAAAGTTTAATAGAACACTTACGTTTAGTTCACATATTGCTAACTTCGGATTTGCTAAATGGGTCAAAGAACATAGAATGGGTTTATACTGGCTATGGGAGTATGAAAAATCTAATCATTTAAAATCACAATGGTTTTACTGGCAGTACAGTCTGAATCAGTATTAATCAAATCTTACGTTGTCCATCGCATCCATATTTTAATTTGTTCACCCTTCACTTAATCCTCTGATGGTTTACAACTGCAGATATTAAAAACGGATAAGCGCTTAAGTGAAGGGTGAACAATGCATGTGGGATAAAGGGAAGTCACCTCTAATGCAAGCTCCATCCTGGCTGTAGTACTGGATTAGAGAACATGTGAAACGAGGCAAACCAATGGCTGCTCTGGAGTGCTCAATTCCTGCTGTCACGTATGTCTAAGTGTGCTCAATTACTATGAAACTCTACATGACAAGCTCTTATAAAGTGCTGTCATGGGTGATTTTAAATATTTTTCTTCAAACTATTCTTCATTGTATGTACCACTTTTAGTACTTAGCTAAAGGTATGACAGATCATGCAGTTTCTTTCTCGGTTTCTTTCTAACAAGTGAATCTAAAAATGACTTAGAGTCCATAGCTGACAGTTTAGAGATTGCCAGACAATGGGTTGACTAATGGATTTATTCCAGCTTTACCCTCTAAGGAGTGCAGATCATTACGTGTAAGTACTGTGTTGCACACTTCCAAATACTAAAGAAAGCCCTACCCCACTTTTTAGTATCTCCCCTCTGCTGTCAGGTGTGTATTCTTTTGATTTGCATTGGCATAAGTCAGAAATGCTGCTGACTAGCTACTTCCCTGAACACATTCACAGCTATGGATATAAACGCCTCTTACAGGCTGACTACAGCATGACTGTGCATACATACTTTAATATTTCTGGTCAAGCACAGCACAAATTCACTACTCTACCAAATTTTCTAACTCTGAAAGACTTCAGTTCAGTACAGGGACTTATTTCAGTTTGTGCATTCATTGAGACATTGAGCTTGAAGCAGGAAAGCAAGAAGATGCCTGACACAGACTTCTAAAACTGTCACTACAGCTATACATCTCCATTTTACAAAGAGGGGTTATGTGTTTACTGAAGTAACCTGCTCTGACAATGAAATGTTACATTAAAAAATAATCCGTGTATGTCACGGTATTTCCTTTACATACAAAAGGACTGCATTGTCTGATACTGACACATTTCATAGACACTATGCAGGTGACACCTTCATTGAAAAATACTGCCATCAATATTTTATTGCACTATGTCAGTTCATTTGCATGGTTTTATCAAACCTGTATGTTTTAAGCTGTGTAGTATAAAAGAAATGATGGACATAAAAATGCTTTTGCCATTTAAGTCACTCATATGTACCAGGACTCCCAAGTCTGTAAGTCAGTACATTGCATTACATTCGTGTCATTTAGCAGATGCTCTTATTCCGAGCAACTTGCGTAGAGCAGAAAACCTACGCCTGTCATTTAAATAACTAAATCCAGGTGATGCAAAGTTACATTAAACAACTTGGCAGAATGATGTGACACAAAGTTTGAGAGGCCTCATTTTCTTCAGGTGGTAAGATGAGAGGTTACAGAAAAGAGTATAGGAGACAATGAGAAGCATTGCATTGGAGGATGTAAGGTGGGCCAAATTGTTTCATGCTTAACTTTGACTTCATGTTGATATCAGTAATTTCAATAGCGGACCTATTTTTTACTGACTGACAGTCTTTTTTGTATCTATGGCATTTTTGTACAGAGAAAATGTTTTCGTAGGGGTAAAGATCACTGTATATTTAGGCTTTGCTCACCCTTCTTCTTTCTGTCCGTCACCATGTAAGACTGTGAGAGTCAGTGTGTGGCTGTGCATGTAAGTACAGCCCGGAGGCGTCGGTGCCCAGTGGCCAGCACAATGGGTGAGAGAGCGATGAAGGTGGTGTTTGAAAAGCGCGCCACAACCAGGAGAAACTCGGCTGAGGAGCCACGGTTGTAGTTGAAGTAGTTCACTGAGATGATGCTGGTCCCCCAGGACACAATGAATAACATGATGAGGGCCAGAATCACCTGGGGTGAGACAGAGAGAGAAAGGAGGGGTGGAGTGACAGCCTCATGCATGGATATGACAATAGTTGCTGTGACGGATGTCCTGGCTGACGCTCAGCTGACTCACCTTGGCGGCTCGCCTCTCGGCTGGGACTCTGCGAATCACGGGGGCGTTCTGCGTCAGGTGGGCGGTGGTTTGTGCTCGTCCGTGAGCATAGAGCATATAAAGAGAACCCAGGTTTGTGACGGACATTATTATAATAGGGATGGTCTCGTGGATAACCATGGAAGTCGTGGCGTAGGCCAGACCACTGTATGGTGATGGGAATTTCCACACGCAGCCCAACAGGGGGCGTGTTGTACTGCTGACCAACATCAACGTCTAACACGGAGAGATGAGAGGGAGAGGAAACAACATTTGATGGTGATTTTGTAAACAAGCATTTGGTTCTCATGATGAGAAATCATTTACAAGAGGAGAACAAGAGTAACCTTTCATCTTGCACAGGAAAATTCCTACTGAAAATTAAAGCAAGCTCCTTTCCCCCTTCATGAAATTCTTAATTTTGTAAAACTGTGCTGTGCTGACATTCTGAATTCTTACTCAGCTCATGACCTTTTATTCATTTGGCTAGATCCAGGTAATGTTATTTTTCTGTAACACTGGACTTGGTACATGGTACTATTGTCCCCCCCATATCCCACAAACCCTTTCACCAACCTCTGTGGTATTCCTACCACCACTGGTGGAGTAGATACAAGCAGGGACAGAGTACAGCAGATTGAGACCCCAGATCAGGCTTAGGCCCAGCATCAGGGGCTTAGGGAGCCCCTGGGGGCCATACAGCTGTCCGATGGTAGGGGCTACGCGGCGTAGGGTCTGGAAGTGGAAAGCGCTGAGGAAACACGTTGACCACGCGTTGACTGAGCGAAGCCACACCCACACGCACATCATTAGACGGCACCACTGTTTGGTTATGTATAGCTGGAGGGACAGAGGTGAGACGAGGGGAGATTACTGTAAACATGATAACAGACAAAGAAAGACTGCTGATACTTCTGATGATGACTCTATCTCTAAGGATGAGTGATGTGGGACAAGAGGAGTAAAGCAGAAATGTGTGGTCACATTACAGCAAAGTATTCATTGAGGTGAGTGGAAGAGTGGACAGTACACTTTTGGTGTAGTACCAAGGAAAGCTTTGCTGCTTTTAAGATTATATAACTGCTTGTACTACACCATAAGTAAGTAATCATAAAAACAAAATAGTTACATACAGAGCATAGTTTTATGTTAATGAATGCGTTGCTGTTTTGAAGTATTTTTAACTGCCAGGGCCCAATGCAGTATAGTAGATTAATGCCTTTTTTGAGCACATTTATATGGCCACTAAACATAATTTATTATATGATACAATAAATAATGTAATCATGTTAAATACAGTTCTATGTACATGGCAGACCTCAGATCACTGAAGCGCTCTCTGTTAACCACTTAGCCCTCTGACAGGCCTTGTACCTCCAGTCCAATGTCAGCCAGCACCAGCAGTATGTTCCTCATGAGGGACACCATCAGGTTTGACAGCGCCATGTTCACCAGAATGATATCGGAACCTTTTCTGCCTGCGCCCTCACGGATCACGCTTTCCCCGACCACGCCGATCACCATGCCGTTTCCCACGATGCCGAGCAGGACCAGGATAAAGTAGAAGGCGGTCTGTGTAGCTGAAGCTTGTGCAGCCATTCCAATGTTCTTCATTTCTCCATATTCTTCATCTGTCCTTTTGTTGTCTACCTGTGCTGAATGAGTCATCTGCAGCTACAGGATGTGGCCCATGTACTTCTTTATGTCATTATTGTTCCCACATTTTTTGTGGATCATAGTCACATCAGCTGCCTCCTCTTAACCATCTTTTAAAGCTGACCTTGCTGGCAGTTAGAAAAAATAAAGCTCCCTTTTATCTCTCACTGTCAGTATGTGACCCACCATTTATAGTCACAATATGGCAAGGCTGAAACACACCCACTCCTCCTTTTCAGAAACTTTTCGTGGAAACTGGACCACTTTAATGGCACAGCAAATGAGGAGCCCCATTGCAACACCTGTTGTAGAAAATTTGGGGGTGGATCAAGGCACAAGGGGGTCCC
Organism: Megalops atlanticus; assembly: GCA_019176425.1. Lineage (NCBI taxonomy): Eukaryota > Metazoa > Chordata > Actinopteri > Elopiformes > Megalopidae > Megalops > Megalops atlanticus. The sequence goes on from CM032879.1 coordinate 10,189,159, forward strand.
TGCTGGGAGCTGAATGCGCACGTTACTAGTGCACCGGAGATTAATTAATTCCCCTAATTGTCTCATACCTTGTTAGCAGTACAGTCAAACATAGCGCTGAATTTCCTTGCAAATGATAAAGGACTAATAGAGGCCTAAATAGTTGGTAGAGTGGATTAATACAGAAAACAATGTGGGGTCATTTCAGGTGAAATCAACACTTTGAAATGTAGCTGCAGTAGCAATTATGAGGTGCCAAGCTGGCCACCAATACTCCTCATAAGTCTGATGAGTAATAACTTAGTTCTGTGAATAGCTTCCGAAGTCAATCGTTCCAAGGCCATGTCAGTTAAAGTCCCAAGCTACAGTGAATAGTCTATGTGTTTTACAGAAATTTCAAAATGGTAGAAAACATAATATGAATGACCTATGGGTTCTTGCCAAACTGTACCATTTAAGAAATACACAGTTTTAGACCTTTAGATTTTTAACACATGTATAGTGAAATTTCAATTGTAATTTAGGGTGCCACAAAATGTCTCATACATGCCATACAGCTTGGGCGGGGTAATTATTTTAGCCTAAATTTTTATGCATTTTTTACAAAATGCGGTGGAAAAATACAGTAAGAAGAAATTAAATAGACTTCCAGTGCCTTTGCTAAAAGGGCCCCTAATAGTAACAGGATTCCTACACACCTGCAATGCTTTGACCCCTAATCACAGAAATAGTGTAATTCATAATTACATTTTTTGTCCCTTCACACTCATTTCAGGGGCCTGACATAAAGCTCTGAAGGGCTACAAGCTGGCCACCCCTGGCATGTGCTGTTAAAGGAAATACAAAAACCACATTAAGGAAAATTAAGATGTTCAGTCAGACATCTATTTTGATTACTGTTCCTTGTGACAAGCTCTTATTTAGTGCTGTTATTGGTTACTGGTCTTTTTCTTCACCTAACTGCAATTTCTTCTATGTATTGCCTTTTGTACCTGGAAAAAATGACATAATCCATAATCTTTTTTTCAGGTGATTGCAAAGGAATCAAGATGAATAGGCTGGGAGGGTTATGTGTTGCAGGTGGACAGTAAGCTGCTGCTGTATCTGTTGAAGGTGTTTTAGCTAGGAGTTGTTATAATACATACTGGATCATTTTATCAGCTTAAAATCTTTTTTTAAAAGTTATAATTAAATCTTAAGAGCAAAGGCCAGTACAGATGTTGGATTCCAGTCCCATGAATGTAAAAGGAAGAACACAAACATCAGTTTTATTCACATGAAACTTTAACATTTATTATATAAACATATATTAGACAAAAACAGAAGTAGTAGTTCAATGAGTACAGTGAAGGTTTGAAGAGTACTAAGAACAATAACAATAAAACTATCAAATTTACAATAACTTAAAAAAACAGTTGCAAAATAAATTTGCAAAAAGATGATAGTGGAGAGCTCCTCACAGCCAAAATGAATGTGACTCATAAGATAGATTACTATCTCGTCTGTTCAACTAACCAATTGGTTGGCTAAGTAAAAAGGCAGCACGAAGTAAACATATAATACAAAGTGAACACCACATATACACAATTCATTACATTTGTAAAACTTCATCTTTATGCTTTTTACTTTTTAGAATTTCCAATTACACAAAATTAAGCTTGTTTCTCCATAACATTCTCCATACTTTTGCAGAAGTGATGAAGTAAGACAAATGCAAGCCTCTGGTACACAGTTCAATGACTACTTTTCCCACACTACAAGTCCCACAGTGCACCACAGCAGGACTAACACTGATTCCGCTCATGTCATCTGTGTGACTTGCATGTGTCTCACAAGCTCCTAGATGCCGTCAAGCTGGATCCCAGGGATCCTGGCTGACGAAACTCAACCTATCCCTGTGGAAAAAAGCCTGTGGTGTTCTGCTGCTGCGGTCCATGTCAGCAAATGACTCAACGCTGATTCCAAGCCAGGTCTGAGCTGTAGGTCTCAGTTGACACTGGGAACAAGCACTTCAACTGACTGAGCCACTCTGGAGCCCCTAAACTCTATACATTTTTGACAAATGTGCTAACTTTAGATACCCTGGTTCGTGGAGTGCTTTTTCAAAATCTCGTCTACTTCTCACATAGCTACACTGTGAGCAGACATGCACAAGCATAAACTGATTAATTTTGTTTTTCAGGGACAGCAGTAGGCACAGGTTATCATCTCATGGTGTAGTAATTCCTATTGGCTAATTATGTAGTAACTAATGTGTAGCTGCCTGTGAGAAAACCATAAATGACAACCCAAGCTTTTTTCTTCAGATAATAACATTATCATTTGGTTATCATTATCATTATTTTTGTGAGCTTAAAAGAATGTTACACAATATTGTAGCAACCTATACATAAAATATTGTAGCATATTTTATGGATTAACATTTCCTTTAACTTTCAAAGAACAACCTGAGAACAGTCAAGCTCTCAAAATGTTTCAAGAACATTCCTACGTCCAAAAAAAAAACAAAACTGCAATGGTTGTAGTGCCTTATCTGAAAGTTTTGAAAATGTTTTCTGTCACACTGCATTTCACTAAAAACAAATATGATTGTAGCTGCATCTAGCTGCAAACTGCTGTCTTTAATATGGCCAAGCCATCTTATTTTTGGGTCTTCTTTCAATGTATTTGTCAGTATTGAAATGTAATTGTCAATATCATGTGTACTACACTGAAGTTATTTATTCAGTGAAGTTAACGCTCATTTCATAGCAATATGCTATTAACCGAGAAGGTGCTTGTCTTTCAAAAGTAAGCAGTAAAATCCATTTGCTATGGAATGCAGGTGCTATGCAGTACTTGCCTTCTTTCCACATTCATTTTCTGGTAAAGATGTTGAAACCTCACTCTTAGCCATTATAGCAAAGACTGCTACCATTGACTTCAGAGAGTGACTGGCATGTCACAACACAATGGGTGACATTATAAGGGTATTGAAAGGAGGACAAAACAACATGAACACATGAAGGAAATATAGCTATTGAAGGCTGTCAGACTAAGGATTTCTTAAAAACCTCTGACATTTGGCTGACACGTTTCATTTGTACCATTAAAAAGGCATATTTCATTTTTAACATCATTATGTAACCCCTTTAACTGCTTGCAAGGTTAACTGCCAACATAACTGCAGTCAATTACAAGTGCAGTCAAACCAGTTTCCGACATGGCTTCTGAGACTAGTTTTCAAGGGTGTGGCTCTGTTGCTGTGAATGAAGTTTTTCTGAATTTATGTGGGGAACTGATGTGTTGGCAGTTTTACACAATGATTTGGAATGAGCCACACCTTCAGACTAGACAAATCTCTCAATACAATTGTCATCTCATTAAATGGAGAAAACAGACATGAAAATAGGACAATGCAAACTCTTGGTCACTGGCTTCTTTTCCTAAGACAAAGCATTTTAAATCAAATCTTAATAAAATTTAAAATCGTATGTTAAATCAAATCTTTCATTTAGTGAAGTGCACCCTCCTTTTTACCCCCTGAACAACAAAATATATATTCAATATTCAACAGACATCTTTCATAACTGTAGAGACGTTCTAAAAGACTGTCCTTTGGTTGCACATGGAAAGACATATGGTTTTTTGGTTAGTTTAAAGAGAATAACCAATTTCCTAAAATTTAATCTCTGATTGCACATAAATTTTACAATAAATACAGATTATTGAAGGTCACCAGATGTTTAAACTTTGCTTTCCATGCCTCTCTGTGCCCATCGAGAATTTTTGGAGTGAGGGATCTGGCGATGTTGGTGCGCTGTAAACTCCACAAGAAAAGAAAGGTGTCTTTCACTCTTGATTGCATCTCATCAGAAATTTCCACTTCATAATCCAAGTCTTGGCTCCTTTTTGTAGTTGGATTACAAAAATTCAGCCCTTTGTGAGTATGGACTTAATTACAGCCCGGAGGCGTCGGTGTCCAATGGCTAACACGATGGGCGACAGAGCGATGAAGGCCGTGTTGGCAAAGCGTGCCACAACCAGGAGAAACTCGGCTGAGGAGCCACGGTTGTAGTTGAAGTAGTTCACTGAGATGATGCTGGTCCCCCAGGACACAATGAACAACATGATGAGGGCCAGAATCACCTGGGGTTAAACAGAGAGAGAAAGGAGAGGTAGAGTGACACAGTCTCATGCATGGATATGATGATAGTCACTGTGACCACTATGTCCTGGCTGACGCTCAGCTGACTCACCTTGGCGGCTCGCCTCTCGGCTGGGACTCTGCGAATCACGGGGGCGTTCTGCGTCAGGTGGGTGGCGGTTCGTGTTCGTCCATGAGCATAGAGCATACAGAGAGATCCTAGGCTTGTGATGGACATTAGGATGATGGGGATGGTCTCGTGGATCACCATGGAAGTCGTGGCGTAGGCCAGACCACTGTATGGCGAAGGGAATTTCCACACGCAGCCCAACAGGGGGCGTGTTGTACTGCTGACCAACATCAATGTCTAACATGGAGAGACGAGAGTGAAAGAAAACTTTTATGGCCATTTTGTAAATAGTTAAACAGGTAACATTTATTGAAGATTAAAAAGTTTCAGCAAGCCCATTTGCCAGTCACAATATGCTGCCTCAAGTGTGCTGTGTGTACTTGTACCCATGGGTGTAATTTATGGTAGGGACGGTGGGGATATGTCCCTACCACTTTTCTGATTACCTAAAATGCTGTGATTGTACTGGTAATTTCTCACCTTTTATTGTGTTCAAGAAAGTACTATATAGTCATAGTATATTGTGTAGAATTTCAGGAAATGCAATAAAAAATTCCTAAATTTTCTGGGGTAGGACCCCCAGACTCCCTGCCAAATTTATGTCCCCACCACTTTCCAAATCAAACCTACACCCTTGCAGTTGTACCTGTAAATTTTGTATTGCTTTGTGTGGAAGTTGTGAGTGTTGAGTTCTTTTACTGGTGTTCTGAGCATTTGTAGCTGCAACTAGAGGAACCTGCCCAATGTAAATACTGGTAACCTTCACTGTATGAGTGGCTACTGGCAAATGATGACAGTAACAGCAATCTACAAATACAGGCCATAGCTGTTGAAAAATGCCTGTACGGTTCTTGTTCTTTTACCCAGGTACTGTAATTTTCTATTACTCAAACTGGAAGTGTTCCAGCTACAGAGACAATGTGGTTGGTACTAGTTTCCCCCCACCATTTTCATATCCGACAATCCCCTTCTGAGCACCAACCTCTGTGCTGTTCCTACTGCCGCTGGTGGAGTAGATACAAGCAGGGACAGAGTACAGCAGGTTGAGACCCCAGATCAGGCTCAGGCCCAGCACCAGGGGCACAGGGAGCCCCCGGGACCCGGGCAAGTATCCAACGGTAGGGGCAACGCGGCGTAGGGTCTGGAAGTGGAAAGCGCTGAGGAAAAATGTTGACCAAACGTTGACGGAGCGAAGCCACACCCACACGCACATCAACAAGCGGCACCATCGTTTGGTTATGTATAGCTGGAGGGAGAGAGGGGGAGACAAGGGGAGACACATCACTGTAAAAAACTGCTAACAGATGAAGAAAGACTCACTGTCTCTGAGGATGACTGATGTATAGGAGGCAGACTAATGTATAGCCACATTACAACAAAAGATCCTTTGAGGTGAACAGAAGTGTACCTTCTGTTTTCCAGCTTTCAAAATGACATAACTATTTGTAAAAGACAAACAGAAGTGTTTAATTATGATGACAGTAAAATAAACATACATGTGGAACACAGATCTATGATAAGCAATGTATTTATTTTTTCTGTTGCTTTTTTAACTACCAGGACCCAGTGCAGTTTAGTAGTTAAAAGCATTTTTAAAAGGATCTTTCCATAGTAGACTAATTCGTGACCTCTTGCCAAAATTCATTACCCTTAATATTATGAACAATATGGCAGAATTCAGGGGGAATTCTATATGAGCGGCAGGCAGGAAATCTACCCAGCATTCTCTGATACTTGCTCCAGCCCTCTGATAGCACTCGTACCTCCACTCCCATGTCAGCCAGCACCAGCAGCATGTTTCTCATCAAGGACACCATCAGATTGGATAGCGCCATGTTCACCAGAATGATATCAGAGCCCTTTCCGCTGGCACCCTCATGGACCACACTTTCCCCGACCACACCGATCACTGTGCCGTTTCCCACGATGCCGAGCACGACCAGGATAAGGTACAGTGCGATCTGCATAGAGGAAACCAGTCCACGCGGCGCTATTTGGGCCTTCGAGTCTTCATCTCCATCCATCCTTCTCTGTCCGCCTGTGACTATGTGTCTGCTTCTGTGTGGCTAGATCAGCCTGCTTATACCATTCATAATCTATTTTCTCTTCTTGGTTATTTCTCCCTTGTTTTGTATGGGTCAAGTCACATTGGCTTCTTCTCCTCTTACCCCATCTATCTATAGCCTAGAATCATCCACACGTCCTTTTTAACACCAAACCTACTGGAAGTCAGTAAGCGCTCAGCTCTCCTTGGTCTGTGTTACTCACAGTGTGTAACCCACCATTTATAGCCAGTTACCACAGCTGACACATGCCCACTCCTGCTTTTCAGACACTTTTCTCAGAAAAGAAAACCATTTCAACGACAACACACATGAGGAGCCCTACCGTAACACCTGGGGTAGACTATGCCTCTCCAGGATTGGTTTCTCCAGATATTACCTGGAATAAGGAATATTGTCATGGTCACCTGCTCAACGCTGGGTCGCTGCATATCAATCTCCAATGGATGAAATGATGACACACAAAAACCTCCTGTTCTCTGTCAGTCCACAGGGGAGAGCAAACATGGGAGGGGGGTTAAAGGATTTTGGGGGTAGGTCAAGGCACAAGGAGCTTCCTGCTGGGAGCTGAATGTGCATATTACTGATGCACTGGAGATTAATTAATTTCCATAATTACATCACACCTCGTTAGTGGTATAATCACATACAGCACTGAAATTCCTTGCAGACAATGGGGACCGCCAGAGATTTTAAAAGCAGGTACCACAGATTGAGAGGGAAAATAATGAGGGCTTATTCTGCATGGAATCATCCCTTTATGAAATATTGATTCTTCATCATCTTAAACTTCTGTCTTATGCTATCAGGACAAACAAAAAAAAAATATCTGCACAAAAAATGATCAGTCTTTGGTCTTGCGACAAGTGTTTATGTGAAGTCATTATGGGTCATTTTAGGTCATAATCTTAATATAACTGCTCTTCATTGTTTTCATTGCTGGTTTATACTTTGCATGATCTGCAGATTTTTGCAGTCTCTTTCTCAGTTGATAAATCATGATTCATTTAACATTGATGCAAAGAGACCGAGGTGAGAAACTTAAAGACAACTGTGGCACACAAACTGAGAAATGGAACAACAACACAGGAAATAACATTCAATTTTGCATATATGAATTCCATGTCAAATTCAGCCACCTGTTGCTAACCATCTTTTGACAGTGTAAAGTAAGGCACTTGTGTTTGTGTATTGGTCTTTTTGATGCTTGAGTAATGTGTCACTCCATACCAAGTTTACAAGGTTCGTCACCAATGCAACTCAGATTTTGATGAGAAGAAGAAAAAAACAGCATGATCTGGACACACAGAGATGAGACATTGTGGTCATTTATCTTTTTTTCCCCAATTTTCCCTTTGAGTTTTGTCCTGGCAAACATCAAACTAAGTGAAATGCTAACCTCAACAAGAAAAATCACCCTGGGCTCAATTTCAGCTCTGTGGCAGCTCATTTGATTCAACGCTCAGAGGAAAAATAACATCTGGTGTCCTTAGCACACATTTGAGAGGTTGCTGGCAATTCCACAATTAAATGTTAAATATTAAAATGTATGACAGATGAACCACACGTTTAGACTAGATAAAAATCAATAGTGTTCATTCTATTACTGACTTGTAGAAAACAGAACTGAAAACGGAATCTGCACTTTTCTCTAGGTTAAATCACATTTTTTCTAGGAATCCTTCCACACCTTGGCCCTCCTGTCAGTGTAGAATATGTTTTTTGACAATCTGTGTCTTAAGAAGTCTCAATAACAAGTCTAATGCAAGGCTGTTAAGAGTCAGAATGAAGCAAAAAAGGGACATAATCTACGTAAAAAAGTAATCCAATATAAGTAAAAAAAAAAGCTTAAAAACAAAATAAAAGCTTGTGTTTTTTTCCATTTTGTGAAAAAGCAAGCAATCCCTGTTGTTTTTTCAGCAGAAGTCCTGAAGTTTGCCTTAACATAAACTATATTTACTTAAATTTTACAATTATTATTGTATGCCCCCCCTTAAACACCTTCAATACAAAATATATGTTTGTAAATCTTCAAAATACAGCTTCAATAATTATAGTGGTACCCCAACTGACCTTTTTTCATTCACACACTTCAGGAATTCTTGTGAAATTCAGCCTGGGCATAGGGCAATTAGGTTTTTGGTAGGTTTGAAACAGAGCAGTCCTTTCATAAAGTCCAACTGGACACATGTTAAACCATGTTTATAAAACCACTGGAAGTTTAACCGTCATTCTCTGTCCATCATCATCTGAAATTGATGGCAGGAAGAATTTGAGCATGTCTTTCCATTGTAAACTCCACAAGAAAAAAAGATGTGTTTTTGGTCCTTCTTCATTCAGTGTTGTGGTCTGACTGTGAAAATTCAGCCCTTGTCAGTTTGTGAGTATGGACTTAATTACAGCCCGGAGGCGTCGGTGCCCAATGGCTAACACGATGGGCGACAGAGCAATGAAGGCCGTGTTGGCAAAGCGTGCCACAACCAGGAGAAACTCGGCTGAGGAGCCACGGTTGTAGTTGAAGTAGTTCACTGAGATGATGCTGGTCCCCCAGGACACAATGAACAACATGATGAGGGCCAGAATCACCTGGGGTTAAACAGAGAGAGAAAGGAGAGGTAGAGTGACACAGTCTCACGCCTGGATATGACGATAGCTGCCGTGACAGTTGTCCTGGCTGAAACTCAGCTGACTCACCTTGGCGGCTCGCCTCTCAGCTGGGACTCTGCGAATCACAGGGGCGTTCTGTGTCAGGTGGGTGGCGGTTCGCGCTCGTCCGTGAGCATAGAGTGTATAGAGAGAACCCAGGTTGGTGAAGGACATTAGGACGATAGGAATGGTCTCGTGGATCACCATGGAAGTTGTAGCATAGGCCAATCCGCCATATGGGGAAGGGAAATTCCACACACAGCCCAGCAGGGGGCGTGTTGTACTGCTGATCAACATCAGTGTCTGACAGAGAGACAAGAGGGAGAGGAAACAACATTTTGATTTTGCAAACAAGCATGAGGTTCCCCTTGGTGAGGAATCATAATAACAAGGAGAATAATGTTTACCTTGCACATGAGAACATTTAAGATTAAATAGTGCAGGTCCTCAGCATCTCCTTTTGCACTCACAAAATGCCGCCTGAAGACTAATAAGCGAACATATGCGAGTGAATCTTTTTGATTGCTCTGTGCTGAAGTGTTGAGTGATGAATTTTAGTTTTTACTTTGTCAGATCTTGAGCTTTTTAGCTGTTACTGGGGGAAAGCTCTATTGACAGTGCTGACCCTCACTCACAGACTGAGTGGTCAGATTCTCTATAATGTACAGGGGGCTCGTTTTACCTACGGAGTCAAGATAGTTGGTGCTTCTGACTCCCCACCATTTCCAAACCCCACAAACCCCTTCTGAGCACCAACCTCAGTGGAGTTCCGATCACCGCTGGTGGAGTAGATAAAAGCAGGGACAGAGTACAGGAGGTTGAGCCCCCAAATCAGACTTAGGCCCAGCATCAGGGGTTTAGGTAGCTTCCGCGGACCGTACAGGTGTCCGACGGTAGGGGCAACGCGGCGCAGGGTCTGCAGGTGGAAAGCGCTGAGGAAAAAAGTCGACCAAACGTTGACGGAGCGAAGCCACACCCACACGCACATCAACAAGCGGCACCACTGTTCGGATGAGTACAACTGGAGGGAGAGAGGGGAGACGAGGGGAGACACATCACTGTAAAATAGCGATCAAAGGAGGACTGACTTTCTCTGAGGATGAGCGATGTGTAAGAGTAAAGCACTAATGTACAGCCTAGTTGCAACAAAGGATCAAGTAAGTAGTGGAAGAAGGACGAATGGAAACTGGAGTAGTACTTGAAATTTTATGTTTTTCAAAATCATGAACAACTGCTCGTACAACACAAGTGACTAATTATAGTAATAACAAAATTATTACTTATAGAGCAGCACAGTCACTCAGTTCATATTTTAGAGGCGCTTTGTATAGCTGAGTGATTCAGGGCTACATATCATGAGCAATGCATCAAAGGTCAATAAAGCTCTATTTAAGTGGCAGACCTCAAATCTGTCCAGCACTCCTTTCTTGAATTCAGCCCACTAATATCCCTCATACCTCCAGTCCCAGGTCAGACAGCACCAGGAGCGAGTTCCTCATTATGGACACCAACAAATTTGACACTGACATGTTCACAAGAATGATGTCAGAACTCCTTCCGCTCACACCCTCACGGATCACGCTCTCCCCGACCACGCTGATCACCGTGGCATTTCCCAGGATGCCGAGCAGGACCAGGATGATGTAGAACGCCGTCTGCGTGGGGGACACCTGCACACGCAGGCCCATTCCGATGTCTTGCAATCCTGCATCTTCCTCCATCCTCCTGAGTCTGACTGTCCTTGTGTGACTTTGCTTCCCCTGCTAAATGACCAGCTCAGCATACATGTACCATTAGCCGTTTCTTTCTGTGATCATTGTTCTCTCGTTTTGTGTGGGTTCAATGGCCTCTTCAGTGTCTCACTCCATCAGTCTATGGTTTCGAAACATCCACCGGTCCTTCGATGCCAAGCCTACCAGCAGCCAGAAAAAGCAAGACTCCCCTTTCTTTCTCTCGACGCGTGTTTCTCCCTGACAGCGTAGTAATCCATCATATATAGCCACAATTTCCAGGAACACGCCCACTCCTCTAGATTCCAGGTGACTGACTCAAAAACAAGACCACTTCAATAACACAACAAATGAGAAGCCCTGTCACATCACCTGTGGAAGGCTGCCCCTCTAATTGGTTCATCCAATCATTAGCTGGGATATGGAATATTGTCATGGTCACCTTCTAAACAGTAGGTTGCTGCATATCCATCGCCGATGGATGACACACATTCCCAAGGCACACACAAAAACCTCCTCTTCTCTGTCAGTCCACAGGGGAGGGCAAAGATATGAGGGTTAAAGGATTTTGGGGGTGGATCACGGCACAGGGGACCTCCCTGCTGGGAGCTGAATGTGCACATTACCAGGGCACAGGAGATTACTTAAAATCCCCTAATTGCATCATGCCTCGTTAGCAGCATAATCAATTAAAAGCACAGAATTCCCTTACTCCATCATCCCATGACCCTGGAGAACAACAGTGGCATGAAGAGTAGGTAGAATGGACTGGAAAGGAAAAAAAACACAAAGAGGGGTAATTCCATTTGAAATCGATAATTTTTGCCATGACGATTCTTGAAAGGAAGCATTTATTCCACTCAGTTTTTTTTCTGTAGCAAAAACTTAAGTTACTCACTCATCAACACACACAAAGGACAAGAAATTGAGGGGTACATTGAAAAAGTATTCTCTTTATTTAAAAAATACTGACTCCTGCTTTTCCCGCCAAAAAATAAATCCCACCCCCCGTACTGTAATTGTGTCCCTCACACAAACTAATCTGACTACTGCTCCATGAGCCCGGAGGGGCCTGCCTTCACGAACTTCCCTACCCATATTCGCAAGATACAGCAGACAAAACATCAACAAATGTCAGGTTGGTGCACTTTGTGCTGATCATTTGTGATGTTGCAACGTCCACAACTACACATAACCTAGAGCAACTACTCGCAGCTGTAATACCCAGCTGGCCAGGGGTTCAAGGTTTTGATATGATGTGTATTTCTGTAGATTTATAAAAGTTTTGTGTCTTTATAAAGTGTAGGTCCATCACTGGTAACCAGCAGCACACTGTCAGATGCCTGCTTTGAGCAACTCATCGGACATATGGGACAAACTAACAAAATTCCAACAATGAAAGAGTGGAAATGAAATAAAATGAGGATATAAACAGTCTGCAAGGCATGGCTCACTTTTAGGAGTTTGGTCCATAATATTTTCCAGTAGTCATTTTGGTGCTCCCTCTTCCATCATCGTCACTACCACAGACGTCGTCGTCGATGTCATCATCTCCTGTGCGCTGCGTATCTGTCTTTCCTCGCCCTTTCCCGTTCCCGCTCTCTTTCTCGGTCCCTCTCCTTTCGCCGCTCCCTCTCTCTGTCCCTCTCCCTCTCCCTCTCCCGGTCTCCTCGGTCTCGATCCGCCGGCTGCTTTCTGCGATGGACGGGGGAGAGGGAGCGGGCGGGAGAGGAGACACTCCGGCTGCGCCTGGGAAACAGAGAGGGGGGGATCACTCTGCGAACGACCGGCTTTCGCGACTCTGCGGCCGAGCGCTCCGCTCGACCTCACAATGCGCTCTTAGCCTCCTCCCCACCAGCTCCCCCTGCGTCACTCACTTTGAGCTGACCCCTTCGTACCTGCGCTTGGGACTGTGAGGGGGCGATGTGGGGTGAGGCTCTCTTCTTTCGTCACTGCGACTCAGCCTGGTTTTCCTGACAGAGAGAGAGAGAGAGAGAGAGAGAGAGAGAGAGAGAGAGAGAGAGAGAGAGAGAGAGAAGGCAGAGAGATGAATTACATAATTGAGCCATAATTATCTTAAATTGTTTCATATGAAGGATGCCTAAGGGTTGTTCAAACGAATCTCCTGGTGTGAAACAGATTAAGTGCCTTCCATTGAAGGCCCTGTATTACCCATCCCCGTTGGTGAGCTTTCGGCAGGCTTGCTTCAGGGCCACCTGGGAGAGGGGCGACTCCCGATTCACCTGGACACCTGCAGGAGACCCTGAGGGAGGGGAGAAAGAGAAACAGAGATGAAGGTGTGAAAACCAAGAAAAACTAAAAAGCTTTTTTTTCCACTGAGCTGTTGTCAAAGAGCATGTGTAAGGAGGAAGAACTAAGAAGATACTGCGATATTAACCACCTGAAGAATTACACCATTAGCCTCAAAGTACCCAAAAAGAGATTGAGAGAGTGCAAGAGAAGGAATCAGGAGACAAAGGAACAGCAGCAATGATAGCTGTGACTGCGTAAAGCATTTGTTAACTCGTGAGAACAATGTAAATTGTATGAATTATTAATGGAAAAGTCCCTATACATATGCCTTGCAAGAAGAGTGATCTTGGCATGTATGGTGCATGAGACAAAATCCATTAACCCATTGGTGCTCTTTTTGGGGGGGTGTGGTGGAGGATCTCACCGGTCTTGGACGTAGGGGAGAAGTTGGTTGGTGGATCCAGGGTGGGGGTACCGTTGACAGGTATGAGCCCTGCCCCCAGCCCCATCTTCCCGCGGGCGGCGTCCAGCGTCTGCCGGCACTCGGCCACAAACTGCTGCAGGCTGGACAGGGACACCTTGGGCAGGGTGTAGAGCCGCAGGATGCGCCGGCAGATCTCCCTCAGGTCCTCCTCCGTGGCCCCGAACAGCAGGAACCAGGGGGGCTGGTCGGGCAGCGGGATCTGCGGGGAGCGACGGAGAGACGGGTTTCAGGGTGTGTGCCTGCGGTCTGCGAGTCTGCTGTGCTGCAGCGCCAGCGTGCTCCTGATATTTCCTGCACGTGCTCAAGTGGGCGCCAGGCCTGTCAGCAGTGAGTGTTTGTGAGCGTGCGAGTGGGAGTGTTTATGCCTGTCGAAGGTACTTGTGTGCGCGCGTGTGTGCGCGCGTGTGTGTCGTTGCAGGTGTGGTGCTACCTGCAGGGATCGGGCAGACAAGTAGATACAGGCACAGGCCACCGTCTCGGCACTAAACCTAAGGAAAACATCTGTTCGGAGACTGTCGTTCATGTAGTTCCTGTGAGAGAGACAGACACAGACAGGAAAAAAATTAGCTAAAGAATGTCTGGGAGCGAGAGAGAGAGAGAGAGAGAGAGAGAGAGAGAGAGAGAGAGAGAGAGAGAGCACGAGAGAGTGAGTGAGGGAAAGACAGAGAACTCACCATGCCATCTGCACCAGCTTAGTATTCTTCTCACACTCCAGCACTTGGAGGTACATCACGATGATCTGAAACAGTGAACACGGTCACAGAAGGGGGAAGCAGTGGTGTATGTTTAAAGTGATTTAAAAGTTACTGGCATGCTTCCTGCCTCACATAAATACACCGAAGTTTGGCCCAAACATTTTCCATCCGCTTAAACTCTTCATGAAACAAACAAACAGAAGGCATTTTAGACTTCATGGACATTTTTACTGCAGTCATGTGTATTTGAGCACAACTGAAATGATGGTGGGGGAAAGCCGTCTCAGGACACTTCTGATCAACGCTTCTGTTTTACTAGCGTTTTTGCTGGTGCTTTTAAACCGTTCAGATCAGTACACAATAAAAGTAATTCAGTATCAGCAAAATTTAACGTAATCTGAAACAGCTGCTCACATTAGCTCGGCTATCTGACCAGCAGATTAAGATAGCCGGCATGTCCGCCAACAAAAACACATGCAAGTCATATTGACATTTCAGAAAAGGACACCAACACTGCAAGCAAAACATTCCGTTGCAGCATGGAACGCAGGAGGTACTTTCCGTTCTAAACCAGCTGATAAAACTAACAGTCCTGGCAGAACCCTGGGTAACGTTCATATGCTTGCGATTTACAAAGAAAGAGACACCAGGGAATATGCCGCTCTAGCTGCATTCTGCATTGTAAAACCTGTGGCGTCAATGTCCTGATCACTGTTGTAAGGAATATCCCCACACCATCCACTGGGCTGCCAAACTGCCCCTACATTTGAACTGATGGATTTTTCATGCCATTGCCCTGTTAACATGCCACTGGTTTCTAGGAGCCACTTAATGCTTTCTCTGACAATCAGGGAATAATCTTCCTGTTTTCCCCACAGCTTACTCAAAATCTGATTGACTCATTGATTGACTGCAGGAACACCAGGGATGGGACGAGCACTTACAATGCTCAGCAAGTTGAGTGATTTCCTTTTTCCACTACATGTAACTGAGCGCACAGACACAAAGCCACCAGCAGGCAGCCTCCGTTCCATGCACTCAATTGCTCCTAGTAAAACCTGCAACGGATCAAACTGCAAGCTCACTCAAAGACGGTCGTTTCAATTGTTGAAACTCTGTATGCTATTTAACAGAGCCACTGGTAACTTCCCTTAACTGCTAAACAATAGCATTCTGATTTGTTACCTCAAAATTTTGTCATTTTCTCCCTGCCTGCATACACCCATTTGACACAGCAAGATATTGACAGGTGGGAATCTGGAAGTGTAAATCTCGCTGGCAAAAGCTAGCCTAACACGAGCATCTAGGATCTTGACGTGACATTAAGAAAAGTGACAGAAAGCTCAAGCTTTTAATTAAGATTTTCAAAACACCACACAATTCATGAGCTTCACTCAGCTCTGTCAGCATGTTCTGTCTTCTACACACTTGTGCGGAGTTTAGGCTGGGGTGCGCAGACGCCTCGCTGAGTAAAGCAGTAAAGGCATGTGAGGGACACAGAGGTGTATGAAGACCACGTCTTAATTTGACCATGCGGCTGTGGGGCATGCTGGGAAGGGCTCACCTTGTGCGGGTGTTTGACGTGCACGCAGAAGCCCAGCTCCTTCAGCACCCTCCTCTCCGCCTTGATCACTTGACTCTTCATGTTGATGTAGTTGGCGTCCAAGGGGAAGGGCGTAAACGTCCTGGGGGAGAGAGGAGAGACACCAAGTGACATGGGGTACAGGGCACTGGGTGATGGGAGAGTCATCACATCCGCCTATACCCTGAGTCACCTGGCAGATGCTCGATCCAAAATGACTTACAAAGCAAAGGTATACAATGCACATTCAGTAACGCCATGGGAACAACAGCACATACAGGAAACAATGGGCCACAATCCTCGCCCCTGAACTGGAGGGTGCAGGCGCATAGGGGCTCACCTGCTTTCCTGGCCGTGCTTCAGGCGGTGGAACACGTTGAGGACGTCCCGGATCCTCCGTGGCTCCTCCTCTATTTTGGAGGCCAGATGGACACAGGCCATAGCCACCGTCTGAGTCAGGAGTTGGGGGGGCATGAGTTTAACAGAAAGGCATGGAGGACAATGAGAGATCAGATTCCCTTCTCAGATTCTCCTTCACCTCTACGACTGTACCAGGTCTGCAGAATGCGATTTTAAAGCTTAAGTGGTTCAATCCTTGTTCTGCTATGTGTTACATTAGAACACTATACACATTATAACATATATAACATTGTAACATGCTTCTTGTTGAGCACCATTCAAAACAAAAAACAAGACAATCTTTTCCTTCAAAAGATTAATGTGGTGTATGTCGTGTGTCAAAACAAAAGGCCATGGAATTGCCAAACAGCAAATCTTAGCATGAGAGAAAACCGAGAAGTAATTTTAAAGAAGCGTAGGGGGTGCAAAAGCGCTGACGACAGCGAGCGAATCTTGTGTTTGCAAGTGTCAGCTGGAGTGTGAACTTGACAGTTACTTCGGCAGCGCTCTCACCTCCACGCAGTGTCTGATGAAGGACTTGCAGTAGAAAAACCTCTGGAAGAGAATCTGCCCAGTCGCCATGGCAACCTGGGAAAGAGAGACAAAGTGAGGTAACTTGTGTATTTACACAGACCGGTACGCTTTCGTGTCCTTTCCCCAGCAAGTCCTAACCCTACTTCTTCCCAGCGCATCTCTTGTACACGTTCCCTGTCTTATCCAAACTCTGTTATTTCTGAACATGTATCTCTTCGCCTCATCGCACTCAGAGGTCCCGGTTTTAAACATCCACTGACCTGCGGCAGTCTCAGCAGTATCCCCGCGGCCTGTATCAGCTCGCAGCCCTGCTGCCGCAGCTGCTCCTCTGTGTCTGGCGGAAGTCCCTGCTCCGCCGACGGACTTCGCTCCAGCCGCTCCGGAGACAGGAGACAGTTATCCAGCGTGAGAATCACTCCGGAATACCGTTTATCCCCAATCAGGATACCCTCCTCGGCTTCGCCGGGAATCCTTAATTCTCCAGGAGCCATAGTACTTTCGGCAATCGGCAGCATGCGATCAGGAAAGACCGAGGTTTCGTCACCGCTACGACTTCCTGTCTGATGCTGGCTTCCGATTGGACAGCTCAGGATTTAAACTCGCCTATTGGAGGGAATACGTCAACTATGATTGGACGTAGTTCACATAAATCATATAATGTTATCCAATCAAACTATTGTAGTCAATACGAAAAAACACGTTTCTGTGGATCAACCACGGTCAGCACCGTTTAAAAGGAAGTAGTAGGAAAATGGCCAAAACGTAAGCCTACACTCAACAGTAGCCACACAGTGACAGCGCCGGCGCCTTTTCTCTATCAGATTACTTTTATTTTGGATTACATCATTAATGACATGGATTCATGTTTGCCTTGAAGTATAAAAGTGTAATTTGAGTGACTGCACTTTTGAAAAATCGCCTCTTCTGCGTTCCTGCAGTCTGTGAATGCCCAATACCTTTGACTGGAGCAATGTACGAATAGATAACGGTATGAGCTCTGGTGGCTTTCTTTGCCCCTGTTGGGGGAAAACAGCAAATACTGTAAGCAGTGAATCTGGTGCCACACAACGAAGAGACTAACGCTCTTTTAGGAGTAACATCCATTCATGACTGTTAGAAATGGATAGTTCTAAAAAGTAGAATTATAACGCATTCGCTGATAGAAAAAATGTGTTTAAGACACGTCAATTTTATCCATAAAAGACATCTATGTTTTAAACAACGCATCATTTAATTGAAAAAGTAGCCTAACCTTAGCGAAGTTTTTCAATTCTTCACGAAACAAAACATTTTTAATGTAAATTTTTATACAGCCATGGGTCCTTGAAATTTCGCATTACTTCTCTGTCCCTTTCGTATTAACAGCGGTGGGAAAGCTCAGTGTGATTCTTGCAAGAATTGATTCTTTAAAAACAGGGTGGGCTATTTACGTAGTGTTAGGATTCTTTCCTTTTTACCACTAGACGCGGTTGATTTTTAAATCAGTAATTCTATAAACGAATTGTACACTGTGTAGTGCTATTAGAGATCGGAATGTTCTTGATTGCATCGGACGCGTAGCATCCGCCTCGACAGAAGCAATTGTCCATAGGTCACAAGATCACGACTATAGACTGTCAGAAAAAAGCAGAGACGCCACACAGTTTTTGTCAGCCTAGACCGTGCAGCAGGTGCCCTAGTTTTCTTGATGGTTTATTTTTGATTAACGTTGCTTAGATTCGCAGCTTTTCAATCATCTGGAGGGGGGCTCAATCCATTTCCCGAGCACACGCAAACAAGCCCATCGAGTCGGGTCATCCAGTTTGTAAATATAAATACGGCTGCATTTGCATTTGTGTCAATTTTCATGAGGGCACATTGTGTTCTCCACTCAGTGTGCCGGGCGAGCTTTAAACAAGCTTTCTGGTGACCGAGTCATAGTCAAGCACTCTACGGAGACACAAGTGTATGGTGTATATTTGTGTGTGTGTGTGTGTGTGTGTGTGTGTGAGGGTGGTGGGTCGGTGGGAGCGGGTCTGAGGGAAGACAAGGTTTTGGGGTTGAGAAAATACAAGAATGGATAGAAAAGATGGACTGTTTGAAGGGACAGCAAAAATAAGTGGGAGAAGAGCAGCAGGATTATGAGAAGAATGGTTGCCTTTTAGAAGCGGTATACTCTGAAAAAATGTTACACCCATATTTGATCTCATAGCTCTTTATTGCTTTCTCACAAACACCCAGACAGCATAAAAAACAATAACACGCATACAAATCAAAATAAAATATTGTTTTCTGAGAAGCAATGAAAATGAATAGTTAGTGTTCTGTATTAAATAAATCTATTAATATTCATATTCATTTGTATATTTATCTATTAGTGTTTTTAATCCAGATTTTGTGGTTTACTTTTATTTTTGGAAATGCCTATGGAAAAATACTCGGCAAAACTGCAGTATAAACGAGCGGCCACAGGAGGGTAGCAGACACCAGGTAGTTCTCACTAATTACGGTGATTAGTTTTTCAGCACACCACGATCTCTTTAAGACTGCAGCATAAAAACTTCCACACGCACCGTGTACCACTAAATGCATCGAGATGAACAGGTCCTTTCTAATTAATGAGCTCAGCGGCGTTTGTGAGACAACAGGTTTCCTCGGCACAGGAAGTCGCTCTCCGGGAGCAACCTTACAGTATTAGTCCGAGTCTCTGTCACACGCGTTGTCTCCGGTGCCGGGCAAAAACATTCATGTGCAAATAGGGAGTGCCTTAGGATTCTCCCGTTCCCCTGATAACATTAAGGGCTGAAACATAACTTGGGTGCGTCGGCGTGCAGGAGTGAGTGTATGTGCATCTTGTTCGCTTGTGATTTGAGAGCGGATTTACTGCAATTTGGATCATTCAGCCAAATGTTTGTCAGGGGTAGGTGTCAGAGCAGACTTTCTGTCTGTGACACGTGGGGGGTGGAGGGGGTGATGAGGTGACAGTAGAGGTGGGTGTGGGGGTGCGTGCTCTGCAGTGAGGAGAGGGAGGCCGATCTTCTAGTTCGATTTCAGCTTTCCCCCGGTCTCCTCTCTTCCGCCTGCTCGCTATCCTACGGCGCCTCCAGCAGTCCGACTTCAGCGCGGTCAAGCGTAGCTGTATAATCCATGGCCCCAGGGTTCGGCTGCTATCAGACAGGGATACAGGGGGAAGGGGGGGCATTATCACTATAAATGCTCAGGTTACAGCAGTGCACTGCGGATGCTTGGCACAGGTTATTCAACTCCTAACACAGTATTTATACATATGGGTGGCAGTGTACAGCAGAGCGAATGGAACTGGGCTTGTAACCAGAATGTCATAGGTTCAGTTCCCAGGTGTCCCACTGTTGCACCTCTGAAATGCCTCAGAGAAAATATCCAGTTGAACAAAGGAATATTTATTTATTTGTTTGCTCACATATTCACTGAAAATAAAAGAGCCATACACCAAATACACTTCCACTCCGTTGAGGTAAGCTATATCTACATTCATAATCTACTCAGCTAATGCAAACACTCTAAGACCATTATTTAGATAAATTACACATCCTTGTCCTCTCGGTTACACAGATATACTACAAATGCATTTTCTCTTGTTTTCAGGTAAACACTGTGTACCTTTCCTTATTTTTAAATTTTGGCAGATGCTCTTACCCAGGACATCTCACAAGGCTAATACACAAGGCTAGAATGATACATTAAATTTGTCTCACACGCAGTCCCGCCTTTTCTGCATTCTGGCTCCATAGTAGTGGAATGAGTTCCCTACACCGGTCATGACTGCAGAGGCTCTAGCCATCTTCAGGGCTAGACTAAAAACCCACCTCTTCAGGATCCTGCTAATTTGTTTTATCCCCACGTCCAACACTGCACTTCCACGCACTTTGTCTGGCAGCATTCACTTGTATGTGAAGGGAATATTAGCTTAGCTCGGTTTCTTCGATCTGGTTTGTTGCCTATGGTTACACCTTGTTATCTTCATGTGAAGTTAGTCATCACAATGGCCTTGTAAGTTGCTTTCCATTAGAGCATCTGCCAAATGATGACATGTGTGTGGCGTAAATATGTGAATATGACTGACTATGGGAATACAGCACACCTCAGAGGACTGGGAGTAAATAACTGCGTAGGTACGTGCTTCACCTGCGTCCAGGTGCAAGGGTCTTACCTGCGTAAGTGTGCGCAGTGCAGCAGAGTCCTTCCCCGCGCGCCGTCCTGTATACAGGCGACACGCAGACGCGACTGCCGGGGGGCAGGTGGGTGAGCAACGTGGAGAGGGAGCTGGGGGGAAGGTAGAAGGAGGAGGTGTGGCCTGAGGAGCCACCGCCCCCTTCCCAGCTCACCCAGTAACCCCGTAAACCCTCTGCGCCACCCCTCCAACGGACCTGGACGGAGTCGCTTCCGACTGTCGTCAGCTCCAGATCCTTCAGGGCCGGGAGCTCTGAGGGAGATAGGGAGAGAGAGAGGTTTCAGAGCTGCACGAACTTGGATCGGTTTGTCTAAACTGGACTGTTATGTCTAATAGGTGAAAACTGATGCAATGTCAGCGCTTGAGGGTGGAATTAATAAACACTGGTTTCAGAACCTCAGACTGTGATGCTCACCTTCTTGAGTGCACACCTTAACGGACATCGCCCTCTCCTGGCCAGAGGAGTGCAGTGCGCTGACGGTGACCAGGTACTGCGTGTCGGGCAGCAGCTGGGTGAGCACCGTGGAGTTCTTGTACGGATCCGCCGTGACGATCTGGACCTCCCCCCTCGGCAGAGGGCTGTACTCGACCTGGTACCTCTGCACCGAATTCGGCTGCAGGGGCCCCCAGCTGACTCTCACACTGTCAGTCCTTGACTCCGACACCGTGACTACTGTGGGACTCAGTACCTCTGGAGGGGAGGAGGACAGCGATCGGTGAAAGAAGAAACAAAGAGCAACAGAAAAGGAAGAGAGAGGTGGAGAGAGACAGACATGTATTCTAACACCAGAGAATAACCAGCTGAATAAAATAAATCATGCCCTAATGCAGCAGTGGCCACTACTGGTCCTGGAGATCCACAGCGCTTTAGAGCTGCCTTTCAGCAGGTTATCCGAGTTCCCATCCAATTTATGGCTGTGATTAAGTAATCAAAGCCTGAGGTGGAACAAAGACCAGGAACACATGGATATCCAGCAGACACCATCTGTAAACCATCGGTGATTTTTTTTTCCCCTACATATTTTCCACTCTCGCTCTCTCCCCTCTACCCTCCCTCACCGGGCAGAGTCCTGAAGGTGACGGACAGCGGCTTCAGGAAGTCCACGTTGGACTCGGGCGTGAGCGTGGCCGTGTACGTGGTGTCCTGCCGCAGGCCCCTCAGGACGGCCGAGGTGGCGTCGCCCGGGCGGGTGATCCGGCTGAAGTGACCGCCGCTGGTGCTGGTGCTGGTGCCGTGCCCTCCCCTCCTCCTCCTCCTCCTCCTCCTCCTCCTCCTCCTCCTCCTCCTGTCGCGTGTGGGCCGTACTGAATGTCGTAGTAGCCGGTGCCCCCGCTCAGGACGGGCCGCCACTGGAGGACCGCGCTGTCGGAGGTCACGTCTCGCACCTGCAGCCGCTCCGCCCTGATCAGCTCTGAGGGATGACAGCAGGGGGTGAACACGCGCCGTCGGAGAGGTCAACCGAGGAGACGGAGAGAGGGAGAGGGGGAGAGGGGGAGGGGGAAGAAAACAGTTAACAGGCTGCCGTGTGCGGGAGACTGCGGAGTGTCGACGCCTCACGATGCAAAAACCCCTCAAAATAGAAACCGCAGTCATAAGACCGCGCTGTGGCAATTAGCGAACGCGCAAGAGGTCTCGCGCTAATGGTGTTGGCTGCGAGCGCGTATCGGCTACAGCTGGGTGGGTAGTTACGAAACCGAGGAACCTCGTTTGCTCAGACTGCCTTTACCTGTAGTGTCTCATACCCTCCTCTGTCCCTTTGGGAGAGAGACCCTCAATAAATAAATTTGTCTGGCACCTTTATGGAGGGGACAGTTGGTGAGTGCAAATCATTTCTTTATTACCAGACCCCCCCCCCCCCCGCTCCATCTCTCTCAGTTCAGTGTCTCTCTCTCTCTGCTCTCTTTTGAATCTGCTGGCCTTCATCAGTGCGCAGTAATTCAGCTCCATCCAGTGTCTGTGCAGCCATGCCCACTGGAGGCAGTGAATTACAACTGCACACTTCATTGGCCAGACCAATTGATATGGGCCTGGATTTAATCAACATTTGCTCTTTTTTTTTCTGTTCACAATCACAGTTTGGCAAGTTCAGCCACCACCAAAATCAATAAAAAATAGTTTTATTTTGGAAAAAAAAGTGTTGATTGAATCCAGGCCATATAATTGCTATCAGCTACTGTTTGGCTTCGTTTTTCTTCATTCCCTTTTTCTTTTTTTCCTGCTCTTCTGTCTTGCATAAATGCTTAAAATGATTACTTGATCTTACTCAAATGTCACTTACTGATCATAGTCCACGGATCGTTTCTGTTGCCTCATGCCAAATATGCATGCTAGATCCCTTTTTCGCGTAAGCCAGGAAATTGACTTGCCTCTACATTTTCATCTCACATTTGGCATGTTTTCTCTTTGTGTGTTGAATGTATGTGTATGTGTAAGTGCTTGTCGTGTACCTCGGTCCCTGGCTACACTTATAATGTTCACATGCTGAGCCATGCACTAAGTGTATGCGTGATAAGCCATACCCATTACAGCTGTCAAACACCTTTTTTGCACATCAGTAAGCTTTCACAGGATCCCAGCCATTCATCTCACAGTTGGCATTCTTGTCACACGTGCTTTCTTGATCCAGGTTCCATTAATGTAGCTCTTGGTCCCCAGACATGCACAGCCATGTCCGCCATGGAAAACACTGCAGTTGTTGCTAACTGTGCCATAATTGAAGAACAAGCCTTTTCTTTTAATGTTGGATGTTTGCCTCCAGGTGTCTTTTGACTATAGCACAAAGTCACCAACCGTTTGACTTGAAAGTCGACAGTAGTAAAATTCTGAGTACTCCAATTAAAGGTTATGCTTGCTTGTATGCAGTAGCAATGTGGGCACACTTAAGCCTGAATTCCAGAAAATTCCAAATATATGTGCATAACAGTCTCAGACTATTTGACTTTAGAATTATATAATACCCACAATACCTCTGTTCAGAAGCTATATAGAATAGGACAATGTGACACACATCAGGTAGAACACTGGAGCCAATTTCATCATTCTATATCTATCTCCATTTCCTCACCTTTTTCTTATTTTATTCCTAACTGTTTCTCTTTCAGCGTTCCTCTTCCCTCACTTTCCGCCCCATCCAGCTAATGTACACAGTGTGGAGTGTTCTTTCTCTCTTACCCCCCTTTGCCTCTGTCCGCGCCCCTGCCCCCTGCCTCCGGCTCCACTCACCAATGATAGCGTCCCTCAGGTCCTTGGTGATGAGGCTAATGTCTTCAATGTCCACAAAGTACAGGTGAGAGTCAGTGGGTGGGGTCACCACCCGCCGGAGCACCTGGTAGTTTGCGTGCCCCGTGGAGACCACCAGGACGGCCACGCCCTCTTCCCGGAGTTCAGCCATGGGCCCCTCCACAGCGCCGGGCTGCACCCCGTCGGTCAGCCACACGAGCACCCGGGGGAGCCCCGCCCTGGCACCTCCGGGCCCGCCCGGCACCAGCACCTGCTCCTGGGCCAGCCTCAGAGCGGCCACGGTGTTGGTGTCACCCTGGAGCTGCACGGTCGCCTGCAGCGCCCCCTGCAGGCTCCGCTGAGCGCTGTGGGCGCCGAACCCGAACTCCAGGCGCGGCTCCGTTCCCACCTGCAGCAGAGCCACCCTCACCTGGCCGGGCCCCAGGGAGAAGGGCTGCAGCAGCTCGGACAGGAACCTGAGCATGCGGTGGAACTCGAAGGACGAGACGCTGCCCGACGAGTCCAGGAGGAACAGGACGTCCCCTTCGCAGCAGTTCAACACTGGAGAGAGCAGAGACACAGATGTTATATTTATGAACCAGATAATCAGCTCCCTGTGCTTCACACTAAAAGTTCTGTCTTCACCGTTGTGGAAGCTATGAGTGTTCTGATTTGCTCGTTTGTGATGAACATTCTCAAAAAGGCATGGTCTAAAACAGAGCATCCATTGCCAGCATAGCAACACAGGCAGCTCCGGAAACCTCCTGTTGCCAACCTCCTCAATGAGTAGGAGAGGGAATGCAGAAGCTGAATATCTGCTCAGAACATAGAATATCTGCGCTACAGAGATGAGAGGCAAGAGGCAGAGAGAGGAGGTGTGGAGCTACAGAGAGATACATATTGCCGAGAATAAGGAGGGAGACTGGTACATTACTTAAAATCAGACATGAGACAATAAAGAAAACGTTATGAACAGAGATGTGGAGATGCTGGACACATCCAAGTTCCTAACATGTTCCCAGCTCTGTGTCTGCGGATCCGTTGTTCTCGGTTTCGGATGTTCCCACCAGGCAGAGTTCTATGTTCCCAGCTTAGCTCTCTGTTCCGCAGAGCACCACACCGACCCGTGCTCTCCTGTGCTTATCTTCCATATTACACGTGCTTATTGCATTAATGCGTAAATAAACACATTAATCACTTGTCCCGCACTGCATTATTACACTAAATTAAATGTGGGTTTTTTTGCCAGGAATAAATCCTCATTTGGGCAGAACTGTGTTATCAGCGCAGTGCAGTGTTTGCGGATTTCCCCGCATTCAGGGATCTTAAGAAGCCCTCCTCTGCGACTGGAGAGGATCTCCTACCCTGGCTGTTAGCATCCTGAAACCATATCATTATTCACCACTCTTATCGGTAAGAGTTTTGTATTCGGTATTTGGTATTTGTATTACCAGCAAAACATTTTGTACTGCTGATATATCTCTTTGGAGTTGAACACACTTTTAAATATCTTCCAGTAGACACTCAGATTTTTGCAGAAGGATGTCAGTTAAGGACCAAAGACAAGAGATTTCAGACCTCCTTATTCACAACTTTTCAATACCACGAGGACAACGTTATCTGATGAAAGCTTGAAATACCCACACAACATCAATGGAGTTTCACATGTCAGTAACAGCTGCAATTCCTGGCAATTCCTAGATTAGTACATGAGGCTTTGTGTGCATAATACATCTCAGAGGAGAACACCATTAGAGACAGCGCTGAAGTGTGACCACCACGCAGCACCGCTCTGATGTTGCCCCTGAGTAATAACACTGCCACAGTGTTACACGGGCGTGAGAACTCGCGGCAGCCGAGGACATTTAGATGGGCAGACATTCTGTCGCGCTTTCACCATCCATCCAGCTGCTCCCTGCACGTTTTCTGCCGCTGTCCCTCTGCCCTGCCTTCACCTTCATCCTTTCCAGTGGGTCCATCTCTCTCTCTCTCTCTCTCTCTCTCTCTCTCTCTCTCTTTTCTCTGTCTGCCCCTCCCTCCCACACATGCGCGCGCGCACACACACACACACCTCTTTACTTCACTCTAGGCCTTCTTGGAACACCACCATCCCATTAAACTTTTATAGAGAATGCAGCAAATCTGACAGAGAGAGAAGTGAAGTGAGAGAGCAAAAAAAGAGAACAAGATAGGGAGGGCGAGGGAGAGAGAGTGAGAAGGAGAAAGAGAGCAAGAGAGAGAGGGTAAATGAGGGAGAAAGGAGTAATCAGGGTGAAAGGCTCCAGCCAAACTGAGAAAACAATAGTAATAACAAACAGCAGAGATTAAGGGAGAGAAGCACGGGGGGGACAGTACAGAAGTGCACACAGCAAAGCAGAATTAAAAGAAATTTTTATTACAAATCTCCCTTTGGAGAGGACATTTTAAATTACAGCTGGAAATGAAGATTAACAGATAAAGAGCAGAGGGTAAAAGGAAGGCAAGCGTGGGCTACTGGCTGGAGCAGCTGGTGCAGCTGGTCTGGGAGAGACAGAGAAAGAGAAAGAGAGGGAAAGGGGGGAGAGAGCAGGGGGAGGTGTGTTCTGGCAATTGTCAGGAAGATGGAGAGGAATGTACAGTAGCTCTGTTCCCTCTCTGCATTCCAGAGAGAGAAGGAGTGTACGTGTGGGCGTGTGTGTATGTGCGTGCATGGGAGTGTGTGCTCGAATGTTTGTGTGTTTGGTGCATGCGGGGGGGGGAAGATGGGACTTGGGTGGATGTGGTGTGTGTATGTGTGTGTGTGTGTGGCAATATCTGCTATGACTGCACATGCGCCTGTGTGTGATCAAGTTCACAAAAGGCTGAATCTTATCTTTCCACATGTTGTGGCATTTCAATAAACCCTTATTCTGTATGTGTGTGTGTGTGTGCTTTTTTGTCTGTGGGTACTCCTATCAGTCCTGGGTAGGTCCCAAGGTAATGCACTCATAACGCAACTTTGAAGATAACATGTTTTAGGATGTATGTCTGCTTTGGATGAGCAAAAAACCCTCTTTACTCAATTCCAGGTCATCCTTAAATTCCAGCTCCTGGCAAAAACTGAACATAACATCCATGCACAAAAATATCCTCCTTAATAAGATATTGCCCAAACATGCCTGTCTGTTTACACATCTATTATAACTGCCTAACAGAAAAAAACAGATGGAGCAGACATGTGCAAACAACATTAAAATAAAACCAGCAGATTTGTTAATTTACATACTTCATAACTGCCCATAGCAATTAGGTTGGGCAACAGCCAGTAATTCCTCAAAGCAAACAAAAAACACCCAACAAATGTATTCAAGCCTAAGCCCCTCCCACAAATAGGGACAACAAAAATAACGCAGCTTTCAGGCCTACATGGTGTTAAGTGCAGAGGTCTCTTTGCACTTTTAATTGGTAGTAATTTCCTTCTGTAATAGTTGAAGTCTTTTTCAATATGACATACCCAGTCACCTAAGTATTAACATAGCTATGAAAGCCTGTTTACTGGAAAGATTTGTTTATATCTCAAAATAACACACAAAAACACACATATATGTGCATATTAGTACACAAGCACACACACACACACGCACACACACACACACACACACACACACACACAGACAGTGTCCCCTCTTTCTGCATTCCCATGCCCTCTGAGCCTGCCCGTTGGGACTCTTAAACAGGGCCTTCTCTGGCTTTCCCTCTTTCCTACTGCTCCTTTGTGGCCGTCTGTCCCCGCTCGCTGTCTTTCCCTCTGACTCACGGCGCTGGTTCACTGTGCTGTTGGTCTTTCTGAAGCTGCATTAGTCATGCGGCCGTGTGGATAATGCACATCTCCCTGAGGTACAGCGCTGCTGCTGCCGTGTGGCGCGGGGCCAAGGAGAAGCGCTCAAAGCCTCCCCCGGGACAGGCATTCTGACCGTCTGAGGGGGCCGGAGGCTGGGTGGAGCTCGACGGCCGAGGGGCCGGGAGGGCGGAGCCGGCAGCAGCGCTGCTTATGGCTCCCGCTCGGGACTTGGGCCTGCATTCAATGTTTGTCCTCAGCTTCGGCCCACGGTTAAGCGTTCCTTTTTTTAAAGCGAGTGTAGTTTGTGTGCTAGCTCTGGCGATCACTGAGCTTGCGGGACTGTGTTTGTGGAGGCAAAAAGTAACACCTTGTGTTTCATAGTGAGTCAAAGTGATCAGCAGATGTTGATTGAATACGCGTCTTAAACCGAAAGGTCAGGGCTGTAAAGTGGAGTAATCTGGGTTTGGTGGGCCCATGGTGGATGGGGGGATGGGGAGTGGAGCGGGGGAGTCAAAAGAAACACTGGACATTTCCTGGGAACTGAAAGTGCACCCTGATCAGAATCAACAAACAACTCGGCCTCTTGTTTGAAGCTGCTGTTTGTGGATGTGTGGGCAGAGACTGAGCCACACACACTGGTTCAACCATACACGCATGCACGCACACACACACAAGTGAACATCAGCAGACACAAACACATAAACTGGTGCACAATCAAATACACACGCGCGCCATTTCTAATCCTCTCCACACGTGCAGGTGGTTATTCCAGCTGCAGCTCTCAGAGAATCTGGCCCTCAGCTCGCCTGCAGGTGTGTCCAATCTGACCAGATGCGGTTCGGCAGCCCACGGAAAAAGCAGCGTGTTGAAAACAGCGCGATATGCGATGCAAAGCAACGCGAGCCTGCTGTCCAAGAGCTATTACCACAAGCTAACAATGCGGCAGAAAGCGCTACCGTTTGACACATATCCCCCCCAGAAGCACGGCGGCTGCTCGCTCCCCGAGCTCTGCACCACTGACGGCTGCCGGACTCCTGTCGCCGCGTCCTTCTTCACCAAAATCAGCCCCAGGCGCAAGCTTCTGTACCGTGCCACGCGCTGTGCAAAACCCGTGTGGATCTGCACAAATCTGATTCAGCCACCCTGAGTATGCAACCCCTCCTAAAGAACCGCAGATGACAGCATAATTTCGGGCCTCCGTCTCCGTGGCAAGCGATAAACCACCCGCAAACACATGATACAACTTTCAGCCCCGATGCAGTTATTCACTGAACGGTAGGCAGTGGTTAGGCAAAATTTAGGCAAATGTGTGTAACGAGATGTTTAGGGAAAGATGTGTAATGAATCATTTTCAGGCTCAAATCTCATAACACACAGTTGTTGTAAGTAAGGCATTTAACCCGAATTACTATAACAAACGCCTATACATAGCTTACAAGTGGATGAGCCTACAGTGTAAGATGTGACAGATGCTGGATAAGGGTGTCCTGCGCAAAGAAAACGAATGAAGAAATTTTTTTCAAGACAAAAATGACGTTGCTGTTCTGTGCCAGGTCATCGCTTGGTACCCTTTGTTAACGGTAACTTTCTCTACTGCCCATCTCATCTCATCAAATCTGTGGATTCATTCCCAGGCGCCGAAACCTCTCATTGCCACTTTCTCTTTTCTATAATAACACACAGCATCTTACTGTCGACGTCCTGCGCGGAACACTTTGTCTGACATGCTGTTGTGCACCCGTATTGTACTACACAAAGGGGAAAAAGCCATTGATGTAAATTGATGGGGAGAGATTTTGCGCTTAACAAATGTTGGTTGACAGCTTGTTCTTTTCACCTGTTGTTCAGGCGGAGGTTTAATGTTTAATTCGATTCATTTAAAATGCAACCCTGCTGATTCTCTGCGCCGTTGTCTTGAAACTCCTGGCCCAAATCTCTTGACGCGCGCGCGTAATTTATAATATTAAACCAAGTCTTCGGAAACTCAGTTCATTGCAGGCGCAGACTGCTGCGTTAACTCACAGATAGCACCCGGAGATTGTTAACTATTGCAATTCCTCTATCAGTGTTGCACACAAGGCATTTTATAATGCTGATGCGCTGTTAATTTTTAATTGTCATTCCGTAACTGACCCTTTGTATGATGTTGGTGAGATAAAAGCTTTCACGCATTAGACGCTGCACGGGCTATTCATTGGGTGTGTGCAGTAGAAAACTGAGGACTATTTTTCACTTTATAGTTCCGCTAAGTATTTGAGTGGGTGAGGTCTGTTACAGACATTGTCGCTCAGCACAGTAAGTGCCACTGAGTCACTCTTGGCCATGACAAGTCCCATTTAGTCACCTTCTCTTCCCTGAATACCCCACGCATCCTCGTCTCGCTCGCTTCTGCCAGGAAACCGCCAGATTGCCCAGCATATGGGGCTAGTTGTAGACAAAGGTCGATCAGGTTAGGGATTTGGGTTTCCTAACTAGCCTGCGTGCTCGTTTTTGAGAACTTTGTAGAGAAAAAATAAAATGGGAAAAACATAGTCTGGTAACATCTGTAGCCTAGATATATGTCTCTTGGTTTATCTTCCATGTGTTACAACAAAGGCGCCACGCCCAAAATACTATCATTAACCTAATAATAATAATGTCATGTTGTAATTATCGTTATGATGGACATTTATTTATTGTGCAACTTCCAAGCGTAGCCTATATTATCAACAAACAACACGTATGCTCAAACTACTGAAAGTATAGGCTATTATTGTTTGTTTAGGAAAGTGTGGGTATTTGTACAATTTATCCAGATCAAGATGACAAAATATAGTAGCGCAGAATAAAACCATAACCAGGAAATACGACAAAAATCGCTCAATGCTTTTACCCCTGAACTATGATCTTCCCCCTCCCCACGGGTCTCACCTGTTTCAGGTATGGTGTTTTGAGTATCGGTCGGCCTCGGCAACACACCGACCAGCATAAACGTGAGTGCAATCCAGCGCTCCATTAGAAGTTAGTGGTTATATGCTTGACTAATCACGGGACTGGGAAGAAGACTTTGGGAGAGCAGTACGCACACGATGAGATTAGTCCTAGTGGGTGTCCATTGCATTGTCCGCGTCTTCACTCCAGCGAAGTTCGCTCCCCCGACATTCCCTGCAGACCCGCGACTTCGCGCAGTCTGAACTTCCAGGAAGATCTGGCGTCTTCCTTTCCCTTTTAAACCATCTGACAAACTAGCCGTCCCACCCTTCGGTCCGTTGACACTTGATGTGTCCCTTTTGTTCTATTTCCTTTTAAATTACTTTTCTTTTCACTTTCTTTTTCCCTCTCTGGATATCGACCCTCTCCTCCCCCTTTTTATCTGACGGAGTTAACAAACACCTGTAGCCTCTGCAGACAACTCGCAAAGTCCTCTCCCCTCTGCGTCTCACGCACAGCGTCCGCCTCGGAGAGCCTCTCTCGAAGGCTCTCAGTTTTCTTCGGATTTGTGTTGATTCGACGTGAGCAAAACTAACAAGGGAGCCTCTGTACTTTCTCGTCTCTTTTGCTACCGATCGTCCCCCAGCCCCCAAAAAAAAAAAACCCCACACACACACACACTCACTCTCACTCTAAGTGTCTCAGTAGTTGAAGCGTCACTATTTTTGGACATGTGCCCAATGTCTTCCCTATTATTTCTATTTTTTCCCTTCAAATATGTTCATTTCAAGCACATCCTTGGGTGCGGTGACTGTATTAGTATTAAACTTTTAATTTCACAAATTCTCTCCTCCATTTGCCTTTGCACCCCCTGTGTGGTTAAATTAAAACTCTATTTACGGCTGAGGCGTGAGCGGATAGCGCTCTGTCTGAGCACGTCTCCCAGTAGACAGTCAACGTGAGACGGAGACAGAGTGGCAGTACCCCCATTCACTTGAGTAATCCCCTAATTATGCTGCCTCAAATTTCTGACTCCGATGCTTCAGGGGGCATCCAACAGAGGCAGCGCTCACGTCCCAGAAATATTATGAGCACACGTGGACCCATCAAAAATCCAGGGAAAATCTAAACGGTCGGCTGACCGCTATGCGTAGGCTACTGTACCCTTGAGTGAGGGCATTGTTTGTTGTGGTATTTGGTTTACTACGTGAGAGGTCATAAACTCTTGTTTCTCCTCATGTGCTCCTGATTATTAACGTCACGTCCTTGGAGAGCGGTGAAAAAGCAGTATTTAACGCGAGGAAAGGAGGCGTCTGCCCCGCTGGCTTCATTCATTTATTATTCATTCTCATTAGAAGCAGCGCCTCAGCCTCTGCAGTACTGCCTGAGAGCTAATGGAACGACATGTCAGTCTTATTGGATTAGCGCAACAGTGACCAGCAGGTGCGTGTCCGATTGAGAGGCTGTCTGACTGACAGGTTGACACATATATCACTGTCAGCTCGTTATACTGACTGTGCGGGACAAGCGGAAATGGGAGGTATGGAGAAGGGTGTCGTGGAGGGAAAAATAAGCACTTTACAATTTGACGACAACTCTTCTTCGTAAGCTTTGCTAACCCAGCTGTTAATTTACCAGATGTCTTCAACAAACGTGTCGTGTGTGTGTGTGTGTGTGTGTGTGTGTGTGTGTGTGTGTGTGTGTGTGTGTGTGTGTGTGTGTGTGTGTGTGTGTGTGGGTGGGTGGGGTGGGGAGAGTGGTGGCTGGTGACCTGGGGGACGCCGCTGGAAGTATAATTTTTTCCGTTGCTCCAGCACGGTGTCGATGGTCTCCCTCCCAGTGAACAAATATAGAACAATCTGCAGTATTCACTGATGACGAGAAGGGTATTCAGTTTCTGCTCATTAGAGTGCATGAAAATGCACTCTATTGTTATCCGAATTTTTCTTATTAGAGTGCATGAAAATGCACTCTATTGTTATCCGATTTTTTCTTATTCTTCTTTTTCTTCTTCTAACCAATTTTGTGCGTTTAATACAGCTTCAACCGTTTAACGTAGAAACTTCATTAAAACTGTGTTGCGTAGGTCTTCCAAAGGACACTTATGCTATGTATTTTTTATTTTTGTAACATTTATACTTTTTAAACTATTAATTAAAAACTATCAAAATTTTCCCCATAGACTTAACATTGGCCTTTATGACATCACAATAGAGCCATTAAGCAATTAGAATCTTGTGGCAGCTGTTCTGACCACCTACATCTGTTTGATGTAGGCCTATATACTTTTATCTATGTAAAATTAGACTGTTTGCATTTTCATGCACTCCTAATTCCCTGGAAGTACATTCTCTAGTTTTTACTGACATTTTATTTGCCATTTCGAATTGTGATTAACAGCGTCATTTTCAGTCATTATTCACACATAATCCAAAATTGGCTCAGTGCGTTCATTTAGTACGGTGCTCGGACCAAAGTGGGTCATGGACCTTGAATTTATATTGAACCCTTGTCTACGAGAAAGTAAACGTTTTGGTTCAGCGAGTTCAACGGTTGGGCAAGTGACGTCGATAGTATTCCATGATTGTACACTTATTGATCACAGAGCTGAAATTGTATAAGATTTATAACTGTATGATACCATGAGCTCCACACTCCCATATCTTCTGCCATATAATACGAACACAGAGACCTCAGAAGTAGCAAATAATCTGATAATGCAGATAACCATCCTAAAATCAGGGCATTTTAGCTGGAATAAATCAAAATCCACAATATTCACAAATTCACAGTATGCCCATATGAGATTTTGGTATAATTGTATGTCTTTTTAGGCACTGTGTTCTGATTTTACCTAAATATGAGACCCATATTGGAATACAGAGGCTAAACTTCAGATTTGTTAATACGAATGCCTGAGTAATATTTGCTGGCAATTTGAAGTGAAACTGAGATCGAAGTGCATAAACCTACTCCAAATGTTGTTTGTCTTGAGTTGGACTGACCCAAGGTGCATACTGACTCATTAAAATGTAAGACATTTTCGTAATGGATGTCTGGATACTTTTAGAGGTTGATATTAAACATGATACTGGCATTTTGAGCAGTTGTTATAATACCTGGCGATGATGACCTCTGAGAATTACACTGGCGCTGTATGGCACCATTTGCATATATTAGTCTGACTGAATGAATGCATCTGGGCAATTCCTTGACTGCGGTGCATTTATTTATCTGCACATTAGCCCCGCTTGATGACTCTTGACTGAAACATTGGCAGCAGTTGATGATACAAATTACTTGAAGCTTTCTCAGAGGATAAAAAAGTCTGTGAACGTTTTCCTCCATCATCTTTATTGTGACCAGTAACAAACACTGATTGTGAAAGATCAATCATTATTACATTGGACCATTTGCATAATATAGTATATAGTAATACTGTGTGTATATGTAATAAACAGAAACAAAGGAAACAATTCATTCAAGAGCTTAAAGCTCAGTCCCCCTTATATAAGGAGTGTTCTGCTATTTCTGTGGCCTTTGAAAAGAGCAGCTGTGAAAGGGCAAGGAACACATCTGAAATTTCCTTCTCTTTTACTGTGAGTGGCAGCCTCTGCCCATTCTGCCATACCTGTCAGGACTTGTGTGCCCTCCCTATTTAAACATAAATGACATCATGCTAGTTGATCGGAAATTCCCGCTAAAGTTGTGTGCGTGTGTGTGTGTGTCCCAAGCTCCTAGTTTACAATGAGTCTGTTTTCAAGGACTAATTCAGTATGCATGTGTTTGTGTGTGTTCAGTTTGGGTAAGCGTATAGTATGTATGTACGTGTGTGGTACCAATATAGTTGTGGTAATAGACCTGTTAATCAAGAGTGAGTGCAACAGTGTCAGGCCAGTATACACACGTACATACCTGCGTGTGAGGTCATTGCGTGTCTTTGAGTTGTTCTCATGGAAACCTGTCAGAAATAACGCTTTGTTCTCCCGCTAACTATGTTTCAAAGAATTTGTTGGAGAAACTCTGCGGTATGGATCCGATAGAGAATTTCAGGATGCAGTTCACATAAATAACATGCGTGTGCATGCATATGTGTGAATGCACATTATGTGCTATATATGTGCATGTGTTTATGTATGTACACTTTATATGTACTTGTACCATATTTAAACAGAAATATTATATTAAAAATGAATTTCTTGGTATAGGACTTCAGAAGTCTCTTTTCCAACACTCTTTTTCTTCTTCGTTTTATTCCTTTACAACGCCAGAGGGGAAAGCAGTGAGGGAGCGAGAGAGAGGGGGATAGGGGGAGGGTGAGAGAGAGAGAGAGGGAGAGAAAGAGCTGTTGTTAAAGTCATTGAAACACTTATGTCATCTTAGAGCTTTGGCAGCTCTGTCGCCTTTTCTGCCAATACAGTGCATTTTTGTATTGTAATTGGGAAAACTCAGAAGGGGAAAAAACAGAGAACGCGGAGACGAGGGAGTTCTTTCAGTCACGACAATCCCCTCATTGATTCGGCGGCAACCGCAAATTCACCGAAATCCAAATGGCAGGGAGCAGAATGTGCCGCGCTTCGATCGGCCCGCCGCGCATCGCGGGCTAGCGTTATTGTACCGCGGGAACAAGGGCACCGTTCTCCGCACTTGTTCAAACGGCTCCATTACGTTAACACGCCTAGTCAAGCCCAGCCCCTTAATTGGAAGAAATGATGTCTCAGTGTCAGCTCGGTGGATATCAGCATTACTCACTGTCCGAGCGCATTATGCATTTACCACCAAGATTTGAGTGCCTGGAGAAGTTTGCCAGGCACTGGCGTCGCTCTCACAGTCGAGCGTAGACTCGGCTAATCCACACCAGTTCATTAAGCCGGGCAAAATGACTCTGGGAACGAGGAGTGCGCAGTGAGTGAGGAT
Source organism: Megalops atlanticus (assembly GCA_019176425.1). Lineage (NCBI taxonomy): Eukaryota > Metazoa > Chordata > Actinopteri > Elopiformes > Megalopidae > Megalops > Megalops atlanticus. The sequence continues at coordinate 10,224,815 of CM032879.1, forward strand.
GGAGACGGGGGTGGAAGATATGATCTTACAAATAATATTACTTTTTACGTGCACATCAACGCCCCCCTTCCGCCCCCGGCAATGCTCTGTGAGATTCATTTGTATGCATTTACAATTGCTGAATGGCTTTGCCTCGTCATTTGTGTTCGCCCTATATTTGCATTTTGAAATGAACTGGTGGCGGACAGAGGGAGGGGGTTTGAGAAAAGTGTAGATGAGCTGGCCAAAGGGTGGGGCAGTGAAAGGACTGAGAGAAAGAGAGAGAGAGAGAGAGAGAGAGAGAGAGAGAGAGAGAGAGAGAGAGAGAAATGCCAGAGCAGTATGGGAGCTGTTCCTCTGAGGCTGTTCCCCAGGCTGGCCCTCCACTCTTGGTCTGAGAGGATGGAAACTTTAAAGGGCAGGGAAGGAAAGAGCAGGAGAACACCAGAATAAAAGCTGATAAAGGACATTGTGCTGGTGCACAATATGTGTGTGTGTGTATGTGTGTGTGTGTGTATGTGAGTGTGTGTGTGTGTGTGTTTTGTGCATCGTTATTATCCTCTGTGAAGCCGATTTGTCTTTAAGACAGAATGACTCACTGGCTTTGCAACAGACATCATTACACACCATTGTTCTTCATTGTGTCGTCCATTGTGCGTCAGCTGTTTGTATCTTTTTTATGGTGCTCCGGTTACTTGCCATTTAATGGAGTTTTTGGCCGCATATTGGTGCTGGCGTTCCAATTCAAACGTATTATCATTTGATAATGTAGCGGAACATTTCAGACAGATTTCTCCCCTCTCTTGTCTCATGTTAATGTGTTAATGCCCTTAGTACTATGAAGGTGATTTTTTAAGTCAAGGAAGTTGTGTTTGCTTGATTTTGGGGTTTTCAGTTTGCTTATTTGGGGCGGTATGTGTTGACTTGGTAGAAAGGTTGTGTTCTTGCTGAGTTCATGGGCTGTGAGTTTGCCATTTTGTGAGCTTGTGTGTTTGCTTCATTCATGGGCTCTGAGTTTGCTGTGTTCTGGGGTTGTGTGTGGGGTTGTCTGTCTGCTTTGTTTATGGGCTGTAAGTTTGCCAGTTGTGTACTTGATGTGATGTGGTGCACTTTATTGTGCCGTGTGGTTATTTATGGTTGCTAGGTTGCCAGTTGTGTTGTGTTCTGAGGTGTGTTATTGTTGAGTTGGGTTATGTTGTAATGTTTTTAGTTAAGATGTGTTAGTGTAGTTAGTTTAGCTAGTTTGGTTGTGTTGTTGTGTTTTGAATTGTGTGCATTGTGTTTTGATTTGGCTGTGTCATGATGCTTTGGGTTGCTTTCAGTGTGGTGTTTTAAGCTGCCTGCATTGAAGGGTTTAGAGTTTGCAAAAAGGTTGTTGTATGAGGTTGTCAGTTTTCCATACTGTGAATGTGAGTGTTTGTTGTGTTGTGGTGTTGCAGGTTTGCTGCAGGCTACCATTGTTTGAGTTTTCAGTGAAAGCTGAGCCACCAGGCAGAGGGTGAAAGAGGGTAGAAGGGGCAGAGGGGATGGGGTTCACAGTCTTTCCCTTCCAGGAACAAAATAACTCCCAGCAACTGAAATGAAACTAGTCACCACCATCGGCTAGTAACCACTCACACTGCATCAGCGGGAGCAGCTGACTCCAGAGAAGAAGGGACGCTCTAGTTAAGTATCCACAGCAATGCATTGTTACTAATTAAGCCCAGCAAATGTGGCTAATGTTTCAGCAGAGCAAAAGATTTTTTATTTTAAAAGAAGACACTTACCCAGTAACAGTGTTGAAACAGTAACATGCTTGAAATAATTTTTCAAGCATGAGGCAGTGAGAGAAGTGAAAGAAACTGGCTAACTAAAAAAGAGAAGAAAATATAGAGGAATAGAGAGCAAAGGACAGTAACAAGGATATCTGTGAGGCCCAGATGCTGTAGCCAAAATTTGTACGATAGTTTACAGATCCCAGAGAAAACATGAAAGTCCAGAGACAAGAGATTTTGGCACATGGATTTAAACAGGACCTGAGAGATAAAGAGGGAAAGTCGCTGGGATAAAAATACACTGCAGTGTGTCCAATCAGGTAGGAGGGGTGGAAGTAATTCATTACTCCCTGTGCCCTACTGACTTCCTGTCCCCCACACTGCCTGGTCACCTACGTCACACTCACTTCCTGTTTGTCAGATTGTCAGCCGGTACAGTCTCATTTTCAGATTTACCGGCACAAACCAGGTTTGGTTGCCAAACTAGTATGAGAACAGAAAGGACCAAAAAACTATTTACAATATTTTTAAACTAAATGAAATGAAATATCAATCCTTTAGAGCTTTATTAATAGTAGAATTTATTACTTTGCCGTGTTGCCGTTCTGAACCAAATGTTGAACAAAGCGTTTGTGCAGTTTGTGCCAATTGTATTCGCATATGAATCTGTCTGTGCAGGCCTCTGGGGCGATGGAACGCCTAAAAGGGCTTGGCAGCCAATCAAAGGGAGGGAGTGTCGGCTGAGACAGAGAGAGCCCTGTCTCCCTGTCACATCTGCACGCTCCACATACAAACGCGGACACACACGTGCACACATTCATATAGATTTTGGACTATGCCAACATAAAGATGTTGGATAGGGCAGCCACGTCTAACCCCGGAACCCAGAGGGCGAGACTCAAAGGGGTGTGCATTTTTAACAGCGACTAGAGTTGGATGACTTTTATCCGCTATCAGTTGGTCAGAATTCCTGTTTGCCTAAAAAAATAGATCCTTGTCTCCTTCCTCTCTCCCTCCACCCTTACTCCCCCTTTTTGGGACTCTTTCCCTGTCTCCCTCTCTCCCTTTCCCTGTCAGTTTCCTCCATGTCTCACCCCTCTGTCACCCCCACCCCCACCCTTTTCGACTGTTCTCTCAGCCAGAATTGATCAGAGTTTCACCCCACTCTGCTGTGCTCCTTTCTTGACACCAGGGCCTCATTCCCACCTCAGAACCAATCCGCCACTTGTACCTTCCTGCGGTAGTAGACAGAGGAGCGGCATTGCGGTAAGGCACAGGGCTCGTAAACCAAAGCTAGGCAAGGTGTGTTCCTTGAATTGCATCCAATATCCAGCTGTAAAAGTGGATGACATGTAAAAACTGAATGCTATGTAATGTGCCCCGGATACACATCAAATGAAGTGTGCTTCCCCACCCTGCGGAAAACACAAAGGCTGCTCAGCCGCACTTGTGGCCTGTGTGTGAGTGCCTCGCGCGGGGGGCGTGGCCTCCGGAGTCTGGCTCTGACTAATGCACAGGGTCCCACAGGCAGGCAGGCTGCGGGGGATCCGGCTGCCTGCCGGCTCACTGTGTACCTGAGCTGCCCGTACCTGCAGCTCCCCGCTGCCAAGTGGCCTGCAGGCAGGGGCGTGAGTCACACCAATAATAACAGCGCAGAGGCGCGCCGGCAGCCGGGAGCGTGGAGGGTGTGTGTGTGTGTGTGTGTGCGTGTGTGTGTGTGTGTGTGTGTGCGCGCATTTGCACTTGCACATGTTTTTGGGAGCATTGCTTTTATGTGTGTGTGTTGGGGGGTACACTGGGGCGAGTACAGTGTAAATTATGTCCCGTGTAAGTTACTGTGTAGGGTATGTGATCTGCATGTTTGGCTTTCAGCTGACCGTGCCCACGTGGTGGGTGGTGGAAAAATTTTTGAATTCAGCTGCCTCTCCTTTGCCTTTGATGGATTGTTGTTCTATCACCACGGTGACCTGCCCTGACACACAGTTTCATTTGGGCGAGTTCAGTTAGCACCCACTGAGGCTTTGCAGGAGTCAGAACGGTCACACCACCGATGCTTTGATCCTGTGTCCCTGTGTGTGTGTGCCTGTGTGTATATCTGTGCATATGTGTCTGTGTGTTTATGTGTGTGTGTGCACATGTAAGTGTTTCTCTGTGCGTATACACACATATATGTGTGTATGTGTATGCATGTGTGTGCTCACAGAGCTGTGTGTAACACTAGGAAGCAGCACACCTGGTTCCCTGTCCAGATGTGTCCAAGTGTGTATGGCGGAGCTCTGTCTTGTTGACAGCATGATGACAGTGTTCTAGCCCCAGCCATGAACTAACTTTCCTGTCATTAATTTCTTCCTCTCCTCTTTCCTCTACCTTTACACTTCCCACTCACTTTTGATCCTTCACCATTCCCTCTCTACTTGGCTCTCCTTTAATCTCTCTCTCCCTCTACATCTCTCTCCCTCTGTTTCTCCCCCCCTTCTCCTTTTCTCTCCCTCTCGATCTCTCTCTCCATCTCTGTCCCTCTCCTCTCTGCCTCTCCCTCTCTCCCCCTCTCTCTCCCTCTCCTCTCCTCTCTCTCTCTCTCTCTCTCTCTCTCTCTCTCTCTCTCTCTCTGCCCCAGGCTCTGCAGAGCTGACACACTTTCTCTCTCCGGTTCTTGTCAAGGTGTCAGTGATGAAAGGGTGAGAGGGAGAGAGGATGAGAAAGGCCGTGTCTGTCAGCGGCGTGCCCCTAGGGCCGTGTTTGTGCAGGTCTACCTGAGTGACTCACCCGTCTGTCTGTCCAGCACCCCCAGCAGCTATACAGCATTTCAATCCCCGGCTAAACATGAGCCATCACCCTGCCCACTGTGCTGAGGTGCAGAAATGGAGGACTGTCTCACCCCGAGGGGATGTCACTGGACTGCACTCATTTGTCTATATACGTGGGGAGACAGTGAGAACGAGAGTGTGCGTGTGTGTGTTTGTGTGAGCATGAGAGTGTGTGTAGTGTGCCTGTGCATGTGTTGTGTGTATATATAGTCAATGTGATATTGCATGTCCATATTGATGGGCAGCTTTACAAGAATCCAAACTATGTGGTATGCATTAACGTACAATACAACACATGCAGCATGAAGAATGTGCAGGTTTTATTTTTGACATTTCCTTAGCAGATGCCTTTCTCCAGGGTGTCTTAAAGGATGCACATTTGACATGTTTTCCATTCGAACAGCAGAGTATTTTATTGATGCAGTTCAGGCTGAGTACTTTGCTTAAGGGCACAATACCAGTGTCCAGCCGTGGACATCCAAAAACAATACTCCACATAGCTGCCTGTCTGCTTCCTCCCTTACTCTTGCAGCTCTATTCCTCTGCTCTTGTCACTGGATCCCTGTTGTTTCTGGCGCTCACTTCAAAAATCCCTCTTCTGGCTTACCACTGTGTCTACTTTTATGCTCCTTTTAGGTTTGACAGTGGTCAGTTCTGAATTTCTGATTATGCTGTTTTTCGTCTCCTTGAGATCACTTTCACCTATCTCTTCCACCTTTCTGGTTTCCAGTACCTAAATCTAAATCTGCCTTCCCCAGCTTTCCAGTGGTGGAATGAAATGCCAGTCAATGTGAAAATTGCCCCGTCCACCTTCCAAGCATTCTCATTTCCTGAAAAGGAGCTTTTGTACAATATTTCTCCCTTTCCAACCATTGAAATATCTGTGCTTTTCATAGCTCATTTAATGTCTTTAAATTGGTTCACCCTTGTATCACTGAAATTACCACTGTTCGTTTTTTTGTTAGTCTTTTCTTTTTTTACAGACAGCTTTTGAAAAGTCCCATTTCAAATGGCTTGCTTCCTATTTAAGACTCAGTTTTAACTGGCCCTATTGTAATTTCATCCTGATGTACCAATTTATTCATATGAGATTTATTTTACAGTGCTTTTCAATTTTTTGAGTAAGCCAACATACTGGTGAAGTCATGTAACCAGTTCTGAGCATTTTAACACCGTACAATCTTCACAGCCTGCTCTGTGTGTGCAAATGTGTCATGCAATTTTGTGCAAAGTTAGGGCCATCAACCTGTAAACCCTCACTGTCATCGCTGTCATTGTTCGGTTGAGCGTCGCGTCCCCATTTTTCAGTGTGGCAAACTTGTCCTTAATCGGTGAAAGAAAAAAAAAAAACATTACATACAATACAGCGTTCCCTAAAATTCCTGAAAATCCCTAAAAATTCCAATAATACAGTTATGATAATAACAGCAATGACAATAACTATATGATAAAATATGTTAAGTTTATATTTAAACATATTTATATATTTATCTGCCTTCACTCTTTTCACTTACCTTTCTCCTCTGTCTCTCTCTCCCCCCTACCTTTCACTCCCCCTCGAAGGTGTCATCACAGATGTTAAGTTTTTAAGGAGACGGAATGGCGGATATCCAGGCGGCTGAAACAACACAGAGGGAGAGGGGCAGGAGGGGAGGGCCGAGAGCTGAAGGTGGTTCTTAACCATGATAAGCAGGGTTATTTAAAAGGTGAAGAAGAGAGAGGAATGTGTGTTTGGGCATCCCGTCTCTCAGGGATCCGGTTCACATACTCTGATTTAAGACAGGCACTGGGTTAATCCCACCCCTCTCCGTTCGCTCGGAGTGATAGGGGCGCTGCACACGCCCCTAACCACACCGTGGCGGAATGTTCCGTAGCTTACAAGTTCTTGCCTGTATGTGTGTGTGTGTGTGTGTATATACACATGTGTATGTATGTGCATGTGTGAGAGAGTGAGAGACAGTGTGTGTGTCTGTGAGAGATGGATAGATAGATATAATGATTAAACATGGGTTGGTAGGTGCATGGACAGAAAAATATCATGAATTTTCATTTCACATATAAAAAAATTTATTCACTGGAACTTGTGTATAAATGTTGTCGCTCTCTAATAGCATTTTGAGGTAGTAAATCCACTAAAAGCTTCCTTTGCAATGAGGCGATAATGCATCCAAGATTTATAAAAGCATTGCACTGCAACGACTGAAGCCGAATCAGTCTGCAGCACTGTTCATCCAATGGTGACTTATACTAGTCTACGGCAAGGTAATTCAAGCTGTGTACTCAACTGAGTTTAAAGATCATATCTCTGCAATTAATACTTTAAATTGAGATATCTATTAGATAAAACAGATTACACTGTTTCACAACCATTCACAGTAACGTAATTGCAAGAAGATTGCATTAACTTTATTTAATTTTGACCAAAATGTCATTTGTTTAGCTCTTCATGTAGTTAAATTGATCGATAAATACAGAGCCTTCAGTTGTTGCACACTGAAAAATTTGCAAGAACATCTGGCTATAACCATAGATATCGTTACTAAGTATGATATTACTATTCAAATGCAAAATTATCTGAACTCCATAATTGATTGGATCACATGAAAATTACTGATGTGTACTGGGGGTTGTAGTTTGTATTTCTTCTTCATCCCACAGAACACAGAGAGGGGCAATCTTAGGCTGTCAATAACATCATTGTCCTCTAGGGGCAATGGGAGTGAAACTGAGAATGTGAGTTGCCATGGGAAGCATGATACTTGAGTCCATGATACACTCTGTTGGTTTTCGTTTTCCAACAGTCACCAAAGTGTATCAAGGGGGAACTTAGTATTTTCCAGCCGGGGCTTCCATATTAGTGTAAACAAATAACATTCAGAGGAACAAGCCGTTTTCTGAGAAAAGCCCTCGGTATGCCTCAGAGGAAGCTTGGATGGGCCCAGGCGTGCAGAAAGGCCACTGTTTCAACTTACCATTTCCCAAGGACAATTTAATGCTTTGACACATCAAAGTATGCAAATGTTCGAGAAAACCCAGAGAAGGCTGTAGCAGAATTTGTGATGGCTTTTCAGAAAAGCACCAGAGTCACCCAGTGAGTGGGTGTTTCTCATCATCTGTGTTTTTATCTTATCGTTGTATTTCGAGCAGATTTTTGTGCACATAAATGTAAACAGCTGTTGCTGTATGTGTACCTCTCTTGTCCTGGCGCTTTGGCAATACTGCTGCAGGCACACAATTTCAGATCTTTGAGCCTGAATTCATCAGCGAGGGAACAATACGCCACTCCTCCTGAATCAACTTTCATTTCAAAGTCACAAAAAAAGGAGCAGGTAAGCGGAGAACAGAGCGAGGGTTCCGAAAGGAATTGATTTTCAAAAAAAAAAAAAAAAAAAAACAGAAGGAAAATGAAGGGGAGGGAGCTGTTGGAAGAGCTGTGATTAGGAGGCAAATTGAAAGGGAGACGAGAAGGTGAGACAAAGACGAGGCGCGGGCCCGGGACAAAAGGGAGGCGCGAGCGGTCGCTCCGCTCCCCCGGCCCTGCGGAATGAGAGCCAGAGCGTGGCGGGCGCGAGGGGAGGGGACCCAGTCCTGTATTACGATTAAATCTGGGTTTAAAATCACGGAAAAAGAGGTGGGTGGGGGGGGAGCAGCGTTTCAGCACTGGCAATAACAGAGAAAGGGAGAAGGTTACTAAAGTACAAAAACTAGATAGAGGGAACGTGGAGGGGAGAAGTGGAAATTTCTGTTTGTTTCATGCCCAAAGGTGAGAGAGGGAGAGAGAAAGAGGGAGAGACAGAGAGAGAGAATGCAGAAACGGTGAGAAAGACCTTCAATGCCCTTTCATTTAAACACAAGAAACAGGCCTTCTACAGACACCTAACGCATGTAAATGATATAAAAACCAAAACAAATAATCATGAATAAACCTAATAAAACAGCATTACAAAAGGCAACATCTGTAGCTATCTTCCTCACACACAAACAACCTCCCCAAAGCACCATAGGTATCTAAAATAGCAGAGATTGTTTGAGTGTGCATAATCAATACATAAGCGTGCCGAAACAAAACCCTTAAGCGTTAGCGCAATATTGCTTAAGCCCTTTGCACGAATCTTATTTCTTCTTGTAGGCCCAGATGGCCATCTTTGCCTGTCCAGTCAAAAAAATTAATTAAGCCCAACTTGAAATGGTGTCTATAATTACAGCCTAACCCAAAAACAAAGCTCCCGTGGGTAAAAACATGGCCCAAAGTGTTACACACTCCCTGCAGCAACATGGTGAGAGAGAGCCAGAGGAGGTAAACACCACAATAGCAGTAATTTTCACCAGTGGAGAATGTGGTGGCACCGGTACGCAGTGGCCGCACCTGAGAGAAAATGGGGAGTGAAAGAGCAGTTATGCTCTGCGCAGAGCCTGGAAGCCAGACTCATTTCCATGAGAGTGGTTTAGAGAGGGAGGGAGAGGCATGGAGAGAGGGACAGAGCGATGGAGGTGAAGGACCCTCAGCGCGGCAGCTACGTTTGCAACCTCCTCGCCCTCTATTCTCTCTCCTCCTCTCGTTCTGTGCTTCTCTTCCTTCCCCATGTTTCTTTCCCTCTCTCCCTGAACCTCTGCTTTCGCTCCCTCTCTGTCTCTGGATCTCTCCTTTCTCCCTCTCCATCAGTTTCTCCCTTTTCCACTTTCACTTTCTCTCTCTCTCAATTTCTCCTTTCTCTTCCTTTCCTTCCCCCCTCCCTCTCCCTCTCTCTCATCCTCTCTTGCTCTCTCCCTTTCTCCGTACCTACTTGTGCATGCGTATGCCATTGTTTGTGTGCGTGCCTCCTTTCCGCTCTATATTGAGACCCAAAATTGACTGAATGCTAGAAGTACGGCCTACATCACACGCAATTGCATGTGCTGTAGAAAAAAGATATAAAAATAAATATATTGTCAGTTATAAATATAACTAGATGATAGAAATGTGACAGTACTTGAGCAGCTGGAGTGTAAAAGAACGTTGCCCTCTCGGGTATTGTGTGCAGTAATTGTGGTGTTCATTTGGAAACGCTGGGCCGCGTTCCGCGCTGAAGAGTTCTCGAATGCAGAACATTACCTCTCAGCTTTGGGCGTGGCTCAGCCCTCACATCCTCTGGCTTTGTGGTTCGCTGTGTGCTCTCAATTACTTAATGCGCCCCTTTAATGGAACTTGTGGTAATCGGCCTAATTAAAACCTTTCGCTAAGTTATTTTTAGGCCCTGAAGAGATCCACATTTGTATCTACCTACACAGGCTGACATCTCCAGCACGCGCCGGTCTAAGGGTTCTCACTGGAGTCCAGGAGTTTGTGTGTGTGTGTGTGTGTGTGTGTGTGTGTGCTGGCACGAGTGAGAGACCAGCTCGGTGCTGTGTTTCATATCCCCCCATGGTTGTATTTGTGTGCCATTATCTTGTTTCTGCTGTGCTGCACTGTTTGCCTTTGTGCATTGCGGACACACTGTTATATGTATAGGCGAAGGCACATAAAGAGGGAAAGAAGAATCTCCTGGCTGATGTGCATGCTGGGATAGACTCTCATGAGTCAGGGAAGAACAGACCTGCCAACAGGACAGTGTTTTGAGACAGATGGACGGACAGACAGATGAACAGATGGACTCCATCCAGAAGCAAGAAGGACACTGGTACTGTAGGAAATTGTGTTCATGAAGCCTCCATAAACATCAGTGCTATAAAAACAACAAGGTGTCACCCATAAAGTCTCCCTCCCCTCCCGAAGCGCAGTCATTATGTAGATGTAATTGGTGTGCACGGTAATGGCGTCGGGGCGGTAATTGGCGTGACAGTGAGGCGGGGAGGAAGAGCAGGTGCTGTAAATGGAGATGAGCGGCGCAGTCCGACAGGAGAGGAGAGGCGCTCACCCCGCCTCAGGCAACCGCCGCCTCGCTCTCTCACACACACACACACACACACTCACTCACTACACACACACACACACACTCACTCACTCACAAATACACACACACACACACACTCACTCACTCACAAATACACACACACACACACACACACACACACTCACTCCCACACACCCACAAACACACTCACACACACACACACACACACACACACACACACACCCACACACACACTCACTCCCACACATTGACATACACACACACACCCACAAACACACTCACTCACAAATACACTCACACACACACTCACACACGCACTCACTCACAAGCACTCCACACTTAACACACTCGCACACACACTCACACTCACACACACACTCACACACTAACATACACACTCACACATACACTCACTCTCACACATGCACTCACACACACAGTCACACACATTCACACTCCACACTCATACACACTCGCACTCACTCACACACACACTCACATAATAACACATACACTCACACTCTCACACACTCACACACACACAAATGCACATACTGTACACACACACTCACACATGCATGCAAGCACACTCACTCACACATTCACACACTGACACAGACACACATATACACACACATTCACATACACACTCGCATACATACTGTAGATGCACACATTTGTACATGCATACAAACACATGCACACATACTCACACATGTATATACATGCACACACTCACACACACATACATGCACACACTCACACACACATACTCATGCTCACAAGGTGCCCTGTGGTATCGTCATCAGGAAATATGTCAGTGGAGTGTGTAGTAGGCTACACAGTGTTGGACTGGAGTGTGTAGTGTACTGCGCAGTGTTGGACCGGAGTGTGTAGTATTCTGTGTGCTGTTAGAGTGGAATGGTTCACTGAGCTGGTCTCTGTGAAGCTCCATTCTGAGCGTGGCTCAGTGCCTGTGAAGCCATCCTTTCTGAGCTGGGCTCTCTGAAATCACTGTCCTAAAGTGTCGGCAGCTGGGGCTTGAGGACACCTATGGGGGACCCGTCCTGCACCTCTGCTCTCTTTGGCTGCCATTCCTCTTATTCCCGTAGCTCTCCAGAATGCCCCACTCGGAATGCGCTGACACTCTCCCATCCATCTGTGCACTCGCCCGCCCACGTGGGAACGGAATGGGGGGGGGGGGTGCAGGACCACACACACCCCCGGTTTCCCTCCTGACCTGGCTCCACTGTCTCCCAGACCACTTCTCTTGTATACTCATAGTTTCCTGCCTCAGCAAACTTGCATTCCTGTCTTGAACACGCTGAGAATCACGCACATCCTCTGGACCTTTAGCTTACTGCTGCGAGCGTGTGTGTGTGTGTGTGTGTCTATGTGTGTGTGTGTATGTGTGTGTGTCTATGTGTGGGTGTGCGCGTGTGTGTCAGTACCCGTGTTTACTAGCCAGGGTCAGCCTATCACAGTGTGTGCACATTTGATTTTAGGATATCAGAATGTCAACCCCTGCTGGGTTCCATGACCAAAGTGAGTCATTTATTCCTGGAATAATAGGAGACGGCCCTCAAAGAGAAGGCAGCTGAGAGAGGGGACATTCCGGCCACGCCGGCTCCAATCGCCCCATCTGCTTGAGCCAGACGGGCGCACAAACACTCACCCCTCAGTTCCGTGGAACTATGTGTCCTACTTCTCCATCAGCCCATCAACCCCTCTACCCATGAGCCTCTCTGTCTCTCTCCGAGCCCCCTGCCTCTGGAGGAACCCCAATGCGAATTACTTAGCGGTAATCACTGTTATCATTACCATAAATGTCGCTTCATTCCCAGTTGCCATGGCGAAGCCCCTTTGGTATCAAGTTGTCATGGTAATGCATCAGTGGGGGTGGGTGGGTGTGTACGCGTGTGTGTGTGTCGGGCTGGGGTGGGGGTGAGGAGGGGGGGTTCCCGGGTCCCACAAAGAAGACACGCGCTGTTACCCGCGGCTTTGCGTTTGTGTCAGATGGCGAAAAAAACGCACACCGTCCGTGTCCCTGTCAGGTGTTCCCACCCGCGCTGTCTGAAGCCTCTCGTTCCTGGGTCACGTCCGCAGCTGCGATGTAGGTCAGCAGCCCGCGGTAAACAGAGGCCCGGCTATTTTAAAGCACAGCTGAAGAACAGGGCAACCTCCAAACCTCTAACGCCGAGGGGACCGCGCAGGCAGACGGATTCAAATTCGCAGCGCCTCTCATGTGGAACTCGCCAGATTTCACTCGTTTCATTTTCAGAAAAATTTCTTTCCCCCCGAACACGCTCTGCTGCAACGGAAAACGGCAAAGCATGCTGGAAACACATTAGGCGCAACAGCGTCAATTAAAAGATGTCAATATCGCCACCAAATTATGATTACCAAAGTACTTCAAAATAAATGGGATGATGAGTGAGGAAATGTTATTGCTGTTTAGCCCTACAAATATAACTACTGCAGTGCCTCTAAAATGTTGTGTGTCAACAAGCTTGCCGACAGCAGAGGTGACCCTGGGTTCATTCCTTCTCTGCACACTATGCTGGAGTCAAAATCAGACCTGTAACAGACTTGCATGAAGGGCAGCCTCTAAACCCCATATATACTGTTGAAGTAGTCACCCGCGACATCCGCCAAAGTCCACAAGCTCAGTTCCCTGAAGGGCCGCAGCCGCTGTAATATGTGGGCCAGGTAATGAATCTGTGCTGATTCAGTCAAAATACCAAGATGTGTAAATGGATAGCGTAAAAATGTAAGGTCTGTGGAACTGCCCTGGGAAAGGGCACTTGCTACAGAGATACACGTTGCAGTGATGCGTTTTACAGTTTTTTACAAGCGTTTTCACACTTAGGTCAATACCATGGCCACTTTTTCAAACGCTTAACACTGTGTGCTTAACAACCATGCATATGAGCACATCAGTTAATCTTTCCTGCAAAATGCACTACAACCACCAAAACACTTCATAATTCACCCAAAAGTGACTCATGCTGCCGTAACTATAGCAAATGCTCTGTCCCAGCAAGACTACTTTGTCACTCAAAATACAATGGACTAAAAAACAGAGACAACTTGAAGCATTGCAAAATGCATACATTATGTGTTGCTGTATCCTCTGTTTTTGAATAGATTAGTGCTGCGTTGCAAAAAAGTAAAGTAAAGTTTACAGCACATATTGTAATACCAAACAAATCTGAAATGCTGCAATATGCCTCATGGCAGCTCTATGCTACAATTTCTGAGGTATACTATAGTACAAGCAGATGCTTTTCATTTCTAGTACAGTAAGTGAAACAACAACACATGATACTACCACTAGAAGTCTGCTGTAGCCCTAATGATCCATGATGTCCTCTGTATTTTGGGTCAAATGTTTATGAATTTCACATTTACTGCAACATTCTCCCTTGCCTTGAACCTTTAGAAAATCTTTAGCATATCTTATCCACCCCTACAATCCCCCACACCCCATAAATATTTGAAGCCAAGCAGCTATCATGACACCAAGAACAAACTTTTTGATCTGTTGTTTTGCCTGTCACAATACTTTAGATACCACTACTGAGTGTGGTAAATTTACTGTAGTTGCATTCTTGGGTCACTTTCTCTCACTGATAGCCCATGACTTACATATACAGCAGTAATAGTGGAAAAATCTCTTCAGCGACAAATACATCTATATTTTGCCTAAATACATGCAAATTTCAACGCAAATATGACCACTTACAAAAGTGGTAACAAGGCTGCAAACAAAAAACTGAATAAACTTTCTGCTAAAATCAGAATAATCTGTCTTATTTCAAGCATATAGTTTCATTTGTCTGTCAAAATGCAGCATATTTCCATCTACAGTGATCGAAATTTTGTTTTTGAACTGAAAGTTAACTTTTTGAACAGAGTATCTTAATGTCTGCAAAATTTGCTGTAGTTGTACATAATTTTGCTGGTGGTGAACATTGACTGAGAGAGGTAGTCATGAATTTCAGAAGAAGTGGTGATTGAATGCATTTTGTATCAAAGCAATGCAAAAGTATACACAGTTTAGTTCACATAGTCTACTGATATGGTGGATGTGTTGTGTTTTGAAAAAGGGGACATGGTATTGAGACACGTGTGAAAATGATTGTAAAAAACTGTAATAATGTCATGCTGTACTGTGAGGTCTGGGTGTTTTATTCATGTTATTTGTGTTATTTTATTGTGGTGCTGGGCTCGCTTCTCGCTGAGCCGCTGCGGAGGCCCGGTCGCTGTCGGCTGATGACACAGCGCCGGCCCCGAGCCCGAGCACGGAGCTGGCTCTCTGACTGTGCCACTCGGGAGCCCACTCCACCATTATTTAATCTTAATTAACAACGGGGCGGTATGAGCACAGCGAACTTCAAATAAGGTGAATTACCATGAGCTAAATTATAGTAATTATAAATAATTAGTATGGAAATTATAACAGCTCCTAAAGCTTTGGTGGCAAATCTAGCCTGATTATCAAGGGATGTGATTGGCCGTCTCAGAGCGAGACGGAAAGGTTCCTTGCAGGGGAGGAACACTGTAAATCTGTGCAGTCTGTGAAAGCTCCCGGCTCATTCTTCTTTGTGTCGACTATCATTCCAGTCCAGCGCTGAAGAACCAGGTTCAGGGTCATGCACCTCTTCATGCTCACAGCAGTTAATCCATTATGCATCTTTGTTCACATGAATGTGCTCACATGTGTGTGTATGCAAGTGTGTATGTGTTTGCACATGTGGGTGTGTGTGTATGTGAAGGGAGAGAGTGCATTGATGTGTGATTGTGTGTGTGTGTGTGTGTGTGTGTGTGAGTGTCAGAGTGTATTTCTTTAACACACACCTAAGCCCCAGTTTGTTAAAATGTCCATTCTTTAATGATGACATTTGACAGACTGTACAACTGCTACAACCACCAGCTACTCAAATATCATGTTTAAAAATTGCATACATACACAAGTAAATCAATCCATTTAAGAGACAGTATTAAACTGTATGAGCGTCACTCTGTATTTCGGCCCATGCCAATCTAACAGATGTGTACTCGACACAGGTATTTGTATGTGTGCACACTGTGTGTGTGTGCATGTGCGTGCATGTCTGCGTGTGTGTGTGTGTGTATGTGTGTGTGTGTGTGTGTGAGTGTGTGTGTGTG